>CM067347.1:35605737-35738237 GCA_034190875.2 Urechis unicinctus
CAAACCCTGAGGTAGCCCTACATGACTAGCTCTTTCGAACTAAGTACGGGTAGCGACAAGGTGATAAATAGAACCTGACGTTGGTATATTGGGCTATACAAGAGGTCCTATATATTTATATTATCTTCTTGCAATTGTGGTCACAGAGAGCGATTTGCATTGGAGATATTAACTCCCTCCTGTTGTGTGTGGAAGATCAGAGACCTAGCCCTGATAAAAAAATAAGTGACATTAAAATGAGTTCATGCATTATTTATTGGCCAATTCCATGAGTTCTTCTATTACAGTTTGGATTTACAGACAACAGAATGTGACTAATAAAAGATTTGTATACTTCAACAAAAACAAATTTCCAAATCAAAGCGAGACACCTGCAACTCAACTGTTTCTTGGATAGATGGCCTTGGCACAGGAGCAATGTTCAGTCTGATCTTGCGGGGTCATCAGCAGAGCGTTGTGGGTGTTGTTGTGATTGCTGTCGCATTGCTTGGGACTTAAGATTTCTGTCATCATATCTGGTATATGGGCATAAGTATTTGCCTCTTAACCGATTACCACGTCTTTGACTGCTTGTTGAAGCTAGTGCTGTACCTGTAACATAACAAATGGCATTATATGGCAAAATAGCTAGAACACATTACATGTGCGACATCAGTATTTCGTTTTCTGATAGGACTCTTGGTCATTGTGTAGTTGAGTGGTCATGAGAGACTTACATTGGCTGACCATCCCTCTTGAGTGCATATGCCCGATCCCTATGCCTGTTGTGGTTCATTGCCACAATTTGACGTTGTCAACACCTAAACACCAGCAATTGAATTAGGGTCAAGAGGATGCAATAATTTCTCTACCCGAGATTTACAAAGTAAGGTATGTTTGCAACAATAATTAACAAATCCAAATAGTGCAATGGACTCACAATAGACCCTTAGATTTTATTTAATCGGTGACATTTACACAAGTCGATTCAATACAGGCCGATTCGATAGCAGGGTATTCATAATACAACGAGATTACTTACATGCCCAGCAAAAACTTTGCAGCTTCTTCGTTGGTCAAACTCCTCACTTCCCCGAATGCCTATCTTAAAGAGACCCTCGTGTTAGAAAGCAGCTGATCTAGCTCACGCTTCCTTCTCTTAGTTGTTGAATCTGTTAATAGCTTCTTTCTCCCTCCACCTTTTCTCCGTTTCTGGCTTTGGTCGTCTATTATCGCAATGAAAATAGAGCAAACTTAACATCCGCCGGCGGCGAACGGCACAGAGTGATGACGTTTCTGTGTTTCGGAATTAATAATACATGAGCTTCCAAATAAGAGTTATTTTTGACGAGACGTGAAAAATAAGGAACTGAAAGTTTATTTAAGAACAACGAGAAGTATATACGGCCAACAATTCAACACAACAACGAAAACCATGGTAGCGAATATAATGCAACGTCAGTTACCGAGTAAAAAAGTTACATGTGGAATCCTTTTGTTATGGTCAAGGCTGCTTGGGAAGGTTTGGTGTGCTAAGCACAACCCAAGAGAATTGTGGATTGCCCACAATATATATCTGTGGAATCATTTATCAGAGGCATATTAAACCAACTTTTTTTAGTAACTAGATTTCCCTTTCATAATGTTACACACAGTAGGGTACATCGTAGGACAAAGTAAATGCATATTTAATGTTACCATGGAAGAGGAGGTAACTTGGACGTTGTGTTATATGGGATATATATATATATATATATATATATCTATATATATATATATATATATATATATATAGAGATATATATATATATATATATATATATATATATATATATATATATATATATATATATATATATATATATATATATATATATAATATAAATAAATATATATATATGCACACATATATATATATATAAGTATATATATATTTATATGCATATGCACATATATATATATATATTTATAAAGATACATATATATATATTTATATATATATATATATATAATAAATAAATATATATATATATGCGCATATATATATGTGTCTCGCATTGATGCCTACTGCTCACTATGTTTAAATGTAAATCGTGGCTCACTTCGGGTTGGAAGGGACATATCACGTAAGTCTACTATTACCATAAGTAACATGATGCATGCTGAACCATGTACGCAACAGTCGATATTCGTTAATTATCCGATTGCAAAGCAATTATCAACGTTTGCTAGGGTAGACATGATTGATGCCCTGATGGATTGTTCTGGGCACTAAACGTTCGAAACGCAAAAGTCAGCTTTAACACCTGTCAAAATCATTTGGAATGATCGATAACTAACCTGTTCATATAATCCTTCTTGTCTGTCTCTGTAATCTCAGTATTTGTCCTCAACATTCTACATTAACAACAAACTTATTTGAATTTACTAATTTGCGCACAACCTGCCAACTGGCCGATGGATTTGTATCTCTTCATAATACATGTGCTATGAAAAACTTGCTTACTACCAGCTTCTACAACTATGGACTAGCGCCTACAAGTATAGACAAGCGCCTACAACTATGTTGATTGAGAAGATCATCCTGAATCTAACTGATGATTCCACAGGAAACTGATTCACACATCCTTGATGAGGGAAACTACCTGGGAGATTCAATTAGTTTGTCCGCTCTTCTGTCATTACATCTGCCTTATACATGCACATGTCTCACATAGTAACACATAGGGGACAAGCAGGGAATATGAACGGCGATGTCAATATGTATTGCCTTAATTCGCTGTACTCGTAACAAACGGTAAATTAAAGTAAAAGAGCATTGTTAGACCATTTCTTCTCGATAAAGATGAAGTTTTGGGCCTATGTTATTGACGTTAAGGGCATGCATTACTGCAAAATTTATATTTTGTTGTCAGAAAATTTTCTCCACGATATTTCTCTGTGAGATTCAAATATTCGTGCAGGAAGGGTCATTCACCTGAATACGACCAGTCGTCTTGCACTACCGTGTTCGGAGCAAGCGCATTATCAAAACCACATTGCGGTACAGTGTTTTGTGAACTGGTGGCTAGGCGTTACGATGCCATGGGAGAAGGAACTATGTTTATTGCATAAGGCAATTCATGCAAAGTCTATTTGTACAGCATGACTGGGGTATGTCAGAGGACCGTTTTTGAAGGTATTACCACCACTCTTGGTCAACTCTACTACTCTCATCACCATCCCATGTCTCATTAGCCCCTTATCCACCCGGGGATGCTAATGATCAACAAATCAAACCACCTAGTTTGGAGGTATAATTACTAGCATGCAATGTACTGTAAAGCGCCTTATGAAGAGGTTACCACTTCTCTTGCTACCATCTAGGGTCACCAATTCATATAAATTAATGGAAATTTTATCGCACATTGTTACGTTGTACATCCGATGATCACTTGATCAAGCTAGGATTGTTGATTGTACACAATTCCATTTAGTTCAGCCCCTGCTCCCTCGAAGACATAAACAACTGATACACTTAATGTTATGTTCACTTGCATGGCATACGATCACCAACATTTTGCAATGTCAATGAGAAGGCAAGATTTGGCGATGCTTTCCTCAATATTTATGATTCCGTTGCATCAACATGTTTTTCTTTTTATGAACTTTATTATGTGACAAGTCTTTTGGAAAATACGGTGTTGGGAACATTTATATTCGATAGACTAGGATAACATCTGTTGCTTGGAAGTAAACTTTTTCAATGGTTGCATATTGGATCAATCCATTTGGACAGCATTACAAAGCATAGCATCTCCATTGTCCCAATCTGATATTGTTGGGGATTTGTGTTTCACCGAATCTGTTCCTAGGTAGCGTCACCTCACAAATGGTAGCCTAGCTACTCCACTTTTACTTCTTGCTTCAGGTGAAGGCGCTATACTATGTTGCTGCACAAAGCATTGTGTGAAAGCCGATCACGATCATGTATATGCTGAAATCGCAAATGAGCAGATAACATTTACCCTCCATTAGCCAACACACACAAGGAAGCTCACAAACAACGGTTGATACAACCAATCAATTTGAGTGTGAAGTTGAATGAAGCATGACACAACTTTCATATGCCCCAACCTCCCCACGTCAACTCAATGACACGGTCCGCACATTTGATGCAAAACCGATATGCACATTTCGTATTATTACCTCTTTAAACCTCTTCTATTTAACTTCACTTAAATAGCCTGCTCATCATGATTGACTAAATCAACAACAATAGTGTTTTCAAGGAGCCCTAGCCATATTTTGCTACAGCTCCAATGGTCCCCTTCACACTACTCTCCAACCGTAGCCATGGCCTTGTGCGCGGTTAGTTTAACCAACTCAGCAACAGCGGTCAGAATGCATGCCAGCCATGCGAGTCCGCAGATCAGCCACACGCCCGTGCACAGTCGGTACATAGCTCCTCTCTCGTAGGCGGCTGAACACACAAAGTACTGGTGTTGTAGATGAATTTAACATCGTCAACATCACAATTACAAGAACAATTCGTTAGATACATGTAGTCGTAAGGTGCACACACATAAATTCGCAGCATATAAATTGGCATCGTCCCGCGTATAACAACGTAAGGTCGTAATCGTTAGGCTTTCTAACAACATAACGTCACACTTCCTGCTCATCAAAACCGTTATCTACTCGCCATCAGCTCGGTTTAAACACAACAGAGTCAGCAACTAAGCTCCATAATCACCGTCAGTACTCTTGAATCGCAAATGTGCGTGTCCATACACTGAAACTGAATCGAATTTTGTTTCAAAACATACTTAATTGCCTTTGGCTTTCGTTTGGTGCAAATATCATTTTTGTTATCGATATAATCTCAACCAAATCTTTTGGGTCGCATAAGCTATCGTAATTTGAAAACGCCCACAGTCGACAATCGCTAAGCTGGGAGGTAACCAGAGCGGTTTGCTTTCCACGAAGAATCTCTACACTTAATACACGGCCATTGTGTATTTGTTGCATTTTTAGTTGACTAAACACAATTACATCAACACGTTGCAAAGATAGCCTTAACATTGGAAAGCTAGTTGTGATACCGTACCATCAACGTCTGACCGCAAGGGGGTTGAAATGAAATCACTGAGTAGTCATAACGTAACAACTACCTGGCACGTAGTCCCCGAAGCCAATCGTCGACAGACTGACAATGGTGTAGTAGACGGATGAAATAAAATCCCATCCTTCCACCTCGCTGAACACTGCTGACGGAATGAGAATGAAGAGAATAATGCCGGCTACAACCAACACGAGGGTCCGACCCTCCTTGGCCCAGTTGCCTTGTGGTCCATGGCCGGCTAGTGTCCGGTCCAGTTTGTGATACTGCTGGGTAAGATTGGCGCCGGTACCACCCAGAACTACCAGGCACAGTGGGATACCAACCAGAGCGTACAACGTCAAGAATATTTTACCTAGGCTGGATCTCGGCGCAATGTGGCCATACCCTACATGCGACGGATATAGTGATAGTTAAAGCAAATATGACAACAATATTTGTAATCATGCACATGTGTGCGAATCGTTCAATAGGTCAGGTCACAAATGGTAAATGGGGACGATTGAGCTAGGCTCACGTTAATAAATAGGCTGGCATTACCTATAGTGGTCAGGACTGTCATGGCAAAAAAAGTGCTGCCTGACAGATCCCAATTGGTGTGTGTGTCATTCGTTGTCAGCCGGATGATACCAGCATCGTAGGCGTGTATTATAGCAGCAGTCAGCTTCTCAATGTCATCCTCAGTCATACAAGGTTTCTCAGCTGGAATACGGGGCACACTGTTAGACTAATCAAAAGGTTATATATGTAGAGTTAGTGTTAACTAGTGAAATGGGTGTGTGCAATCTATGTGTATGATTGGCTCATTGGCTCCATTTGTTGTGGCTTACAGATATCTGTAACCAGATTCTGTTGTCTGAGCCAGTATTGAACCAGGGCGAAGGGTAAGAGGGGTCACCAGCAAAGTCAAATTTCTGCTACAACTTCAAAGCCAACGTAATAATCGCCTAGATTCAGAAACATCGCGCAAAAGGATGCGTCAGCTGCTATTTGGGGTCCAACTAAGAAAACGCAACTAAAACGTATAGCGTTGATCTTGAACAATGAATAAAATCGTATCATTCGAAAGCTTTCCTCCTGAGCATATCCCATTACCAGCTTAGTGCCAATATCCAAGCAGACGGACAGAATGAAACCCAATGTGGAGTTACCTAAGAAGTCCGAGACAAACGCAGCGGTGTTGGCTCGTATGTTTTCTTCTTGATCTCGCTCCAGGATATGGAAGACGAGTCCACCCATTGCCAGGTATAGTATTAGTATGGCAACCAGCAGCGTCAACAGCGTGCCCTTCATTCTCCTCCAGCTGCTAGGTTGGATGTAGCAGCTGATGGTAATGTGGACGAACATGATAATGACACTGATAAGATATAATGGTAGTGTTGCCGATATTAGATATGTTATTGATAATGTTATGGATGATGATGATGAACATGATGATGACGAGAACGACGACGATGATGATGATAACGATGACAACGACGATGGTTATGATGACGACGACGATGACGACGACAACGATGATGATGATGATGATGATGATGATGATGATGATGATGATGACATTGGTGGTGATAATGATGATGATGATGGTGATGATGATGAAGACGATGATGATAGGAAACTCTTAACCACCAGTCTAAATGTAAGCAAGATTTATTGCTTAATCCTTGACCAGTGACTTTTTTCAGATCAAATGATTTTAATGGAAAAAACAGCAATTTAGGCGTTTTTCTTGGGACGAAACTGATCACTGGCTGTTCTGTAAGAAATGCAGCAATATGAAAGCTCATGATTTAGGGTACTCACGTTAGGTAGGCAGTATGTTGACAAAATGACCGCGATTGAGTTACTTACAATTAGTCAAATGAATTCTCATTTCTCATTTCACAGCAGTTATTCCAGAGCTAATTTAGGTCAAGTCTCTTCGTTGAATCGCCGCAAACCTTCCCTGGCACGTGGGTCCCGACACTCAGTTCTAATCAGTCAGACATTACCCAGGTCAGCTGCCCTATAGCACCCATTTCATATTCACTTTCATAACTCACGTACACTCGGAATCGATCTCAATAGAATATACATTGCAGCTTAATACACAAGTATTGGTATTGATTAAGACGATCGCGCCATGTGGGTTTGACGATGCACAAACTGACTGACGGCCGTGTGACAATGATGATTCAATGTCGTTCTTGGGATATCATTGCAAGTAATAAAGTTTATCATAATGTTGATGAATGTAACGATTCAATGTGAGATGTGAAATGCCGGCTAATTTAGATATATCTTTGGATGGGACGGTCGATAGGAGCTTAAACAATGCAGACGATCAAGCAAACCACATTCTGTCCGATGTTGGATGTCTTCAATGGAAGCGACGGCGTGCATCTACAACCTGTATCTGGGTGCATAATATTATATACCTAGGGCTACAGCTGATCATATGTCAATTGACCCAGTAGAGGTGGTTGACTATCCACTCGATCCCTGGGAAGAAAGAAAGATAAGAACAATACCCTGTGGTAATCGGGGAACGAAAGTGAGTAGGAAATAAAATAGTGAGCTGGAACAGCGGTATTCACATAAAAAATAAACAAATGAACAAAAAATCACCGTAAGATATAGAGGATAAATGTAAGGAGAAACCAACAAGAGGGCAGTTTTTGGAAGGGAACCGCTAAGGAGGGCTTTACGTTGGGGCAAAAAATGATAGATTAAGTTATGACCAAGAAGTGCCCGTTGCAAGTAAAGAGGATAGACCGGATACAAATTCACATCAGGCAGTAAAAGAGGTAGGTAAGAAATGAGCGCTAATATTGCAGAGGCAGACGATAACCAGAAAGAGAGGTGAGGTCAAGGGTGATAGGGATCTCGGGAGGGGAAACAGGATTGGAAGATAGACGGACGAAAGCGAGAATACTTGGGGGAAAAGTGAAGGGTGGGCGGTAATTGCAAACTCGTGGGATGTAAGGATTTATTTAAATCCAGGAGATAGTGGTCAGTGCCACGGCTCCCCTGTCCAGTTCAGTAGTGCTATACTTATCAACACAAGGAACCATGGCTGCTAATGAGTATGTCAGGCTGCTTTATGACGGCCATAAGCTATTGTGCGAGATATTATATGAGTGCTCTGCACAGACGTTTTTTACGGGTATATGGCCGGCTATGTAGCATGCAGATAAAATCAATATCAGACCGCGCAAGAATAAATCGATTCGATTAACGCTACACGAAGATACAGCTATTGATTAAGTCACTCAATTGAATCGCTATCGTTTTATTGATGGTCACATGATTAACATAAGCAAAAATGTTTTGGCGTACTGCTTAAAGGTGCATTTCATCCAAAAATCACTCGATTTTTTAACGAAAAAAAAAGTTGCTTACTGCAAGAGTATTCTAAATGATGCTGATATCCGGATTCCCAAGTTGCAATGGCCGTATATATTTCTTATTGTTCTTAAATGAACTTTCAATTCATAATTTTTTACGTCCCGTCAAAAATAACCCTTATTTGGAAGTTCATGAATAATTAATTCCAGAAGCGCAGAAACGCCATCACTCTGTGCCGTTCGCCGCCGGCGGATGTTTAGTTTGCACTATTTTCATTGCGATTATGGACGACCAAAGCAAGAATCGAAGAAAAGGTGTAGGAAGAGAGTAGCTATAAACAGATTCAACAGCCAAAAGAAGGAAGCGTAAGCGAAACCAGCTGCGGCCTAACACTTGGGTCTCTTAAGGGGCCCAGTTTGCCAGATGGGAATCGTTCAGGGAAGTGAGGAGTTTTACCAATGAAGAAGCTGCGAAGTTTTTGCTGGACATGTAAGCAATTGTTTATTATGAATGATCCTGCTGTTGAATCGGCCCCTCGAAATAGACTTGGTGTAAATGTCACCGATTGAATCAAGTGTTCGGGCCTATTTTGGATTTGTTAATTGTAAAACGACCCGTAAACAGGTTAACGGATTTTCATTGGCAGGGTGGTCAATCATAATTTAAAAATGCTTTTATCAAATATGGCATAAGTTCCTTAGCAAGTTCTCACTTTGGGCATCTCAAGATTGTTGTTATTTGTGATATCTGTCTAAATGGCACATAATTTAGACAAGCAAACTCCATGTTTCTCATATGAGGCAGGATTGGTTTGCCATTGTATCTATATTACATCATTATTGAGTAATGTTGGATATTAAATGGCATGTTAGAGGGCGCCTTAGATAAATTTATGGTTAGAATTATTTAAGGTTTTACAGACAAAATGGTTTTTTGTGTTTTGGTCCATTTTTCTGATTATAGGCCTACTTTGATTACCCATTACTAGTTACATTAGAGCACCAAATGGCACAAAAATGGCTTGCCCAAACAAAATCGGCGTGACGTTTGACCGCCCTATCATTTGCGGCACCATAGTAGCATGGAGCGTTCTGTGGGGAATGTTAACCTGTTGACTCAGTACACGGTTAATTATTTTATTGAATTACTTTAACCGATATTGATATCAACCTTCCAGGTACGACAATGACACGAGCAACAAGAGTGACAGCAAGTCATAGCAACACCCTCCCCCCCCACAAACTCGCACCCAAGGTGCGGTTCTCCACACCAAAGGACTCAAGGTATATATATATATATATATATATATATATATATATATATATATATATATATATATATATATATATATATATATATATATATATATATATATATATATATATATATATATATATATATATATATATATATATATATATATATACCAAGGACTCAAGGTATATATATATATATATATATATATATATATATATATATATATATATATATATATATATATATATATATACATATACATTGGTGTGGAGAACCGCACCTTGGGTGCGAGTTTGTGGGGGGGGAGGGTGTTGCTATGACTTGCTGTCACTCTTATATATATATATATATATATATATATATATATATATATATATATATATATATATATATATATAACATTTGTTTTGGAAAAAATACACCCTTAAATGCGGTGTAGAATAAAAACAAAACACTGCAGTTATGATTACTGGTTTAACTTTGCTCAAACTATCATTGAAACGTCAACGATTGAGTCAGCGGTTTTTCCTCTAGTCACTTGCTGGTAGCCCATCTAAAACACATTGTACCTCAATATGTACTGTATTGCAGCGCTGCCTGTAAATAGGAGCTGCAGTGTGTCGTGTGACATGAATGTTAATCATCGCAATAAGTGCTAGACCACATAAACCACGCCAGTTCAGGAGCAAATCTATATTGATTGTCAATATATCTGCAAAAATGTGTTGTGTCGATCATTTTTGGTTTGTTACCAGAATGGAAGCTTTATTCGATTACGGTGAATGGTGCCAGCATGGCAGGCTAACATCCAATCACTAACAGCCACAATTTTATCAAGTTCCGATACATAATTTGAGCGAAGTCTCGGCTAGGATACAGTCACACATGTGACTATTTAATTAACTATAAGACATATAATATGTTCAATTGTTGATTACATGTGTCAGTGACGGAAATTTACCACGTCATTTAAGTTGACACCATGTCATTTACATATCTTCATGTGCATTTTAACAGTAGTATCCAGTTGTCTAACACAATGATAATAAACAGCGTCCATGAGGAATAGACAGACTGTATCCTCGCATCCGTGGTGTAATAAAGCGACTCATTATAAGGGGACTGAAATCGTAACAGTCGTGTGTGGGACATCTAGCAGTTACATAACTGAGAAGTGCAATCGCAGTCCTGAGTTTATAACATGTCGTTATTAAGCAATAAACTCTTGGTTTAATGTTATTCTCATAACTGAATCAATGAATTCTTTGCGTCGCCTTCCTCGAAGGAATATATTTATTGGTGAATTTTCCGCCATGAAGCAAAACTTGTTTTTTACATAGTGCAGCATCTTCTGGCAAAACAACACAATCTAAGTCGCTGGAATAAGACACTTAACATTATCTATGAGAACGCTGTTTCATAACAAGCGCAATATAGGAATCTATTTACATGGTTGAATGAGTCTATAAAGAGGACAAGACATAGCGCTACTATTAGAATGACCACGATGTTATTAGTCACTTTTCTGCATTAAATGATCACACTGGACTGAATAACTAACACGTGCATAAACTTGAAATATAACCAATCTTTGGTGTGCTTGTGCTTTGTCATTTCGAATATATGTGCTTTAAGATGACGTAATCACTAGCATGTAACATAAAACAATCATTGGCTTGTGTGTGAGCTATTCCACCCGACTCCGATGTTGATGAACGTCTTACTTCTTTGCGCTTCCTATGAGTCGCAGAAAGTTGTCTTACTATAATGAATGACCTGTTGATGACTATCAAGGTCATCGACATACAGTGGTATTGACTTACAATATGTGTCTTGCAATAAGGATTTCTGTTAAAAGGGGCTGGTAAGAAAAAAATAGATTGCTTCGCCGCCATCAGAGCGCTACTTCAAATAGACTGAGGTATCCTCAACTTTGCTTTTTGGTTCAGCCCACTAAATGTGACGGATGGACCCGCAATGAACATGGCTTTCTCTTGATTTAGAACCTAACAATTTCCATGAGAAATCGAATAGCGAACGATGGTCGCATAGCGATTTACTGCCATTCCAAGCAAATGTGAGTGCTTTTGGTCGTATGTTGCTTAAATAGCAATGAGTGAGGGGGTCGTTTGATAGACAAATGTGTCTTGACGAGATTAACCTGCTATTTGCATCAATGTATAGCTGACCTCTGTCCTTAACAATATGGCCCAGCCCACAAACCCGTGCTATGGTCTGCCCATGACCTATTCTTTAAACGACATCTGCTCTGCTGTGAATCAGCATTTGTAAGGCTTCCTTAGTTGACAATATTCTATCTGAGAATGTTTGTTTTATGTCTCAAAAAATTCCAGATATTTGCCCCATTCGCATTAAAAATTATGTTGCTACGAAGACAGCATTGATCATAATTTGTTCGTCCATGTTGAAAGTATCTGCCACCCATTGCAAAACGGCATTATCCAACTGTGACGCCGTTAAATAATAGGTTAAAGACAGCTGATCAGTGCGCTTGAAGTACTGATCTGTAAAATAAAGGCCATATTTGGATTTGTACATCGGAAAGGCTGTCGAAATGCTTGCTTGTCAAATCGGTCGATAACAGCAACCATCACCGTGTACGTGACTGACGCATTGAGTTGTGGTGTGGAAGAATGTACCACCTATAATTGAAGTTGGTTTATAAATCGGTTTAGAATGGACAGTGTATTGGTGCCGATTTATCCACTGATAAATTTTTGCCGTCAAAAGCCATCTATTTTGTCAAACGTGATTTCTGAACCGACCAAATGATGCCAAGTTGCACAATGGTTGCCATGAAACATTTGAAAAGCAATATTTAGAAACGAAGTTTCCAAACGGATTTGAATGAGAACAATAATATTTCAGGTGATTCGGCAAATGCTAATATCAAAAGGCAATATAAAGGAGCCATTAAGGAAAGATTGCTTGATAACACAACGAGAAAATAACGCGATGTAATGCCAATAACACCTGTGACTGACGTTAATAACATAATGAACGCACATAATGAACGCTGCCGCCGTGGTATGGCCTAGAAGATCACATTCTTAAACGTGACTGACAGTTTTATTACCTGCGATATGGTGGAGACACACTAACGTCGACAGTCTCTAATTTATTAATGTAACATTCATAGACATATGCATTTCAAGAATCGGTGATATACGATTAAAATGATGTCTTAAACAATGCATCCTGCTAGTTTTGCCTCGCAATATATTGGCCAATGTTAGACGAAAACAATGCTCGTTATGCATCGTCATTAAACATCACCACTTTAATAATCAGCAAGTCACCATAATCAATCAGAAACCACACAAAAATCTGATGCTCGTCTAAGAAAAATGAGAGGCTAGGGTTCAATTATATAAAGAGTATATTTAATGTGACCATAATAGTATATTGTACGTACGTTGATATACGATGCCTCTGTTCAACAATTTGAGTAGTAGAGATACCTAAATATGACAGGGACTGTTCAACCCAACATATGCTGTAATGCACGCTGACAGCAGCCACTGCAATCAGCGAGGTGTTGTTAACTGTTAACCATGGGATGGATATGTCAAACAAAAGAAATGAAGATTGACAATAGGTCGAAATATGCTCGTCTTATAACCGCCATTACCATGAATGTCAATGTTAATAATATGATGTGTACTATCAGGGCTGGACATGGACCCCTTTCAATGTTGATTTTGGACTATTGTACGATTACTATGTGCCTCACGCCTGTTTTAAGGGGTAAATGATGTCAATCTGATGCCGAAATTTCCACACATGTAGGTATGTCAAATATCCCCCTGTCCCATAAAAGTGATGCCAAAACCAACATCTCCCATGTGCGGGGAAGGGTCTTGCGGACTAGTTCCTGGGCTAGTGAGATATTAGGATGGAGCTTGTCAGGAAAACATTTATCCTGTTCATCATATTAGATGGAAAAAAAGAACTGCACCAAAAGGCATAAAGGGAGAGTCTTGTTCTGTACCATGAGCTCGGACTGTCCGGTCACCCCAAACATTCCTTTTGTTTTGCCGATCTGCTATGAGCAAAAATAGTCTTCGGACGGATGTGGCAGTGCTAATATTATACCATTTGCAATAATGCAAATAGGGTTGCCAACAAACAGGTCTTGTTACTTCTTATGCTCTTCACTTGTATCAAGCCTTTCCGCTGGTTGCCGGTGTTATGTTTGTAATGTCATAATGCTGGTTGTTCATCTCTGCTTACATGAAATTTATGGGATGTAAAAAAAACAGGTCTTTATGTGGTTGAAGGCCATGCGAATTCGGTCCATGGTCATTTCGTAGGTGGAATGATGTCTATACAGGTAATTGTATCATTTCGTAGGTGGAATGATGTCTATACAGGTAATTGTATCATTTCGTAGGTGGAATGATGTCTATACAGGTAATTGTATCAATATGATAGTCGTTCTTATTAACATGGTTTATAGAATTGTTTCAGCATTTATCTCTGAAAGCAATAAACGTTTGACAAACCGCCTACCTGCCATAAAATGCAATCGTTAAAGATGTGATTGTAACAGTATATGGTCGGCCAGTTGCTTATTGACACTTAACGGGATGTATATTACTGGTTTCTGAAACGGGCATTCTGCGATGAACAAAAGGGAAACGTTGGTGCAATTGGATGCACATTAGTGTCTTATGTCTTAATTACATTACTGCTATATCCGATGAATTATTATTTTGAGATTTACATTGGATGATGCATGGGTAACATCACCGAAGGTGTTAATAATTTTACATTTAATCAATGTATTAGTTTGTAACTTCAAAGTAAAAGCAATATTTCAGAATTAGCATTATCATTTATTGAGTCGACTCTGTGTTTTTGAGTTTAACCAATAACACGTCATGCAAACGGGCATCATTTAACATCCATTACCCACGCAGTTAAGGCAACCACTAATATGTAGAGTGTCGGTGGTCTGTCTTATCCACACTTTGACCACACCATTAGACCACACCATTAGACCACACCATTAGACCACACCATTAGATCACACCATTAGACCACACCATTAGACCACACCATTAGACCACACCATTAGACCACACCATTAGACCACACCATTAGACCACACCATTAGACCACACCATTAGACCACACCATTAGACCACAGTATCCAATGTCAGTGGTTTTCCAACCTATATGGCATTTATACTCTCGGTGTAAATCAGCGCTTAGAAGACAAAGGAATGTTACCTTTGATGTATGATTTACATCCCTTCACGTGGTCAACAACAATCAATTAGCATCAATCGTTATGGCATTGATGATGTTATGATTCCACTTATCGCAATAACCTTTAATTCTGTTTCCAGTCGATTTGATCAAAATCGTTCTGGTCACCTCTGTTGTGAAAGAAGCCTGTCGTGTTTATGCACAACATTCCCCAAGTTTACATATGTGTTCTTCGAGAGCTGACAAATATCTTCTAAAAATTGAAATAGTATAGTTTTTCACGTGATATGGTCTATATAAGACGTGTGACAGACGCGACACATATACTATATAGCCATCATCCCTCTTATTCCTCCTCGGTAGACTACTCATCTTATTCCTCCTCGGTAGACTACTCATCTTATTCCTCCTCGGTAGACTACTCATCTTATTCCTCCTCGGTAGACTACTCATCTTATTCCTCTGTATACTACTCATCTTATTCCTCCTCGGTAGACTACTCATCTTATTCCTCCTCGGTAGACTACTCATCTTATTCCTCCGCTATTGACTACTCATGTTATTCCCCTTCTATCGACTTCACATCTTACTCTTCCTCGATTGACTACTCATCTTATTCCTCCTCTAGTGACTTCTCATGTTATTCCTTCTTTATAGACTACTCATCTTATTCCTTCTTTATAGACTACTCATCTTATTCCTTCTTTATAGACTACTCATCTTATTCCTTCTTTATAGACTACTCATTGTATTCCTTCTTTATAGACAACTCACCTTATTCCTTCTTTATAGACTACTCACCTTATTCCTTCTTTATAGACTTCTCATCTTATTCCTTCTTTATAGACTACTCATCTTATTCCTTCTTTATAGACTACTCATCTTATTCCTCCTCGGTAGACTACTCATCTTATTCCTCCGCTATTGACTACTCATGTTATTCCCCTTCTATCGACTTCACATCTTACTCTTCCTCGATTGACTACTCATGTTATTCCTCCTCTAGTGACTTCTCATGTTATTCATGTTATAGACCTCTCCTTCTTTATAGACTACTCATCTTATTCCTTCTTTATAGACTACTCATCTTATTCCTTCTTTATAGACTACTCATCTATTCCTTCTTTATAGACTACTCATCTTTCCTTCTTTATAGACTACTCACCTTATTCTTCATCTTATTCCTTCTTTATAGACTACTCATCTTATTCCTTCTTTATAGACTACTCATCTTATTCCTTCTTTATAGACTACTCATCTCATTATTCTTCTTTATAGACTACTCATCTTATTCCTTCTTTATAGACTACTCATCTTATTCCTTCTTTATAGACTACTCATCTTATTCCTTCTTTATAGACTACTCATCTTATTCCTTCTTTATAGACTACTCACCTTATTCCTTCTTTATAGACTACTCATCTTATTCCTTCTTTATAGACTACTCATCTTATTCCTTCTTTATAGACTACTCATCTTATTCCTTCTTTATAGACTACTCATCTTATTCCTTCTTTATAGACTACTCATCTTATTCCTTCTTTATAGACTACTCATCTTATTCCTTCTTTATAGACTACTCATCTTATTCCTTCTTTATAGACTACTCACCTTATTCCTTCTTTATAGACTACTCATCTTATTCCTTCTTTATAGACTACTCATCTTATTCCTTCTTTATAGACTACTCATCTTATTCCTTCTTTATAGACTACTCATCTTATTCCTTCTTTATAGACTACTACTCATCTTATTCCTTCTTTATAGACTACTCATCTTATTCCCTTCTTTATAGACTACTCATCTTATCCTCCTTTATAGACTACTCATCTTATTCCTCCGCTATTGACTACTCATGTTATATCGACTACTCATCTTATTCTTCCTCTATTGACTACTCATGTTATTCCCCCTTTATAGACTACTCTCATCTTATTCCTTCTTTATAGACTACTCATCTTATTCCTTCTTTATAGACTACTCATCTTATTCCTTCTTTATAGACTACTCATCTTATTCCTTCTTTATAGACTACTCATCTTATTCCTTCTTTATAGACTACTCATCTTATTCCTTCTTTATAGACTACTCATCTTATTCCTTCTTTATAGACTACTCATCTTATTCCTTCTTTATAGACTACTCATCTTATTCCTTCTTTATAGACTACTCATCTTATTCCTTCCTTCTTTATATAGACTACTCATCTTATTCCTTCTTTATAGACTACTCATCCTTATTCCTTCTTTATAGACTACTCATCTTATTCCTTCTTTATAGACTACTCATCTTATTCCTTCTTTATAGACTACTCATCTTATTCCTTCTTTATAGCCTACTCATCTCATTCGCTTTGGTTTTTAGCACATAGCATTGTATATGACCCAGAGCGATGCAATACAACATGAAGTGATTTTGATTGCCATAATATTCCATGCATTGGGAATGGAGATCCCATTTAGAAAAGTGCCATACATCTGTCTAGACTGGTCAATCAAATATTCCTTTTACATACAGCTGTGGTTGTTTGTGCTTATCACCAACAATATGACACACGGTGTTCCACCATGCAACGTATAGGGAGCATACACAGGCGAATTACGACTCACCATCTAAATAACAAACAAATCATTACTTTCTTTAAAAACTCTTATGCTGGACATGGTCATAGAGTGCAATGGTCGTATTCACCAATATCCTAGATTATTAAGGCACCAGTATATAACGTGGGACACTTACGAAAACAAAGTATAATATTCGAAATATTGCCTAGCTTAGTTTTAGGATATTGGCGCTCAAGGGAGCTATTGCCGTTATACACACATGGATCACGGGTCGATTTCACTATTTTCGTCTGGCGAGCTACTAATTGTCAAATATTACACCACTAAAGGAAGGGATGGCATTGCTAAAGTCTGGCACGGGTTACTGAACCTTGGTTAATGAACACCGTGCCACAAACATTCTGCCTTACGATGGTCTTTGGTGTGGCGCTTCAGGATGGTGATCTACAACTAGCGTTAAAAATAAAATATGATTGTTCCAACTTCTAAAGACGCTCATTAGAAGTACTCGACCATTAATAAAACTTCCACCTTCCAGAAAACGACTGTTACATGAGCAGTGCTGGGAAACAATTGACAATTGGACGCAAAGCAAACCTAAGGTGGCGTAGCATCCAAACCGGCTACGTCACCCGCCTCAATGATGCATTCACACGTGTTGATACACATTGCCAAATCTATGCATGATTGGTTAAATTTCAGATTCTTCCCATCACGTGATGTAACATGCGTCTTATAATGCCCGTTATCTAGCATCCCTAGGAAATTCTCATTTGGTGATACCTCATCATCGTTTATGTGACATAAACGATAACATGACGAGATACCGAGGCGAATGTTATTGATATACACTCCCATAAAAATGGACTTCTTCTTGAATAAGAATCATTAGTATTAAAGCAACCATTATGATAGTTACTACAACTGCAAACATTAAATCATTTAATTTGATGACAAATCGCTTATCGTTGCCAAAGCAGACATCATTAAATCACATGCAAACACTTCGATTGCCCTGTGAGTGTCTTATGCACCTAAACATAAACCCTATCCAACTTTATTCATTCCCATCAAAGTGTCCCTCATCTCGTCCCTCGCCTCCTAGATGTCCCACTGACAAACAAAGCTTAATACCCCTAGCACGGAGGTACTAACTTAAAGCATAAATCATCCATTCAACCCATAAGCAGCTCTCCACTCACTAAGTCAATGATCAATTGAGTCGATATATCGTGGCAAAAACCTCACTTAAGCGTTCATTCACTGACAGAAATACCTTTGGAGGACCTTAGTGTTCTTTGGACGTATTACTGCGTAAGCAATGGCAGCCATGATTTATTATTCAACGCACGTTAATGTGTTGACACTGCTGCGTTATGTGTCGTTATGAAGTCACAGTGCTCGGTCATATTTACTCTCGTAACTGCATCCAGCACAGAGAGGAGAGTAACTATAGACAACAGTGTTTTCTCCTGCACTTATCGTGATAACTGGTGATGAACATCTTCACAAAGGTAACCAATTAAGGAATAAGTCGTATCAAGGTTCGTAGCATTATTCTAATATTTATGGATAATCATGATGGCATTTTCTCTGGAATAAGGATTAGTCCCAGATTGCACTTCTTATTTTGCGTGGCACAAAGAAAAAATGTCTTATCCACATAGTGTGTCGTCATTAAAAGGCCATCAATTGCTCTTGACAATCGTCTTTTCTCAGCAGATAAGTGAATAGAGACAGCTTCTATTTTGACGTAGGATATCGTCAGCAAGATATGAGTTGGACTAAAGTATAATGAACTGAGTCATCAAGTTACTCTTTATTTAGGTGATATTTACTGAGCTTGGATCTCCAACGTGACTGGAATCAGAATGATAAAGCAGACATCAGCCATATTGTATCGCACTCAGGAAGTGATTTAATTGCCTAATCGGACAAAGTAAATGGAACGTAAAATAGGTTTTATGATATGGTAGCATTTTTCTAATCCCAAAGCCAAGCAAAACATAATCATACGAGCTAACAAAATCTAATCTTCAATTCTGGAATTGTTTGCAGAATGTCATTGTGTTACCACACAGCTGCACAAACAGGAGGATCGTCTGAATGATTAGACCCAGTTATGGTCACATGGTTCATATACGGAGGGAACCTTTGGAGAATGTCCGTTTTTGGGCAGATTTTCTCATATTTGTTAACAATACGAAGGGTTGTGTTAGACTATTTGTGCATATATAATGACAACTCAACAAAGTTGATGTCATTTCTAAGAAGCGGTTCAATTATACATCTTTTAATTCACGTTTTTGCCGAAATAAGGCCGTGGTCAGTAGAGTACCCTGATGTGATATTTGTCACGCGACGATCCCCCAGCTTAAAAAAGAAGCATTAATGCCGCCATTGTTTAAGTAGGAATCATGATATTCGTTTATGAGTCTCGTTCATGATGCATATTCAGTGAGCTATCGATATGATGATCATACAGAACGACCCTGCACAATATCACGTCTATCGTTGTTGAGTTATCTGATGGGTAGAGTTGCAGCAAACACAGGCGCCATACCAAGTTAGACTTTCATACAATGCCCCAAGAGGAATTTATTTTGAATAAACTGTTTTTGTTTGCCTGACAATCAGTTGTGGGACTGGGTCAGTAATCGACTTACCAATCCGACCTGGTTACTATATGGGAACAGTCATTCAACCTTCGTGACGCTAACCGTATCTGATTAGTACATTTTTTAAAATGTACACAACACTGCCTTTGGCGTGACTAGAGCGGCCTTGGATGCCTGCTTCATCGTCATCTAGAGGCTAAATACAGCGGAGATGTAAAATCAACGATTAGCTACATCGTCATCTGGTTAAGTCCTGGGTCGAATGGGACGTATGTTATCAGGCACAGTAGTATATGAATGTATAGACTCGCGTGGTAGGCTTTGTGTCAGAAATAAGATACAGCACCAGACCAGTCAAACTGTAAAACAATGAGTTGTGTAACACTAAGTTGATGACGTCATTTCAAAATGTCATATCAACATGGAGCGTAGAAGAATAGCTATCAATTACTCTCGACAACAGCTGCCTCTTATCAGTCATATATCCGTGTAAGGTCTAGTTGCTTATACATAGGTGCGTGTCGATGTGAGTTCATATTGGACATACAGCTGTTGCTATACAATAGAATGCGGCCTTTGTGTGGTAAGTTTCATTAAGGCAATGTACATTGTCTACGATTCCATCAATTGCTTTTGTAGTTTCTGTACCAAAACGTGTTGCCAGAGGAAAGACAGGCAAGGCGTTAAATGTAATTTAAATCTAATCCTCTACTTTGTTTGACAGAAAGAAATGACAATCGTCGGCTGGAGCGCGTTCATATTGTCTCAGTCATATAAAGAGCTAGGACAATCGTCGGCTGGAGCGCTTTCATATTGTCTCCGTCATATAAAGAGCTAGGACAATCGTCGGCTGGAGCGCGTTCATATTGTCTCCGTCATATAAAGAGCTAGGACAATGTCAGATCGATTGTTCCCTTTTAGCATTTTACCTTGGTATTATGGATTTGTTCTATCTTTGAAGTCACCGATTCAGACATGCAACAAAGAGAGCACTGATTTTATGCGGATATGTACCCTGCGACCCTTCATCGACGTCAGGACTCGAAATCACTAATCCAAATTGATCCATAACGAAGTTATTTGGGGATTTAGCTATATTTGCTCTGATGGATCGGAAAGAACAAAATCCTTAGAAAGGTAGGATGTTTTATGACTTGACCGGTCAACCATAATATGGAAAGAGAGCAAAACGCGAACCTCATGGTCGCAATCTTGTGGTAGATATACGCGCATTGTGGAAGGAACTTCATCGTAGGGTTGTTGTGGTTTGATACGCAGCTGTGAAATGCAACAGCTGTATAAAATACTTGCGATACTGTATAATATTTATGCGCCAACCCACTTACGATATTAGTCGTCTATAGACTGATAGAGTTGATATGTTTCTGATATTTCCACATCCCTTCAGGCACGAGATATTGCAGAAACTAGATCAATCGGATTTGGATGAAATGTGCACGATGAATATTACAAGTAGTAGCTTAATGCTGTTAAGCGTATAATTGAGAATCTAATGAGGGTTAATTGTTGATCCATTCATGCTCACCACGTGATCTGACAAAACGCCAACTGCAGCAAACAGGTGTAAATATTCAACTTTACAATCGCATTAAACGAAGTTAATTTGCATTTTCTGAAAAGCTGGCACCTATAGCATGAGAGTTGCACGCCATTACAATTACCGAATGGATAAAATTCATTAGCACATTCAATGTATCATTGCAACCAAAATTGCCGTAGCTGACACGAGTTAGCAAAATGTGTCAAAAATGTCACAAGCAATGAATGAACCAGGTAAGCATCATTCCTTCATACTGTGGTCGAATCAGGCATACAGGTGATCTTTTTTTGTAATCATTTAGGGACAGCACTTGTCATTTATTGATGCGGCACAGCACGTAACTTCAAAGCGAACAGCGATAGAGGTGTAACATAAGATATAATGAATGGTTATAGCGCCTGTTTCCAGGCAATAATCCTACTCAAAGGTTTGAGCCTACACGCGCTAGACATTCATCAACAGCAGCTCATAGCAAAAAGGGCAAGGCCACATAATTGACTAATGAATAACGGGGCAGAATAATCATATGCTGGTGAATTAAACGAAATAAAATGAATAAATGATTACCTTTATCAAGTAACAACGTTCTATGGTTGACCTAGTTATGATGTCGTGTGAACGATGTCATGAAAAACATGGTCACATGAACGTCAATTAAGCACTGTGAGACGCGTTGACGGCGAGACGCGTAGAAATTCATATTTCATTTGAATCCATTTTAAGTCGCCCTGGTAATTAGATAATCAATAGTATAGTGGCTATTGTAGTGTGTAAATTGCAACAAGCGTAATTGTTGTTTGTCGCTGAGAGGATTGTGGCCGTGGTTAGCTGTTATGTTTTAGGCTTATTGTAGAAATTTGATCGGTCATCATTGACGTTGGAGGGTGGGGTTGGGTGCACAGGGAAGTAACGGAGTTTCTATGAATGGCATAATACGTTATTGATGGAAATCATACTCACATGGTTTGCTCGCGATGATAAGGCTAGACGTGTGTGGTCGCACATACACGAAGGCATGCGCTCGCTTACAATATGGTCGCGCAATTCACAATAAGTTATAGCAAAAAAGTGCATTGTTTAATATCTATTGTAAATCAATGTTCGATATATTCTGATTTATTGAGAGAATCATATTCTTGAGGTATTTCTTCGCCCGAAACTATCAGCAAGTTTATCAGAGCCTATAGAAGGCTCTCGTTCATTCAATAGGATCAACTACGTTCGCTCACATCCTACTGCATTAACCACGATGACAGTTGCAAAAATGTCCTCCACTGAATATTTACAGCTATTCAAGTCTTATAAATGTCAGTCACAAAATGCAAGTTGACAGTGGTAACAAATGGAATAAATGATAAACAGCTGGCTGTTGTGTGGTGGTCATCACATTCCGTCTTAGCGTCGAGACGTTCATTAAATCATCAGGAATTTGTCAGAAACACTAAACAAGCCTAAACTAAAAGACAGTAACACCAATACACTTGCCGCACAAAGCTGCAAATCCAATTTAAACTTGATCTAGTCCATACTCATCATGCCGGTCCTACTAGGTAACTCAGTCACACTTATATTTTCATTTCTTAAAGCGAGGAGCGTTTTGTAATTGGTTTTTTTATTTATTGTTTAAAATTTAGGTTTCAACCGTTGGACAAGCACATTTACTGCGTTATACCCTTGACGGCACCCACTTCACTATCAGTGCAGAGTACGAACCTTTGTGGCCGACTTACACAGTTTATCACACATGGACGACAGTGCGATTCTCATTCAGGCTGACAGAAGGTGGATCTCGGAAGAAACATTACAGAGATATCTCATTCATATTTATAGCGATGTCCGATGTGGTGTTGTCTTGTCACATTCATCATATTGTACCACAACATAGCAGTATCTGGCAATAAGAGAAGATACTGTAATGTTTTCAAAACAAATAATGACGTGTTATGGCTGTCATCGTCTCACTTGGCTTTGCCGAGCTTCATGCTTATGACAAATATGAGAAATATAGTTACCGTGTTGCAAATCCCTACAGGGGATAGAATTTTCCCATCTCTAATCAGACCTTTTTTTTACCAGTGACAGATAACAATGAAGGCAACAGTAGTGCAATCAAATGCTGCCCCTAGTGGATCGCTCCGAAGGTCCAACAGCATGGGACCGCATTAACGATTTTTCAAGTGAAATCTTTGCGTGAACTGAATCCGAATCTAGCAATAGTTTACTCACTGGTACGCGAGGTTCTATAGAGTCACTCTAGTTACCGTGATCTCTCAATAGATATCGCGTTCAAGATCTACTTTTGTGCATTTTTTAAAAGAATGGCTGTCTTTATATTTCAAATTCCTGACTTGAGATCAGGCTGGTGGTGAATGTACATTTCGTTGCCCCAGCGATTGGATTGTAACTTTGTTGAATGAGTAAGCTCCGCAAAGAGAGACAGGAGTTGTATTGAAATTTGTCCAATACTTTGTATGGCGTTATCTTTTTTATGAGCAGGCTATAGGGCCCATGTGGCTGGTATGGATTGGGGACTATATTTGACTTTAGACGTATGCCAGTTCATAAATCACATATTACTCGTGTTTTGATTAGATAATACAATAGATGTTTACATTGATTCAATTGTGGTATGAGAAGTAAGGCGTTGGAAAAGGTAATCTTTGTGTACTTTTCGCACCAGTTCGCTGATACGACAATGCAGAATCAATATGTCTACCCCAACAGATGTATTTAATCAACTAGAGTTCATATAGTTCCTCATATATAGTTCCTCATATACCAGTCGGTTTGTTTCAACACATGTCAAATGATTGTTTGTTGCCAACTTCAACAGAAATATAAGGTAACGCATTATATCTAGGTCTTCAATCCTACAGGATAATCAATAGAAATGGAACACTTAACGGGGATATATAAAGGGTGGTACAGTTTTTCTTAAAGGTCATCCAAATATCACTATTGAAACAACAAAACAACGTAGGGTTTGATGGCTGTCTGCAGCATTTTGTTACACAACAATAAGGCGAATAATGAGCTGTTCGAACAGAGAAAGCTAATGCTTACATTTGGTGACGCATACAAACTTACACAACGGATATTGTCCTCCAATAATCAGCAATCCCGTACTCATTACTAACACCAACACTTCAGTAAAGCATATTGAGCGTGGAATAAGAATTAGAATACTATCCTTCTATCAAAGCACATCTCTCTCACATTGAGAGTGGAATAAGAGTTCGAATACTGTCCTTCTATTAGAGGATATTTCTCTCACATTGAGAGTGGAATAAGAGTTCGAATATTGTCCTTCTATTAGAGGATATTTCTCTCACATTGAGAGTGGAATAAGAGTTCGAATACTGTCCTTCTATTAGAGGATATTTCTCTCACATTGAGAGTGGAATAAGAGTTCGAATACTGTCCTTCTATTAGAGAATATTTCTCTCATATTGAGAGTGCAATAAGAATCAGCAAACGGTCCTTCTATTAGAGCATACTTCTCTCATATTGGCTCTCAGGCTCTCATAAACGAAAAGTGAGCTATTTGCTCGACCTGACAAGACAAAGGAAATTGAGAGGAGAATAAGCTGTAGAATAGGGTCCATCTATTTGAAGATTTTGTGGAGGTCATATTGCCTTGTACGATCATGTTGCTTGAACATGTGCGTGTCGATGTGAGTTGATTCTGGACCTACACCTGTATGCAATCGACTGCGGCCTTGGTGTGGTAAGTTTTAATGCAACAATGTCTACTATGCATTCAAATGCATTTTTAGTTTCTGACGAAAACGGGTCTTACGCGAAAAAGTAGTTATGGTGTTAATATATAATTTTATACAATCATCTACCTTGTTTGACAGAATGGATATTAATCACCTGTTCAGTCGTTATGTATCTGATATTTCCATATCCTTTCAAAGTTAATGGTACAGATCACTTTTAATTTGAATATTTTTTTTAACAAATATTGGAGGCTATTTCAATGCGCCTTAATCGATTTATAATCCGTACTTTGGTGTCCCATTATCATAAAAGGATTATTTTAACAACAACACAAAAATAGAAGCAAATTCATTCTATGGTACAGGGAGCCTAATATAAAAACACGAGGTTCTACGAAATGAATCTGGTTACCGTGAACTCGAAAGGTCATCGCATTTTGTCCCGTCTACGAGCAAAATTCCCCCCATTGCGATTATTTTTACCTTTCTCTGGCAGTGCCCGCATTTGTTATCAACTTGCTATTAGTGCTGATGCCAAAAGTACTGTTTTGGTTAAGCCCACGGTCAATGACCTACATGTAATTAGCTTGCTGGCTCCAGGAGTCAATAGATATCTGAGCGCTATGATGTCCAGTTAAATGCCTATATAGATATCTGAGACGCTATGATGTCCAGTTAAATGCCTATATAGATATCTGAGACGCTATGATGTCAAGTTAAATGCCTAAATACCTAGTGCATTCATCATTGGTTGTCGTCGCAGATTGTGGTCACCTTCACGGCCTGGACTCACCAAAGACTAAAAAAACGGAGCTGCCTACCTCACCATATGTCACTCTTCTAGCGTGTTTGGCAACTTAACCCCAAGTGATGTCAAATGATGACAAAGAATTAAGAGAGTCTTTATGGCGTTCCTCTGTCTCGTGTCCGTATAAAGATGCTCTTGCAATCCATTAATCAGCCCGTGGCTCCGTTAATATAATCATTCAACGGATTGTGATTGAATTGACACGAATTTGTCTTTCTGAACTATGCCGTATATATCCTTTTGCTATATGCCATTCTGCAGTAGCTAAGCCTGCATCCCAGGGTTCTCTACGACTGCTAAATTGAACGTCATGCAGATGCACAATGCTCTAAAAACAGCTGCATTTGTAATAAGTTCATGAATATCACATAAGCGACGGCGAATAAGAAAAAGAGAGAATCCACACGCTTCGCCCCTTTCAAGGGTTTCCACTACTACTACTACTTCTAATCTTATTCCTCCACTATAGACTTCTCATCGTATTTCTCCTCTAATGACTACTCATCTTATTCCTCCTCTATTGACTACTCATCTTATTCCTCCTCTATTGACTACTCATCTTATTTCTCCTCTATTGACTACTCATCTTATTCCTCCTCTTTAGACTACTCATCTTATTCCTCCTCTTTAGACTGCTCATCTTATTAATCCTCTTTAGACTGCCCATCTTATTCCTCCTTTTTAGACTGCTCATCTTATTTCTCCTCTATTGACTACTCATCTTATTCCTCCTCTTTAGACTGCTCATCTTATTCCTCCTCTTTAGACAGCTCGTCTTATTCCTCCTCTTTAGACTGCTCATCTTATTCCTCCTCTTTAGACAGCTCGTCTTATTCCTCCTCTATAGACTACTCATCTTATTCCTCCTCTTTAGACTGCTCATCTTATTTCTCGTCTACTCATTCCTCCTTTTTTTAGACTCCTCTTTAGCTCTCATCTTATTCCTCTGCTCTCTTATTGACTACTCATCTTATTCCTCCTCTATTGACTACTCATCTTATTCCTCCTCTTTAGACTGCTCATCTTATTCCTCCTCTTTAGACTGCTCATCTTATTCCTCCTCTTTAGACTGCTCATCTTATTCCTCCTCTTTAGACTGCTCATCTTATTCCTCCTCTTTAGACTGCTCATCTTATTCCTCCTTTTTAGACTGCTCATCTTATTCCTCCTCTATAGACTGCTCATCTTATTCCTCCTCTTTAGACTGACTACTCATCTTTAGACTGCTCATCTTATTCCTCCTCTTTACTGCTCATCTTATTCTCATCTTATTCCTCCCTCTTTAGACTACTCATTAGATCCCTCCTCTTTAAACTGCTCATCTTATTCCTCCTCTTTAGACTGCTCATCTTATTCCATCCTCTTTAGACTGCTCATCTTATTCTTCTTTAGACTGCTCATCTTATTCCCTCTTTAGACTGCTCATCTTATTCCTCCTCTTTAGACTCTCCTCTTATTCTTCCTCTTTAGACTACTCATCTTATTCCTCCTCTTTTAGACTGCTCATCTTATTCTCCTCTTTAGACTACTCATCTTATTCCTCCTCTTTAGACTGCTCATCTTATTCCTCCTCTTTAGACTGCTCATCTTATTCCTCCTCTTTAGACTGCTCATCTTATTCCTCCTCTTTAGACTGCTCATCTTATTCCTCCTCTTTAGACTGCTCATCTTATTCCTCCTGCTCGTCTTATTTCCTCTTTAGACTGACTTATTCCTCCTCTTTAGACACTGCTCATCTTATTCTCATCTTTATTCCTCCTCTTTAGACTCATCTTATTCCTCCTCTTTAGACTGCTCATCTTATTCCTCCTCTTTAGACTGCTCATCTTATTCCTCCTCTTTAGACAGCTTCCTCCTCTTAGACTGCTCATCTCTCCTTTTAGAGACTGCTCATCTTATTCCTCCTCTTTAGACTGCTCTTTCCTCCTCTTTAGACTGCTCATCTTATTCCTCCTCTTTAGACTGCTCATCTCCTCCTCTTTAGACTGCTCATCTTATTCCTCCTCTTTAGACTCTCATCTTATTCCTCCTCTTTAGACCTCATCTTATTCCTCCTTTAGACTGCTCATCTTATTCTCCTCTTTAGACTGCTCATCTTATTCCTCCTCCTCTATTCCTCCTCTTTAGACTGCTCATCCTATTCCTCCTCTTTAGACTGCTCATCTTATTCCTCTTAGACTATTCTCTTATCTTATTCCTCCTTAGACTGCTCATCTTATTCCTCCTCTTTAGACAGCTCGTCTTATTCCTCCTCTTTAGATCTTATTCCTCCTCTTTAGACTCATCTTATTCCTCCTCTTTAGACAGCTCGTCTTATTCTCCTCATCTTTTAGACAGCTCGTCTTATTCCTCCTCTTTAGACTTTCATCTTATTCCTCCTCTTTAGACTGCTCATCTTATTCCTCCTCTTTAGACAGCTCGTCTTATTCCTCCTCTTTAGACTACTCATCTTATTCCTCCTCTTTAGACAGCTCGTCTTATTCCTCCTCTTTAGACTGCTCATCTTATTTCTCCTCTATAGACTACTCATCTTATTCCTCCTCTTTAGACTGCTCATCTTATTCCTCCTCTTTAGACAGCTCGTCTTATTCCTCCTCTATAGACTACTCATCTTAATCGCTTTGGTTTTTAGCATATAACGATATTTACAATTAGTTCACATCGTAAATTACAATTCACTACCCAGAGCAATGCAATACAGCATTAATTTGTTTGGATTGCCATAATATTCCATGCATTGGGAATGGATATCCAAATGCGAAAAGTGACATACGTCGGTCTAGACTGGTCAATCAGTTATTCGTCTTAAAAACAGCTATGGTTGTTTGCGTTTATTACCAATAATATGTCAAATGTTGTTCCACCATGCAACTTATTTGTAGCGACTCAGGGTATACACAGGCGAATTACGACGCGCTTTCTCAATAACAAACAAATCATTCCTTTTTTTTTAATGCTGGACATGGTCAAAGAGTGCAATGGTCATATGCACCAATATGCTAGATTATTAAGGCACCAGTATCATATGTGGGACTCTTACGAAAACAAAGCTCAATATTCGAAATATTGCCTAGCTTAGTTTAAGGATATTGGCGCTCAAGATATCTATTGCCGTTATACACACGTGGATCACGGGTCGATTTCACTATTTTCGTCTGGCGAGCTACTAATTGTCAAATATCACACCACTTAAGGAAGGGATGGCATTGCTGAAGTCTGTCAAAACGTTTTTGAACAGTGGTTAATGAACACCAAGCCACAAACATTCTGCCTTACGATGTTCTCTGGTGTGACGCTTCAGGATGGTGATCTACAACTCGTATGTAGGGTTAATCACTCAACATTTAATTGTTCCAACTTCCAGAGATGCCCGCGCAGTGTTGAGAAACTCAGTTGTCGTTTTCATTAGAAGCACTCGAAGGTTAATTAAACTTCCAACTTCCAGAAAACGACTGATGCATGAGCAGTGTTGGGTAACAATTGACAAGTGAATGCATAGAACCTAAGTTTGCGTAGCATTCAAACTGGCTTCGTCACCCGCCATAATGATGCATTTACACGTGTTGATACACATTGACGAATCTATGCATGATTGGTTGAAATGGCGGGTTCTCTCCATCACGTGACGTAACACGCGTCTTATGATACCCGTTATCTAGCATCCCAGGGAAATTCTCATTTGGTGATACCTCATCATCGTTTATGTGACATAAACGATAACATGACGAGATACCGAGGCGAATGTTATTGATATTAACTCCCATAAAAATGGTCTTCTTCTTGAATAAGAGTCATCAGTATTATTGCGTAGTTGTGAATTGCTAGCGACTACTTGGATAGCTACCACAACTGCAAACATCAGACCATTTAAGTTGATGACATAACGCTTATCTTTGCCAAAGCAGACATTAGTAAATCACATGCAAACGCAGATGGCCCTGTTAATATATTACGCACCCTAACATACACCTAATCCTACTTTATTTATTCCCGTTAAAGTGTCCCTCATTTCGACACTCGCCTTCTAGATGTCCCACTGACAAAATAAGTTTAATAGCCCCAACATGGAGGTATTTACTTTAAGCATAAATCATCCATTCTGCCTCATTCAATCCACAAACAGCTCTCCAGTCACCAAGACATTGATTGATTAAGTCGATATATCGTGGCACAATACTCGGTCATTCGCCGAAAGGAACGCCTTTGGCGGGTTAAGTGCTCTTTGGCACGCTTGGAAAGCTTGCTTCTTAAGCAATGGCAGCCTTCATTTAATATTCAGTGCATGATAATGTGTTGAAACCGCGGCGCCAATATCCGTTCTGACGGCACATTGCTCGCTCATATTTAGTCTCTTCAGCGAATCCAATGATTGTAAAAAGTGCTTTCTCTAGTTCGTATCATGATAATTGGTAAGGAAAATCGTCATTTAGGATTATGGAATAAGTCGTACAAGGTTCGTAGCATTATATTTATGGATGCAGTATAATAAACTGGGTCATCCAGTTAGTCTTTATTTAGGCGATGTTTACTTAGCTGGGATCTCTAACGTGACTTGAATCAGAATGATAAAGCACACATCAGCCATATTAAATTTAAATCCCTGATCAACGAGGAAACTCGGGAAGTGAGTTATTTGCCCAATCTGAAAGGAAATGGAACGTAACATTAGTTTTATAATATGAACCATCTATTAGCACGTGCATCGTGGTGAGTTTTGCTTGGAAGATGTAAAGCATAAGCTGCTACTGTCAACTACCCTATGATTGGTTTTTACAAACATCTCAGATGTCATTTCATATATAAGACCCAGTGCATACCCAAGGCTAAGAAGTATATCATCCGTCAACTCAATTATGTAATATACCTACTGCCTAAAATAGGACCACCAAAACATTTCGCACCGCTTATTAAAGAAAATTCAATGTGACGTTTTTCTTCTCTCGGCAGTTTAAAACGTTGTTCTTTATTATTGGTCGCCGTTTAAGACGATCAACAGAGGGAGAAACCAACATGAGCACGCTGATTAATTGGTGGCATAAATACACAGCGCAATATCTACTCTTATCTATCGTCAAAATTAATCGAAAGACCCTTCAACGATGTAAAAGGCTGGAAATCACGAACTCGTATTTATCTCGTAAGTGCCTAACGGTACTTAATTTAGTTGCCATTTTTGTTTTCTATATTTGCAATGCGAGCAAGGTAAAACAAAAGTTCGAAAATAGCGTAATAAACTGAGCAGCCCGAGTAGAGAGGACGCGATCGTAATGGCTGCATTTGTTGTAGTCCCAAAGCCAAGCAAAAAATGATTATACGTGCTGACAAAAGCTAATCTTCAATTCTGAAATTGTTTGCCGAATATATTTTACTCTATTACCACACAGCCGCAGACGCCGGATGATCGTCTTAATGATTGGACAAAGATGTGGTCTATGATTCATATCCGCATTGAGCCTTCGGAAAGAGGTCCAATTTGGGACACTTTTCTCGGATATGTAAACATTAAGTCGGGTTGTTTCAGATACTGTATGCATATATAAAGACGAAAACGGGTCTCACGAGGGAAAGAAGTCAAGGCGTTAATATATAATCTAAATACAATCATCTACTTTGCTTGACAGAATGGAATGACGATCGTCCGCTGCAGCTAGCTACCACATTCAAATTTATTTATTTTTTCATTTTAAGAGCTAGGACAATGTCTGATCGATGATTCAAAGGTTAGAATTTTTCATTGATTTTGCGGATTTGTTTAGTCGAGTTTTTTGTCTGGATATTTCAGTGAATATTAACTTTCATGCGTTTTGTAATAAAGACTGGCCAAGGCAACGTTTATTAACCGTTCCAGCAGATGTCCAATAGGAAGATGGAAACGGAAGTTAATCTAATTAGTTCAAATGCTGGATCAAAGTTTAGCTTAATCGGGTCGAAGATCATCAACATGATGACAATTATAAATAAGATACGTTATGATAATAGTATTGAGAGATATAATGACATGCTCTATCTTGGTAATCACTGATTCAACAACGGGAGTTGATGAAAACAGCTGAACATTACCACTGATGTATAGCGGATATCTACACTGAGACCTTTCATCGACACCAGGGCTCGAAATCACCAATCCTCATTGATCCATAATGAAGTGAACCATTTCGTCGGCTGATTCAGTTTTTATTTGGGGGATTAGCTATATTTGCTCTGCTGGATTGGAAAGAGCAAAACCCTAAAATAGGTCAGATGTTTTATGACTTGACCGACCAACCCTAGCATCGAAAGGGAGCAACGCAATGGCCGCAATCTTCCTGTAGACATAAGCGCTTGGTGGGAGGCACTAGCACGTAGGGTGCTTGTGGTTTGGGAAGGTAACGGATAAGCAGCCGTAAATACAACAGAAGCATAGAAATCTGCAATCCTGCATAACAAAAATGCGTCAAGCCATATAGGTCACCTGTACGGTCGTTATGTTTCTGATATTTCCATATCCCTTTCAAAGGCACGTCATATTGGTGAAACAAGATTAATCGGCGTTGGATGATTTGTGCATTAAGAGCATTACAGGTCGAAGTCTACAGGTGTCAAGCGTAAAAATGAGGCCTAATGGGGGCTCGTTGTTGAACTATTCATGCACACAAGGTGATTACAAAAACACCACCTGAAAAAAATATCTCTTTAAAAATGCATGAAACACACTAACCGTAGCTGGCACCATTTTGTTAAAAGCTGGCACCTATTGCATGCGAGTTGTTCACTGTCACTACAACATCGCAAAAAAGGATATGATTCATCTGCAAATTCAATGCATCAATGCAAACAAAATGGTCATAGATGATACTTGTGACGACATACACCTACACTGAATTAATACAATGTAGATAAGGATCACATCCATCTAAACATTACAAATGTCTCAAGTAATGATTGAACGTGGTCATCATCATTCCACGACTCACGTATACAATGTGGTCGAGTCGGACATACAGGTGATCTTTTTATTGTAACCATCAAGGGACAACTCGTGGCATCTATTGACGCGGCGCAGCACGTTACTTTAAAGCGAACCGCAAAACAACATTAGGCCGTGAGCTTACAGGCACGCTAGACATTCATCAACAGCAGCTCATAGCGGAGAGGGTAAGGTCTCACAATTGGCTGACTATCTCTGGTGTAATAAAACGACTCATTATTGCGGAATGAAATCGTAACAGCGGTGTGTGGAACATCTAGCAGTAACATAACTGAGAAGTGCCATCACAGTTTATAACATGTCGTTATTAAGCAGTAAACTCTTGGTTAAATGCTATTCTGATAATGTAATCAATGAAGTATTGGCGCAGCTCCATTGATGAAAAACCTTTAATTTGCCACAATACAGTCAAATCACTATGGGATGAATCACTAGTTGTTACGGAAAGCAGCATCGCTTGGCAGTGCAAGGGCAGGGAAAGTCGCACAGCAATTGTCTAAGTATAGCGTTTGCTAGGGTAGACATGCTTGGTGCCCTGATGACGTGATGGATGGTTCACAGCACAAATCGTTTGATAAGCGCAAGTTAACTTTAACAGATTCACCTGTCACACTCATTTTGAATGATCAAAGGCTCACATATTCACATATATATTCTCATATATATAAAGAAGTCAAGCACAATAGTAAAATTTTGTTAACGACCATATTATTCCTGCACCACTTTATTAAAAGGCAAGTGTAATATACACCGTCTTTTACAATATAATCACACTTTCTGTATAAAGTGTATATATGGTGCATGACGTTGCAGGAGATACTTCCCGATGGTAGCAATTCCAAGTATTGGAGTCATCATTTTGTTTGAATTAAATATTATGCATTCGTATAGAAACGGGAAACCTACAAACATCCTTAGCGCTTAAAGCTTGTCGCTGATATGCATGTGTTTTGCACAGTGTACAGCCTGAGGATAAACTTTTTTTACACAGAACAGATTCTGTTATCCATAGGCGCGTCAGTTTTCAGCATACAAAGATAGTTTGACATTGAGATTAAGTGGCACACGGTTGCCAGGAAACGACATTTGTGTTGTCATGGATAACTAGCCGTATTTGTCTACTGCTCTAATGGCCACCTACATACTACTCTCCAACCGTAGGCATGGCTTTGTGCGCGGTTAGTTTAACTAACTCAGCAAGAGCGGTCAGAATGCTGGCCCGCAGGTCAGCCAAACATCCGTGCACAGTCTGTTCATTCCTCCTCTCTGAAGAAAACTGGTGTTGTAAATGAGTTGAGTATCGTCATCATCACGTTTTCAAGACAAAGTCTATATCACCATAGAAAATAGATATATGTAGTCGTCAGGGGCATACTTTCATATTAAGTATTACACTGAACGAGCCCACCAAGTTGTCACTGCCATGAATTTGCAGCATGTAAAGTTGGCATCGTCCAGCGTTTAACCACGTAAAGTCGCAAGCGTTAGGTCTTCTAAGTACTTAACGTCACACCTTCTGTTCATCAAAACCGTTTATAGCAGCTAAGCTCTGTAATCAACGTAACTGTTCTTCTTCGGACTTCCGAGGGATAAAGATCAGCTATGAGGTTGAACCCATGGGGGCATTATTTAGGATATATTGTTCAAGATATACTTGCCAGTTTCCGTGAGTTTCACGAATGTTCTAATTGATATAAATGAGTTATGAGGTTCAACCCGAAGCTGAAAAATAGTGGGAAATATCAACAAAGCCTTACCTGCTTGCTTCCTGATAAGCCATGTAGTGTAACTCATGGGTGCATGTTTCATGATATATTGCTCAAGTGAGTTTCAGGAATGTTTTAAAAGATGTAAATGAGTTGTGATGCTCAACCCATAGCTGCATTTGTTGGAAATATTACCCAAGTCATACCTTTTTGCTTCCGTCAATTCATCGAACTTCCGAGGGATCCAGATGGGCTATGATGATGAACCTATTGGTGTTTTTCTAAGGATATATTGTTCAAGATATAGCTGACAGTTTCCGTGAGTTTTAGGAATTTTCTAATAGATGTAGATGAGTTATGATGTTTAACTCATAGCAGAAATTAGTAGGTTATATTACCAAGCCATACCAGTTTGCTTACGTAAGTGAGTTAGGATATATTGTTCATGATATACCTGCCAGTTTCCATGTGTTTTAGGTAATATATAAAAGATACAAATGAAATTAGTAGCAAATACGAACGCAGACGTACCTTCTTGTTTTTCTAAGTTCATCGGACTTACCAGGGATCCAGATAAGCCATGAGGTTTAAACTTATGATATAATGTTCAAGATATACCAGTTTTCGTGAGTTTAAGGTAATTTCTGAAATATATAGGTGAGTAATTAGGTTAATCCTATTGCTGAAAACAGTACAAAAAATGACCGCAGACATACCTTGTTGTTTCCAAAAGCTCATCTGATGTCCGCGAGATCTAGATAAGCCATAAGGTTGGACACATGGATAAATTTTTGAGGATTTTCTGTTCAAGATATACTTTCCCGATTCCGTGAGTTTGAGGACATTTTTGAAAGATACAGATGAATAATGAAGTTAAACCTATGGTTTATATTACTAGAAAATATGACGGCAGACATACTTTCTTGTTTCCATAAGTTCATCGGACCTCCGTGGGATCCAGAAAAGCTATGAGGTTAAACCCATTGGTGCATTTGTTAGGATATATTGCTCAATATATACTTGCCAGTTTCTGTTAGTCCAGGAAATTTCTAACAGATCTAAACGACTTATGACTTTTCATAACACATGTCATAAAAAATATGCATATTTCGCCACGAAGCCCCCGCTCGAAAATTTGGGGTATTGTTTAACCACATTTTGTGTGGGTTTGCTGGTTTGTTAACGTTTTTTTATCCGCGATACAGGTCGCAATTGTTTTGGTTTTATTTAAATCGAAGGTCTCAATGATGCGCACAACCCAGATATTTCGATTTGACCTTGACCTGAAACTAAGATCGAGGTCATCGAAAAGGGAAAAATTAGTTTATCGAATAACTCCATTCATAATGATCGGATTGCCACAAATTATTTAAAAATTGTGCATCAAACCAACGGTTTTCATAAGCGCCCCAGGTCCTGACAGAAATCACCACTTTTTTTCACGAAATATTCCATGATCGCCAGTGCCGAAAAAATATGTTTCATATTCCGATCGCCAGCAGAAAAATATATTTGCGATAACTTTCCAAGTTTAGCGGTGATATTACCTTCCGAAATACAAGCGTGGAGGACGGTATCCCACAGAGCCCGCGAAACTTCCGATGTAAATATGGCGATGATAACATAGGCAGAAATATAGCTGATCGTTCTTGTCGCTGTTCATAGATCATCGTCTACTATCATCTATGCGCTGTTGTAGTGAAAAGACATTATGATTTAGTATTATAGGTAATCATAATGTATTAGTGAGCATGCGCACTCAATAAAAAAAAGAGTGCCACTTGGTCATCGTAACAACATGGTGTCAGAAGAGGGATTCTGAAAGATAAAAAAAACAAAAATTGCATTTTGTCAGCATGGCACAGTCAATGACACCGCCTCCAGCACCTATGAATATGCGAGGTAACTTATCCAGTAATTTCAAGTTCTTCCGTTTCAGCGTGTCCAACTATTGCATAGCGACAGAACTTGCCAGCAAAGACGATTCGATTCAAGTCGTCACGATGCTGTCAATCATCGGGAAAGAATGCTACGAGGTGTATACAAACTTAACTCTCTCTGTAGACGAACGTAAAACATTGCAACTGTGTTAGACAAATTAGGTGAGCACTTTGAACCGCTTAGAAATACTACCTATGAACGATAGGTGTTCAACATTTTCTGAGCAAACTCGCGGCAACTTGCCAATATGGCGCGCTTCTTGAAGAAATGCGGCGTGAACGTATTGTGATCGGAGTACATAACAGTCACACTCGAGCTTGCTTTGCAGAAAGCTTATGACATTTGTCGTAGCAGTGAAGTAGCTGAAAATCAAGTGAAAACTCTTGAAAGTGACTCGATTAACTACCATAAACAGAAAAGGAGTAACCAGCCTCCCAAAGTAAACAATTGCAGATACTGTGGTATGTGACGCTATGATACAGTCATAACGCTACCTAGAGTCAGGTGTGAAGCGTATGATTAAGAAGTGTCTAAAACCGACCTACACACTGCTCTACTTCACCTTCGTGCAACGCCAATCGACTCGAAAACAAATAGCCAACATTTTATTGCTCGCAACCACCTGCAGTAGCGCTTTAGTGAATCTCAAGGACCTGACCTAGCTTCACTGTACTCTGGTCAGCCCATACGAATATGGAATCAGACTTGGATACCAGAAACAGTTGTACATTGCCGAGACAGGGTGGAGCACGATAAATAAGAAACCGTCAGCATCTATTCCACTCAGACCCATTCAACAACCACCCCCCTTTATGGCGCCTAGGATGCCCACGACACAGCAACAACCCAAACCAGAAAAAAACTCCAGATCACCAGAGGCAGGTGCCTCCAAATCAGCTACCCAGCCTCAAATAACAAAGCACATTTCGTACCCAGTTATGAAGAACAGTACACAACTGAACCAGTACCAAACAGGGAGTGTAATTACAGCCGTAACAAGACATTTACACACTCTGGCCGTCAGGTGAAGCCACCATGCTAAATGTGACAATTAGGGGACAGAATAAGCCCCTGGTCGATTACGTAAGGTTTGGCCTAATTAGACAGGACCTGCTGATAGCCTGCTCGCTAAGCTGACGCAGTAGAAAAAAATCAAACAAAACGTCATTTTACTGTTTTTTTTACTGTTAATGCTAAATATATTGTTACAATCATTATCACGATGTCAAGTTCTAATTACTGACAAAATTTCATGAGCGGGTAATCAATATGTTTTATACGATTAAAGTTTGCAAGTGTTTATTCCGCATCGAGACGCCATATTTTCGGCTTGGAACTTCGACATATATTTTTTAATCTCTTGAAATTTGCGAAATATTCACATAAAAATATTCTTGGTATTCGTTGAGTGAACAAAGACAAATCTAATGGTCGCGTTTATTAAGCTGTTAAATGCGTACTTTTGATTGTATTGAGCTAAATACTTTCTAGGGTCAAACGGTTCATCGCCATCAGACTCAAGCTTTTGCTCTGAAGGAGTGGACCTTGGCTTACAATCAGACAATTCAAATCTCTCAAGGACTTTGCATAAATACCTTCTTTGATTCATCTTTACAACATTTTCAACTTGCTCAAAGTTAATGCCTAAGAAATATGAGAGTTTGCCAAGATCTTTCATTTGGAATTTGTATTGTTTGACCAGATAGTGGCACAAATGCCTTAACCAACAACCAAACAGAATCCATTATCAATAATTGTAAATTCTCTTATAGTTTACGTCAAAATCGCATCCAAATACAACGTATATTTGTCAGACAATTATGGCTGACAGTGGGCGATAATTTGGGGATATTACTTACCGGTGGCATACTTATGCAATGTCAGAATACTTATATGTAACTAACTATAACCTAGAATATGAGTCTTGTCCCAGCAAATTTGTTCTTTGTGTCTAGTGCTCTTGTAGACTCATGTGAATCATTGAATGATTAATGGATAAATATTAGGTGTTGGTAACTGTGTATTGAGAACATATTTTTAATCTTTATATATCCAGTTCAATTATGTTTTGCAGGCAAAAACCAGTTGGCAGGAAAAGGAAAAGGTCCAGGAAGATTTTTAAATCTGAGAAGTATCACTGACAGAAAGCGTTCCATTTCTGAACATGCCTATGCAGCTGAATGTGAAGAGAAAAAAAGGTAACAGTTTGCTGCCTGACATTGTTGTTTTGGGGATTAAAAAAATCAGATTTTTGTACCACTTATTAACTAAAAAGTTGAATTATGAGCTCTATTTGTTAAATGATATAGATTGGTGTAAACTTGTTCTGTATTTTATTTATGTTATTCTGTTTATATGTTTGTCATATTGAAGTGCAAATAAATAGTTTTCATTTGATCTCATTGTTTACATAAACCTACAGTGACATGAATATGCAATTTATTATACAACGTTAATATCAATTTAGGATATACAGGCAACCAGAAAATAACCCAGTTTATAAATATATTTGATAACAAAATAAGACTGACTAGCTGACAATGTGTATGACAAATTTAAAAGCTGGAAAACAATGCTTGGCCAACATTACATTACATCTCAATCACTCAACACAGTACTGAGAGTGGTACATTCATTTGAACCCTGCACACAAATCACAGTTAATATGGTTCGAGATCTTTAAGTATTTTTCTTAAGCCCTTTGAACATTTCATGGCCACTTTCTTTAGCCTTTCATGGCGTCTTTTTAACAGTTATATACACTGTCAAGCGGACCATACGTGCTCCGAGTAAATCAAAATGAACTCTCCAAGACCTGAAGTCGCGCGTCAGATTTACGTTGTGTGTCATCGAAACTCCTGGCATGCCAACGCGTTTCAATTCTCGCGCAAGTTCTGATATTTTACTTCAGACTCCGACAATGTAATGACAAGGCACGTACAGGACATTGTTAATGACATTGTGCAATCGAGTACACCGCCTACTGTTATTAACTCGTCTATTGACACTTGCAAATGTATCCATGCCATTTCGCCTATTTACCCCGCGAACATGACCTCGGGTCAAGGCCTCCGGTTTCCACGCTGGCTCGCTTGATGTCGCAACACGAAGTACACTTAGCGCCGCCAAGCGCGAGCTTGTGAAATCACTCGCTGCCGAGGCACGCACGCGAGCGCCTCGGCGGCGACTTCAAAGGGCGTTGCCACTCCTTCTTTAGTTATGTAACTCCTTGATCTATCGTTCCCCAAAATTTCATGTTGATATGTCCAACCGTTCCGGAGAAAAGCCCGAAAAACCTAGGCTGGAGAAGAAAAAAAAAGACATAATAAGTAACTTTGACAATCTGTCTTAAATCAAGACTATGATTTTATCGGTTTCCACGCTGGCTCGCTTGATGTCGCAACACGAAGTACACTTAGCGCCGCCAAGCGCGAGCTTGTGAAAACACTCGCTGCCGAGGCACGCACGCGAGCGCCTCGGCGGCGACTTCAAAGGGCGTTGCCACTCCTTCTTTAGTTATGTAACTCCTTGATCTATCGTTCCCCAAAATTTCATGTTGATATGTCCAACCGTTCCGGAGAAAAGCCCGAAAAACCTAGGCTGGAGAAGGAAAAAATAAAAAGACATAATAAGTAACTTTGACAATCTGTCTTAAATCAAGACTTTGATTTTATCTGGGTTTTTTTAAACAATGAGATGGTGTAGTGAAAAGACATTATGATTTAGTATTATAGGTATTCATAATGTATTAGTGAGCAGGCGCACGCAATAAAAAGGTTGATACTTGGTAATCGTAACAACAGTCGCTTTTTCTCCCGGACTTTTCCCCAAGTTTTCGTTGTTTATTTCATGATTCGGTGTGGTATTTGTGCGACAGTGATTATTTGTGGCCTTTTCTACATGTTAAACAAGGTCATTTTAGCTTTTAGCTTCGTGCCACAAATAGTCCCTGCGAACCCGCGTCTTGCTAGCTGCCTCGCCTGTGTTCCAATTGGTAAAAGCTTCCGCTGGCCAGTTGCCGCCTCGCCGCCATGTCGGGCCCAGATATTACCGCTTGGTGTGATTTTAGGCCGAGATACTAATTCACAGGAGTCTTAAGTTGTTGAAACTCGCCTTAAGTTCGATGAGTTGATTTGATTAGATAAAACTCGGGAACACAGATCATTCCGTTGAAGTCCCCAAATGAATTGTGGTAAGACGCCAGAACTAAGCGGGAAGTGCAGCAGCATCACCTGTACTTGGTTTGAAAGAGGTAGGCTAAGGCACAGACGATGTCAGTGTTATAGGGCGTGCCGCCTAAATTCAGTGAGGCCATAGTACAAGTATTGTCCTGTCGTCCGACCGTGTTCATCCGCTGTGTGAGCCGAGAATGTAGAACTTGACATGGTGCCGCGAAACTGTCATTATCATCTGGTTGGATAGTAGTGATCTCCATCTGTGGTTACCCGCTAAAATACGAGACTTGTTTGTCGACACCATCTGGCGTTATATATTTGTAATATGTGTCGCAATAACCGTAGAATTACTTCTTCCGGTTATGGCGAAGCATGATGTGTTGACTTAGGTTTTTACCGTGCCCTCATCATGGCAGAACGTGGACCTCCAACAGGTTATGGGCCTGCAAGCTGATGGTTTTGAAGTTCCCTCTGATTGTGAAGGGAAACTGGTGTACAAGTTGAATAAATCTCTGTATGTATTAAAGCAGTCAGGTAGAAATTGGAATAGTCTGTTACACAGCTATTTGTTAGAAAACAATTTTGTGCAGAGTTCCATTGATCATTGTTTGTATACAAAACAAGTTGAGAGTGGACTGATTGTACTACTAATCTGGGTTGATGATCTGGTTATTGGAACAAGTAATGATGTTCTCTTGAGTGACGTCAAAGATATTTTGAAAGTCAAATTCCAAATGAAAGATCTTGGCAAACTCTCATATTTCTTAGGCATTAACTTTGAGCAAGTTGAAAATGTTGTAAAGATGAATCAAAGAAGGTATTTATGCAAAGTCCTTGACAGATTTGAATTGTCTGATTGTAAGCCAAGGTCCACTCCTTCTGAGCAAAAGCTTGAGTCTGATGGCGATGAACCGTTTGACCCTAGAAAGTATCGTGAAGCTGTTGGTAGTCTGATATATACCATGATATGTACCAGGCCTGATTTTTGTTGGATTGTTACCAAGTTGTCACAATATTTATTTAAACCACTCAAAGTCCACTGGGTGGCTGTCAAACATGTGTTGAAACATTTGAAGGGTACTATTGACTACCGTTTGTGCTATAGGAAAAGTGAAGATGGTATGAGGGTAATAGGCTACAGTGATGCTGATTGGGCATCATCAACAGATGATAGACGTAGTATTACTGGATATGCTTTCAGTTATGACCACAAATGGTCCTCTGATGTCTTGGAAGTCTAGAAAACAGCCCACTGTTGCCTTGTCATCCTGTGAGGCAGAATACATGGCACTAGCAGCTACTGTTCAGGAAACCTTTTACCTCACCCAGTTGTTGAAAGATATTGATAATGTGTGTGAGGATGTACCTGCTTTGATATTTGAGGATAACCTTGATGCAATTGCTTTGGCTAAAAATCCTGTCAACCACCAAAGATCAAAGCATATTGATATTCGTTACCCCTTCATTTGAAGTGAGGTTATCAGTGATAAAATAGTGCTCAAATATTGTCCAACCAATGACATGGTGGCGGATATCATGACCAAGTCGGCCACCAAGGTCAAGTTAGCCAGATTCAAAACCTTCTTATTTGGTCTGCCTTAGGGCAGCTGTTGTTTTTTCTGAGGGGGGATATAGTTTTTATAAATGTGAATACATGCACCTTTCATTTTGAATATGCACAGAATTCAAATAATGTTGTTGTCAGAGTGACACATCTATTTTTATGAATATTTATATATATATAAATGTGTGATTTCACATAACAAATGTTTTATGTAACTTAGTTTGTAAAGATATGATATCAAGTGGGGGTGTTGGATAGTAGTGATCTCCATCTGTGGTTAACCGCTTAAGTACTAGACTTGTTTGTCGACGCCATCTGGCTTTATATTTTTGTAATATGTGTCGCAATAAAAAACCGTAAATTACTTCTTCCGGTTATGGCGAAGCACGATATGTTGACTTTTTACCGTGCCCTCATCATGGCAGAACGTGGACCTCTAACACATCTGGTTATTTGGTGCAGCAGAGTATAATTCATTCTCCATAACGAGGCTGGTCGTTCCCACACACCTTTGCCGCACTCTGTATTGGCGTGGGGGTGCCATGTCAATTACATGTCTGGGCAATAATAAATCCTTAATTCTCTTTCCATACAAATTCGTTAAATCGGCGATGACACCGAAGGCTTTGTTAACTTGGCGAATGCTTTCGTTAGTCGCGTTTGTGGGTTTGTGAATTGTGTGATTGTAAACTTTTTTTAGGCAGTGGATTCCGGTCGCAATTTTTGTTGAAATTTAGAATTATTTTTTTTCAATAGGTCGGCAGCATTGTCTGTTTTTTTTACCTTGACCTCATATTAAAGACAAGGTCATCGAAAATGTGAAAATCTAAAATCTCGAATAGATCTGTGGACTGTGGATTATTGTACGATCTTCACAAAATTTACACAAATTTTTAGCTCAATTCAATTGCCAACTTTTTCGTAAATATATCAATGGTTTTCCCAATGGTTATTCCTAAATTTTAAGAAAATTAACCCAAGAAATTCAATTGCCTATAAACCAAATAATAACCGTTCCATTGCAACAACAATTTTGTCGAAGGTTGTTAGTGACATGGTTAGTTGCATTGTAAAATTTAATGGTTGTTGATGACGTCATTTCCGTATGCCAAAGAATCAAACTTTTCAAAAAGTGACACAAGTTCAATGCTTGATACCTCCATGCTTTACAATTTGATTTTAAAACAGTTGACATATTCTGAAAGTGTAATGTATTCGTAAACTTTTTCTAAATATATGTAATTGTAAATAATGCATCGTTAAAAAAATTGTAGCCGGTTGGAAATTTCTCGTAGCCTAAATCTCTAAACTTATTGATTTCGCAATTAATTCACTAATTATAGTAAGATCGTAAAAAAAAATCACATTTTCTAAAAGCTGATACAATTACCAAGCTTTCATTATTGACATATGCTGTCAAAATATTCGTCATTTTCAAAGCGCGTTGAGTTGAAAAAACAAATTTCATTTAGTCAATTTTCGTCAAATTTTCGATTGATAATAAAAAAGTAAGTATCAGTGCAATAGTCATAAAAAATTAGCTTAGTTGTTGACATAAACAGCGCGAATCTAATCTGCAAATTTTATGGATATCGGTTGCTTCCCTTCCGGTTTCGAACGAATCAAAGTTAAAACGGGACTGAAATCTGAAGTTATCGCGTCGTTGGTCCGTTGTGAATGGTCGTATCGTGAATTGTTTTACACTCAAAGGAAGCCCATTCAATTCTAAAACATGCAACTAAATTTTGTCTGTTGTAAATAACTGACAGTTGTCTCACAAAGTAAGCTTGAAGTACAGCGGGTGTCACTTCTGCTGGCTCTTCACTGGTTTGTTAACAACAGCCGACTTACCGCGCTAATTAAGGGCTGATTCAAGCGAATCAAAGTTAAAACGGGACTGAAATCGATAATTACCGATAGCCTACTCATTAATTCAAATGAAAAAAATTGTGGTAGCACGAAAATTGGAAAAAAAAGGAAAATTGACTGCGTCGGGATTCGAACACAGGCCTTTCGCATGCAGCTGTGCCACCAAGCCACGATCTCACTTGTTGAATTGATGAATAATTGTTTTATAGTACAATAAGTATACTAGGTGCCAACAAATAAATAAAGGCTTTCTTGCCTCATAACTTGCAGTTCTTCAGAATGATAATCAAATGATGTTCAGTATTACTTCAATATGCTGCGTTGAGCTCTACATCCTCGCTGATTAGGACAATAGAGATTATGAAGACAGTGAGGATGGTGTTCACCATCCCAGCCGATGATAGCTCGTTCAAATCTGAACAATTATCAATAGATTTCCCATTAAATAAGAATAGTGATAGGCCGAAGATGGAAAAGCAATACTAGCGTTATGATATTGTCCGTTATTACTGATTGTCATCATAATGATTTAGCCAGAGCATGTATATGAAGCCATGGTAAAATTTATGATATAATCTAATTTCACAAGTCATAAGTTTAGTTCATAATATCTGCGTGGATGATACAATTTGATAATTTTTCATAACCGTGAAGCTATGAATTTACATCGCAATCATCCTTCATCACTGCATTGTTAGCACTGTGTTGTCTTAGTTATAACTAGATTTGGCACAAGCGCCAACGGCATGTCTTCCAACGGCAAGCCTGGACAACCAGCAATACGGCGCAATACGGTATCAACAATGTTACACGAACAAATGTTAGTTCAGCAATCGGGACCGTAATTGCGCCTTGTTTACATAACGTAAGGTTGGTGTTAAGGCGCCCTATGTCAGCGAGGGGCGCTGGTAACGCGCACTATATTCGGATAGGCAAGGCACTCGCCCCTGGTGTTTTGATGATCTGATGCCACCTTTGGGGCGAGGGTCCGTATGGCAGAATCTTGAGCGATATAAGCAAATTTGCTCCTTCTCGCTATGCAGACAAGGGGCAGTTTAAAAAAAAACCATTTTCTTATACATAAATGTCTTACCATCAAACTTGCCTAGAGTGCAACAACAGTCATACTCCTTAATCAACAGAATCAACGAAATTCAACACAATTTTAAAATTGATGTCCAACATGGCTACCGCGCGAATAATAAACATGAGCGATATCACGGCGTATTAACGAGATAATTAACTCAATTATGTTGAATTGTGGGAGTCGGCCATGTTGAGTTTATGAACAAAGTTTCATGATGTGCCGTATTTTAGTGCTTAAACAGAACAATTAGACAAAACTGTAGTAATAGAAATCACAGTCCTCGTGTCATTTTGTCATATAATCATTCATTTGTCACAAATGTTTTGGCATGGAGGGCTTTTGTAAGTTTTTAGCGAGATCATCTGTCGTTTTGACTTCGAAACCTCCGAAATTTCGCAGGCGGCTCGTCGCCTCTACAATTGTAAATAGCGCGAAGAAAGCGATTAATGCCTCTGGTCGATTACGTAAGGTTTAGCCTACTTAGACATGACCTGCAGATAGCCTGCTCCCAAAGCTTTGCATTGACTTGGCCAAGGGGTCATGTCAAAACATCTGCTTTGGGGTCATGTCAAAACATCTAAGCGGCAGCAGCTTGTGACATCCATCCGAAAAAAGTGCGCGTTACAAGCTCCCCTCGATGACATCTATGGTAAACGTGTGCGGCGCATAGGGTGTCTTAACACCAACCTTAGGTTATGTAAACAAGGCGCAATCACCGTTATGTATGTATATAAGTATGTGTGTATATGTGTATGTATGTGTGTATGTGTGTATATGTATGGATGTATGTATGCATCTATATATGTATGTATGCATGCATGCATGCATATATGCATGCATGTATGTTTGTGTGTGTGTGTGTGTGTGTGTGTGTGTGTGTGAGAGAGAGAGAGAGAGAGAGAGAGAGAGAGAGAGAGAGTGTGAGCGTGAGTGTGTGTGTGTGTGTGTGTATGTGAAACGATTTAGTCATAATAAAAAACGAACCGCAATTTGAAACACTCACACATTAGACAATAATATATGTTTGCTTTTAGTTGTCTCATCACAAGAGTGTATATAACAAAGTAATTGTGGAGACGAAACTTAAGAATGCATTGTATGTGGCATTGTTCATGCGCTGTGTCAAATTACCTATATTTCCCGGTTACTGTCGAAGTATCCGAAAATCACAGAAAAGACAACTCGATCATTTTGTCCGCAGATGTTCAATCATACACATGCGTTTGATGACCGAATTATGAAGCTCTTTTTATTGACGATCGTGATGCTGAACGCCGGGTTCCTATTTGGTAAGTTAGCTTCTATATCATGGTGCTTACCAACAGGATACTCATATAAAGCGAATAGTCGTCTGTGCTTGTCAAGTCATGATAAGTTCTTTGTCTGTGACTTGGCATTTCGTTTAACGAATACATCACTGTATATTTCATACCCATTCTTGCTGCAGTGATGGGAGAACCTCCGTGTATATCAGACATATGCACGACCCTCCACGTGCAACGGTGTGGTGGCTGTGCCCTCGACTGCGATCGCCGCCATTTAAATCAGGTGCCAGCCGGTCTACCTGCAGGAATACAGTGCCTGTACCTGACATCAAATAACATATCTAGGCTCAGTGTCTCGGATTTCAATCACATGACACATCTTAAAGAATTCGATGCATCATTTAACCAGATTGAGAGCATTGAAGACGAGGCTTTCCGTCTAGTTGGTAACACGCTTCGTCTTTTGTTTCTGCACCAAAACAAACTTACTCATGTCAATAAGGATACTTTCAAAGGCTTGTCGGCACTGACTCTACTTTATATTGACCATAACAGCATAAATGCGTTGGCATCCGGTGCATTTGATCACCTGCCCAACTTAACGAATCTGCAGTTAACTGATAACAACTTACATGTCGGTAATTTCGACGCCATACCGCGTGGCCTTTTCAAATCCCTGTCCAACCTTAGTACTCTGGAATTCCAGAACAACTATGTCCAAGGAATGGATCAATATAGAGGAGATCTTGTAGAAAATTTGACAATGCTCGATAATATCCGACTTGACGGCATTTCAAATGGAGTACCATTTCCGGTTGAATTTCAGCAGCTTGCAAGTTTGAAAAGGATGCGAATTTACGGCAAGGAATTCAATGTTCTTGCGAACGAAACATTTGAAAACCTATCTGGACTCCCTCTGGAATTTGTGTCTCTTATAACAACAAACCTATCACAAATTGCCACCATGTCGTTTTCTTCATTATCTTCACTCAAAACTTTAGCATTGGTACATAATCCTAATATAGGATTATGCCAGCTTGAGAACGCCTGGTATGGACTGAAATACACACAAATAGAAAGGGTATACTTTGAGCATATCATGAATCCCTATTCCAACTATGCTTTCCTGCCTTGCGACTTTTTCTACAAACTTGGAAATACTTCCAATCAGATAAAAGAATTCTTCCTTGTTGGGAACAATCTTGTGTACATGGACGACCAGATACACGCCATGCTTGGTAATCTCGAAGTGCTATCGTTGGAATCTAATCGCATGCAGCAGATAAAAACTCTGCATTGTGGGAAAGAGGATTATTCATTTGGCAACCCGCCAGGGATGATAACATGCTACAAATATTGCTCTAACTCCAGCGACAACTATGGCGCTATTCCACACCAGGACAATGGGCAGGAATGGGGGACTGGAACATTGTATCTGCCGCAAACCATCCAACAGCTGCACCTAAGCTCTGCCATTCGCTATGAAAGAGGAACGTTACCGGAACTTCTAATCAACAACTGTACACATTTCTACATACTTCGCCTAGAGTATAATAACATCAGATATTTCAAAGGACCTGTTAGATTTTCTAATTATCATCCACATTATGGATTGTCCGCGCACCTCCGAGGTAACAGAGCTAAACGACTAGACCCAGGTTTTTTGCAACATGTCAACATCACAGCCATTGATTTAGGAGAGAATTCCCTGTGGGAGCTAATAGAAAAAGATATAAATGGGGCTTTGTTCGGAAATTATAAAACTTTGATCAGTTTAAATCTATCTGACAATGAAATCAAAACGTTACCAAGAGATATTTTTAGGGGGCTTGATAAATTACAAATTCTTAATCTTAGTCAAAACTCCCTTAACGATTTCAGACTCGATTTGTCGCATACATCTGATCTCAAAATCCTTGATTTAAAAAAGAACATGTTTAGCGTTCTGTATCCACCAACATTACATTCGTTTGATGATCATTCATCAAGCCTTGGTGGAGAATTCCATGTTGACCTTCGATCAAATCCATTTGTGTGTTCATGCGAAACTTTACATTTCATCAAGTGGGTTCTGGAAACAAAAACTACCAAGCAAGATCATTACAGGTCTTACCACTGTTTTTACAAATCGCGCGCAATGCCATTTGGTATCTTACAAGATACTTATCTTACCAGCTTAGAGACTTCATGCTCTAGCGAGACGTATTTGATAGTGGCAGTTGTTATGTTCCTAACAACTCTTGTGGTTATGATAATCGCGGTTCATTGTTATCGCCACAGATGGGACATCAAATTCTTCATTGTTCGCCGCTTGTATAAACGCCAATGGGATTTATTTGCGAACGCAGAGCGTCACGACTTCGAGTTTCATGCATTCGTTGCATATCACAATGATGATTTCGCGTGGATCAGGAATGAACTGCTGGCGAAAATGGAAGAGAATACCTCGACTCCTTTCAAACTATGTGTGCATGACAGGGACTTTGTGCCAGGAAACAGTATTGAAGAAAACATCCTGGAAGGCATAAAGTCCAGTAGAAAGAGCATCATGGTCCTGAGTCGCAGCTTCCTCCAGAGCGGCTGGTGTGAATTCGAGCTTCAAATGGCTCGACTGAACTGCTTCGAGAAGAAAAAGAATACAATTATTGTCATTATTCTGGAGCCGATTCCGCAGGACATGCTTACTCCTTCTCTTGCTGCTCTCATTCGCCGAACGACCATCCTGGAGTGGCCATACATTTCGAAGAATCAACCGCAATTTTGGGAGAAACTTCGCCAAGCAATCACTTGCCAGGAGTTGACTTCCCTTGTGTGTGAATGTGGCAGGTCCATTCGAAATCGCTGGTCCACTCGCGAGGCACCTGTAGCCGAGCCCTACGTCAGCCTCTCTGACACAGTATCCTTAATCTAAACCATAGCTGGTCACCGTTAAGCAGTGTTGTTTTGTCTCATATTAGTTTTGTAATGATCTTACACGTGATTGTAAGTGTTTGCTCTTTTTTACCATGATGCAATGCGACAAGACAATATGATGATAATTTCCATGATTAAAGAATGTAGCATACTATATTTTAAATATGCAATAATCTCATATATCTGTTAAAACATCATAAATTGCTGACTAAGGTCATCCTATAATCTACGAGCAATTAAATTCACAGTCTAGGTGTGTGTATTAAAACTCAAATTTGGATGAAATGCCATTTTCTATCTATGACATATAATTATGTTGGGAGGTCATATAGTCAAATAAAGTGCGCTGAAACTGCAGGAGTAATGAGAGTTATTAAAAACCTTGCAGCTAGTTGGCTGTGAGCAATGATACATGATTAGAGTTGGTGAACGGGCTTGTTTTATATGAAGCCAGGTGCATATAAGAAATAATATAAACAAAATACATCGCACACAGCAAAGGTGGGGAGAAAACAACAGCCACGACATGAAAGTTTGAACGTTTAAATAAACTGCAACAAGATAACAAGCGGTTGTGGCGCGGGCTATTCATACATTGTTGTCGTTAGTTTACCATACTTTCTATGTCATAACCACATCACGTGACCGTAGTCCACCTACGGGCGTCGGTCATTATCCCGCCGTACCTACAGTACCTCTGTGTGGTATGCAGAAAGTAGCCTATGCAGAAAATTGTGTTTACGCGAATTTAGGCAAAATGGCGGCCATGCACAAAGTGGCGATTGAAGTAAACAATGTGTCCTAACCATTCATTCTTTCATAAGCTAATCATCCGTGGGATTATTTGTCGTGGTAGGAACAAAATGGGTTAAATTAAGCTATAAATGGTCACGGTAGGAATAAAAAGAGTGAAATTCACCTATAATTGCAGACATTATTACTAGCAGACGACACTAGACTAGGCGATTGAAGTAAACAACGCGTTCTAACCATTCGTTCTTTCATAAGCTAATCATTCGTGGGATTATATGTTGTGGTTGGAATAAAATGAGTTAAATTAAGATATAAATGGTCACGGTAGGAATAAAAAGAGTTAAATTTACCTATAATTGCAGACATTATTAATAGCAGACGACAGTATACTTCATGCGGATAAGTGAAGCAGTGGGATTATTTGCCATGGAAGGAATTAAAAGACGACAGTGTACTCTCATATTGAATGTAGCCACATAGATTTTTTAATATCAGGCTACTTGTGCATGCCAGTATACTCCCATGCTGAAAGTAGCCACATCCATAAACTCTGGCTACTTTGTGCATACCAGACTACTCCCATGCTGAAAGTAGCCAGACCTTTATACTCCAGCTAATCTCATGCTACATCTATAAACTCAGGCTACTTTGTGGATGCCAGTATACTCCCATGGTGAAAGTAGCCACATCTATAAACTCAGGCTACTTTGTGGATGCCAGTATACTCCCAAGGTGAAAGTAGCCACATCTATAAACTCAGGCTACTTTGTGGATGCCAGTATACTCCCATGGTGAAAGTAGCCACATCTATAAACTCAGGCTATTTTGTGGATGCCAGTATACTCCCATGGTGAAAGTAGCCACATCTATAAACTCAGGCTACTTTGTGGATGCCAGTATACTCCCATGGTGAAAGTAGCCACATCTATAAACTCAGGCTACTTTGTGGATGCCAGTATACTCCCATGCTGAAAGTAGCCACATCCATAAACTCGGGCTACTTTGTGCATACCAGACTACTCCCATGCTGAAAGTAGCCAGACCTTTATACTCCAGCTAATCTCATGCTACATCTATAAACTCAGGCTACTTTGTTATCAGTATACCCTAATTAATCCTTACAGACCTATAGAAATATTGCTAGCGAAGTTAGAATAGTGTTTCTCACTAGAAATTGGTATTTTGGAATATTTGTCAAGGCACATTGAGGTTAAAACACATTCCCAATCAGTGACATCTTCCCTAACACCCTTCCAAAAGTAGCGCTCTGATACCTCACAGCACGTGTTATTTACACTTGTATGGCCAGCATTGGGGGCCGAGTGACAGGCATAAAGAATGCTCTCCCTTTCTTTCTGGCTGGTGATGACTCGACGCTGTTTACCAGACTGGCAATAGAAGACCGTATATCCTGTTAGAGATCAATAAATCAGCGTAGCTGCTGTTAGTCCCAAACCATAAATTCTTCATAAGAATTAGAAACTTGTTGAGGATCACTGAAAAGAAAGAGTGCCCTGATATTATTGCTGCATCTGAGGTGTACATGTTGATTACAAGTTGAGTACCTGGACTATCAGGTAATATACATTCAGAAACATACCTTCCCTTGGAGGTCGCCCTCTGTATAACCTTCTTGGTCTTCTCCTCCAGCCCTGGGCTGTGACAACCAGTCCGTAGACACTGCGGGATGTGCTCGATGTAGGTACCATAGGCCTCAAACCGACCACAGTTCATTTCGGCCTCGGAATCTGAACGAGGAGACGACTTGGTCCCTATGACCTCTATATTAGCCATTGTTTAAGACTGCCAAATTTCTGTAAATTTGAACTGTTGGAACAAATAATACCAATAGAAGAGTAAACAATAGAGCAGATAGGCAAGCAGTGAAGAATCAGAGATGCAGTTGTAAGCGCGGTGCTAATGGTTTTTCTAGCAGTAGAGTGTCCATTTTTTTCCTGGCAGAATTTCCCAACACATCCGCAACAACAAACGCAAACTCAAATCAGCACCCTAGATTTTTAAAGTTATTTCGCTTATAGAAACTGATGTCAAGTCTGTGAGTGATTCGATCGCAAGTGGTTTAACCGTACAAGTTATATGAATAGTGGTGTGTGAGAGTCAGCTTATATACAGTCGAGAACAGAGGTCAAAGACACAGCAAAAGCGTTGCTAGGCCCCTTTGATCCATTCTCGGTCCGTGGCATCTCGGATCTACTCTTGGTGCGTCACAAATCTTCCTGCGAATCTTGTGAATTGCTCTTACTACTTTTTTTCACCTTTCAAATCAGGCCAAAAATTATCTTGATATTCTTATTACTCAAACCGTCTACTTTTCACTGATGTAACGTACATGCCTCGGAGTCAACTGTAACTATCCTTTGTATCGAATTGTAAGAAGAGTGCATCGTGTTTGACACCCGTAGCCCGAGTTTATAGATGCGGCTACTTTCAGCACGGGAGTGTTGTGTCATGCACAAAGTAGCCTGAGTTTATAGGTCTGGCTATTTTCTGAACGAGGGTAATACTGGCATGTACCTGATTTAATAGATCTGGCTACTTTCAGCACGCGAGTAAACTGATATGCGCAAAGTAGCTTGAGTTTATAGATGTGGCTACTTTCAGCATGGGAGTATGTCACATGCAGAAAGTTTAAGAGGTGAATACTAACATACACACACTTAAATATTTTATGTGATCACAGTAATTGCGCTATGGCGCTCCGCTCACTCTCTTTCTGCACGCCAACGCGGCGTGCTGAAAGTATCCGAGGTTTGTGCGCATGTGCCGTGCGGCCTTTCATTACTGTGCATAAAGCTACTTTCTGCATGTGACACCGGGTAGTAGTATAGGGAGTGGCGGTTCTGGCGCACCGACCTATACTACTACACTGTCTGTGAGCGTTATGTCAACAATCTACACCAGGACCCTGCGGAATAAGCTCTTCTAAACGACTCACACGCTCCATAAGGTCCTCATACTTTGATTCCAAATCCCTCACTTCAATCTCAAGGTCCACCTTCTCCTCCGTTAAATAATCCACACCTACCCGCACTTCGGCCACCACATTTTGATCGGTGCTCATCCTATACCTCAGCCCTCATCTATCAAGTCCTTAGAGGACGACCCTAAGCAAGTGAGCGACCCTCTATCCGGATTATTTTGGGGAATTAGGCTCTACAGTGGGAAAAAGAGAGGGTTGTGGAAGTGGGAGGGGGCCGGATTTCTGCAATCTGAACGATAGTCCACTAGGAGTTATAGATTGTATGTAAAAAAAGACATATTTTACCCCTATTAAATTAAAGGGATGTATGGGTATAATGAATCACCAGAATAAGGCAAAGTACGTTCGCAATGCTCTCAAAGTGGCTGGGGAGGAGCCTCCATTTGCCTACTCCGTCGCTGCCCTGAAAGAACAGATTACAGCATTGATGAAACTCCGCCCAGATAGGGTTATTCCATGGGACCATTTACCGTCTAAAGAGTTAAGAAGGCGGAGAGTGTACACTGAGAGGTCCAAGCGTCTGTGCAACAATATTTTCGATCTGACCGGCAAGATGCCAGACTACGCAAACACCAAGAAATCTCAGAACGCTCATATCAGGGAACTGCAGGCCCTGTTGGTTCCCCCGCCAGCCGCAAAAGAGACCTTCACCGAGAAAACCCTCCATGTCCAAAAGGAACTAGAAATGAAAACCGGTGTGAAACCAGTCTGCACCAGAACCAAGAAAGCCATCCTCAAGCAGCTAGCCGCCCTAGATGGGGAGGCCACCAAAGAGCTCAAAAAAGTGCTGGACGCCGATATCCCCGTTAACGAAGTCCCCCTCCCAGACAACGCCCCTTTCCACAAAGAGTACACCACCGCCATTGCCTCCATCAGAGGGCAAAAGAGCATCAAACTGATTTACACCACTCGGACCCTCAAGGAAGAGGACGTCGCCCAATAGGGATATGTTGCAAAAGATAGAGAAAAAGCAGGAGGAGGCCGCGGAGGGCCCGGGGCTGGGATGGGTCACCTCTGGTGGGCTAGAGGAGGATCCTAGGGTTGGGGCTGGTGGGGGGCCCAGTCTATACGATTTGTTCTATACTCTGCAGCGGGTGGAAAGAAAGGTGGATGGGTTGGAGAGAAAGGTGGACGCCTTTGCGGCAGTGGAAGAGGGAATAGATGATAACTTGTCGGTTTTAAAAGACAATATAGAATAGGTTGGAACCAATCTAGGAACCATTGCGGACCTAGCGTCGTTTTCGACGCTAGGATTCAAATGGCAGGATATGTAGGATTTGCCGCATTTCTTGCATGGAAGGTCTGTAAAATTACAAAAAGCCACATGGAATCGCATCAAATTTCTTACCAGAACCGGCCCCAAAGCCTACCCCAATTCGGGACCCTTTCTACATGGAATAGGAGACAGAGCAGGCAAATAGATTGCTTGGGGTTCCAATAGGAGAGGCTCTGTAGAGACAAATAGATTGCTTGGGGCAGAGGCCAATGGAGGGCTATTTTTCGGCTACTTGGTGGGGGCTTGTGGGGGAGAATTGGTGTCTGGCGGCCCTGGAGGAGGTTGGTTGCCGGTTGGCTGGTAGTCCTGGAGGTGGTTGGTTGGCGAGTTGGATGGCAGTCCTGGAGGAGGTTGGTTGGCGAGTTGGATGGCAGTCCTGGAGGAGGTTGGTTGGCGGCTGGTTGGCAGTCTTGGAGGAGGTGGTTCACGGCTTGGCTGTCGGCTTGCTTCCTGGCTTGGTTGTCTGCTTGCTTCCTAGTTGGCTGGCAGTTGGTTGGCGGCTTGTTCGCGGCTTAGCTGGCAGCGGTTCACAGCTTGGCTGTCGGCTTGCTTCTTGGTTGGCTGGCGGGTTGTCTGGCGGTTTGGCTGGTTGTTGGTTTGCGGGTTGGCTGGCAGTGGGTTGGAGGCTTTGGAGCAGGCTCGCTTGGCTGGATGGCGAAAAAAGGTAGCCGAAATTCGGGTTGCTCTGGAGTAAACTGGGGCTCTTATAACCTGCCTGCTGCGTTGGCTGGTTGTATAGAGGCTTGCTAAGTAAGTAGATAGTATTATCAATTAGAGATTAGATCTATATACAAAGAAACATGAGAAAGGTAGTGTTTGAAAACAAGTGCGCTTGGATTTTGACTGGAAAAACAACCCCCTGTAACAAACTATGTACGCAGGAGTTTTGTAACAGCCACATATATAGGATAAGATGCGGTAGCGTTAATCGTGTTTGTACGGGCTGTCAGAAGGTTATAAAAAATAACCTAGGATTATGTATGGGTTGTAGGTATGACAGGGCTCACCAAAGGATTGTTTACCACATGAAAAAAGAACAGTCTGTCAGGAACTGACCGACTGAGGGCCCTGAGCCTTAAAATGTCAACAAAGGCAAAGTCCACTTGCTCTGTTACTTTTTGTGTATCATGAACACCCCTTTTAGAGACATTGTATAGTATCCATGACTCACAAAATACGAGCACGTAGCGCCTAAAACTTTCATGTTACAATTCACGGTTTTAATCATGCCTTACCCACGCTCTAGGGTTGCACTCAAAGCGTAATGAATTTGACCGTACATAAAAGCAGATATAAGCTATATTCAGGACTGAGGTGGCACGCAAAGCAGCCCCAGTTCCCATGCCACGCAGACCGGATCCTGCCCCGCACGTCCCCGCAACCCAGTCCCCAGTCCCCCCCCCGCGTCTTAAGTTCAAGAAGACTAAGTGGGCTGTTAAGAACTATTTGCGTGGATGGGTGATGAACGTTCCTGAGTCTCACCGCCTTAGCTCGGACATGCGTCAGAAGATGCATAAAGTTTTGACTGGAGAACTGGAAGAGCTAGGAATCAAGTGTCGGTTTGCCTTGAAAGTAGCACTCTCCAAGCACACCGATGATATCAGCACTGATTATGTTGAGCCTGTATTGCGTAATAAACAGCAGGTGGTTCTCGCCTGAGAAGATATTAACGATGTGTTGGACCAGAGTAATGCTAATATCGAAGAGCGGTTGGAGAAGTGGACTAATAGAGGTTCTGATTGGGAATTCAAGTCAGTCACAACTCTGTGGATTGATATTGCCAACTATCAGCCATTGAAAGGTGGCACCTACCTGAAACTGCCGAGAAAGCTGGCGGTAAAGAAGGCAATCATAAAAGTTAAAAACACTAACGACCCATTCTGCCTTCTATATTCCCTTGAAGCGGCTCTGCACCCGGTTGCCAAGGACCCGTAGCGACCATCAAAATATAACATTAAGTGGCTTTTGGATCTGCTGGAAGGTAAAGGCGTAGAATATTCAACACCAATACCGCATATTGAAAAGGTAGAAAAACATGCTAACCTAGCCGTGAACGTCTTTGGCTGGGATGGAAAGGCCACCATCGTTCACCGTATCAGCAAACAGCCTGGTAGACGTATAAATCTCATGCTGGTAGAGGAGGGCGGCAGGTTTCATTACACGCAGATCTAAGACCTGAACCGCTTGCTGTATGACCAGAGTAAGCACGAGCACCGCAAGTTCTTCTGTGAGCTATGTCTGCATGGATATACCACACAGGGTCTGCTCCCGGAGCACAAACCTGAGTGCATGGATATCGGGCAAACTGCGGTGCGAGTGGATATGCTTGAAGAAGGAAAGAACATATCATCGTTCCAGAACTGGCAGAAACAGCTTGCTGCACCCTACGTCATCTATGCTGACTTTGAGGCGCTCACAGTGAAGCTTTCAGGTCCTGCACTTAATCCTGGTACGAGCAACACGCAGAGAATGCAGGAACACCAAGGTTGCGGCTTTGGCTATGTGGCTGTTCGGTGTGATGGTAAGACCTCCTGTGGTTTACAGAGGAAGCGATGTTGTGGAGAAGTTCTTACAGGCTCTGCAGCAGGAGGAGCAAAAGATCAAAGCAGTTCTGTCCAAGCCTGCAGATGACTCGGGAGGATAGAAGGGCACATAAGGCTGCCACCCACTGTCATGTGTGCAAGAAAAAACTGGGCTGTGACTATGTCCGCGATCACTGCCATATAACAGGCTTGTACAGAGGGCCAGTCCATAACGTGTGTAACCTGAAACTTTGGCTGAGTCCCAAGATAACACCCATCCCTGTGGTGTTCCATAACCTGCGGGGCTATGACTCCCATCTCTTGATGCAGGGTATAAGCAAAGTGTATCAACTGTATCCCCAACAACATGGAGAAATATATTTCCCTGTCGCTTGGGCAGTTTGGCTTCATTGACAACGCACAGTTCCTCCTGGCCTCGCTTGATAAGCTGGTGTCTGCTAACAACCCAGATGCCTTTGCTGTGACGGCGGAATATGAGCCAGACCAGATGAAGTGGCGGTTGCTGTTGCGCAAGGGTGTCTTCCCCTGTGAGTTCATGGACGGCTGGGATAAGTTTGATTCCCCTCTGCCGCCGATCCAGGAGTTCTACAGCAAGCTCTCTGAGGAGGGTATATCTGCTGTAGACTATGCCCATGCACAGAAGGTCTGGAGCGTGTTTGGGTGTAAGAACATGGGTGACTAGCATGACCTGTACCTGCGGACAGGTACTGCTCTTGGCAGATGTGTTTGAGGTGTTCCGCAAGACGTGTCTTAAGCAGTACGGGTTGGATCCGGCCCACTACTAAACCAGCCCCGGTTTGTCGTGGGATGCTTTGCTTAAGACCACAGGTGTGGAACTGGAACTACTCACCGACTATGACAAGCACCTGTCCATTGAGAAAGGTCTATGCAGTGGTATAAGCATGGTGTTGCGCCGCCACACTAAGGATGAACCAATGAGCTATATCCAGTACCTTGATGCTAACAATTTGTATGGGTGGGCTATGAGTCAGCCTTTGCCAACTGCGGTCATTGAGTGGGTGGAACCGCCGGAGGATCTACAGATATAGGACCACCCAGATGATGCTGAGACAGGATACATACTTGAGGTTGATTTGGAGTATCCTACTGCACTTGATGACGAGCACAACGACTACCCGCTGGCTCCGGAGCGGCTTCTTGTAGAGAACGACTGGTTGTCGGACTATCAGAAGAACCTCCTGGGCGAGTTGGGTGGTACCTTGGATGAGGTTGAAAAGCTGGTGCCAAACCTGCGGAATAAGGAAAATATGTGGTGCACTACAGGAACCTCAAGCTGTATCTGTCTTTGGGGAGAGCTTCTGGATGGATCCTTACATTTGGATGAATACAGATCTGCGTAAGGTGGCCACCAGCGACTTTGAGAAGGACCTGTTTAAGCTGATGAATAACTCTGTGTTTGGTAAGACTATAGAGAACCTCCGGAGGCGGGTTGATGTCAAGATTGTTCGCTGGCTCAAAGGAAGAGGAAAGAATGCGTAGGCTTATTGCCGGTCCCCCCTACTCACGTCATCAGGTATTTGATGATGACCTGTCCGCTCTGCACATGCACAAGACTCACCTAGTTTTGAACCACCCGGTGTATGTGGGTATGTGTATACTCGACCTCTCCAAGCACCTTGGTTTGTTGTACACGGATACTGATTCTCTACTTATGGAGATACGCACGCCTGACGTGTATGCCGACATGAAGGAAGATGGACATCTCTACGACACTCGCAACTATCATCCCACCCATAGCCTGTACAGCAATGGGAACAAGAAGGTTCTGGGGAAGATGAAGGATGAGTGCGCTGGGGTGCCCATCATGTACTCGATCTTGATGTCGAGCCGGGATGAGATCAAAAAAGCAATAGGTGTGAAGAAGGTGGTGGTCAAGAAGCATCTACAGCACGCTCAGTACGTGGAGTCACTGTTCGCCCAAATTCAGATTCACCACGGAATGAACATGCTCAGGAGTGACTGTCATAAAATATACGGGCTTCACGTCAACAAGGTGTCTCTCTCCCCCTTTGACTCAAAGCGGTGGATAGCTCCGGGTGGTGTAAACACTCTGGCCTATGGGCCCGCGTCGATCTGTTGAATAGATGAGGGCTGAGGTATAGGATGAGCACCGATCAAAATGTGGTGGCCGAAGTGCGGGTAGATGTGGATTATTTAACGAAGGAGAAGGTGGACCTTGAGATTGAAGTGAGGGATTTGGAATCAAAGTATGAGGACCTTATGGAGCGTGTGAGTCGTTTAGAGGAGCTTATTCCGCAGGGTCCTGGTGTAGATTGTTGACATTACGCTCATAGACAGTGTAGTAGTATAGGTCGGTGCGCCAGATACGCCACTCCCTATACTACTCGGGTCTTCCTCATAGCCTGTCCATCAGCATCATTTTAAACCTATAGCCTGGTTTGGAAAATGATCTACCATTTCAATTTCGCTGACCTTCAGTTCTTCGACCTGAGATTCACCTGTTGCTGAATTTTCTTTCCGCATCATCTTGAACGCGCTAGGGTGAACGATTTTGTTTTGAGCACTTCAAAACTAATTTGTAACCTGTGTTTGACACTGAATGTAAGCGCTCTCCGTCTCCTGTACTCTCCGCGAGATCTGCATGGCGAGTGCTCAGCTATTATTATGTAAATTCGCTCCTTTGTCCCGGTTTGCTCTTGGATAAACTCAACTATCTGTTTGTTCGCTATGAATCAAGCGTTGATGAAAGGGAAACATGGCCCATGACTTGATTTAATTTTAAACCCACTCCCCCTTCCCATGTATTTGTTTAATTTTTGCACCACCATTACCTGTGTCAGACGTGCTTGTAAATGCCTCACGCTAGTGCGCTGGTCATTGATTGGGGGCAGGGGTGATCGTCGCCCCCTACGACAACCACGCTACCTACTGTTTTCGTAACATATTTTCACTTTTCGCCTATATGCTTTGCTGCAGCGCTTATTCGAGTTAGCCTAGTTATTTGCGATGGAAGATTTCCCGCCATTTTGTCTCCTATGCTCGCCACATCTATGTCAGAGACTAACATGATCGTTTGACACATACTCAAAAAGCACCTCTCACTCCAAACGACATCGCTAATTTACTAAAGTTCAGTGTTTGGCCAGTGGGGTAGTCCTGTTCGGTTCAAGGAGAGCTTGTGTGCTAGACAACTCTTTGTCCTTGCATCATAGATACCTAACCCTTAAACACACAAAGTTTGTCATGCCAGATAGGGGTTGCAATCACCTTGTAAAGAGTGCTGACCCATTACAATTATAGTCAAATGAGTGGAATTAACCAGTCACCTTTGCAACATATTCGCAGCGCAGCATGTGACTGACTGAGGGTCCGGTTACTTCGAGCCTCCTCTGTTCTGCAAGGCTCTATCTTACCATTATTTTACTTCAAGTCTGACTTTTCTCCCATAGTCCTATTTAAACAACATGACTATATACAATGCCATATCACAATTAATCTCATGGAATTAGGTTCCAGTTACTCCAAGTTTTCTATTCCGCAAGGCTCTATTTTATTATACAACGCGGCTCTATGCAATAGCCTCAGTGCAGTATTCCGAACCTACCTTCCTCATGGATTAAGGTTCCAGTTTCTCTTTAGTCGCCTTTATTCATACCCGCCACACAAGCCACATAAGACCCTTATGTATATATACATACTCCTCACATGTGAAATTTTAGTATAAGTTTACTGTTCATATGTTTGCCCATAACAATTTGTTGTTATGCTTTAGCACAATTCTTTGATCCTGTGTTCCTGTTTAATTTAAGGTCCAGTTACTTCGAGCCTTCTCTGTTCTACACGGCTCTATCTTACCATAACTTCACTCCGAGCCTGAGCTTCTCTCGTTGAATCAACATAGCTCCATACAATTGTCCGAGCCGTAAGTTCTCTACGTAACAAACAACACGGCTCTATGCAATTACTGTAGCGCAATTTTTCGATCCTAATTTTTCTTAAGATTTAATTTCTAGGCTTTCTTATTGCGATGCTCCTCCGTTGCTGTGCTGTTGCTCGCTTGAGTTTTCATCAATGAAGCTTCCCTGGGTTCTCGGTCGGAATCTCGTCTCTGGGCTAGAATAAACATCCCTGGCTGACCCATGAGTGACCATTATATAGGGTCCCTGATCAGCTGGCTTGCTTTTCCAGCGACCCTTGACCGGTCCACACTATAGACCAGGGTAAACAATCCCGACGTGACCCGACGGGTCCACTTGGAGGGTGGTCCCGCATGCGAGTCAAGTCTATAGGGATTGCTGCTACCGCGGTAACATCCCTCCCCACCAAGTGGTGGGATGTAACCCGGTTAATGGGGGAGGCTTTTTAAAGAAGGATGAGCTAGAATAGTATTAGAACATCTTCCCCAACCATAGTTACGTTGAACTTCCACTATTCAATAAATTTAGAATTTACCCTTGAATTTTGAAAATTGACTTTGTTAAACTAACTGAAGAATGAGTAAAATGAAATTTGGAATATGAGTTATAGAGTAAAGGGACAGCACGACATGAGCCCAGTATTTTTTATTTTCGATTTTGAATGATCTTAGAGTAGCTTTGGCATGCGCCAATACCGTTTTACATTGGCTTATATCAATAATAGATTATATAGATGTTGTTTAAAACAATTTTACAAATAGTATTTTCCTAATTCAGTTAGACTTAATGGTGTTGAAAGAAATATATTTAAATAAACTGGCAAGTATTTTAAAATGGAATAAATCTAGCCGTTTTGACATTAATTACATTTTCACAGTATTACTCCGCACTAAAACCACATGGGAAAAAGCGATGAGCCTATACTTAAAATGGTGAAATAACAAATTGTAACTAATTTAATTATTAATTTTGGAAGAATTAAACTAATGTCATGAAAATTAATTATACAAGAACAATGGACTAATGTCATGAAAATTATCTAGTTCATAGATTTGCTAGTGTGCTTCATGGAGATGAGATATCTGGAGGTTGTGAGGAGATATAGGTTATCCTACGCTTGATTGAGCCACGTTGTGTCTTCACTGTATCCTTGCTCAGGAAGAGATTAGCTTTGGCTTGCATGGTGTTGGTGCTCAGGGTGAAGACGCTATCTCCCTCTTGTGTGGCGTAAATATACCTGGGAACAAGTGAACTTGCGGCAGCGATCAGTGTGTCTTGATGATGGGTTATATAGAATATATTCAAAACATGAGTGTTCAATGTGTGAGTTTGAGTGAGTATGTAACTTATGTGTTATATTATAACATCAACATGAATATTGGTGTATTATGCAAAGAAAAGTGTGGGGTGTGTTCAATGATTGTGTATTACTTTGCGTAAGGTGATTAGAGTGCGTGGTAATGAGTGACAGTTATTGCCCAGGCCAGTATTCTAAAACGTTATGATGTTGAGAGCCTGTTTAGAATGATTATGACTGAAAGAATATGTATGTTGCACATGGTCACTACCGTGCGTCATTTTGATTGCATGTGTTGTACGTGCGGGCAAAAATCAATATAAGCATCTCATTTATATTTGTGTTAAGCATTAAATGTTTTAAGATACTTCTCCATTAATTGCTTCAATAAATGCTCACGTCTTCCCTGATCTGCAGATTCCTTCATGAAATTATACCCCGCATATACTTGAATAAGATTAGCGTTATGGGTAATGTGTATCATAAAGGGTCACTAATTTTACGCGTGTCCACATGATATGACAGACGTGCGATAATAGTGCAGTTGATTCACTTATAGTAAGATTTTGTCTTATAATCTGCAAACTTAGAGGCAAAATAATTATGAACATATTGATATTATCATTGTGTCAAGTTTGCGTTGTGTGGAAGAAGTCTTAAGAGTCTTTTTAACCTGGACTTTCAGTTTACTGGATTTCTTGTGGCGGCAAAGGATGTGTGAGTGCGAATGAGCGATTCAAAGGTGTATGTCTCTTTGTGGGATGTTTATCGGTGGCGTAGACGATGTTTACGCTCGCATTGAAGTCCAATTAATAGGGTGGCAGCTTTGGACCTCTGAGACAGCTGTGTTTGTTGTAATTCCAATCGGGCCTGTGATCCTTGACACTTGGCATGTGATAAGTGTTTTTTCCACCACAGTCCGACAATTTTGTAGCCGAAAGTTCAATGGTTTTCGTTTTGCTGTCGTCCATAGCTAAATAATCAGGTAAATTATCAATTTTGGTGCATCCAATCTTAGATGGGTCACTCGGATAGAGTGGCATGGGGAAACTATTGACTTTGTAAATATCAAAAATGGCTGTGTTGGTAGGGTATGGAATTTTGAGATGAATGATCAAATGTGTTTCCGTGTAAGTGAACACAGCCAAATGATGGGTGTAGTAGAACTGAATGTCTTTGTGAAGAATGACATAACCTGGTTGGTTTTGTTTTAAATCCAATTTCAGTGATTTTAATGTGTTTTTGAGGGTGAATGGAGTGACTAACTGCGGCGGCAATTGCCCGTCAATTAGGGCGGCAATACCTGTGGTAAATTGTCTAAGGGAGTTTATGGCAGTTTGAATTGAAGTCAAAATAAATAGTTTTCGTTCCACAAAATGAGTTACGCATTTTTATAGATTTGTTAAGCAATTGCGGAAGTCGGATCTATCCCTAGAGGAGAATTCCTGAACCTCCTCTAGCATGTACGCTATACGCCCGATTGCCGCTTGCTGGAGAGCCGTTTCTTTCTTTAGGTTAGCGAGAGAGGATGCCGTAACGTTTACCGTCGCGTGTAACAGTCGGAACTGCGCGTCGGTGGCCGGTCCCTGTGCGTTTAACTCATTAACTACGCGATTCACAAGCGTTGTTATCTTTCGAACGTTGTCCACCGTGGCCGTTCCCAAGAGTCCTTTAGACAGTTTTCCTACGAATCCCAGTAGAGCCCTCCTAAGCCTGGCTTGGTTGCTGGTGGGAAGGGGGCGTCCAGAAGAGCATTTATGGTGTGCTCGTTGGAGTGCAGCTCCGTCAACAGGGTGTCCAGGACATTTAGGTCGTCCCGGGTAAACACGCTACACCAGGACGAGCCTTATGTTTTCTGCGTTGAAACAACAACGCTCTATGCAATTCTTCGATCCTGATTGAATAAAGTCCGCTGAAACTGTAGGATTATGAGAGTTATCTAAAAACTGGCAATAACAAAAATGAAGAAGATAGAAATAGGCACCAACCAGATAACACATGATAACACTGGACATTTAAACACAGTGAGCAAGTAATCACCAACCTCAGTTGACATGGTTACCTAAAAGTATTTTCAGTCACTTGACACTTAGTTGAAACATCCAAAAATGCAGAAGAGGAAAACATTTGATTCGTATTGCAACCGATTAGTTGATTAAGAGTGTTGGGATACGAATGAATTTTTTGAAGGCAGACGATTTCCATCGACCAATTTGCATTTTTCCTCTTCGGAAATGTTTGTCATAGCAGCTGTAGTGGCTGCTCCTGTGCGGCCCTCAAATCATGCAAAGGACGGGGCTTACAAGCGCCTTGGGAGAAGCTTTTTGACAACGAAAGCGGAAGTAGGATCCACAGCAGAACGCATCTTGTGGTAATGAGAAATGGCTGATACAGAAGAAACTATTAAGGAAGAGGCATAACCAAAGGGAAAAAAAGATGAGCAATGTACGAAAAAAACTGGAATTTTGGCAGGGAACCACTGGAGATCTAGGTCAAGGTTGTTTACACACTTTTTAAACAGTGCAATGGATCTTGAATAAAACTTGCGCGTGTCAGGAGATAATGCGTTGTTCAAGAGAGAGAGGAGATGACCAATTCCATGGAAGACTGTAATCGGGAATGTGAGTCTGAGACATGTTGAGGGAGTAGTCTTTCATGATCAACTTCAATATATATTTATCTTTGGAAGGAATAATGTAAACAGGAGCCATGTTATCACAGAAATATATGACACGATGATAAGCAAGAAGTGAAGACCACACTTCGAGGGACAGCACGATGGGAACCAACTCCTTGACATTGATATGCTGACTTTTCTAACTGGAAGGCCAACAACCTTAAAAAAAACGGCGGCCAAAAACACCAGTGTACCCAAGACCAGAAGTATCGGATAACAACTTGATTACCAAAGAATCCGTCCGGGGATGTAACTGTATGCAAGATTTGCCATTAAAATTGGACAAAAACATAAGTCATGCTTGGATATCCGATCGGACAGATTGTGTTGGGTGGATATGATGGTGCGGTTTTGAAATGCAGATGGTCTCCTCTTCCGACCTCGCGCTGCTGTGGACATCTGAAGCACATGGATTTAAGCGGCAGAGTAACTGTACGCAATTATGCAAATAACCAGACCAATTATGGCACAAACCGTTAAAGAGGGAGACCTGTGAGCCATCGAATGGGGCATAAAATAGCCCAGAAGAATGAAATTATAAAGCATAATTCATTGAAATCGTTATAACGATTTGTCTGATGCTTATTCTGATCGAGTTGTCCTTTCTCAGGAAGTCTATAAATTCGCCAAGTCACTTTTTTTCCGATTATGGCGTGTCTTAGGTTATCTTGTCTCAAGTTCTGAATCGCGATCCCGCACCCTGTGCACTTTCATCTTGTCATCTCACTCGTTCCGACTTTAAGGTTTGCGTAAAGAAATACCATGAAGCTTTAGGTCAGTTGTGCAAAAACAATTCTACAGATGTCATTGTTTGGAAGCATCGATCTATGTGGATGAACTTGGATTTTTTTTGCTACGTGATAGTGTTCATCTCAACAACAATCGGAACAAAAACAAATACTACAACAGCGTCCGGGCTGTAATTGCAGTCCTCCACTCTCTTCGTCACTAATCTGCCCCATGCCGGGAATATGTTTCTCACTTTTGGGAAAACATTTTTTCCCACTGATTGGAACCATGCAGAATATGTTTTTTTTTCACTTTTCAATTCTTTGTTCGGAATTTGTTTCCCCCTTTGCAGAACTTGTAAGGAATGTGTTTCTCCCTTCTCAGATCAGAATATTTTTTCTCCCTTTTTGGATCCTTGTGGGGAACAGTTTCTCCCTCTTTCACGATCTTTGTTGGGTATGTGTTTCTCCCTTTTCAGATCTTGTAGGGAATGTATTTCTCCCTTTCCAGATCTTTGTAGAGAATGTGTTTCTCCCTTTTAGGGTCCTTGTAGGGAACGGGTTTCTCCTTTTTAAGTTCTATGTTGGGATTGTGTTTCTTCCCTTTACTGTTCCATGCAGGATATGTGGGTCCCCCCTTTTCTGTTCCATGCAGGATATGTGGTTCTCCTTTTTCAGTTACCTGTAAGGTATCTGTTTCTCCCTCTCTAGATGTTGTTGAGAATCTAGATATTCCTTTTTCGGATCCGTATTGGGAATGCTTTTCTCCCTTGTCTGTTCTTTGCTGGGAACGTTCAATGTGTGTACCTATTTGGTACCTTGATTAACTGTACATATTACATCCGTACTTCCTTCGTTTTGGAACCATGTTTCAGATGTCTCCTTTAAAGAGTGCAGAAAACGGAAGGCACCGGCTCGACTAATTGATTCTCACCACCGCCTCTCAGCAATATCTCTGCGAGCCATTCCAACGCATCGGATGCTACTCCCACGGAATCATCCCTCTGCTCTTTTTAATACAGCTGTGGTCACCACCATTTCGAACAACGAATTGTGCCTCGGTTGTATTTTAAGCCCATGCAGTAGTCCCCCCTTTGACAATAAGGTTTTTTCTCCCATTGGCCTTGTTCCAAAAATGAAACTTCTCAGTTCCGATTAATTCACAATCTTTCTTTTCTCAAGGATCCTCAAACAACGCCGGTATTCCCAGAGATGAATGTGTTGTTCAGTATGAGGATTTCCACCTTGTGGTGTCCATTATTAACTCCGTTGGTTCCAGATGCAAAATTTCGTATAATTACAATTCATCCCTCCGATTACTCTCTTCTTGGTTTCCTTTGACAAAGAAATTATTACGCAGATCGCTGTCTCCCCATGGGATGTTCTTCCTCCTGTAGAATATTCCAGAATTTTAGTTCAGCACTTCAGTGGGGTCTTTAGTCCAAATTTGGTGTCCAACACATGTCACTGATCCTCGATGTTTGTCGTAAATACCTATCCACTTTCCTGTCTTTCCTTGCTAATATTATAAAAATTTCTATTAAAGCTAGCAAAACTGTTCTACCCTCCACTTTAGACACATTACATGGTATAGAAGTTGACACAGTTCAGATGGAGACACGCTTGCCCCAAGACAAATTAACGAGTGCCACATTGCTTCTTTCCCAATTTCGCCGTCGGAAGTCTGTCTCTTTGCGGGAAATGCAAACTTTGCAAGGTACCCTAAATTTTGCTTGCCGAGTAACTGTCCCTTGTAGACCTTTTTTGCGCAGGCTCATTAATCTCACTTGTGGTGTGGCAAAACCTCATCACCATATTCGATTGACAAAAGAGGCCCGTTCCTATATTAAAATGTGGCTTTCCTTTTTGGAACATTAGAACCATAAGCTCGCGGTTACTCATAGCCAGGCCAAGATAGCTAGGTAACATGGAACTCTCTGCAATTGTCGTACTAGCCATGTGCTTAGCTAATAGAATACTTTGCATCTAAATCTCCTTGTTTATCTCTTCATTGACTCTCTGAACCTAACATATCAACATGGTGACAAAGTGGGATTCTCAAGAGGAAGTGAAGACTGAAAATCTGGTAAGAAAAATCCGGAGGAAATCTGCTAGAATCTGCCAAATCTTCTGGGAAGCTGCTCTCAAATCCCCTATTATCAATCACTCAACCTCATGGCAGGATGTCAACTCAGTATCTACTCTCACAGCTAAGTGCACAAACTAGTATCTACTGACTCTCTCACTCTCTAACTGGTTTGAATGTGCATTTTAGTGAATTGTGACATATCTACTGATGCCAATGTACTACTGTTGGTAACTCAATGACTCTAAAAAAACAAAAAGTGAACTTATAGTGCTATCTGTGGGTGATAAAAGGAGTCTACAGTGTCATCTATCTATAACTCAAAACTACTACTGAAACTGAATTATGGCTGCTGCTTGTGTATTTCCCCCACCTGGTCATTTAAACATTACTTCTGGAAATGTAGCTGAGAATTTTAAAACATGGAAGAGACAGTATCTCAAGGCTAGCACAATTGACATTGAGTTAGTGGATGGGGAAACCAAGGTTGCCATTCTATTGGCTTGTGCTGGACCAGACGTGATTAAAGTGTTCGATCAGCTGGAGTTCACTCAACCAGCACACAAAAATGATGTCAAGAAAGTTCTCGGGTATCTTGAAAAGCACTGTGCGCCTATGAAAAATGAGGTAGTATCTTCACACAAGTTCTGGTCTCTGGAATACTATGGGCCATTTGACAAGTTTCTCACTGACTTAAGACTACTCGCTGCCGAGTGCAACTTTGGAACTTTCACGAACCGACTCATTCGTGACAAGATAGTTTTTGTGACTACGGGCCGTCTGCAAGCCAGGTTACTGAGGGAAGCCGATCTAAACCTGGAGAAAGCCGTAAATATCTGTCGCGCTGACGAGATAGCGGAGCAGCACGGTAAAGAGTTCGAAAAACAGCGAAATATTGACAGGGTCAAAGCCAAACCTGCCAAGTATTCTACTTCTAAAACTTCTAAGCCGTCTTCTAAGAAGCAGGCTACTTCTACTACTTCTACCACTTCTGCCCCGATGCTGAAGTACAACTGCAAGTTCTGTGGCAGGAAGCACCTGGTGACCAAGGAGAGCTGTCCTGCTTATGGAAGTGAATGCCATAAGTGTGGAGAGGAAAACCACTACTCAAGTTCTGCCCTAAAAAGAAGAAGGTACAATGTCTCAACCATCAGGAATCTGACTCTGAAGAATCTGACTCTGATGAATCTGACGATGATGGCCAGCAAGCATGGCTAGGAGCTGTGCAGAGCTCAGGACGATCTACTATCGGGGCCAAAATGGTTGTCAACGACTGCGACGTCAACTTCGAAATTGATAGTGGTACTGAAGTCAACATTATTAATCAGAAGTACGTTCTCAAAAGCCAAGTGAGACCCGCTAAACTAAGTCTGACTATGTGGAACCACTCATCTGAAAAACCGCTCGTCTCTCGATGTTACTAACCCAAAGACTGGGGAAACTACTAAGACTAATTTCGTCATTGTGTCTAACAAGTTCAACAATCTTCTCGGCGTTGCTTCTGCGCAAAAGATGAACTTGATTACGGTCAACAAGGAAAACTTAAACGTGGGACAAATCTCAGCATCGGATCTCGGTGATCTGGGTGAAGTCCATCTCTATACGGACAGTGATGTCCAGCCTCGCGCTCTACCTTGTAGGACCATACCTATCGCTCTGCGGGATCGGGTGAAACAGGAACTCGACCGCAAGACATCTATCGGTGTTATAGAACCTGGCGACAAACCTACCGTATGGGTCAGCCAGATGGCTGTCGTCGAGAAAGCGAATGGATCTCTGAGGATCTGCGTTGATCCGCAACCCCTCAATCTCGCTCTAAAGAGGGAACACTTCAAACTGCCTACCTTTGATGAGATCATTCCGCGACTCACTCATGCCAAAGTCTTCAGTCGTCTGGACGTGGAGAGCGCATTCTGGCATGTTAAGCTCGATGAACACTCTAGTAATCTAACGACCATGACTACACCATTTGGACGCTATCGTTTGAGGAGACTACCCTTCGGCCTTAAGGTCTCAAGTGAGACTACCACGAGCAGAGTCGTCATCAAGAAGCTTAAAGGACATTTAAGCAGGTACGGAGTCCCAAAGGAAATTGTGTCGGACAACGGGCCCCAATTCTCCTCAAGTGAGTTCAGGGGGACGGCGGACGTTCATGGAGAAAGGGAACTGTCTCTGATCGTGTCGACGATCGTTCCTATGAGGTACAGGAGCAGAATGGCAACCTGTACAGTAGCCGCGCACGACGGTAATATAAATATATATACCGTCGCGCCTGAAAGTATGTGGGTCGTGTGGCAATATTTTTATTTCGCGTGCCCGGGGCTACCCACCAAGTTGTGTACTTACGTAAATATATATGTCGACAAATGAGATGAATATCCGCTGAACCTGACTATTTTGGTTATCCACTGTCTCGTGATTATTTAGCAATTGTCAAATGAACTTTTAGAATCACAACTTTCGTTCACGGCAGCCCCAGTTTTGGAGATATGACGTCACATTACGCAGTTTCATTTTCACTCGCCATGTGGCTGCAGGTCCCGGGGGAGGGGGCAATTAAGTATATAGAGGTAGTATACATGTGTCGGGGTAGGTTTTTTTCGGCCTCCCGACGGGTTTTGTTGACCTCATTATTGTAGGATGGGGTATGCTCTTGCCATTTTTACCTTGTATGACGGGTACAGGTTTTTGAGATCCCGGGGCACACCCCTACGCAGGACAAGGCCAAGTGCCCCCTCCAGGCTGCAGGAATCAATAAGTGTTATCTTTTTTTAAATGTCAATGTATCGTTGAATACATATCGCCCTTCAAAGTAGATATTTCCAAAAGATAATCATTGACAAAATGACACATATACTTAAATAATAAAATTCAGAAAGAAAAAGTTCACTTGCGAAGAACCTTGTCTGCGCATGCGCGCAGAAACCGATCTTGTCGTTCAAAATAAACATGAACTTTTCAGAATTTGTGTGGCCGGATTAAATCGCCTTTGACAAAATCTCACACGTAAACTTACTCAACTTGTTAATAAACATTCAATTATGTGAAAAATTATTCTTCATATGTACATGTCTGTAATAATCGTGTATAATAGGAACTCATGTATCGTTCACGCGCATTCGGTTACGATCTATGCCGACGTTAATAAACGTCGTGCACGGCTACCTGTACAGACGCAACCGCGTTCACTTGAGACCAGCTGTTGACCACGAGGGTGCTCAGGAGGACCCAGCACCACCGGACACTGTACCGGAGCCAACACTGCAGGCACCACTGCCTGCCCAGGAACGACGCAGTGGTCGAGAGACACAACCACCTGCCTGGATGAAGGATGAAATGACTTTTCATGTGTCACTAAACATTGTTTCCTTTTCAGCAAAACCAAAGACTCAAAAGACTGATATCTCATATCATATATTCTATATCTAACGTAACTGTAACGTAAAAGTCAAACTCAGTATTACGGTTAATACCTAACTGACAGTTATCTCAGTAGTCTTTTATATACTCAAGACTTATATATATCTTTACCCTCAATTCTAAAAAAAGGGGGATGTTTAGGCGGCAACTACTGCAGCCCCCTCTGGTGTGTTATATTATCATATCTGACCAATCTTTAATTGATCAACAGCAATGAACGGCAGAGAGTAGGCAATCAAGGTGATAAGTTAATATTAACACCATTCCAAGTTGCGCAGTATGTGCGTGCGCAAGTGTGTATGTGTGTATGTTCGGTATGTGTGTGTGTGTGTGTGTGTGTGTGTGTGTGTGTGTGTGTGTGTGTGTGTGTGAGTCAGTGTGTGGGTGAGTCGTGAGTGAGTGAATAAGTGCGTGAGCGTGTATGTGTTTGTGCTTACGTCAGGTGTGAATATATATATATATATATATATATATATATATATATATATATATATATATATATATATATATATATATATATATATATATATATATATATATATATATCGTGTGAGCTATGATGGCGACAGTCACAAGAAGAAAGGAAGTGATAATCGCCCCTATCGGCAAAGGAAGTAATTATTAAGTCATGTGACAACCTAGCAGAGCGATAAGCCGATATGCAACAGGTCACATCACCATTGTACAAAATAAGGCCGAGAGACCGCAAAACATTATGACAAAAACAATCGCTATGATTCCGGACACTGCTATAATACAGAAATACGTAGTCTGCTAAAAGTCATCACATGATCACCACCGTGAAAAACAATTTAATAATATGCATTTTGAATAAGTATATATATATATATATATATATATATATATATATATATATATATATATATATATATATATATATATATATATATATATATATATATATATATATATATATATATATATATATATATATATATATATATATATATATATATATATATATATATCATCACATAGGTGTTTATTACAAAGTAACTGTGCAAGCGAAACTGAAGGATGTAATGCTTGTGCCGTTGTCAAATTACCTACTTTCCAGGTTACTGTCGAAGTATCCGGGATGCTATTGTTTCAGTATTTGTCCTATTCATAGAAAAGACAACTCGATCATTTTGTCCGCAGATGTGCAACGACACACATGCTGGTAATCATCGCGTTTGATGACCGAATTATGAAGCTCTTTTTATTGACCATTGTGATGCTGAACGCCGGGTTCCTATTTGGTAAGTTAGCTTCTATATCATGGTACTTACCAACAGGATACTCATATAAAGCGAATAGTCGTCTGTACTTGTCAAGTCATGATAATTTCTTTGTCTCTGACTTGGCATTTCGTTTAACGAATACATCACTGTATATTTCATACCCATCCTTGTTGCAGTGATGGGAGAACCTCCGTGTATATCAGACATATGCACGACCCTCCACGTGCCACGGTGTGGTGGCTGTGCCCTCGACTGCGATCGCCGCCATTTAAATCAGGTGCCAGCCGGTCTACCTGCAGGAATACAGTGCCTGTACCTGACATCAAATAACATATCTAGGCTCAGTGTCTCGGATTTCAATCACATGACACATCTTAAAGAATTCGATGCATCATTTAACCAGATTGAGAGCATTGAAGACGAGGCTTTCCGTCCAGTTGGTAACACGCTTCGTCTTTTGTATCTGCACCAAAACAAACTTACTCGTGTCAATAAGGATACTTTCAAAGGCTTGTCGGCACTGAATCTACTTTATATTGACCATAACAGCATAACTGCGTTGGCATCCGGGGCATTTGATCACCTGCCCAACTTAACGAATCTGCAGTTAACTGATAACAAATTACATGTCGGTAATTTCGACGCCATACCGCGTGGCCTTTTCAAATCCCTGTCCAACCTTAGTACTCTGGAATTCCAGAACAACTATGTCCAAGGAATGGATCAATATAGAGGAGATCTTGTAGAAAATTTGACTATGCTCGATAATATCAGACTTGACGGCATTTCAAATGGAGTACCATTTCCGGTTGAATTTCAGCAGCTTGCAAGTTTGAAAAGGATGCGAATTTACGGCAAGGAATTCAATGTTCTTACGAACGAAACATTTGAAAACCTATCTGGACTCCCTCTGGAATTTGTGTCTATTATAACAACCAACCTATCACAAATTGCCACCATGTCGTTTTCTTCGTTATCTTCACTCAAAACTTTAGCATTGTTACATAATCCTAATATAGGATTATGCCAGCTTGAGAACGCCTGGTATGGACTGAAATACACACAAATAGAAAGCGTTTATTTTGAGCATATCATGAATCCCTATTCCAACTATGCTTTCCTGCCTTGCGACTTTTTCTACAAACTTGGAAATACTTCCAATCAGATAAAAGAATTCTTCCTTGTTGGGAACAATCTTGTGTACATAGACGATCAGATACACGCCATGCTTGGTAATCTCGAAAAGCTATCGTTGGAATCTAATCGCATGCAGCAGATTAAAACTCTGCATTGTGGGAAAGAGGATTATTCATTTGGCAACCCGCCAGGGATGATAACATGCTACAAATATTGTTCTAACTCCAGCGACAACTATGGCGCTATTCCACATCAGGACACTGGGCAGGAATGGGGGACTGGAACATTGTATCTGCCGCAAACCATCCGACAGCTGCATCTAAGCTCTGCAATTCGCTATGAAAGAGGAACGTTACCGGAACTTCTGATCAACAACTGTACTCATTTCAACACACTTCGCCTAGAGTATAATAACATCAGATATTTCAAAGGACCTGTTAGATTTTCTAATTATCGACCACATTGCGGATTATCCGCACACCTCCGAGGTAACAGAGCTACACGACTAGACCCAGGTTTTTTGCAACATGTCAACATCACAGCCATTGATTTAGGAGAGAATTACCTGTGGGAGCAATTAGAAAAAGATATAAATGGGGATTTATTTGAAAATTATAAAACTTTGATCAGTTTAAATCTATCTGACAATGAAATCAAAACGTTACCAAGAGATATTTTTAGGGGGCTCGATAAATTACAAATTCTTAATCTAAGTCAAAACTCCCTTAACCATTTCAAACTCGATTTGTCGCATACACCTGATCTCAAAATCCTTGATTTAAAAAAGAACATGTTTAGCGTTCTGTATCCACCAACATTACATTCGTTTGATGATCATTCATCAAGCCTTGGTGGAGAATTCCATGTTGACCTTCGATCAAATCCATTTGTGTGTTCATGCGAAACTTTACATTTCATCAAATGGGTTCTAGAAACAAAAACTACCAAGCATGATCATTACAGATCTTATAGCTGTTTTTACAAATCCCGCACAACCCCATTTGGCATCTTACAAGATACTTATCTTACCAGCTTAGAGACTTCATGCTCTAGCGAGACGTATTTGATAGTGGCAGTTGTTATGTTCCTAACAACGCTTGTGGTTATGACAATTGCGGTTCATTGTTATCGCCACAGATGGGACATCAAATTCTTCATTGTTCGCCGCTTGTATAAACGCCAATGGGATTTATTTGCGAACACAGAGCGTCACGACTTCGAGTTTCATGCATTCGTTGCATATCACAATGATGATTTCGCGTGGATCAGGAATGAACTGCTGGCGAAAATGGAACAGAATACCTCGACTCCTTTCAAACTATGTGTGCATGACAGGGACTTTGTGCCAGGAAACAGTATTGAAGAAAACATCCTGGAAGGCATAAAGTCCAGTAGAAAGAGCATCATGGTCCTGAGTCGCAGCTTCCTCCAGAGCGGCTGGTGTGAATTCGAGCTTCAAATGGCTCGACTGAACTGTTTCGAGAAGAAAAAAAATACAATTATTGTCATTATTCTGGAGCCGATTCCGCAGGACATGCTTACTCCTTCTCTTGCTGCTCTCATTCGCCGAACGACCATCCTGGAGTGGCCATACATTTCGAAGAATCAAGCGCAATTTTGGGAGAAACTTCGCCAAGCAATCACTTGCCAGGAGTTGACTTCCCTTGTGTGTGAATGTGGCAGGTCCATTCGAAATCGCTGGTCCACTCACGAGGCACCTGGAGTCAGCTTCTCTGACACAATGTCCTTAAACTAAACCATAGCTGGTCACCGTTAAGCAGTGTTGTTTTGTCTCATATTAGTTTTTTTATGATATCACACTTGTTTTATCATGTTACACTGCGGCAAGACAATATGATAATAATTTCCATGATAAAAGAATGAAGCATACTATATTGTACATATTCAGATGTGTAGCATGTGCATGTGTGTGTGTATATATATATATATATATATATATATATATATATATATATATATATATATATATATATATATATATATATATATATATGTGTGTGTGTGTGTGTGTGTGTGTGTGTGTGTGCGTGTGTGTGTGGGTCAGTGTGTGATTGTGAGTCAGAGAGGGATTTAGTGAGTGCGTATGTGTGTGAGTGTGCATGTGGTTGTGCTTGCGACAGGTGTGAATATTTGCTTGTACATTTTAGTTTTAATCCAGTATGCTTACTTCATGAGTGTATGGTTGTGCAGGTATATGATTTAACTCATTTGTTATTGAAGTCATTACCGTTTTAAGTCAATCCAAGTATCTTGTGGTTTGTAATTCAATCGAGCCAACCGTACTCTCAATAAATAATTATCGTATATAGATTTTACATTTCTTTTATTTCCAGGATTGGCCTATATTATCATTTGTCACACATCTGTGCAATTTATATTACGTTATATATCCTGTTTTACAATGCTGATCATTACCTGCTTGATTCAATAATAACATGATGTACCGTGTGCCTATGTGACCAGTATTTCATCGAAGCAATTTATTTTCCCAGTTGGCTGTGTCACCCACTCCTTCACAAAATGCGTGAGGTTATTTTTTGTTAAATCTCAGTGGTGACGTTGATGATGATGTTCTGTTTTGCTCGTCTGTACAGCTGTTATGCTTACGATCTTGATGGCAGGATCATTAAGGCCTACGGCCAGGTGCCTGTGAAATTTGCCACCCGTATCCAAACTTTATGGGCGTCTGTGAGCAACACTATATTGTCGTGTCATTTGTTGTCTTCACCCGGATGGTTAGACTATTGAAACGTTTGCTGTCATTGCAACATGGCTTTTGATATCTGAACTGACTGTCCTGGCTGCTGACGAATCACTGTCGTACATGATTTTCGCACGTCTCGGTTTTCATGATGCCCATTACTATCCCGGATGTTTATCTTGTCTTGTCTGGTCTAGTCTAGTCAAGTGATGGACATTTCTCCGGTATCCATGTAACTACTTATCCATCGGGGAGGGTAAGATAATGTGAGATGGTGGGTGTGTAAGTGTTTATGCGTGTATGCATGAGTGTGTGTGTGTGTGTTTATAAAGTGGGTGGGGTGTGGGGGAGGCGGTAGTGCTAAGGAGTAGGGGAGACATCTGGGGAACGCTCGTTGTCTTCACACCGTAAAACAAGTTCCTAGAATGGGCTAATGAAGTATTTTCATCTAATCGCATTATACCCATGAGTCACGGGTCATCCCCTTACAGAGGAGGGCGTATGTGTAACAAGATCATCCAAGTCATGCGTTACCAGTCACGTTGTCACTCTAAACCAAGGACCGAACCCACTGTCTGTGCGTCGAAAGGTTAAGCAGTGTTAACCACACTGCATATGTCACGAACATACCAGGTCCAGCCTTATAGAGATCTCAGTCATGCACAAAGACACAAACAACAAAACGATGAAATGCTTTCTAGTCTTATTCGTGGAAAACATTCCTGTTCCAAAAGCAATGTTAAAACTTTGATATTCACCGCCGTTTTAAAAAAGTACCCGATATTTTTCTTTACTTTATTTGGAATCCCATTAAAAGAGATCAGATAATTTATTTCGTTATGTGTAAACATGAACAAACATAAGAAGGAAGAGACTGATAACCGGACACAGTGGAGGCTTGCGCCTTTCGAACTGGTGACCTTAATAGTTTGTTATTGATAAAACAACAAACATTGATTGCATTAGGCAGCAACGCAAGGTAGTGTTGCTTGGCGATGATTTTAGGTAATGTGGTCACGCGACCCGTTCGGTATAAAGGTAGCCGCGTGGCGCGTGGAGCGACAGTTCAGCGGGGAGTTTAGCGGAGTTCAGGGCAGTTCGTAGCGGAGTTCAGCGCGATTAGCGGTGGGGAGCGACCGACAGATATTAGAAGCAAACCAGTGAAATAAAACTAGAACACGAAATAAATAGAGGAATATTAACTAAAAACGCACACATGCATACACAACACAGGCTCTTTATTCAACAGTAATAAAACATACATGACAAGAATATAAGAATAGAGGAATATGAACTAAAAGCGCACACATGCATACATATAACTCAATGCAACCTGGGCTCTTTATTCAACATTCATAAAACATACATTAAAACAAACATGATACAAGTCGAACTCTACAGTCATACAATTACGCAATTGCAATTTGAAAGATGGAGTAGATAGGCTGAGCACGTGGATGCGATCAAAGTGCTCTGCGACATATGACACGTGGTGAGTTGTGAGCGGGAAGCGTCATGAGTACAAAGCACATCGCGACGTGACACTTGGTGAGTTGTGAGCGGGAAGCGTCAAGAATGCTGTGACCTGGTATACTTCCCTATATAATGTACTGATGTCTGCATTTGATCATTCACTCAGATTTTCTCTGCTCAAGTGTCACAATCCTGAATCATGAACATCTGCATAAATTGCGCTACTGAAGTCAGAAGAAGGCAGCAAGCTCTTAAGTGCGAGGGGGCGAACTGTCCCAGCGAGGGCGAACTGACCCGGGGGCGAACTGTCCCAACGGGGGCGAACTGTCCCAACGGGGGCGAACTGCCCCGGGGGCGAACCGTCCCGGGGGCGAACTGACCCGATACCTATATATACACATAAGTGAAAAATACAAAGAAGAGAAAAAATAATACTTATACATAGATATATAATATAGAGACATGTATTTCGCAGCTTTTTCATAATTAAAACCTATATTTAGTAATAGCAGAATTTAGGTATCAGGATGTGAGCAAGTTACCTTGTATTTATAGGGTTTCAAATAAGCTTTAAGCTGTCTTTTGAAAGTATGCAATGTTTTATTGTTTTTATATTTTGTATTTCATTCCAGACTTTACAGCCATAATTATTCATCAGCATTTTCTCATTGGTTATGTTGTGGTTGGTTGTTGTGAATAACATATTTTCATCTGCTGCTATATCTGGATCTGGATTGAACATTTTATTGAATAAAGGTGGCAGCATGTTTTAAGGTGTCTTCTTTATTTTTTTGTAAATCTATATATATTTGCACCATTGAGGGTAAGGTATGGTCAATGATTTGTGTTCGAGCTAATTCAGCTTTACAAGACGCGTTGAATTATCAGTTAGCAATGGTATTTGTTAAATCACCACCATCAGATTACATGTAGGGTTGATAATCTCCGATGTAAGTTAGGTTAACATATCGAAATGTCTTACTAGCACCAACGAACTGGAGTTAGATTTCGTCAAAGGCGATTTAATTCGGCCACACAAATTCTGAAAAGTTCATGTTTATTTTGAACGACAAGATCGGTTTCCTGCGCACATGTGCAGACAAGGTTCCTCGCAAGCGAACTTTTTCTTTCTGAATTTTATTATTTTTCGGTGTATGGTTACCCACATGCAGATGACGCTTGTCACTTTTCATAGACATATATCTGTATCATATATGTTGGTTGACATCTCAAAAAATTATCATTATCTTGAGGGGTGATTATCTATTGGTTGTAATGTGACTGTTACATGTAAGTGATTTCAAAATGTATATATGGTGCTTTCAGTTTGTCACTGAGCAGAATTTCTTGTCTCAGTTCACATCAGTTTCATCGTTGGCAAGCTGCAGATCTGTCCACCAGAAATTACAGTGCAGAAGCTATACCTTCTCCACATGCAGAGGGAACAGAAAAAAACTACCCAGAAAAAATTAAAAGGATAGTTGATGACATTAGCCATCTGACACTTATTGAAGTGGCAGATTTAAATGACTTACTAAAGGTATTTGATTCAATTTGTCTTTGATATAGATCAATTAAATTGCTTGTGCAAATAACTTTGTACCATATTTCTGAAAGTTTTTTCATTCCTATTAAGTCACTACCTACTAGTTCAGGTACAAGAGAATATTATATTTGATTGAACCCATTATCATGTAGTTGTTTATGTAACAGAAAACTTTGAATATATCTGAAGCTCCAGTGATGGCTATGGGAGCCATGCCAGCAGCATCTGCCCAGGTCAGTATCCCACTTAATCACTTCCTTATGAAGGTTGCCATCCTACCTATGTCACGATACTACTGATTCAACGTAGCAATATTAAACTTGATGCTATACAATACCGTTGTTAGAAATAGGCTTAATGAAACCTTTAAACATGCTCCTTTATCTGAAATAGGCTTAATGAAACCTTTAAGCATGCTCCTTTATCTGAAATAGGCTTAATGAAACCTTTATACATGCTCCTTTATCTGAACTAGGCTTAATGAAACCTTTAAGCATGCTCCTTTATCTGAAATAGGCTTAATGAAACCTTTAAGCATGCTCCTTTATCTGAAATAGGCTTAATGAAACCTTTAAGCATGCTCCTTTATCTGAAATAGGCTTAATGAAACCTTTAAGCATGCTCCTTTATCTGAAATAGGCTTAATGAAACCTTTATACATGCTCCTTTATCTGTAGAAATCTGTTTACTAATAAAGAATTTTAAGCTGGTCTTATATTGGACCATGTGGCAGGCCAAATTTAATACAATTTCAGTACCAACTAATGTTGGTTAGGTGCTTACAAACCCCAGTTATCCGATAATGAAATATTGCATTTAAATTTGGTTGGGGATGTTAACTAATGTGGGAATGTGTTAGACATCAATCACTACATTCATATTCTTTCCTAACCCCCGAGTCTTAGATGCACACCTGATATTTAGGTGGAGTTTTACTGGAGGAAAAAGTGTTTATCAACTTATTCATGAAGGCTATGGTGATGTGGATACTGTGATTACAGGAAGATGATGAAGTAGAGGAGAAAGCACCTGAAAAAACGTCGTTTGATGTCAAGCTTGTAAAATTTGATGAGAAGAAGAAAGTTGCATTGATTAAGCAGATGAAGAGTATCGTGGAAGGCATGAATTTAGTGCAGGTGAGACAAACAAAAACCACAATATTGCTGCATACAAAAACAATATATGATTTTCAAATAAATCTTTTAGAACTTAAGAATTAACATGTCTTATTTCAGGCCAAAAAATTTGTCGAGTCGGCACCTCAGAAAGTCAAGTCAGACATCCCCAAAGACGAAGCAGAAAAATTAAAAGAAGCATTAGAAGCTGCTGGAGCTACTGTAGAAATACTATGAGGATCCCTGTCTCCACTCTAAATTCTTAAAGTGTGTTCTCTTGGTCGGAAGTGTCTTGGTAAACAATGCTCTATGGAGAGTGGCAGCTCAATCTCTGACCAGCATGTGTGGTGCATCGGGGGTCATCAAGTGTGTTTTATTGGCACTAATGGATATAACAAGCTGGCATCCACATTGAGTTACTACTAATTGTTGTAAGCAGTGTTACACTTGTTGTACAAGTTATTAATTATCATGTGTGAATGATAGGAGTGTCTGATAATATGAACAAATATTGGCCAACCCTGTTATTACTTATTTTGCACTAGTAACGTCAAAATCACATCAGGAATTATTCTCAACTATAAACAGCTTAACCGATGAGTTTAAACAGACCTTTAACAGTGTGGGGATTATATCTCAATGATGACTGTCACCAATTGTCGTATCATGATCTGTGGTGTGGAAATGCACACGATACGCACTTGTGATAAAGAAGACTTGAACTCTAGATCTAGGGTTCAAATGAACTTGGAACTTTATTAGCCGACTTCAACTTTCCAATTTTAGATATTACTTTGCCTAAATTTCTGAGAGAGATGTGTTGAGCTCGAAGGCCAGGCGAGAATTGATATTAAAATGTAAAGTGCTTCCCTCAACGACTAAGGCACGCTATCCCAATTCTCATGGGACGTGCAGTAGCCAAGTCTGCGAGTGTTCATCAACTGATTACTGAGAGGGTACGTTATGATGATGGGTAAGATTTTTTTATCAATTTGGCACTCAACACAATCAGATCACCTTGTCACCTTCACAGATACGCATGGTTATACAGTTGTTAATGAAAATCCTTTGGGAGAAGTTAAAAGATATCCATCTCTTTGGGGAAATATCCCACCCACCAGTCCGTGTATTGAGGTACCTGGAGACCATACCAGATTCACAACTTGTGAGCCAGTTTTTTTAAGTTGCATTCTTACTAATCTTTGGGCTAAAAAATGGCTTATTAATTATATTTAACCAAATTTTTCTCCAGATATTACAATCACTTAATGATGACACCTGCTGCAACCCCCATTTTTATGTGAAAGCTATGTGTGATCTGATGAACTGAACTGAGCTTCCACTAATGTTTTCTTTATTGTGGAACCTTTCACAAGCCACATTCAAACATTAATACAGCACACATGCACATGAGCATATTTCATTAAAAACAAAATAAACTTATGACTTCAAAAAAGCACCCTAACATAGAAAATTGCATTGCTAGTTGCAAGAACTACATACCAGTGTAATTTACTACAATACATAACCATGTGGCAAAACCACATAACAAAAATTGTTTATCTTCATTAATGTCTGCTATAAATAAATAGATAAAACAGCCACGTATCGTAAATGTGCCAAGAACCATATGAAAGCCTATAACTGTTAAATCTGGTTAACACCGTCACTCTTTCTCATCGAATAAAAATAATAAGCACTCGGTCAAGCATGAACAAATAACCTGAAGACACTAGAAAAAAATGAACATTGAATTGAAAGGATCTTTTTTCATGACCAATTCCCAATCAACCAGGAGTACACTATCACCAATGATTAAAGGGGGTGAACAGCATAACAAACATTGCCATGTATAATGCCTGGAAGATTAAATACATAACTAATTTTCAACATTTCAAAAGTTCATGACTAGTCAGAGACATGGAGGTAGTGAATCATGGAAAAGAAATATACATACATATTTCTTGGATATTTCAGGTCCCCCTAAAAGAGGAAGAAACATTGAGTTCAACAGGGTGACTTACAGGAGTTAGCAGATAAATAGTGTTATTGGGATGACTGCTTATTTTTCAATTTGTACAAACAATCAACCATGGCTTTTTCAAGTGAAGCATATCTGTGGTCTACGATGAATCCATGCAGGATGTTGGAGTAGTTGGTGAGATAGGCCCAGCCCAGCTTCAGTTGAGGATCGCAGAACGCCATTTGGCCACCAGCACCCCAGTGACCAAAACAGGAATGAGCCTGAATGCACAACAGTTAAACAACCATTAAAAATCATAAATATTAAACAATGATATATGGTTGGTAGAAGAGCAATGTACAGTACTTAAACCTCGACAAAATTGGCTGCTCATGTAGGCCATAAAATTGCAAACTTATTGATAGCAATACGCACATCATTATAGTCGTCCCCAACTGTCATGAGTGTTGTCCCAGGCCCATACGTTATTGGCCGTAAGACAACCCGATCAAACTCCGATGAAAGTGGAGTGTTCATGTATCCCACCATGCCTTTGGATAAGAGGGTCTTTCCATCATGCTCACCACCTGCTCCCAGAATCCCCCACAGCTTGGCTAATGCCCTTGCCGTCCCAAACCCATGGGAGGAGCCACAGGGTAGCTCTCTGTAATGGGGGTCATTTAGTCTTCTTGGCTGATGGAACAAATAAGAAACAATGAAAAAGCTGGGAGGAATAGGTTTATTCATGAATTGTTATTCGTGTATCATCTAGAAATGTTACCTTCCAATCTGTAGGGTTGCCTATATAATTGAGTAAGTGGAAGGATCTGTAGGTGAGGATTGAGTAAGCAGCCCCTCTAAGGAACTGGATCCCTGTGGGAATCGTAGTGGTGAAGAAGTGCTTGAAACCAAATGAAGCTCTTGTTTCTCTACAGGCTCTATGATGTTCTGATTTAGGCACACCAATGTAACAGTCAATATCTGCAATACAATACAGAGAAATATATCACACCTGCTTCCTCTTCCTGCATAATACCATTTTAGATAACAATCGCATGCTAACATGCCTGAAGCTGGACCCATGGTGTAATAATATGGCGCTGTTAAATTTGATCATGTTATTAACCTAAGTAAATACAATATACCGAAAGGAATGGCGATTTCATCCCTGAAGAATTCCCCAAGTCCACGCCTCTGTGGATCAACCCTGCGTACAAGCTGGTCGGCGTAGAGACCAAAGGTGAGAACCTGGTAGCCCTGTCCCTTATCTGCAAAGCAAATCAACCACCCAGTGTCACATGGAAATATTTGCTATCCAGATTCTATTACAAGACACTGAGCATATTTTTTGTCTTAATTGAATTTTATCACATCATGCACCCTGTAAGAATGAGCCTGGTTTGTCAACAGCCAACCACCGATCCCAGATTCCAGATAGTCCACAAGTATCCTGGACCACTCATTGTGAATGCTGATTCAGGTATTTACCACAGGCCTCGAATATACTGTGCACTATGCCTGATATTTAAGACAAAGCTTACCTCAAGTGTTATAATCACATTGATGATATGTCTGTAACATTAACTCCTGGTATTTAGAGGTTGATACTTACCGGGTTCCCACAGTGGCTCCTGGTCAGCCAGTAGCTCTCCCAGCTTATGAGGATCATCTCTTGTCAAAGATAACTCATGCTTATCCAGAATCCTAATCAAGCCGGACTGAAAGAAATAGAACCATGTGCAGAAAGGCAGACCACTAACATCAACAGAAATTGACAGAATCAAACATTTTAAAAGACCTCTTACCCTATGTGATAAAATGGTCTTGACTTTTATTGAGTCTTTGCCATTCTTGCCAAATTCAGGCCAGTACTCAGCAACAGGTTTCTCAAAGTCAATCAAACCTCTGCACAGTTTCAATGAATAAATTCATCAGTCTTGCTATTAGCAATGGAATAACTTATTCTCACAAAACACACATATTTAGAAGAGCCATACAGTAGCAAAACCACATGGGCTCATTCTTACATGAATAGCAAAGGCATTAACTCAAAAGAGACAACAGACCTATCTGCTAGCATTGCTATGACAAGAGCCGTCATGGCTTTAGTGGACGAGTAGAACATTGATATAGAGTCGTGTTTTCTGAGCCGCAGAGCATCATGATCAGCGTAACCTCCCCAAAGGTCAACCACAAGACGACCCTCATAGTAGACAGAAAAAGCACCTCCTTGTTCCTGCTGACTCAGCACATTCTCTCTTGAAGTCATAAATACACAGGTACCACAAATTACAGAAAGAAAAGTTGACATTCTCAGAGAGTGATAACATGTTGACAATGCTGCAAATTGTGCAGCAAATTAGTGATCATCACAGTGACTTCTGAACAGAGTACCTGAATACCTGGGCTACTTTCTCAAACCCTGGTTCTACGCGTCCATCAACATGAAGTTTCCATCGACGTTTCTTCCTAAATCTGATCACAGTGAGGAGCACAATACCAATACACGATACACCCAGCAGGATCCATGTGCTGCAATCACATGTCATGATGAATCATTAAGGCTGCCAGAAGAGTGAGGGTAGACATTAAATATTAATTTCATAAATGTTTTGCGGTAGTGGAGATCCCCTGCATGCACACACATGGCGCTAGAAGCATGGCACCTTTTCCTACCCCTGAAAAGTCAGTCACTCGAGTCTTAAAACACCCCTTCTCCATAGCCTAAGAGATGTCTTTCATGGGAGAAGGGTCTGTGGACTAGCTCTTTTTAACCAAGTTGTAGTGTGTTCCAACAAGGTAGTACTCGATCCTCTAGGCCTTACCTAGCCGTGCACGACATCTTATGGTATATATCTATATTACAGTCGTGCATGACTATATATATATTCGCATCCTTTGCCGCATGAATCAATTGACAGGATTTATACGCACCTGAAATATGACAACACTGGAGCGAAGACGAGGAGGGTGCTGAAATTCTTCATTGTATAACGCACCACCACGATTATTTATTTAACAGAAGCAGAACGATACAAGCAGACTATTGACTATTGTCATCAGTTTCAAAGGTTGCGTTTCCAATGATTACAGCCTGATCGCCAACCCTCCGAATGGTTATACGCATATACAAACAGGTCAGTCCACCGATGCACCTCGATGCCATCAAATCGCTACCACGATGGACAAGATATTTATATTGTGTAACAAACTGCTTCAACAGACTATCTATGTCTTTAGCTATGGATGTACGAACTGTCTCTCGAAGTTCGCTCCGGACCACTTGGTCTCCGATAATAATACTATGCTAAAGTTAGGTACTAACTAACTAAGAGAATGAACGTGCCCGGCTACGTTCGCCCGCATGGGCACGACTACACTTGTCTCGGATAATTATCTTTCTCTTGACAATATATGTTTGTCCCATCACTCCAATGGCGATAATCACAGACACTCAAATGGGTTTAGCTTTTAAACTTTATTAAGCATTTGCACTCATTGATAGCGCCAGACAAACATGGTCAAATGGTAAATTAACCAGAAACTGAGTAAGTATTATGCCTAAATTATCTCCAGTAGTGTATTCAAATCAATATCACGAGCCTAAAACACGTGGAGTGTTTATTTATAGGTGGCGCTGTGGTAACCGCTACCGTCACATGATTAATTTTCACTTTCTGTATTGTTGTGCTCGATAACTTGCAAATCATAACTTGAGGAAGAAGGTTGGACAATGGAGGACGAATTCGAACCTCTCCTTGGGCGGTTTGTCCGGATACTTTTTCTTTTACCACAATACTTTCGTTTCATAATGGCCTCGATATGAACAAAGACTAGTCCTAATTTCTGATGACCGATGTTTGTTGACTTAGAAGTTAGTGCTCGCATCTAGACTTAGTAACGTTAGTTAGCAGGCAGTGCCAGTACTGGCAGTAGTCTGAGTAGACAGGAAGAGTTAGACTGCATATCCCTGCGGTAAGCATGTCGGACGGTGATATATATACATACCGTCCTGCAGCGATCGTAGCCAATGCAATGGTCAGTCGGAATTTAACATCAATATTGAGTTTTGAAGTATCTAAATAATATGTATTGATATCCGGGATGAATGTCTTGATCGGCACTATGGAGCTTATCGGTCATCCAGGCTTTTCGGGGCTCCCAAAATGCATTGCTTATAAGCGGCCTTGTAAACGGTGAACACATGCGTTCGGTGATATGCTGACTCTCAATGTTTTTCAATCAAACGAAGTGAATTATGTCTTTCCTGGGAGCCACAACATATGTTAATTGTTGTGCAATATTATATAAGATATATGATTGACCTGTTGGTTTTTCTTCAGCCTCGTGTCGGCCGGGAAGAAATATCTAAATGGCTTAATCTGTCGTTCATTGTTTATGATAGATTTATCTGTGGCATTTTGTGTTAGTAGCACATTTCCAAGATATCAACACACAGCAGTTAACCTATACACTACAACTTATTCGCAATGAAGTTGGTAATTAATCTATCCCTGGAAAATAGTTGTTGCCTCACGATCAAATGTCACTTAATTGGAGCTGCAACCGTTTCCTTCAGACAGTTTGGTCAACCCGCGTTTTCTACTGCCAGAATATTTTGATAGGTCAGCTTATCAGATGTCTAGAGCACTCAACGAAATGGCTTTAAATACAATTAGTTAAGCATAAGAATATCCACATCTGTCATCCCACTGAATATTGAGACAAAGTGAAATGGTCTCTCTCCGATGGAATTCTTCGTTAAAATGCCCCCGGGTCAAAACGCCCTCATCGGGAAAAAAATGTTTTTCCCTTACAAGCAAACCCTCTGTTCTTATTGTGCTGCATGGTGGGGTAGGGGCCAGCATACCCATTCAACGTGGGTTGGCAGGGGCAACAATTTGGCTATGAATGATGACATGATCTTGATAACCGATCCACATGGCGAGGTATGTTAGCAAGGTATCACGTGACCGCTGTAGACTTGCTACTTGGAGTGCTTGATAACCTTTAGCTTCATGGAGACCAGAGCTCTCTGGTTGGAGACTGGGTCAAATAACCTGCGATTCACCTGGACTGTTTGTTTGCTGGCGCGACAGGTTTATACAGTTAAAAGCTTATCGGTTGATGCACTTATCCTATGGAAAGGTTTCATTGAAACAAGTAACTCCTTGATTCAAATGATAGTATACATCTGGTCTATAAGCAAATGAATTATTTTTGGATGTTTTCATACATGCTAGCTCATCATATTGGCCAAGTCAAGACACTGATTGAAATGACTGGGAAGGGATGGGATAGAGGAGTGGAGATTATGCTGAAGTGAGGAAGAAAGATCAGACATTTTGAAGGAATTTAAAACCTTACCAGACCGTGGTCCAGTAAGGTTTGAAAAACTTATTGGACCAAGATTTTTTTTACTGGACCGAAGTTTTGACAAACATTTATGGCCACGCTGTGCTTTTAAAGATCTTCACAAAATCTATTAGGGGGTCTCCAGCCACCACAGAATCACCCAAAGTCACGTCGCCTGGTTAACAAACCAGCTAAAATTATAAATATTGGGAGAAAGACGAAAGAGATGTGAAACAGCAAATTCTTGGGTTTATTTTCTTTTTTGAAGGGGCACTGGCATGTATATTAATTATTATGTCAGAAATTACTACTGGACCAAGGACCGGAAAACAGTCACATTTTTTATCGGACTAGAGAAAAGTTTACTGGATGTCCGACGGGTCCGGTAAACCTTCACAATGTCTGAAAGAATGTGACAGGGGTTTCCTGTTATTGTGAAGATTGCAGGGGCACATGTTTTGCATGTGCTGCCACTCGATTCCAGATGCCAAGCTTTCTATCTATTAATTTGTTGCATTTGTGACCTCTGAAAAGATCCAGTTGACCCCTTAATTTTAGCTTGGACCTTTGAGAATTGTCTCCAGGGGGTCCTAGACCCCAGATAATTTTCGGCTTGTGAAAGCCCTGAACCGGATAGGTTGTGCTTAACAGTTGTTACAAACCATATTGAACCCCAAAACAAAGTTTGAATGACTACAACCAAAAGCTGATAATTGATTTGATCTCACTCTATGAGACCTTCCATAATTGTTCCATGGTAGCCCCTAAACATCACACTTCTACCCTGTGAAACATCTCACCTTATAGTCTATGGTGTAGCAGGAATGGAATAATATTCATATGTTCTGTTGACCCATGTACATGCTTCTCCTAGCAAGTCTCTGACTGGTATCCACAGAAGGCTCTTAACTGTGACCATATGGCACAGTCTCATACTGACTGATATGTTGCAATTGTAAAACTAACCACTGGATTTATGTGCAAAAAATTTCAATTTAATTGGGTGAAATGGTTCATAATCTCCTTATACGATATTCACTTTGATGGAGATGGTGAAACAGAATTCTTTACCTTTTTCCAAACCAAACATGGACTGAACTATGGCATGGTGCAAAATGCAGATAATATCAGGCACTGCTGTGAATGGAATGTCTTGGGATATTTGCAACTTGTTGAAACATTGTCTTTGTGCCTTTGGTTTCAGGGCAAATGTAGCATGGTATAATCTCATTGGGGATTTCCTCAACATCCTCAAGGCCTTCATCGGAACCAACTATCAAGCATTGCCATTTGCTTTCCATAACAGTGGCCTAGTGGTAAGAAATATATATCAATAACTCGCTTGCTATTTTTGGTTTGAGCAATTGATGTTATCATTATAGCCAGTAAACTTTCTTATAATCATATCATTCTTATATGAGTCACTCAGTGTTGATGAATTGGCCTGTAGTTTCATTATTAGCATTCACTTGTCTGCACACTAAGAAAGTGATTGAGGGTGACTTAGTTGGGGATTAGAGCAAGTTGTATAGGCTGAAATTAAGGCTAGCAAAATATATAATGGTCACATGGAATAATTACCAGTAGATTACCTGCTGCTTCTACCTCTAAATGATTACTTATTTGCTCTCTGGGTTTTTTCCACAATGACATCCTCATTTTACCCATAGCTATTTCTTTTCCATGCTGCAGAGCTGCTACATTTGCTTCAAGTTGCTGTTGGTTCTAATGGGATTCTTATCATATTATTGGCATATTATCTGTTGCAGTTTGGGATCATTGGATTGTTTGTGATTGCCACCTTAACAGACCACTGTATACAGCTTCTGGTTAAGAGCAAGTATAGAGTCATTGAGATTGCGTGCACAGAGGAACGGGATGCTGGTGCTGCTGAGCATGACGTCATGATGCTCCGCAAGAGACTGGAGCGCACTGTAGGCTACGGTGACGTGGCTAAGAAGGCTTACGGCAGATGGTGCTATGTGCTCACTCAGTTTCTTGTCTGGTTCACTCAATATGCAACATGCATTTCATACTTCATATTCATTGGGAACACTGTCATTGAGATATTTCCTTTGAAGATATATGATCGTAATGGAACACTGAATGACTCGTTGGTCATTGATGACCAGGAGAGGGTAAGGGAGGGAATACCAATGCTTGCATTAGAGAAAGTTATCCGTGGCAAACGTCAAGCGGATTACAGCCTTGATGGATTTCAGGACATTCCTCTTTTGATATATGATAATATATCTAGTTTATTTGACAATGCAACCACCTCATTATTCAATGTATCTTCTACAACCATGATGAGTACAACATCAGATGCTCTGTGGAATGGCACATCAACAATGTCTAGTGACAATCTTACAACAGCAATGATGGACACAACTACGGCCACAGCGCCTCCTTGTCCTATAAAAGTCAACACCGCCCCAGATCTACGCTTTGTCATGATGTTTCCGGTGCCATTCTTCATCCTGACCTCGCTGCTGCGGAGGCTTAGATACTTGTCCCCTCTCTCAAGCTTAGCATCTCTGGCCCTCTTTGTCGGAGCACTTTGCGTTGTGGTCTTCATAGCATATGGTTGGTAGTTGATTTTCTACATTTACTGCACAAGAGGTCAAATATGCTCATGCATATAGAATGGTTGTATTACTGTTGTATATACAACTTTATTTTTTCTATAAATTGAATTATTATAGTTTCAATTTATCATTGTGGTAGTTAAAATGACATTCTCTAAACTATATTGCTTCCAGATTTCCAGGTTGCAGAGGAAGTTCATCTGTTCAAGCTTGCTACTTTGCCATTATTTCTCGGTCAAGTAATCAGCGCTTATGAGGGCATAGGTTGTGTAAGTGTCACATGTTATTCAAAGTTTTGCCATGCCTCTGTCTTTCTGTTCTTAAGTATATTCCACATCAATGTTACTTCTGTAACTTGTTTAGCTGGCATTTGTCAGGAGGGTTTGATTTGACTGAGCAAATCTAGGTTCATATATTTATATACCCATTCTCTGTGTCCGAAGTGTGTTCCACAGGCACGCTGTGCACTTCTGTTATTTTCAATCACTCGCACATTTAGACTGACAAGGAAAGAACTATGAAAGATGCCTTTAGCTATATTTTTTGCAGATATTACATTGTAGCAGGAATGTTTTTAGAAATTTAAGTGAAACTTTATGCCATGTCTGCTATGAGAGATGCCCAAATGTTGGTCAGTTTTTGTACTTAATGGTGAACTATTAAATCTTTATATGATTGTTGTCATTTTTATGAATCCTATTCTCCCTCTAGAAATCATAGACCATATTTTAAGGTTAATGGTTTAAGTATGACAAATTAGAGAGTTTATGTTCAAACTGCTCCCCAGTGACACTGACCTATCTTTATTTAAGCTGATCATTTTATTCCAAATGAATTGGTTCATGTTTCAGTTGATCCCTATACATTCCAGTATGGAAGGAAACCGCCACCTCTTCCCCGCTTTCCTCCATGCCAATGTCTACATAGTCTTTGCCATTCTATGTACCTTTGGTTCGCTAGGGTACCTGCGTTATGGTGAGGATGTATCACAGATTATTGTAGAGAATATCAGGCAGCATTCTCTGAGGAGTACGTTTGTGGACATCACCCTCATCATCAGTGTTCTCTTCACCTACCCTCTACAGTGTTACCCAGTCATTGAGATCATGGAGACCTATATATTTGGCACAGGTCAGAGACGTTCACTTCAATGAGCTTGGAATTTCATTTTGAAACTAGCTTTATTAGTAAATAATGAATTAAATAATGCAATGTTTGGTTTTTGATGAAATACTATCAATGAATACAGATGCATTTTGGGGTATGACTGCCATGACAACAATAACACTTACCTTTACTCTGACCAACCTGAAGAACTGATTATTCTGTTGCATATCATATCTTGACAGGTGTTTTCTATATTTCACATCTTCAGCATCAGCATAATCAACAGGACATGTAGTGTATTTCATGCAGGGCATAAAATGGCGAGTAAATGGTCGCCATATGCGAGTAAATTTTCGTTAGTTTGACTTATTTTGAATGAACAGTAGCAAATGGCGAATCATTGATTTGTGCTTGGGCGAACGAACGCCTTCATAGCAACTCAGTCGCTACAGCTCAAATTTATGTTCATGATGGCACCACTTCTCTAGCTTAGATGCACTATCTCTCACAACTCATACCACACAGCTGCTCAATCCTATTTCTTCAACCTTGATAAAGAACAATTACAGAACGAATAATAGCTTGTGTAGTTTGTCACTTGTCTTTAGATATTCTTCATGAGGACCAGTATTCTCTTACTGTATTCTCTGCTTCATCCGTATGTCATCCATGACACTTGGTTCTAAGGGCTTGTTGCGATGCGTACTGTTGTAGGACGTATATGCGGGCCCCCGCTTGAACATCGACTGGAGTACGATGAGATCGGAAATGGAACTAGTGTGCAGGAACAAGACACCCGTGGGATTCTCACATCTCAGTCAGCTGACATTGAGTTCCATGCATCACAAGTATCCATCATTGTGCCACAGACAGTAAGCATTCTCCTCTACTGAAAAAAATGCTTGCAATTGTGTTTCATGACTCAGTATTTCAGGATTACCAAGTCTTTATTTTGAAGTTGTATCCCATCCTCGCATGTCCTGTGTGTTGTTTTGCCAGGTGCCGGCATACAAGCGCAATATTCTGCGTGTATTGATTACTCTGAGTGTCATGGGTATTGCCATCCTCATGAGAGATTCCTATGCCTATCTCAATGTCTTCTCAGGTACACGTTGCTTTTATATTCATTAGCTTCCAATTTTCATTATATGTTAATTTGATTTTAGGTCAGCTATTTTAATGTGTTGGGTTATTGTGACACACATTTTGTTACAGGGGCTGTTGGCTGTTCTGCCTTGTCTTTTATCCTCCCCTGTGTTATCCATATCAAACTATGCAATCCGAGTAAACTTCATTTGGTTAAGGATATCACCATTGTGTCATTAGCTGTGCTCTCCAGCCTACTGGCAGTGGGACAGGTGCTTTACTATCTGGCCACTGGTAAGGCTGGCACTGGTTGATATTTGCTGATTCAAGTGTTTGTTCTAATCAGTGGTCATGCTTTCAAATTAAACTATATTCATGTAACTTGATATGACCAAGTTCAATATTTCACATTAGACTTTATGTATGGACCATTGCATGAATTTTGAATTAACATTTTATTTCTTAGTTGGTCATCCTTTTGGATGGTATTTTTTATCCTAGTCTCATGTTGAGTGTTTGTGAGTGTTCATGGCATGATCCATATTGTTAAATCACTTCTCCACTTTAACAAATTTTTCTTATCCTACAAAACTATAGTATTGTGCCATAAATTCTACTAGGAATGATTGGTTATTGTGCAATGTTTATTGCTGGTATTGTTGCCTCAGTGTTGATGATAGAATATCATGGAGATGTAATTTTTGGCGTAGAAGCAAAGGTATTTGACAAGTAAGCTGTTCATTGAAGCTTTATTGCATGTTGTGTGAGCAATTACAGTCACATGGATTATTATATATATTTTACATAAAAATATATATATTCTTTTATATCAAGTATTCAGAATGATATAGTTCTATGAATTATGAAAATTTTACCGAAATAACATTCAAGGCATGCAAATTTTACTGATTTTAGATGTACTTGGTGCTAAATATAGCTCTTAAACTTTTGTAGCATGTGCTCTTCTGTTGATTGAATTAAGTATAGAGTCTGTTATGAGCAATACTATCTGATGCATATTCTTGCTCAATTAGATAACCAAGTTTTTACAGAAAAGTACTTGTATGATTATGTTTTGTATTTGTAGATCTTTTTTGACATTGTTACTTGTTGATCATGGGGTGCCTGCATATAAACCTATGATATTGGCTGCCCCCATAACACCTAGTCCCTCCTCACACTAAAGTTTGCATCCATTGATAAATCTTATTGTACGAGGCTTGTTACACTTTACTTGCAGTCTACTATGCAGTTGATGCTTTCCACGTCATCATAATTTATGAATATAAGACGATGTAGAATTCGGCTTTATCATGTATTAATTGAGAAGTTATTTTGTATATTTTTTTTATATAAGGAGCAGACTTTTGTATATATGTTGAATCTCTGATGAGGCATTTTATTGATCACTGATGGATCATAATAAAAACTCCACTAATCCCCATCTCCAAATAGTTTTGATTTTTTGGGATGGGGGTGGTATAAATAAATATATTGACTTGAAGCACTTCCTAGCAGTAAACTGTTGTTTTGGAGGGCAGTAGAATTGCATGTGTCGAAAAACGGAAGAAATTTACTTCTTAATTACCCATACATTACAGAATTCTCTTTTATCCGGTCTATAAAAGAACAACTAGGTCTGTAGGGACTAGGGAATATTCTGTGTATAGCATAGACCATGCATTCATTCCGGCATCATCACTGCTCCACTTGGGGTTTTTTTTTGTATAAAGGCGGTTCCTGTGGCGTAGTGGAAAACTGCGTTGCCTTTCGACTCACAGGTGGGTTCGATACCAAGGTATTAAAACCTGACTGGCTGTCCATGACTCGGGTGATCACCTTAAATGGCGGTCCCATCTCCGAAAGGGGATGCACCCGACCCGGCTGCTCAATAGTACCGTGCTGGACCTTCGTCCAAGCGGCATGGGTTTCGCAGGCCGGTCTTGGCAAAGGGTTTGTGCCAAGTGGGCGCTGGCACTTGAGGGGAGCTGTTCAAGCATCACAATCATCCTCACCAATCACCATCGCGATATCACTTCGTTGTTGAGAGTGACATAAAACCCAAATATTACCATAACACATTTGTATATGTGATAACATGGAGGTATAAGTTTGTATAACCACTGCTCTACGACACACTTAGCAAGAGGTCAAATTCTGTTGGTCTGGTTCCACACACATGTAGCCTACTATATGCTGATGTCTGGATCTAAAAGTGTTTGACTTCCCCTGGATGTACCATTGTGTTATATTACAATTAATTGGGCTTACAAAAAGAGCCACTCTAAAACAACATCCCTTGTTGAACTGAAACTACAAGGAAGAACATTTCCAACAACATTTATTCACATAAATAGATTGTCTGTAATTCACAACATTTCCAATAAGGCCAGTTAATTTGCAAGTACCATAGTATAATTTCGTTTCTGGCAGTCTGGAATCAATTCTCACATCACACCACAACAATATTGATCAGCTATTTGTCATTCAAAAGAGAATTAATGTTATTTGGATTTCATTCTTGCCAAATGTTACTATAAAATTATTATTTCAATTTTGCTGCAGATAAAAATATTGCAATACATTTGACACAAGGGTAAGCCTGTAGTATTGCTCATTCATTGACTGCCAATATAAAATATGTAAATCTAATACCAAATGAATCATACAACAAATGGGTTTGATTTTAATCTACTTGGCTGACACAGTCACTTGAGAACAGTGTTTCCAAAGGCATGTATAACTCAGATATACCATACTTGCTTACAGCACTTGATCATCAATACAACACCAATGAGTTCAGCAGAATTATTGCACCTTTCATGGAGGACACTAAGTTCAAAGGGTAGAGATAGAGGTCAATGGCAGGAGTGGTTATTGATGAATGACAATAAAAGCAATCATTTACATGACATCAGCAACAACGCCATTACTGTGCATGTATTTTATATGTACAGAGAATTTACAACAAAGGTTAGTGTATTCATATGGGGAGAAATTTATACCTGGAATGTAAGGCTGAAGAGTTGGAACTGAGCAAAACAAATGTGTCAAATGAAATGTAGATAAAGCAGGCAATTGAAACGATAAAACATTAACAAACTGAAACTCAACAAGAATACTGGCATGAGATAAGTAACATTGAAAAGAAATATATATATATATTTATATATATATATATATATACATATATATATATATATATACATATATATATATATATATATATATATATATATATATATATATATATATATATATATATATATATATATTTATATTAACCCACTCATAACCTCCCCAGACAGATAAGAAAAACACAAAAACTGCTTACTCAGCAAAATCTCTAAAGCAAGAACATCATTGATAATTCTGCATTATACAATACTGAAGGATACTGGCTGTATCGTAACATAAACACTTCACTAAGAATATAACTGACTAGAAAACAGGAAGAACTTAAGCAGGGAATATGAACACAGCCTGACATGGCCTTACTAGAACACACCATGTGTTTATAGTGACCTCTACACAACATCAAAACATTACACAATAAGAAGAAGAGGTATATATACACATATCTCAGACTACCTGCAGAGAAGAAAAATAATTGGATTTCTTAGGACAAAATAATCACATACATATCAACATCCTTACAGGCACATAATCATAGAAATTAAAGTTTGAAGCCCCTTCATTTCTCCATCGCATAGGGGCCTCAATGAGTCAACAGTACATATGAATAAGGAACAGTGCTCTTACAACTGTCTTTCAAATCAAACCAATATAGTAACTTTTGTTATTACCCTTATCAGTGTTGCAGAAGAAAAAAGTCAGCATGTCTGAGCACAGTGCACAGATGAAATACTGGCAAACAATCCGTGACAGGTCAACACGAGGGAATTGAATTCCAAATTCCATAATTTGATTCAAGGTGAAGGCGAGGTGACCTTGCCACCATATGGACAGAGGTCATCTGTGTCAGGGTGGTTGCCAACACACTGTACAGTGGGAACATGCCCACTGTCCCACATCCCTGCACTACATAATGTACAGATACCCTCCAGGGTACATGGGATCTTAGTGAGGATCCTGAACTGATGCAGCAGTCCGCGAGCCTGAAAACAAGTCAAATCAACTAAATATTCTAAATTACTGAGCAACTGTAATCAATGAGCATTCAAAGAACAAAAACAAGTGGCCAATAAACCTTCAAGCTCTGATACTTGTGACATAATTTCATAAAAATTATTTCCCATTGGGTTAACATAGTCAGGTGGTCAGAGGTTATAAGGAGCTCATTTGTAATGTGAAAGGAGCCATCAAAATAAGAGGGGTTGATGTGTAATTTGGGCCGGTTTGCTTGCTCGAACAAAACTTATCCACTGGGTTAACATAGTAGATTTGTTTATGTTTTTCTCTTATAACTCAGGGGTCAAAGGTCATACAATGCTGATATTAAGTTTGCACTGTCTAAGTTTTAACAACCCTAGCAGTGGTGATTTACATATGGAGAGCTGTCCATACCTTCCTGAGGATGACAGGACCACTCATATGTAAGGATAGGCTGCTGAAATGAAGCAGCATCTCATCAGCAGGTAGATCCTGCTGAACTACATCCTCCCCATACACTGCAATGATGGCTACACAGATGAAGAGGTGGAAGTAGTCAGTCTGGTAGTGGGCCCAACAAGCCTCCCACATGGCTAGGGCATCTGCTTCAGGAAACTCACGCTTAAAACATAGGAGGATCCACCTACACACCAAGGTCAAGTGAAAGTCATTCTGAGGTCACAACATCAAACATATATTTGAGAAAGTTTGTGTGTTAAGGGTTTAATGTATGTTTCCATCTTCTCCTTCCAAATGGCTGCACCTAACCAGTTGCCAATTAGTCAAAATATACATTAGAATTCTTCTGCTGCATTACAAGTTGAAAGATCAAAAAAATTGGAATGAAATGATAATGCTATGTTTGCCATGCATATGACATTATACTGGAATAATTCATTGCAGTCACAGTGGCAATAAGGTCATGGGGTCATACATGTAATTAGGCTGGGGCCAGGGCAGGGATTAGGGTCGAGTCACTATGACGATAAGGGTGGGACAATGCAGGGACAAGGGTGAGGTCAGGGAAGCAATTTGGGTAAGGTCATGGTGGGGATTAGGGGACCCCATAACCAACCAGCTCTCATGCTTTGCTGAGTAACGTTACCTTATATGCCAATAATAATTCCTGGCCATCAACGACTATTTGTCAGCCTGGGCAAAGCTGGATAATCTGTTAGTAGGTTACAAAAGAAATATAGTAAGTGCGTGCAGACTTGCCTGTGACAGAATAAGAGTTCCATGCCATCTTGGACTTTGAGAAGATGTTCATAAAAGTGAGGTAAAATCAACCTTAACAGCTCCCTCAGGTATGTCTGAAACATTGTGACATTTCATATGACATCATTGATACATTATTAACAATTAGCACCTGGCTTGGAGTTTTCACTAGCTTTAAAGATGCATTGTTCGGTGATTTGGGAGCAATTTTGATTTAGCTTCCATGTTTGTGTAGTTGCTTAAACGATTTGTTAACAATCCTGCCATGTTATTGGGAACACCACATCATCAATGATTGATCAATTAAGGTGCATCAAAAACAGCATCTGAAAATTGTATACAAAAATATTCAAATGAATACTGATCTGGATTAATAATTATACATGCGCAACACTGCCATTTTCTAGTATTATCACTCAAACTCCACCCGTTATCAGCGTCGGATTTATTGACGTGTGCCATACACAGGTCAAAAGTAAGAGATTGAACTTTACAAAGCCCATAAACATAGCTGGGGTCACCGATTGGACTCAAGTTTTTGGATATCATTACTAAACGTAGTAGGGAACTGGTTGGTGGGGGGAAATTAATATTTGATGATTTTTGATGAAATGCACCTTTAAGGCATTTTAATCACACATCCTCCAGATTACTCTAACCCTCATATCAGACAACTCTGCCTACCAACTGCTTATCCATGTCAACGTCTTTGGGCGATGACACAAAGATGGTTCTCTGCATGAGCCCGAGGAAGCACCAGTAAGCGTCCACCTCATTCTGCACCTCGACCAGCACGGGAGCCAGCAGGTCAGACATGCCCTGTGTGTAGCCGTAACATGGGTGGGCCACAGCGTAGTTCAGTAATATACTCCTGCCAAGGACAACCTCAGGTAAAATGTATGTCTCATTGTTTGGATGACATTCCTGGTATATCTATGATCAGTATGAGTGAGAGAATAATGTTAACACAAATACACGACACTTATTTAAACATAGTCAGGAAAAGCATTTTATTTCTGACAATATGTTACAGTGTATGCTACGATGACACCACTTGGTGAACTGCCACTCACTTGAGCACCTCTAGGTTGGGGTTGTCTTCACCCTTGAAGTAGGGATGACTTCGATCGGTACGGACAACATCTTTTTCCACAATTGACTGAATCGACCTCCAAAACTTCACTTGTTCCTCAGGGCTCATTGACTCCCTACAATTATGTTCAATATGACCCACGAGAACCAATAGGGAAGGAATTTTTTTTAAAACTCAAATAAGGTGCATTGCATAACATACCTTTCTTTGCGGAGGTTTTGGTAAATGATGTAACGATCATTGCGAATTCTCTCCCTCTCTTCAAATGTTGAATTGTACGGGTAGTAGTGCAATAGGAACGGCCACATTTCATGGCGTAAGCTTGGCTCCAAGCCAGCAAAAAAGATGGCCTGATCATCAAAATAATTGCATTGTTATGGTATTTGAACCTAGCAAATAACAAATTAAGTACAAATAGATATGATAAAACAAGCCATTGTTTATCATTATACAATATCTACACTTTACTTCTGATAATCGTTAGCTACAAATTCAATATACTACCAATCAAATCACATGCAATTACATATTTGATTTCTCAGTATAAATTCACCCTTAGTCTTCGTGTCAGTTAGAACATCATTTATCTGACAAACTGTCTGCTTTTTCATACAAACACAAAATACAATACAAAGACCTACTCGTCTGAGGTGGAAGTCATCTTCAATCTGTCCACATTCATTCATGTGTTGTTTCCATGTTTCCTCATTGATTGTCTCATAGGCGCCCTCTTCTGGGTGACACTGGTCACCAGTCAGGTAGGGACGGATCACAGAGAACTGACGACACTTGGTGTCTGACAACTCCGACCGCTGACGAGAAAACAGTGAGAACTGCTATGGTTTGTCACAGGAAGGAAACAAAAGAGAGCTTGATTAAAGCTACAGCTACAGAGCAAACAGAACGAGCATGCTGGATGGCAAGACAACAAGCACTGACTTCAACCATCACAGAGTGATGTGACAAACCAAAAATAGAAACAGACATGTCACTTATAAAATTTAACTAAACATAAACACAAATGTATAAATGCAATTAAAGATGACAAAACCACAAAAGATCCAACAGAAATACACAATTCTAGTCAAGAGTAAAATTCAACCACTTTCACACAGAGCATTCTCAAATAAAATGCAAAAAGGCCATGACATTTTCATACACATCGACTGAATGACATGAATGCAATCATCTTACTTTCTCTTGTTTAGGCTGTGCTAGGAATTTCCAGTGAGAGAGAGTGTCTGCAAGTCTGTCAAGTCCCCCATGATGGAAGTTTAGAATCTTGTATTGGCTCTCTCGACTAGCAATGACCAGCTGACCACTGGTGCAGTTGTCATTTGTATAGAAGATACGCAAAGACCTCATTTGACCTGGTAAACGAAATAAAAACAAGCCAAAACACTGGTCAGATACAAAATGGGAATGTTTTTGGATCAATGAATGATATTCATTACAACACAATGATTGTTCCAATATACCTTATTTTCATTGCGTTTTGTCAACATACATATAATGTTGACCCAGCTAATTGTGAAGTGAACTAACCCAAGTCTACTGAAAAGACCCCACAGAGCTGGTCCTTTGCACTTTTATGTCCAGTACCACTCGGGCTCTGGGCCAGCTCACTGGTGTAGATCACAGAGTTAGCCGGAAAACTCATGTTGTGGGAGATAGCTAAAGATTCCTCACTACTGGCAAAATAGTGTTGACTGGGTGTGCTGCCTGGGGTGTAGTACTGAGGTGGGGTGATGGGGGAGGGAGGAGTGGAATCTGGTCCAGAGGTGGGGGTGGAGGAGGAGGAAGTGCAGGTGCTCTCATTATAATCTGTCACTGATATATCAGGGGTTATGATGCAATCTGACATGGGCTGGTTCTGGAGTGACAGTTTCAGATCTAGAGATCCCTTGAGTTTGTCTATGCTATTTTGTCTGGTATCTGATGAATTATCCTGTCTGGTGCATGACTTTTCTCGTTCCGTGCCTAAAAGGTTATCTGACTTGTCCTGTATAATGTCTGACTTGTCCTGTATGATTTCTGGTTTGTCCTGAATGATTTGTAGCTTGTCCTGTGTGATGTCTGGCTTGTCCTGTGTGATGTCTGACTTGTCCTGTGTGATGTCTAGCTTGTCCTGTGTGATGTCTGGCTTGTCCTGTGTGATGTCTGGCTTGTCCTGTGCAATGTCTGGCTTGTCTCCAGACAGCTGTTGTTCCATACACTTATACTTGTCCACTCCCGGACTAGGACAGGTGGAATCAGAACTAACACTGTTGCACCCCAGGGGCTCACAGTCTTCACTCACTTGATTCAGGGGAGATGATTTGCTTCTCGTCTCCACCTCCGTCTCATCAACAAATGCACTCTCATCCACCTCCTCGGTGACAACGATTAAATTATCCCCTTCCATCTCTATAGATGTCACAGACCTGTTGGAACTAGTACGACGTCGGTTGTCATCAAGTACGTGTTCTTTAATGGTTGGGTTAAATATTTTATTCCTTGATAGCAGAGAACGTAACTGAGCCTCTGTACTAGGACTCTGACTCTCTGAGGATAAACCACTTCCTCCACTTCCTGCTGAATCCACAGGAGACACATCACATAGATCATGTTCCCCTTCCTCCAATCGCTCCTTCTTACAGAAACCATTCTCACCATGTCCCTTCACCTTAGGTAAATCATGTGTATTCCTACTTGTGCTCTTTAATACACCTTCACCTACAGGTAAGTCTTGAGAGATGCCGGAGTCTGATGCCTGTGACTTGTAGCTTTCACATAGACCCTCTCCTTTCCTACTGTACTCCTCCTCATTCGACTGGATGGAATCCCGTCTGCGGTCAGACTCATCAGCTTGTCCACCATCTTCTTGTTTTGAATATTCCTGGCGTGGCGACCGTCTTGGACTGACCTTGACCTGTCGAGGGCTGTTCTCAATACTACGAGGGTTTTTCTTCAGGGTGGAGTTAGGAATCCAGGTCAAAACCAGAGTGGAACCCAGTACCTGATGATAAAACAACACCAAACAGATCTTAGCAGCACAACATCTACAAAAATATAAAAAAAACTACAGGAATCCAAAGAGAGTCTAAGTTTCAGGTGTGATGCTTATGTGAATGTTGGATATGGCATGAGTGACAAAGAAATCAAAACAGGTAAAAAATAACCTGTTGCAGTTCAATTAGGTGCATGTACAACATTAACATCAGTCAGGTGGTGGTGTACAATATTAAACAATTGATTTTTAAAAATTATATATATCTTGAAAGTAGTCAGTAACTGATGATTTGATATTCCGTGTGAATAATGTTCCTTTACATATGAATAAGAAAGCTAGTGATCACATGGCATGATTACCTCATCCTCCTGAGAGCGAATGTTGAGGTAGCCTGGGTAGTGCTCTACTTCTGCTGTGAGAGCCGCAGGTGGGTGAACACACACGTTGTTCTTACAGAATATGATCTCGCCATCTAGTGGAGGGGGGCGGTTACTATCCGGGCTTGATAAACCGAGCAAACTGGATGCTTTCTTCAGCAGACTGGAGAGAGACATGATGATATGGCAGGATCAGATCACATATATGATCAAACCAGATTAGGAGGGAAATTTCTTCTTCAGCTCACAACATATGTGACTATGTCACCGAAAGGGTAGCGATTCATCTCCATCCTCAACAGTCATCTTAACAGGTATAATCCTTGGCTGTCAGTGTATCTGCTGATAGCATCTGCAAAAACAAGTTAACATTAGTAAGCTATTCATCAGATGGTGTTGTATGAATCAACAGTCACATGCATGCCAGAATCTTATCTACATTCCAGTGTATGTAACTGTTTCTCTTAATAACTCAGTAGTTACAGCTAAATGGGTCCAAGCCTTTCAGAAAAGTGCTCTGCAAATCAATGCAATGTCAAAAACAGAGATCCTCTAAGGCCAGAGAATCAAACCATAACAATGTTGGAATACAGTAGAATACGATGATTCTTCAAATGGTCCCACTCTGGAGCAGCATGTGATGTCTGTGGTCACCTGACACCTGACTCAGCCAGCCACTATACTTACCTGGGTTAACCCCACCCAATCAATAATGTCCACTTTCAATGCTGTCGGTTTACAGAATGACACAGCTGCAAGCCATACAGTCGGACTGTTATAGCAGGGATCCAATCAGAATGCTACTTACAAGTGAGGATGGACAGCATGATCACTAGGGGGATTCCAATACAGAAAGAAAATATTGCATTATGAGCACTAACAGTTGACTACATTTAATCTGCTTATCCCATCTGATGCGATCACATGACCACATGGTTATCTTAATGATGACAACGTAGATTATGGGATTCTGTTAACAGGATACATACACCGCTGACAATCATCCCTACATGCTGCCAAAAATAGCTGAAACCCATGAATCCCAATATCTTGGAAGGAAAAGTTTGAAAGTCAACTACACACTTTTTAAGTACACTCCATCATTTGTCTTCATAGGAGCACCATACATCCTGATGAATGTCCTATCAAATGATCCATGGTGTGAATAGGATCAAGATTTCAACATGACATGACAGTTTTAGTGATAAAAATATCATAGCTTATCACTACCACAAGGTGTTTGGCTTAGGAGAGCTGCACAACCTTCTGCTGACAAGAAACCTCTGGTAGCCCAGGTATTACTCTAAATATCAACATTCATTCCCAGCTCAAAGACTGACCTCTCCTGCCTGTACTTTGGAGTCTAAACAGATGGATGTGTGTGGTAATGATGGAAAATGCAGTAACAGCTCAGCCAAATGTGTGACAATGGTAAAATGACCCATGCATTATCATATTATACATGGTTTCCCTGGGGTCCCAAGACTAACATATTTCATAAAAGAATCACACACTCATGTGGAAGTTAACAATTCAGTGTCCATCTAGAGTTGTGCTCTCTTGGTTCACGTTATCCATTGTTCACACAATACATTAAGATACTCACTGCCCTTGGTATATGGGATGGAAATCTTAGTATTTTTCATCTACTTTGATGAGACAAAGACAGTGACTTTGCAAATGAAGTTAGGCTTAACTTAGTTGCACTAACATAATGACAGAGTTGGCTGTGTTAAGTTTGTTGAGAAGCTCAAAGTTCACAGCCAGATCCAGGCTCATGTTTAGCTAACAAGACACACTAAGATATCTGCATTGGTCGGACCTGTTTACCTGTGGGGTATACTTAGTATACAGGGCCAAATGTAGTAGAAGCTGTGTGGGGATTGATACAACAATGTCTGCATAAAAGGACTCAAACTTTTGTTAGAGCTGACACTTTATTAAACCGAATCTGATTTGTGGACACAATATCTATGCCAACATCAATAAAATACTTTTTGTTTGAATTGCACATAAACTGAGATTGTTGACTTTGGTTCTGGATTGTACAGTTGTAAGCAGATTACTATACCTGGCTTATCACTTAATGATGGGATGTTTTGAATTGCTCCCATCAGATGACTTGTCATACAAAAATCCCAAGCCTTTAACATGGAGTCTTGTTATATTCAGGGATAAAAGTGGCCTGTTTCCAAAAACCCTGAAAATTTTCCCCACACTACATCAATGGTAATACAAGGATAACGGCGGACATTATCGATCGCGGAGCGGCAAGTGCCAAAGGCACGCAGCCACGAGCGCCAAAGGCGCAAACTCACACGAGGGGTCAGGAGGGCCTCCCCCTGAAAAATTTTGATCTAAAAGGGCAAATATGCGACTTCCTGGCTGCCAAGACAAAACCCGGAAAACTATACTTTGAAAATTATTTATTTTTCGGCGGGCGCAAAACCCGGAATTCCGGGTATACCCGGAGGACTTTCATCCCTGTATATTAGAGGCCAGGGAGAACAGCTGTTTTAAGACTCGAGTGCCTGTTCAGTGGAGCAAGTCTGAATCTGAAACGGAACACACGCCTTGGCATCCTGCGGCAAGTTACCTTGCCCCTGATGCCGGTTAATGAACACAACAAGCTGCAGCTGGAATATTAAAGATTGAGTATAGGTAGCTTGTTCCACCCATTTGCTATCTAGTGGGTAATAAAGCAGTTCCTTTTTTCCTGTCTTTTCAAAACTGAACTGAAATGATCCCAAGGGGATTTTCTGTTCAACCCTCAGGGAATCATCTTCAATAACAGGGTCTGTTCAACAAAATAGAAAGGCACATACACCAGGATATTAGTAAGCAATTTAACGTTGAAAAATTGTACTTTTGATTTGTTGGATTCTCGAATTTTAAAAAGCTACTGCCAATGATCAGATGAGCACATCTGATCTTATATGTATCGCCCGCGTGCCAAGACATTCGTTTGTAATTGGACCAAAATCGGGGTACACCACCAAAAAAACATAATTCCGTGTTCGTCATAAGCTAGGGTATAGCAGGGTTATACTCGCTCTGTATGTCAGCCGCACAAACAGGCCGGATATCTCGGGCTACATAGCACCATGACCCCTGCCTGGCCCTGACACTGTTGCACTCACAGACAGTGTCAGGGTTGTTATAGGTAGTTTCGTACACAGGTTGTTTCGTACACACTACTTACTTGGTTTCGTACACACAAGATTGGTTGTTTCGTACACGCAATATAAAAAACCAGTTGTTCCGTATATTATGCTTAGTCAAGTAACTATGTAATATATCTAAATGTAAATTATCAGGTATCGTGGTTTATTGTTTATTTTCACAAAGGTTTATTACGAGTTGGTGTGAAAAAAATGTTTTGGCATGTGTAGACTAGAACAACTATTCATCTACTGGGTACCTGCAACAGCGAGTGTTGCTTTCTGCATAGCATTACCCTGGGGGGGGGCACTTAAGTGTATAGAGGTAGTATATATGTGCCGCGCAACGGGGTATGTTTTTTCGGCCTCTCGACTTGTACGACAGGTTTTTGGGCCTCATACTTGTACGACGGGGTATGTTTTTCAGCTTCAATCTGTACGACGTGTTATACATTCGCATAATACCTTGTACGACTGGGTATGCTTTTGGCCATCTTGACCTTGTACGACGGGTACGGGTTTTCGAGGTCCCGCGGCACACCCCTAACCAGAATAAGGCCAAGTGCCCCCACCCCGGGAGCATTACTAACACTGTAACAGTGAACGTTTTGGATGGTTAGATTTTTGTGAAGCTCATATTACTGTACTATGATTTTTGTATTCAATAAATTCATTATCTTAACTGGAATCAATTAAATTTTACATGGTGAACTCAAAGGTTTGTTTTAATAGATATCTTACTATATAATTACAATAACGTGTAAACGACGAGTTATGAAAGGGTTGGTTTTAATGAATCTCATATAACTGCACAATTTTTAATGCTGTATTTTATAAGGCATTCATTTAATTTTATTTTAGTCTGCCCATTGACTGCATGGCTGAATTGACTTGTGGTCGAATTAACTCCTAGTCGAGTTGTCTCGTGGCAGGTCCTAGCCCCGGTCGAACGGTAATATACTCGGACGTCTTGTAGGAGCTAGGCTGGTCCATGGCTGAGTTGTCCTTCCTCGCCAGGTGAGAGGTAACATCTGGGTAACTAATGATAAATGCATAAAAATTACCTACGACACTGATATTACAAAACACAACGTAATTATTCGAAAAAGATAACAATAACAAGCATATCTCAGATACTTCATATTCAGAGTACGAAACGACTGCCGGTTGCGTATACAAAACAACCATCTGTGTACCAAACGACCTGTGTACGAAACGTTTGTGTACCAGCTACTGTGTACGAAACAACCGCACACCGTCAGTGTCACTGTTAGCCGCGCACGACGATATATGTCAATAAGCCGTCGTGCACTAGCCCAAAAGACCAACGTCAGGTTCTATATATCACTAAGAGGGAGTGCATGCAGCACTACCCGTACTTAGTTCGAAAGAGCTTTCGTGCACGGTAATGCCTATGTCACCGAGTCCAAGTGTCAGTGACAGGGGGCGAGGTGATCAGTGTTGATAAGCAATATGTATATCAAGAACGAATTAATCAAAAACAAACACAGACCAACATGAACATATCTGAGGATTATATTATTTATCGAGTTGACACATACTTTTACTTATTGTTTGAATGGGATTACCAGACAGTATATCAAGAATTAAACCCCGGAGTAAACGTCAAACATTTTCTGTTAGATGAAACTGGACAATTTGTATCACAGTCGCAAATAATTACATTCTAGTCTCATTCAGTGCATACGCGTCAGTATTGACAGTAGCCCTACAGCCCGGGGGGGGGGGGGCACTTAAGTGTATAGAGGTAGTATATATGTGCCGCGCGACGGGGTATGCTTTTTCGGCCTCTCGACTTGTACGACGGGTTTTTTGACCTCATACTTGTACGACGGGGTATGCTTTTCAGCTTCAATCTGTACGACGGGTTATACATTTGCATAATACCATATACGACGGGGTATGTTTTTGGCCATTTTGACCTTGTACGACGGGTACGGGTTTTCGAGGTCCCGCGGCACACCCCTATCCAGAATAAGGCCAAGTGCCCCCCCGGGCCCTACAGGACGTCATTATAATGCAATGATACGTCCACGTATAGATATATTGACAATAACTTTGTATTTTGTATAACCAATAGAAATGTAATTAAGATTGAATCACTGAACAATAATTAGAAATTAGCACTCAAAGCCAGGACGGGAATGGTAACTTTTGGAGCTGCCTCTCTGATTTATTTTCATGTTTGAGCATAGAGTAATCTTCACAAGCCCTGGATATATCCACACTAGTCATGTATAGATCTGAATAAGCCCTAGATAGATCATCATAAGTCCATGATAGATCCATATAATCCCTAGAAAAATCAGCATATACTCTGGATAGCTAAACCTAAGCCATTGATAGGTTCTCATAAGCCCGGGATAGATCCACATCCTTCCCTCATTTCTTCATGGTATAAGCATCTTAAGTTAACTTCATTCTATGTAATTAATGGAAAAATCCTACACATTGACTAGCAAGAGTAATGCATTTATCAACATATGTTTAAGAAATGTGTACACATTCACTGAAATACTGCAATCAACAATGAAAATATTCTATATTTGACGAAACAATTTTTAGTTGTACATTTACACCCAGTGATACTCATACACATACACGCTCGTTGCATGTGCTGTTTCCCAGCTTTTTAAAAATAATAATGTAAATGTCATGCAGCTGGATGAAATAAAAAGCCAAGACGTAAACAGTGCAGGCGCCAGATTTGAACACATGAGGACCCGAACTGTCACCTGTAATATTTAGCATTGGACAGTTCATCAAGTCTTTTTTCTGCCGAATGTTGAAAATTTACCATCATTATTAAGTAAAACATAAGTACAGTTTATCATAAGTACATAAGTACAGTATATAATAAGTGCAGTATATCACCGTCCGACCGGGGCTAAAGAGTAAAGTAGAGCTGACTAGCCCTACAAGACGTCAGTATAAATTCATGTTACCGTTATGACCGGAGCTAAGAGCTGACCTGCTGACAGGTAGAGCTGACACTGACAGGTTATAGTCTTCACCTGTTCACTGTCCTTGATCTGTGATCAGCTCTTGCGAACCTAGTACGGGAGATGCTGATGCACTCCCTCTTAGGTAATAAACGTTGATCTGTTGGGCTATCCCTGGCCTGATGGTTGATGATCTGATATCACCATATTGGCTACAGTGCTGATATACGAGATCGAAAGTATTAAACAGCGCTTACGCTATTAGTCCTGCAGGAACGTAGTAAAAAATTATATGAAACTTCTGCGCAGATCAAGTAGCAGTATGCTATGAGAGCCGAATAAGTTCATTTGCCATTGATCAGGTTAGACTTAGAGCTCACGTTGCTGTCTCTGGACTAGCCCCGGTCGGACAGTGATATATTCATATACCTACTCGGACGTCCTGTAAGGCTTCCTATAGACCTGGCTAGATATCAACTGTGTACTCAAATACCAACCTGTACCGAGATGACAAGCTGTGTATTGAAAAATCAGCATGTTACAGTTTGAGATATTGATTTTCTCGTCTCAGGGTTATTAATCTCTTCAAGTACAATTCATTTGATTGAGGTGATTCAACAAATTCCTTTGCTTCATGTATGCCTTGCAACCCATGTACTGCGGTGAGACTGTAACAAATGTAACAGTCAAACGGGAACACAAGTTTGAACCCAGTTGGACAGCTGTGGTCATGTGTTATGATCAGTTTTGCAGGACTACGTCAATTAATGAACATGTTATGACAAGGAAACCACGGGCCCTTGGCCTCTAGCATTAAGTACATGTGCACACATCTGTGCTGAATCCTGGCGCTACATGCCTTTTTTTGGTTAAGGTGGAGATATCAAATAGACTGGTTCAGTCTCTAAACACATTGGTAGTTTTGATGACACATGCAAATTCATAAACACAATGACCAAATGGTTAATGTGAAAACATAAAAATGTGTTTTGCAGTCAATGAGCCAAGTGACAGCCATCAAAATCAGCAAGTGCTTTCTAGCTCCCCAATTTCCTGTTGACCTACATTGTAAGTGTCAAGGCCGTGGCACTCACCTAGGGCCAATAGTCTATTTTAAATTTCAGTGGTTTTGTGTTCAAACAATCCCATATTAATGTTTTTTTCTACCTAGGTGTGTTTCTATAATGGAGCCTGTTGATGAAGATAAGTTGGAGCAGCTTAGCAGAGAGCTCCATGAGAAGGATGAAGCTCTCCAAATGGCTGCCAAGTTTGGCAAGGAGCTTCTGGCCACTAACTCAGAGCTAACTCAGCGTCTTGAAGAAGCCAATACATCCAGTGCAGCAAAAATAGAGGTACGAAGGTACAGCTTAGAAAAAACATGAAAAGATGCGGCCATTCCCTCCCAATGTTCATTATGATACGCTCCAGTATTATGAAAATGCACCCAACCCACTTAAATATGGGCTGTTGGTGTGCTTTATTCTAGGAGAAAGTTGGAAACAGGGCCTGTGCCCAGTTAAGACAAATGGATTGTTAAACGTTTTTGCATTTGTAAAAGTCATTTCTTCATGAAATCACTATGTTATCTGTAGGCATTGGAGCAACAATGTCATTCACTCAGACAGAAGCTGGAACAAAACAGACACATGCAGGATGAATTTTCTGATGAGTTGGAGGCACTAGAGAAGCAGCACTCCCGAGCTCATCAGCAACACAGTACAGAAATATCTCAGATGCAACAACAGCTGGGTGACAAGCAAAGACAGGTGTATTACCTCCACCAGTTCCCACCTTACCAAGCTACATTTGATAAGTTATCCCATCTTTCATATGTTATCATAGATCCCTTTCCCAAAATAAATTGATTTAAATACTGGTTTATGTCGTCTTACCAGATTGATAGTCTAACCAGTGAGTGTGAGAGAGGTCACCAAGTACAGATCTGTTTACGTGAGCGTTTGGATGAGTTGATGAGCGAGGCTGAGGCTGCTACCATAAGGCACAGAGAGGATATGGCTTCCATGAACCAAAGTCGCTTGGACAGCACACAGACAGAACACCTCACGGAGGAGACTAAGGCTCACCTGGTTAGTAACATGACACACCATCACTGCCATATACCTGTATTCAGCTATTCAGTGCTGTTGTCACCGATTTATGACCGGTTATAACAGAGGCAATGGTCTTGACAGCACATGGAATAGTGTCTATAACAGGTGAAATGGATAGGTTAATCCTCTATGTGTTTTGTATTTGTTCAGGTTAAATTAGAGCAGACAGTGGATGAGCTACATGCAGGGAAACAGAGACTACAAGCACAGGTGGAAAAATTGGGTGCTAACCTGCAGAACAAGCAATGGGAGCTGCAAGAATCCGAGTCACAGACCATGTCTCATTACAAGACGTTAGAGGTGGGTCGGTGCCAAGCATGATCATCAGTCCTCTCAATTGTCCCATCTTCCGTTGTCTCATCACATAAGTGACATCCATTTCTGGGATGATGCGAATAAATCAAATGGTGTTTAATCCATTTTATCATCTTCTGTTATGAATGATAGAAAGCTCGCGAGGAAATACAGGAGCTTAAAGTCGAAATTGACATCCTACAAATGGACTCACAGAACCAGAAGAAAAAAGGCAACTCTCTATTCTCTGAGGTGAGATACTGGGTGAAGTTCTATTCACTGAAGGCATTGATCATTGCATGTCTGTGTGTAACATTTTATGTGTACCTCTCAATCTCTGCACCAACAGGGTGCATAAACTGTCTTCAAATTCAATGGAAGACTAGGCCTAGTAACATTCTTTTTAGACAAGGCCCACAACTCACATAAAATAGGAATTCTTTTTGAGGTATTTCATTAACTTTTCTTATCTTCATGTTCCTGCAGGTTGAGGATCGCAGAGTGGAGGCAGAACAAACTCTGCTGTCTCTCAAAAGCAAGTACCAGGCTCTTCAGCATACATTCAAGGTCACATCAGAGCAGTTTTGTAGGGTCAAGGTCAGACTGCATCTCTTCGTTAACAAAAAATACTATCATGTGCAAGTAATAGCAATATGTATTATATTTACTTGTAGTCATGTAAAAGATAGTTCACGTTATAAAACTGAGAAAGCTACAACTCTCCCTATGGTCTTAAAATCAGCCTCTCTTGTTCTTTGATTGGCTGGCTATAATGGTGTTTATGCCATGCCCTATGTTCACAGATGCAGTTGGCCGGCATGTTACAGTTGTGTGGCCAGTGGGCTGATCAAGCACACGTTGAACGTTTACAGCGACAGCTGAGTCAGGCTCGCAGTCAGCTCCACGACCTCATCAACAGCCGCTCAAATAAACAGGTCACTGCAACAGACAGACCTCATGTGTTACATGGATGGTGATGTCTATACTTGTTTGTTGTAATGGGTATAGTTGTATTCCCTACATGGTATAATTTTTGGGATGTCTCATCCATATGGTGTAACAGGTCAATGTGTCTCACCTATTGTGTAATGGGGGGTGTCTCACCCATATGGTGTAATAGGTTAATGTGTCTCATCTATACAGTGTATGCCATGTATAGTGTGATGCCACCATGTTATGTACTGGATAGATGTCTACAAAATGAAGTGATGTCTTCACAGTGTGATGTAAGTGGGGAGGGGGTTGAATGCTGTTATGAAGACATCTCTGTACACAAAATACAAGCATTCTCATAAGGTCCAACAGGTCATTAACACTGATGTGTTGGTTGCATTTAAATAATGTTGACTGGTTATTTTTCCTAATTGTACAGGATGAATTTGCTGTCAGCACCACAGACTCACAACCACCCAAGGAACAAGATGATCAGATTGCATTCCTAAATGCTCTCCTATCGTTCAAAGAGTGGGTTGACCTATTGTACATAAATTATTATGGTATCCTTATTGAACACTTTCTCCTCGAGTGCAATTATAGAGGTACGTCTTATGCATGCAACTTCCTCTAATATATATATAACCATAATTCTTGCAGTGAGGTGTATTGATTCTGATGATACAATATTGTTGAATCTCATTAGCCACCAGTAATCCTTACCCGGTCCTTGGGCCTACTTCACTGATTGACAATTGATATTTCATGCTACTTAATTATCATCTGGCTCCATACTGTTTTTGTGAGTAGTTTATTTGATAGATATATCTTCATTTGTACAGAAAGAAAATAAGTGAGCTTGATGACGAGGTCAGGAACAAAGATTTGGCATTATATGCCGAGTCCCAGAAGGTCATTGACAGGGAGAGGCAGCTGTATAATGTGGAAGAAAACCGTGATCAACTCAAGGCCAAAGTTCTCAAGTTAGAAGTCCAGGTTTCAGAACTGCTCCTGAAATATGACCCTGGTAAGCTCATTCTACGACATGTATGAAGATAGGCTTCTTGTTATTTCCTGTTGAGCTGACTATCATCCAGACATGTCAACACCAGCAGATGAACAGCTGATGCAAATCTGATGTTCTCAGTGTATTCAACGATTGGATGGCTATTGCCCTTGTGGTCACCGCTCTTTAAACTATTGATTGATATGGGATTCACAGGTTCAATGTCAGCAAATGCAACAACACGTCAAGTGACACTAGAAAAGATTCCTACTGAAGATGAAGATGAGAAGAAAGAGAATGCAAACATTAATGAAACAACAAATAAAGTTAATGTCAAGCCTCAAAAAGAAGAGCAAGACCCTGGAATGAAACGATGCCTGGAGAAACTAGCCCGTAAAAGACGTCTTGCTGCTCCATTGGCTGTACCATCAGTAGATGATAATCCTATGACATTTAAATCTGATCGGAAAAAGAAGGCTGTATCACTTGCTGATGTCATGCCCGATCCTGAAATGAGTAAAATTGAAGAAGTTGAAGTCAGTGTCTTTGAAGAAATGCCTGCTCCCAAAATCTCTCCTACCAATAAATTACTTCATGGTCATGAAAAGAAAAGCAAAGTTGGATCAACAGAAGTAAAACCTGAATGCAACCAACAGTAACATTTTGGAATTGACGATCATGTTATCAATGCATTTGCATCAGCTCTGTATTGAAAAAATGTCTTTGGTATATTAAATAGATTATATATGTATAACTGTCATCACAATTTCATTTGAAACACCATTTATCTTAGGGAGAAGTAATATCCATGTTGTATGTGTTGTTAATTTGTCATGATTATCACATCAATGAGAACATATTTCAAATTCAACATTATATATAATTTGCTGTAATAAAATTATTCAAGATTCTTCTTTTCAATCAGTATTAAAAATAACATGGGATACTGTACCAACCAGCTGCCCTATAGGCTATTACAGGACAGAATGATAATGAAGGGCAACTATATCAGCAAATCAGACATCAGAAGAGGAATGGCATGCAATCAATCGAGTGATTGAGCCTGCATGGCATCTTATTTTTTAAAAAATCCAATTCCATATCAGTTCAATTTATAAACCAAATATCATCTGCCCAACAGGCGGAGACACTTGTTTATTCCGAACGTATAACATGGTTCCAATGGACAAGTAAGCAACGAATTGTTACCACAACATATTCTACATATAACTTTTATAAGCTGAAAAGGAGTATCATTGAACTGCTTCATTTCACCCAGGCTAGGAGCAATGAAGCAGTTCAATGATACTCCTTTTTAGCTTACTGTAGAATATGTTGTGGTTAAAATTCGCCGCTTACTTGTCCAAGCTCAACAAACAACATTTACAGTATAAACGCACGTTACATATGGCCTAAAATGTGGCGAATGTGCCTGAAGTTATTTATTATCCCATCATATATTTAATAGCCGTTTTCTTGAATTACAAACACCAGATCACAACATATTTGTCCATATATTTCACTATGCTCAGATTGTAGATATTTAACAATAACAATGTACAGCAAAATGATATATTATTCACATTTCGATGCTTTGAATTATTTGAATGTCCTCATACAAAGTTATAACTGAGGATTTCACACCCAGGAAGCAATGCGATGTTTCACTCGCGAATACCCAAAATCCAAGGTAGTTATTTACTTCCGCTTAGCAACAAGCTTTCAAGATGTCAGGAGAAGAGGAAAGGTAATTTTATTGAAATTGAATGCATGTTCGTGTGTCGAGTGTGTATGGAAAATGTAAACATATTTACTATCATTATTAGTTGTGAACACAGTATAAATTGTGACACTCCAGCTCCATTCTGTGTTTTGTGGTGGTACTGAACGAATTGTTGTCAAATACTTATCTGCATAACAATAATTATTACAATTTATTTTACTGGTAACTAAAATCTGTATGTACCGGTAAAACGAATCATTCACTCCTGCATAATGATGTACAGTCACTTGAAAGACCATACCAGCCATTGTAACTGTTGGCTTAATGGGAACAAGCATGCAGTGACCAATAAGTTACATTTTAATTATAAGGATTAAAATATAATTGAGTGCCTGTTTCCCGGCGATAGCTGTTTTGTCAGTTGGGCTTGGCCTTGGGGAAATGTGTCATGCCTAGTATTAGTAGTAAACAAATTGTAGACGGTTGGCAGGGCTGAGCACTTTAGTGCATTTTTTTAAACGATTTTCTCGAAAATCTGCATCACAAGAAAATTAACCTTTTAATTGTTTGTATCATATTATACCTTAAATGAAACATACCTTGTGGAAACCGATTTGAAAACAGATGGTCAAATTTTCAGAGCCTGTCTGAAACACCTGTTTTTTTTATAGAGCGATGATCTGTGATTAGTCGATTTGACAGTGCAGCAACATAGCATGATTGACATCTTTCCCCAACCTGGTTTACCTAAATTCATTTAATTTCTGTTTTTGACATTCACTTGAGTTTAATAAAAATGACAGGTTTTCCCAAATAATACCAAGGTAATTTGTTGGTCATTTGGATACTGTCACAAAAAATATGGAAAATTGGGCTATTCTGGGTTGGAGTGGACATCAGAGATCTGCTGAATAGAATAACAATTTATTTTGTCCATGGCATAATCTTTATAACAAAGGGAGTGCTTAAGTGCCAGACCTTGATTAATGCGGGTGACATGTCCAGAACCCTAATTCAATTTACAGGCTCAGTATATAGGAACTCTATTCACTTTGCTGGAGGTCAGGTAACTCATATTAAACATGAATGTAGCACCCTGTCATATTGGTAATTTTCCTCACTTTCCTCATCAATTTATTAACTAAGTGGGGTGGGGGGTACTGTATTGTTTTGTTATAAATATCGATGGTTTTATTGATAACACTTGGTCATAATTTCAACAAGATGTCACAGCTATGCAGAGAGACCTGTGACTGCTTCTTATGTGGGGGTGGGGATGGAGGCAGGATATTTTTTCAACTATGTATGAATAGTAGGGAAGCTGTCGTCCATAGGTGCAGCAGGGCAATATCGTCTCCATTTATTTCACATCAAGATTTTGGCAGTCATGTTTTTGTCAGCCAAGAAAATGTACCAAATCTGTTGTGTGAATTCATTTTTCAGGTTCAGATCCAACAAAGTGTGGGTAAAATGTGTCAACTATTTGTCACCTTGTGCCATATTGCATGGTCTTTGTCTGCAAAACATACATAAACATCTCAGTGGCGTAGTGTGCATATGTGCCGAGATATTTGCATGATCTCTGTTGCATGGTTTTGTCTCAAGGCATGTTAGCATATCTAACTACTTATTTATCATAAGATGATGATGGCAGGATTTCAGTTTACTTATTTGAACTCCTTATTGTGCATATCTAATGCATTACATGTTCTGGTGATACTTACATTTCTTTTCTGCCTTTTCTTTTCACTGAATTTGAACTTCATGTATGAAGACAAAGAAGCAATTGAATTGCACCATCATTCCATCATGACTGGTGCTTTTTCCAAATTAAATTGCATTATTCTGTAGAGTGCTTAAAGCAAGTCACACACACTACCCCCCATAGGTACAGTCAGATCAAATACTGACACAACCTCATTTTGGAATTATTTCCTATTTGCAATAGTGTGGTTGTTTGACATTCAAATACTATAAATCAATTAATTTTGTTAGTCAATTAGATGATCTATTGTTTCCAGACCAGGTTCCTCAGTGGGAGATGTTGTCTCCAAAGTGACCGTCAAAGCTCTGCAAGAGGTAAGTTGGTAACGCTTTTTCCAGAGAGCAAAGCTGTATCCTATCCATCAATTAAGGGCTATATGTAATTGGATATTTTTCAACACTGTGAATTGTTTAGTTTGATACAGGGGAAATGCCAAGTGATGGCCAGGATGAGGCAAAACCATCTTCACGACCTCAGTCAGGCCGTCCTGGCTCGGCTCGTCCTGGCTCTGCAAAGCCTCCATCATCTAAAGGTTTATACAGGATTGATATCTTTTCAAATAAGCATTATTCCTTGTCATTCAGTATTTTGTTCCATCATATATGTCACCTATTTTCTCATGTGTAATTTCCTAATCCATGATATGTAATTTTATTTGCCCCTATTGCAGGCTCAAGACCCCCAAGCAGTACTGGTAATAGACCCCCATCAGCCACTGGTAGTAAAGCTGGTCACTCTCGTCCCACTTCTGCTGCAGAGAGACCTGCATCAGCAGCAGGGAGGCCAGGTTCAGCTTCACAGCGACCAGGTTCCGCTGCCAAAGGCTCCAAACCTGCCTCTCCGGCAGCGATGGGGTCTCGACCAGGATCAGCCATTCAAGGTAACTCAATCAATGTATACATGCATCCATCGCCAATTCATCTTATCTGTATTATCATTTATCGTCTGTCAGAAAATATCTGCCATACTGAGATATTCAGATCTTTTAATTTGTTCCGCTTTAAACAGATCCCTTGATGGTATCTGGGAGCAGGCCAGGATCTGCACGAATCTCACCCAGTGATAACCAGCCAGTCAGGCCTGGTTCTGGGAGGCCTGGCTCTGGCAGGGTCTCTGAAAGACCGCTGTCTGGGAGGGCCTCAGCAGAGAGACCACCTTCAGACAAAGCCCCGTCTGTGAGGGTGATGTCTGGGGGCCGGCCTGCATCAGGAAGGCAGTCTGCTGGAAGCGGCCGACCTGGATCAGGACAACAAGTAGCTCAGTCTGATGGTACAGAAGGTACATGCTTCTCTGCTTTTCAAAAACAAACAGTTTTAAGAGATTTGAAGTAATTTCTAATCAGCAACCTTGATGATGAATTATATAACTCATTTATTGGGTCCCTTATTTTGAACAGGTCATTGGGCATCTAGTATACAAGATGGAGCTGGAGGTGAGCAAGACTATCAACAAGATGATCCACCCCAACAGCCCTATGATGGAGGTCAAACCGGTGGCAGTCCACCGACCACAATGGACCTACTGGGTCACGGGGGTGGTGGGGATGATGATGGGGGTGATGATAGCGATGATAATGAGGAGGAGATAGAAGATATGGACGATGATGCTGACAGTGATGAGGAGTCAGATGGAGATGGGGAGATGGTTGTTCTTGATCCTGATCATCCTCTCATGAGACGCTTCCAGAAAGCCTTGATGGATCACCTGGAGAAACAGAATGAAAAGGTAAGAGTTCCGTTACACCTAAACATCATCATGGAAAATCGCAAGATATCTTATACATATTGATGTATGATATTACTTGAAAAACCTAGTTATGAACTGGCCACTCAACTTTTGTTATCAGGTGACGTTAGAGCTTCGAGAGTTGATAGAAGGTACAAAAACCAAGAAGGATCAGCGTGAAAGCATCGGTGTGGAGCTGTATGGTGTCCAGCAAGAGCTAGCTCGACATCAGATGCTGCTGGAGAAAAAGCATGATGAGTACTCGCACCTGAACCAGGCCCGTACACAGACAGAGCAGGAGTTAGCTGATGTCAGAAGCATGTACAAGGAGACGCAGCTTGGTGTCATTGATGAGAGGAAGAATGGTGCCATATCATTTCTCTTCTGTCTTCAAAAAGATATATATTGTCAGAATTAAAAGAACATAGACATACATTCAACGACCAAATTCTACACTTATCTTCCCAACAGTAACATTTTTGATTTCTTAAAACATCAATTCCTTTACTGGTACTTATTACAGGTGCTGAGTTACAACAAGAAGTGGAAAATCTAGCATTGCGTATCTTCTACATGGATAATGCAAAGGAAGATGTTCGATCAGATATAGCTGTCATGAAACGAGCTGCAGAGAAAGCTGACAATGAGGTGTCCAAAGCAGAGACAGACAAGCAACAACAGGTCTGTATGATGTCAGGAGCACAATGGTATCATGAAGGATTTCCTTAGTGTTAGGTAAATCAATTATCAGCCTCTACAAAAGCTGACCTAAGCATGTAATCTTGTTTTTCAGGATTTGTTTGTGGACCGACTAGTTGAGAGGGTGGACAAGTTACGTGAGGATATAGCCATGTACGAAGCCCAGCTCACTGCCCAGACGGATGAGTCCCAAGCTGCGAAAGAGGCGCTCCTGGAGGCACATATGGAGATTGAGGGCATCACATTGGAGAAGAAACAGCTCTTCCAACAATGGAACAGCAGCTTGATTGGTATGAGACGTCGTGATGAGGCGCATTCTGCTATGCAGGAGGCACTCAAGTGAGTCCATGCATTATTTCAATTATATCCTCTACAGCTATGATTCCTGATGTCATCATTGTTTTATCATTCAGTACAGCGTTGTGAATTATGTTATTCAGCCAGCAGCAGCAGAGAATTCTCTCATTGGAGACTGAAATAGAAGGATTTAAGAAGTCCATCACTAAGGAACAAGAGCAGAATGAGAAACTCACCCTTATATTCTCAAAGACAGAAATGGACATTGTCACTGTGAAGAAGTTGTTGGCTAACTGCCAGGCAAAGCAAGATGCCCTGAAGAATGAATATGCCACATTCTCACGAATGCTCCATGAAACAGAACAGGCTCTCAACAGAGCAACTACTGTAAGCACATCTCATTGACAACCAGGTGTTTCCCAGCCACTAGATCTGGTGGTGTGATTGCTAAGCTTCATGTGATTAAGCTTGCCACTAGGTCTGGTGGTGTGATTGCTAAGCTTCATGTGATTAAGCTTGCCACTAGATCTGGTGGTGTGATTGCTAAGCTTCATGTGATTAAGCTTGCCACTAGATCTGGTGGTGTGATTGTTAAGCTTCATGTGATTAAGCTTGCCTAGATAGGTGGTGTGATTGTTAAGCTTCATGTGATCGGGTGGTGTGATTGCTAAGCTTCATGTGATTAAGCTTGCCACTAGATCTGGTGGTGTGATTGCTAAGCTTCATGTGATTATGTGTTGCAGGATAAGACGCTGCGTCTGAACGAGGTGAATGCCCTGAGAAAGCAGATTGAGAGGGAGTATCTGGAGAAGGTGCAGCTAGAGGATGATATTCTAGAGAAAATGAGAGGCCAACTCACCATGGACAAGGCCTCCCAGTACACAGATAAACTCACCAAGAAACTTAGGGACAGAACCAAAGATATGGTTTGTAATTCTCAAACACCCATATACATTCATGTGGAGTACATGCCATTTTCATATAAGCTAAGATGTTAAATTCCTCATCCTGTGCAGGACACTCAAATGGCTCAAGTAGAGAATGAGATATCTAAGACAACTCTGGAAGTATCCCATACGACAACACGCACGGAACGCCTCCAGAAGTCCATGGTGTCATTGGATGATGAGATCATGGAGAAGAATCAGATCATATCACGCAGTGATGCTGAGATCGTCAAGAGGAACGCAGTGATTGAGAGGAAACAAGGTGTCATTGACCAGTACAACAAGAAACTGGAACTCATGATTAGTCAGGCTGGGGTATGTACACAGTAAAAAAAATAAATCTATAGGATTAAAGATTTCCAAAATGGATGAGTTGTGATATCTTTAATTTGCAAAACAAAATACATATTGTCCATGAAAACTTATGGAATACTTATTTCTATGGAGTACTTATTTTATTGTGCTGATGGTGTGTGGATGGAATCTGTTAATGTCTAGGGTGTGTGAACCTGGTGTTGTTGCTCTTAACAACTTGATTGACTGTACTCAGGGTGTGGAGCTTGGTCCATTGGAGATCACCATCAACTCGCTACAGAAGTCCATAGAGGCGGAGCAGCAGGAGATCACAGAGCTTCAACAAATGTGGCTGCGTGACCAGAGTGAGCTGGTACGCTTAGCCAAGGTCAAGGACATGCAGTCTACCGATGTCGAGAATCTCAGCAAACAATTGACCATATTGTCCCAGAAAAAACTCCGCATTGAAGGTAAGACCCATTGGCATCAGGAGTGTTTGGGCTTGTTAATTGGCATGTGCTTCTGGTAATGTACTTGTCTTGTGCTGGTGTGTATCAGGTGACATAGATACTCAGGAAGGAGAAACAGCTGACATAGAGCGTAACATTAGGAATATGCAGAATGATATGCTAAAGCTGAACGTGCTGCTCCACAAGGAGCGTGGTGTAGGCCATGAGCTGCAACAAGGCAATGTCCTCATGGAGGGAGACTTTGTGGCCTCCCTCCGGGAAGCTGAGAGAGAATCCATCCAGATGCAAGATAAACTGGACAGCTTGGGTGAAGAGAAAGAGAGGCTGCTAAACAGTCTGGTGGAGGCAGAGTCAGTAGACTTCAACCTGATTACAACAACACCTGTTATTACAGTCACAATGACCTATATTATCGGGCATCATCCCCTGAATCCCCATTTCTTCACAGACTGCCCCCTTTTAACATTGGAATACATTGTTTGTGTGTTGTGTAGACGGCAGATTATGCTGTGGGAGAAGAAGACTCAGCTAGCTCGGGAGACAAGAGCGGCTGTAGATTCAGAGGTGGGTCAGGGTGAGATCCGTGCCATGAACGCAGAGATACATCGAATGCAGGTGCGATACAGTCAGCTGATGAAGCAACAAGAGCGCATGATACAAGAAATGGAGAAATCTGTGTCTCGGTCAGTATTGCCTCAATTCAATCTTGTCTGGTTTTATCAACAGCAACAAATGATTATTGAAGTCTTATGCTGTGGTTGTTGTTGGTTTACAGCCGTGACACTATTGTTACAAGAGGTGATGCACAGGTGAAAACTAACAACAAAGTGCTCACCAAGGGAAGCTTCCAGAGACAAATATCAGAAACTAAGAAGAAGATTAAGCAGACGATTCAGGTGCCCTTAGTCTGCCATAGCTTTATCTTATCAGTGTGCATGGTTCCATGAATGCATTTATAATTTGGCAATGGTTATATCAATAAATGTAAATACATTAATGGTTGTAAATGATGCTATGAATGACAGAAGGGAACTAACAGAAGTTTAATTTGGAGTGAAGGCTTAATATTGCAGGGTATTGTACCCTAGGGCAAGCTTGGATTGGTAGCAAATATAGTTTGTAAGATGATAGATGTTGTACTATTTGTGTCTGTGCAGGATGCCAATACCTGTGACCAAGAGATCCGTGAGTTACGTGAACACCAGGGGGAGTTAGGAGGACAGATTGAAGAACGCCAACTCAATGTACAGCAGTTACAGAGCAATGCAGACTCACTGGATGGTGATGTTGACAGACTGCTGGAGGTCAAACAGAAGGTATGTCTTTCATGAGAAATATCAGACAAGAGGGTAATCATCAACACATTCAGAGCCTGTCAATGTTCCTTAAAATATATTGCCAAATCATCGCTGACATTTATGAAATGTATGTGTTATTTTGAGCAGAACCTCTCTGACTTGCTTGTGAAGCAACAACGCAACAAGTATTATCAGCATTTGAAGGAAGGCCGATATGTGAGACTATGTAAAACAGACACTGCCCTTGAGTCAGAGCATGTAAAACAGGTGGAGAGACTTCAGACACTGACCGCTATCGTAGACCGACTTACACAGGAATTCCCACATGCTCAGCCGAACCTACGCAAGGCAAGCTTTGCATACGGCTCACGAGCTCTGGCAACTGGAGAGGATTACTAAATTAGTTGGTTGCATTTATAATATTCTTATATTGAATCTGACGAAGAAGGCAAATGATTCAGATACAACCATTTTTTTCCTCATTTACCAAGACAAAATGCCAAAATGTTTTATGAATATATTACCCAAGACAGAGTGTAAAAAGTATCATTTGAAGGAAGTCTGGCATTCATTGTAAATTCATATATAATCATGGTTGTACTGTAAGAATGTGGTGCTTGCTTCTATTTATGTTATGTGTGATATGGCACTGATGCCGAAAGTAAATGCACCTAAATATTCTGATCAAAATGTGTTGAATATGATTATTTATTATATTACCCAGTAAAGTCCAGCTTGGGTCTGTCCTTATTATTGCACCTGGTTTGCCATAGCCTGCTCTGAATTGTACTACAGTACTAAAGCACCTTGCCCCTGGTGTAAGACTATGTGTATACAGCATGGAAATATAATATCCTGAGCAATAAATTGATGTATAGATAGATAGGCTTTATTGCAGACACTTATGTCAGAACAGTGGTACATATAAACAGAACACATGAACAGTGATTATGTTACAAAGAGAACAAATAGAAGTTTAAACCAGTGCGGTCTTATTCTAGAATTGTAACGTCAAATAGATTGAACAAACTGATTTCCAGATCTAATCTAAATGTGAACCGATAAATCATGTTGCCTATTATACAAGAGCAATGTACTTTCATATTAAGATATATTTGAGGATATTATGGAATGATATATACTTATTAATGGTAGCTTTTTTATATTTACACCACTGCTGAGCTGTTTACATAAGTGAACAAGAAGTTCTAAAAAGTTTGATCTTGACAGTAACACTACACATACAAAATTTATGCATTAAAATATTTCCATAAACATAGAGCTGCCTGCATTGTCTGGCAATGTTATCATCATAATTTAAGTTATCATTCTTGTCTGAGACTAACTTTCTTGGCCTGTGCCATACTCTTGGAGGCAAAAAGTATTTCATCTTAAGCATTCTGATTAGCCACTGTGGTGGCCTGTCTTTGTGTGGTACCAAATAGCTCATATAATGCTTTGTTTGCAAGTCTGCCCAAAAAAATATGTGAACAAGCCACCTGTGAGCTGCACACTTCTTTGTCGTAGCATCTATAGGGCTAGAAAGTGATGTCATAATCCGATCCGAACCCATGTAGCGCACACAAGAAGGTGCAAAAACAGCCAGACTGGCTCCAACAACAGGGGGTCCCTAAAGCATTGCTTTACAAGGTAAGGACTTAAGACGCCTTGCATTTTGTCCTTAAAATTGTTTGTTTTTTCGTCAATTGCTCAATCGCTGCAAATTATCAAACAATTGAAAATGAGTGAGGCGTTCCAAACTCATGACTGGCACAATTTGACGTGATAGTGAGGATAGTCCACGACATGGGGATTTGCATAGGCATTCTGGCCGCTATCTTCTTTGTATGCATAAAGGGTTGATGCATACATACATACATAAAGAGTTTATGTATACATAAAAGATAGTTAGTGGCCAATGCAAATCCAGGTTAACGGGATGACCGCCTGTGCATGAGCATTATGATCAGATATCTTCATGCTCCTGGTCTTAGGCACTTGAACCGTTGCAACCCCTCCAAAGAGTTTGTAGCCACAGGGGTTTACATTGTAAGGTTGGTTGGTGCACCTGACCCGGCTGGCTGTTTTTTCATACAAATATGCATGTAGGAGCTTGCCATCAATATGATACGAACCTCTGTAATTACTATAAATTGGTATAAAATATAGATCTGATCATTATGATGACCGATCATGACGCCATACCAATGGATACCTGCCTTGTCTGCATTCATATGGGCTAAAAATGTCTACATAATACATTGCAGAGACTGGGCCCTATAAAGCCAATTTAGTGGGTTTGAACCGTTCGTTTCGCCGAAATGACTGGGGCCTATTTAAAGCCACATTCCATATACACATTGGGATAGGGAGGGGTAGTTCTGTCTTACCCCATTATAACAGACCAAATCGTGATTGGAGAACCATCTAACATCATAATTTGAATTCTGACAATTAATGAATGGACACCTTGTTTAACAAGTTCATTAAACAACACATTATCTACTCTATCGAAAGCTTTACTTGCATCGCTGGGGTTGGGGGGGGGGGGGCTGTATGTAGTATACATATGCCGCGCGACGGGGTATGTTTTAGGCCTCCAGGCTTGTACGACGAGTATTGTTGGGCCTCGTTCTTGCACGATGGGGTATGCTTTTTGGCATTTTCACCTTGTACGACGGGTACGGACTGTCGAGGTCCCGCGGCACACCCCTACTGGGGAGACAAAACCAAGTGCACCCCCCCCCCCCCCCCCACCGGCCCACGGGACTTGCATCAAGGAAACATATACTACCATTAGGCAAACTGTACGTATCGGTGACTTATTTTAGAACGTAAATGCAGTGGTCAGTTTCAAGCTTCTTCTAAGAACCATATATATTGATTTACATTAGTTTGTAACAGGTCAGTCATGCGATCGAGTAGAATGATTTCAAAATTTTTACCAACTATATTGGCTAGACCAATGTGTCTGTAATCATCTTTGGAACATATCTGGGAGTTTTACAGATACAAGTTTAACAGATATCGTGGAGTCAGAGAGGACCCCATGTACAAAGAGACTAGAAAAACACACACACTGAGCGTAAGAACAGATTTGAGGCCTCTTTTAGAGGCTCATTTATTAATATACAAATGTTTAATGGCAGCTTCAATTTCTGCAGGTGAAACCGATATATCGTCACATTCAGTAAAGCTGGTAAGTCAGATCACATTATCTATCTACAGAGGATTTCCTTTTGAGATAGTTGACTAAATCAGTACAGTACGTGCTTCCTCCACACATATTATTATAATTTTAATTATTATTATTATTATTAATTATTTGTTATCATTTTGGGCAGCGACATGACAAAAATCTTTCCAAAATCTTGCCGGATATCTATCGCCGTTCAGCTCCTAGTCTGCGGTGAACATATAATAAAATAAAGTTATCTACATGATGTTCAAATCACACCATTTTCGGTTGACGTGTCAAAGATTAATGGAATTCGATTGTAAACAATGATTTCAATAAGTTGCAATCATGGACGAAAAGCTACCTCGCCACGACGCCACTTGATACACATCGAATAGTGACAACCGGACCTATGGTCTAGGCAAGTCAAGGCTCGGTACCGGACTTCTGACCACTGGTGCCTTGTGATTATTATTATCATCGTTGGCAATGTCTCCCCAACACCTACGCTTGAAACAGGGTTTACTGGGCAGTGATTAGGCCCGGCGGTCGCATAAACTAATAAAGATAGACAGTCGGAACGACTGGAACCTCTCATGACACGATGCATTTCCCACCGGCAGGTGTGACAAGCATTAGAATTTAATTTATGTGTTATAAATATGCTCGGACAGATTTCCGATCGTAAGTGGCATGTGCCTGATTGATAGCACCGTAATATACATTGCACGCGCGATCAGCACCTAAGCAGTAATAAGTTATTTAAATTAAGCTGATGTGATCATGCTCTATATGTCATGTAACTAAGAATGTCCAAAACATGTAGCCGCAGGGATTTGTATTGTAAGGTTGATTGGTGCACCTAATCCGGCTGTTGGTGAATTCATACAAAACCCCCTATGGAGCTTGCCATCCATATGATACGAACCCCTACTTAAGCACAGGCGCTCGGTTCCCGTTGCCAAGCTTCTGAGTCGCTATTTGGACACTGACCTGCTTTAACATCCCACGCCTACGAAAATTCAAATACCGGTATATATAGGGAAACATAATCTGAATTATTAAGTTAACAGTTTTGAAACTCCCGGTTGCGCATTTAGTGTCTGGGAGGGGTCACTAGGTGTAATTCCAAAAGTATTTCAAGCGCTTGACGTCTTGTTGTTCAATGAACAGAGATATGAATTTTCTAGCTCGGTCAGAAGCACGTCCAAGCTTGTTGGTTGTTTGAAAGATTCAATCGCTTTTTTAAATCGCAAAATGGACTTGTGGGTGTGAGGCGAGACACACATCTGTTCTGTTCAGTATTTCAAATTTATAACGTGTGCCACCTGCGGGTTGCATGACTGACTCGCCCCGGCCCCCCGCTTTCGAGGCGTTCTGCGCGACGATTTCGAAAGCAGCCAATCAGAAGGCGTGACCCCAAGCTGCCCGATAAACATTCACAACTTACAAAACCGTCCGTCTTTCAAAATCAAAACTTACATGTTTCCTTACCGAACAGCATTACAACTGAAGTTCCCAAGTTATGAAAGGTCAGTTTTTTTTAAGTGTTCGTTCATTTATCTACTGCATGTATTCTGTAGCACGGTTTGTGAGGTAATAATGTATTAGATCGTTAAACTGATCGAACGCGCAAGGCCGAGGAATATGTTCCCTCTTACATATCTGCCAAGTCAACAGTGTATTCAATTTGTACATTCCTGTCAATTTTGAAAGAAGTCAGTCGAAACCGAATATGTTAAGAAAATCGAACACTATATCCTAGTTCGACATCAAGTATTTGTACTATAGACTGCTGCTTTCTTTAGCAACGACACAAGAGACACAGGGCCTTGCTCTGTTGCAAGTCAACGACATCTAGCTCTAATAGATGATCTAGCTCTAACGTTTTTCGCCCACAAAGCTGTGACCATCCCTTATTACTCCATGCCGCAATCAATCAATATCACGGCTTTATCTGTTAAAATTGTGAATGGTGCAAAACGTTTCACCATGCACCCTAAGAAATATATAAATATGTAGAAATATATATGATCCCAAATTGACTTCAAACTACCATCATAGTCTGCTATTGCCCTATTTATGTAAGTATGAAATAAAGGCAAGAACTCAGACTGCCATAGACTGGCAGTAATGTAAGCATAACTCATCTTTGTAGTACATTATAGAATAATGATAAATTATTGATACAGATTGTGTTTTTAAATGTATGAGAGATCATTTTTCTCTGCTATGCAATGACCCCATTTGACTGTCACGAAATGGATTTTTTTGGATGTGTGTTTGCAGTGACTGTTAGCAAAGAGGATTCCACCATGAGTGACGACTGTGATACCTCATTCAGCAAATTCATATCATGGCACAGACCACGAACAAGAAGCACTACAACCATCTGGTCCCTGCCAGAGGAACTTCTTCTGCACCTGTTGCATGGAATGCACATTAAAGACTTGCTCAACTTAAGATCTGTGAGTTCAGAGATATTGGAACCCAATATTTCACCCAAATTCAAGGTCCTCAAATTATTTTATTATCTTCTATTTAATAGCAGTTGTTGAAGCTTGTTATCTTTGTTTCAGACCCATCCCATTTTCCTTGATCTCATTGACCATAACCCCAGTGTATGGGCTCGCGCATCATTTCAGGATATATGGCCATCACAAACTAACCTTGTTCATTTCAACCAGTGAGTTTTTTCATGATTTGTATTTTGATAAATCCCATTATATTTGTGTGAGTTGATTGGTATTATATTTCAAATCATGACGTGTTAATTTTTTCCAGGGCTGCTGATGAGGCAAACATAGAGGCCCTTGTGAAACTCGGCATTGCCTATCTCTACAATGAAGGATGTGAGTTTTACACTGATAATAATTCAAAGCAATTTTTTTTTATAAATTCAAGATATGGAGAACATTATCAGCATCTCTATCATCTAATCCCTTTCTGTGTGTTCGTGCAGTGCCTGGTGACTTCGAGGGGAGGGGCATATTCACAAATGGTGAAAGTGCAGCATACATGTTTTGTCGCGTGGAATCCCTGACTGTCAACGTGGATCCTTTCACATGGCTCTTCTTCCGACCTCCGTGGTCTGTCAGCGGGGCTTGCTGTAAACGTTGCGTCTTCACAAACATGAAGACACATGTTGCAAGAGTGAGTCAAAATAAGCAACCTTGTAGTTATGATCACAATCACTATGATTCATAAGTGTAAACATAATATATTACAAGCAACTTCTGCATGAGAATGTTAGTAGCATCAGCCTCCTTGAGTAACTGGGGTTGTATATATGTTTGTTGTGTCAGCATTCTGATGCTTCAGTGGAAGTATGTATTGCGAAGACACTGCAGCTGTTATCTAAGGATAGTGAAGAAAATGTACACAATGAGATAAAAGGGCACCTTGCTGCTGCCATACAACAAGGTTCCCATCAAGCCTCTTACATGGCTTGGCAGATCCGCTTCAACAATACAGTGGGTTACTCTCTGTAATGTACACTGCACATTTCCCCAGTTGTTTATTTTGTGTGTTTGTAATTATTTCTAATCAATGATCTGTCTATATCTCTATGTATAGGTGCTGGACAAGAGACAGGAGCTTGAGAGTCTGCGCGAGTTGAGAAACGTGGCCCAGTCTGGTAGTCTTGAAGCTCAGGTGCATTTGTCGCGGGCCTATGGCCAACGCCGCTATGGAGAGTTCACCGCAGAGCAAGCTGCTGCCTACGTTCGTAACTTTACCCAAAGTTCCCGTGCAACCAATGTTCACCGTGTCTTCTGTAACAAGGAACTCACCAACTCCATGAGGTGGCTACTTGTTCAATTCCTTGCATATCTGATTCAAATTATTGAATAAATGTCACCATCTTTTTTGATACACTGTGAAGAGTATCATTTCAAGGGAAGATATCAATGAATGTGATGCTTAATGATTCTATAATCTCTTAACATATAACCTGTATTATGTGCCCTGCCAGATACATCCTGATGGACTGGTTGGTAGAGGTAGCTGACATGAAGGATTTCTCCAGCCTCACACTGCACATGGCTATCAGCGTGGTGGATCGCTACCTCCAGCGACGCCCAGCCACTCGCTCAAAGCTCCAACTTGTTGGAGTAGCTGCTATGGTGCTCTGTTCAAGGTAAAGTTGGCCTAGATCAATTGAAGAATTAAACATAATATTTCTAGAAAATTTTAGTCTGCAAATCTGATTGGGTACATAGTGTAAAGGCTGATGTAGGATGAATTGGGTTGATGCAGGTTCTTGGATGAGGAGATATTGACGATAAGAGAAGCAGCTTGGCTCACAGATCACACGTACAAGTATGAGGATGTGGTGAGGACAATGGGGGAGATTACGGCTACACTCAATGGTCACTTCAGGGTAAGGCTTTCAACACCAACTTCAATTAACCTCTATATTCACCGGTCTTCAACATATTCGGGCAATACAACGTTTTGCTAACAATGTGGGGTATTTACAGGTGCTGACTAGTCTGGACTACGTGCGAGTGATGGGGGCAATTTGTGACAATGACATGACAACACAGTGTCTGGCTGAATACCTGTGTGAAGTGATCCTACTCTACAGTGACTTGTCCCATTACAAACAGGCCTTGCTGGCAGCTAGTACTGTTCTTCTTGCCAGGCTCATCCAAGGCAAAGGCAAGTAGCTCAAGATGGTTGTCAATCGGATGTTAAAGGGTAGAGCTTGTACATTGAGCAGCCATTGCAAATTATCCTATTACTTTTCAATCGTTGCTCATGGTATGACTGTGTTTGTGTGTTACAGATAACCCCTGGTCCAATCGCCTTCAAATGATGACAGGCTACTCCATTGATGAACTCAAGACTTGTGTTCTAGCATTACATGAAAAATGGTGAGGATGATATGTTAGAGTAGTATTATTTACAGCTGGTGTGGGGTTTATAGGATGAAACAACCAGAATGCTGTATGGTCCCCACTGAGCGATTTTTCACGGTATTTTGCTTTGAGGAATGTGCGAGAGATATTCGATGGCAATGGTCTTCTCAAGTTCTTGCACGATATTCCTTTTCTTCTTTCAGCCAGTTTGAACACATTTTATCACTGGAAGTAATATTTAAACAATTGTTTGATTAGTTACCCACTTTGCCAGTAAGTTGACACCACATTGTTTCCTATCAATGAAGTTTTGTGGCGCCCACTCTGAAGATGCTCTTGTTTTGTTGTCATTAGCTTCGTGAAGGATGCTATGGTTGATCACCGAAACATGCAGCTCCACGCTGTCAAGGTGCGTCATGCTGGCCTCAACTTCTGCCAAGTCAGCACAATCAAGGTGGGTCTCCTCTATAAGTAGCCTACTATAAGCATAGAGTTAAACCCGTCTTAGCAGATTTTGATCCTAAAGGACACATGCAAATATATATACAGCACAAATTTAATTGACTTAATATAATGTCATAAATTACATGTAGGTGTCTCTGCTGTTAACTAGCATCTCCACATATTAGATACTTGTGGCAAGTCTCATGCTTGTCCTTTAAACATAAATTGTACTGAACCATTAGAGCACGTTGCACAGGTATGTTGATACACATTTTGTTGTGGTACAGGCCATGGAGAGCGACGCTCTGTATAGACTGCTAGGTTTGTCCAATATCACTGCCCTCCTCTCACACTTTGATGGTAGCAAAGTCATTGTCAAACAGGACACTTCTCACATCACTTCAGCCGCTGCCAAAGATCTTATAACCTCACCCTCTCGATCCTGCTCCAAAGTCATCAAAACGCATCCGTAAGTTGATCCTTTAACAACAGGTGGTTTTAAATGGCAACATTATCTTGGATTGATGTAGGCGAGCTTGAATGTCAATATATGACTGTGTGTTGTAGGAGCCCTGTGGTGTTGTCGGGCAGCAGGCAACAGGCTGCTACTCCCACTGTCCCCGCCCCTCCCTCCTCCTCCCCCAGCCCCACCAGCCCCACTGACAACCGCCACCAGCATCCTGTCATCACGGGGGCAAGGGATGAAGAGAACATGTCTCTATTCAACACATTCCAAGGTCAGTTCCAATTTGTTGCCTGTGGAGGAGGGTTAATGGAAGAAGTGTTTGGGTGAAAGAATGAGGGACGTCTTAGGGTACTGGTGCTCAATTGGCTGACACACCGTTTATGGGACAATGCCTTGTTATACCCATCAGGCACATTTGTTGTAATCCATGCTGCGATATTAGTGTTTTAAGACTCGACTATAATTGCAGATGCGGATTTGGAGAGTTTGTGGTGTGTGGATCAGAAGTCATCAATTGCCTCCCCTCATCATGGGCATCTCATGGCCCTCAGCAGCAGCAGCTCGCCAGACGCATCTCAAACCACTGGTTCTAGTCTGTCTACCGGTAAATACTCACTCAACTCAGTCCACCCTCAAGGCAGCTCTAGGCCAGTACAAACATTCAATCTTAGCTCTGCAGTGTCTGTGCTAAATCTACAGCAGTCGCGCTGTCAAGTCCCCTCAGCCACAGTGACCCGATCCACATTGGCCACATCTCCCTCAGCTACTAGTCAGGCACATTCATCACGGCACATGTCGGCTCCATTTACTGTGCACATTGACAACGAGTTACCTCCCGCCCCAACCAGTGCTGGCACATCAGAGTCAAATGCTACATTGTCTGGTGTTAATGTAAACAAAAACAAGGTTTTTGGCCCATCCTTAGAGGCCAGCAGGAGAAAGGCATTGCAGAATATCTCTGTAAACTCTAGCCCCCCTGCTATGGAATCCAAAACCAGAAACAGCAAGAGGAAAAGTACTGTGGAGCATAATGTTGGAAAAAGGAACAAAGTTCATATAACCACCAGTCAGTAGTAACATCTACCTGCAGATGCCAAAAGACATGGTTATATGTCACAAAACCATGTTGCTTCTTGTGACAGTTGTCTGTGGTAAATAGACTCATTAGTGAGGAATGTCAAGAAATGTAATTGTCACCATTCAAGTGCTTGCCATGAAGCATGCTATGTACAGATTCCTGTTGTTATCAGTGTAGATGGTTACATGCTTGTATTCTGTGTGTCTGCGAATGGAAATTATTGCTCCACAACTGATTGTGTTGAAAGTGTGAATATGAAGTGAATGTGGTTATATATGTGTCAATAGAACTCACTGACTTGTATATCATGATCCA
>CM067347.1:35743237-35827750 GCA_034190875.2 Urechis unicinctus
AAGGGCTCTGGTGACCAGGTCATCCCAGCGTACAGTAAACCGAAAACACCCCAGATAATTGTCGATCCAGTACACCCTGGGGTACTGCCGACCCAACATAGCCTTTGGTACTGACTACAAATACACCCTAGGGTACTGCCGAACCAACAAAGCCCTGAGTATTGACTACAAATACACCCAAGAGTACTGCTGACTCCAGAGTACTGACCAACAACTAATCGAGTTGTACTGCCGATCCAATATACCTTAGGGTACTGATGACCAATATATCTAAGGGTTTTGAGAACCGACATTCAGTTGTTAGGTGTACTGCCGATACAACAGGCCTAGGTAGCGATGGTCAATGTTTCCCAGGTTGCCGCCTACCCAAACAGCAGCATGCTGACAATCTTATATACCTCACCGTATTGACGAATAACACCAACGTAGGCATTACAGACCTTACACTCAGCCTAGTTACTTTCCTATAGCTCATTTAGGGAATGTGATACATGGAAGCATCGATTAATAACATTGTACGCTGGTTATGTTATAAAACAACATGGCATTATTGCAGACAGCGGTCTCCTCCGTAGACAGATAACCAGGAAGGATGGAAGCCTAACAGAAACAGGGACGCCAGACCGGTCTTAATCCACGGGCAACCGAGGATCATGCGCCAGCAATTTACAAAGGAAATGGTCTTTGATGTTGAAATAGCGCCTGGTTTTCTCGTTAGCGGATATAATATATGATCACTGTGCAACACAGGACCAGCTGACCTCGCTATGAGTATCAGGTATCAGAAGGAAATAGGTCATAACAGGTTAAGCTGATATTTTCTGCCTTTTGGTCATATTATCACTACAGTTATAAAGTTTAATTTTGATACACATTTAAGGGACATTGATTTAGCCTGATTCGAATAAACAGGTCGATAGAATTTTTTTTCCCACTTAATGATAAATTATGCCGAAGATATTGATAGCATTCGGTCGCTTTGTGCTGGTACCACTCGGATCTTCTCCGATTTCTCCCCTATTACAACCCATGTCTGCTCAACGTCAACGCATCGCCTAGTTCTGGCATTATGAAATACGAAATGAACTAGTTATATGATGTGATAGATGAATCATTCTATTCCCTGACCATGCTCACTTGTGGGTACCGGCTTCGCTATATTGACGGCCTTTGTATTGACATTCACTCTTTCCGACTCTCTCTCAGAGAACCACATTATGGTTCCAGCCATTATTGCTATTGTGAACGACCTCGCTCAATCGTTACCTAACTACCATCAGCTTTTGTCCGTGCTACGCTCAAACGTTACCTAACTACCGTCAGCTTTTATCAGTGCTACGCTCAATCGTTACCTTACTACCGTCAGCTTTTGTCAGTGCTACGCTCAATCGTTACCTAACTACCGTCAGCTTTTGTCCGTGTTACGCTCAATCGTTACCTAACTACCGTCAGCTTTTGTCAGTGCTACGCTCAATCGTTACCTAACTACCGTCAGCTTTTGTCCGTGGTACGTTCAATCGTTACCTAACTACCGTCAGCTTTTGTCAGTGCTACGCTCAATCGTTACCTAACTACCGTCAGCTTTTGTCAGTGCTACGCTCAATCGTTACCTAACTACCGTCAGCTTTTGTCCGTGTTACGCTCAATCGTTACCTAACTACCGTCAGCTTTTGTCAGTGCTACGCTCAATCGTTACCTAACTACCGTCAGCTTTTGTCCGTGGTACGTTCAATCGTTACCTAACTACTGTCAGCTTTTGTCAGTGTTACGCTCAATCGTTACCTAACTACCGTCAGCTTTTGTCCGTGCTACGCTCAATCGTTACCTAACTACCATCAGCTTTTGTCCGTGTTACGCTCAATCGTTACCTAACTACCGTCAGCTTTTGTCCGTGCTACGCTCAATCGTTACCTAACTACCATCAGCTTTTGTCCGTGGTACGTTCAATCGTTACCTAACTACCGTCAGCTTTTGTCAGTGTTACGCTCAATCGTTACCTAACTACCGTCAGCTTTTGTCCGTGTTACGCTCAATCGTTACCTAACTACCGTCAGCTTTTGTCCGTGTTACGCTCAATCGTTACCTAACTACCGTCAGCTTTTGTCAGTACTATGCCCAATCGTTACCTAACTACCGTTAGTGTTAGTCAGTGCTTCTCTCTGTACCCCCCATAGAGGCATATACAGCTCTACGCCCACTTGTTGCCGGTTTTACCGCAACACTTCCCACACATAGAGCACACATGTGATTGCTGACGTCACTCTCCCTTTGATGAACAAGATTAGTACAAGTTTGTTTCTACACTGATGACTTTCCGCGCTCTATATCCCTCGATTGGCTGATTAACAGCCAAGAACAATGAGCTTATTTGATGCATGTTTGGGTAAGACGACGAGGCGATGCTGGGTGAACGTTATGGTCTGTATCCCTTCAGCTTATCACGCTACGCCTTGAGGCTTCCGCGTCTTATGACATGGCCACGTGATATGGGGATCATTACCTCTGAGTTTCGCAGTTTACAGGTATATTCAAAGGAATGTGGTTTCAAACAGTTATGATCTCATCTTAACGAGTAGTCGTCCATAAAGTCTGCTGTTACAGTTTCCAAGAGAAAATTACATATATTTATGAAGGCGCCCCGTACCTTGCTGGTGCTAAACAGTACAAAATGGATGTCGATTCGTGACATCCAGTGAAGAATTTCACCAAACTGATTTTCAATAAAGAGATCGTTCTACGAATGCTTTGGTCCAGAATAAATATGACATCAAATGCTCAGGGATTTCTTTGAGGAACCAGTGTGACGCAAACACATTGCTGTTATATTATCGTTTGAAAGTTTAAAACAAAGAAACAAATGTGAGTTTGCTGCTCCATATCCTAGCGTGTTGGAATGAAAATATATTGCCGACGCGTCTCTTAGCGAGCTTGTGGCTCTCCTTCGAATCGGTGGCATTTTGACATTCTACACAAACAGTCCCTCGGCTTGATGAATTACCTGTGTTTCAGTTACAACATGTATTAATGGCCGTTATTTTCTCTCAAAACCAACCTGTATAGCTGTCGGAAAGAACGATTGTGATTGGTTGCTGCATGTTAGGCAGTGCCACAGTATGTGGAGCCTGCGGCCCTGGTAGCTAAACGAGCATTCACCACGCAGAGTTTACTTGCTCCGGGGCTAACTATGGATGCACAGTATTGAACAAAAGCATCCGACCAGGATTTCTTTAGGTGATTGTAAGATCACCATGGTTATTATACTTTGTTGTGGACATGTTGTTTACAACTGCATAAATGGGGAGACTGCATGCTATTTATAGAAGCCAGGATTCATGCTCAGCGTCATCTGTTTCCTCCCAAGACATGAATGGAAACGGTGTTGTGGTACAAGGCACAGGACAATTGGCCTAATCAGGATATCATGGAATAACAGACGCCTCACCATGTCTCGCCATCAGCTGGTAACGTAAACTAATTCATTATATCAAGACAAAGTCATTTTGTGATTGACGTTAAGACGTCTTTACCAAGTAATAACTATAAAAGCTGCTAATGAGGTTGGCGGATCACTGCAATGTTGCATTACAGTTCTCATCATTGTGATAACGTTGAATTTGCATTTGAATACATTGCCGTTTTTCGGGATAGTGTTTTGAAGTAGCTGCTTGTGTGGCACACGAGATTTCGCTATAGCGGGCTTATGCATGCAGAGAGCCTATCACTGCAGGAACATGTAAACTGATATGATTTGGTTTACTGCCACGGGAGAAAGCTGAGGCTGACTGCAACAGTATCGAACTGACGCTGTTTGATTGTGAGAAGTCTGTCTGGGGAGTTGGGGTTGGGCTGCGGTGCAGGGACGCTTCGAACAAAGGCGTCATCCTGTGTAGGACGATGTCGGTGCGGGTATTCAGCAGGACCGACTTATACATTACAAATACGAAAACAACGTAATTAACTACATACAGGTTTCGGTGTCAAGGACAATGAGCTTCGTTTTAGCATTGTTGATAACTTATTCATTGTCAGTGCATTACAATAGTGCACCAGCAAGATTGGTTTTGTATTGAGGGTAATGGATTTAAACATGGTTCGAACACTGAGGAAAATGTACACATATGTAGTTTAAGTATAGTGGATAATAGGTATTTGCTATGTTATATATTTGCTTTTGCTTTTGGAGATTTGGGCGTGGCTTTATTTAGGATATATGACGTAAGCATTGAAAAAAAGGGGAGATGAGTGTAAGTATTCTAATATGGCGAAATGAATTACAACACCCCCTCCCTAAGAAACTCCCCTCCCACCAAAGCAACGCCGCTGGTTGTGTCGCTGAGAATACTGATTGTTGATTTGGTTAAGCTTTAGTGGAAGCAGGTCCAATCATTGCCTTCGTAGCGGAATTCACATAATTTCGGTATGGACGATATGAACCCGAGACGCGGGCCTAAGCACGAGGCGCGTTAATCGCAGTTGGACATAAATGAGACTGTCTATCAACACTACTGCAGTGGCCGAGAAAATATCCTCACCGTTCATCTGGCGATATGCACAGCAAACCCAAAACTGTCCGACAAGGCGCCAACTGAGGTCATCCTGACTGAGGGATAGATAAGTCAGGTTGAATAAAGCAACTAATCCAACAGAGATATGGTATGGAAGCAAAACCAGACGCTCCACTTGAACTGGTCAAATGGAGGGGGTATGCATTAGTGAGCAGTCTGTTGTTATCTTAGAAATAGCCCAAGATAACTTGAGGTCAGCTTGTTCAAGCAGAAAATTCCCGTCGCCTCTGTCTCGCTGTTTACATTCTGCTCGCTGGCTACCTAGTGATTGTGGGGTTTTTTTTTTCAGTTGAGCGACTTCAAGTACATCAATACATACGTCATGCGATGTCTTGAATGATACGCCTGGATCTCTTCTGACAATTGATTATTAGTTCAGCAGAGTTATGTGCACATTCACACTCTTTAACACCATTATGATTACAGCAGGCGATGTACAGGGTCGACTGAGAGGTCTGCGTGCGCTTTATGAAGACCCTCTAGCGTTAGTAGACTTCCAGCTCCCGACGCCGGTGCAGGGATGACGCACGAATCGGCTGGTCATTACGGATGACTGTGAAACGGTCCAAATCGCAATTCACAATTGGTTGACCCAACCTAAATATACGCAGGATATACACACAATGCTTTTTATGATGGAAAAGATTGCTATCGGATCAAGAAGTCCTTGGTTCAAATCCTGATGAACGCCACACTTATTGTCAGTTCAAAGCGAACCAACTGGTATATCGGGTCCATACCACTGCATGTGATGACATATACAGATATTTTACGTTCTTTTCTACTAATATATACAATCTCTTGTTAGATATATATGTATATAACCAGTGGCGAAGGAATTATTAAGATTGGTAAGGCCATGGCGAATACTGGTGCAAAGTTATCAGCAAGCATTTTCTTTGTCTTCGGACATTAGATTATAGGAACTCTCGCGCTCCGACATCCAACCTCGTCCTACTCGGTAAAAACTCAACGACTTTCTGACGCTCGTATTTTTCTCTCTCCTAATCTGCTAATCTCTGTATTTTAGAATTTGTAACCATATCAGCCGCAGACGATATAACTGCCGTCCAGTTTTGAAATCTATCGAATTATCTTTAAATTTGACGTTATGACATTCGATATCTAGAGGAGGTTCGCTACCGATCGGTAAGTTCATTGCCGTATGTGCGCCACGCGACGCGAGATGACGTCATGCTGTCATTGCGTCATGAACTATTTTATAGGTTATGATTCACTCCGGAGAAACGCAATGGATATCTTTTTTCTGCAACATATTGGTTCATATTCATTCCAAGCGTTGGCAGGTGGCAGGCACGCGTTTTTTTAGTTTCCCTCGCCTCGCCACCATGAGCAACTGTAGTCTTCAGGCGCCCCCTCAATGAAACAGGTTTATGTTTTAGGCAATATCATAATGCAATAATTTACATAAAATCATAACGTTTTACCTCAACCTTGGTCTGATAACTCTTGCCATTCTGCGATGAGCTTTGTGCATTGCTTCTGTCCTGGCGTAGTCATCAGCTTAATGCAAAGCACACGTCTCAGAACAAACGCCTTGTTTTGTGCATCATAACGCTTTTTGGTACGTTATGATTACAGAAAACTGACGGATGTTCCAAGGAAACGATAAAGAGCATTTGGGCAATTGACAATGATACACTGGTGTGTGCCGTCGCTTTCAACAACGATATGATAACAAAGAGTTTAAAGCTACGCTAAGAGGGCTCACTTCAAGTTTAGGCTTAAAAAAAGCGAAAATAACAAGTGCACTATTTAATAAATATCATCATGATAAATTGCCCAGTCTGGGGTATACCTGTTGTAAACAGTTCGCCTCCCACAGCGTCCGCGCAGCTTACGATTTTCGATCTTTAATGCCCGCGCTGTAGATGGTGGTTTTAGATTGTCAACAACTGTCTGGAGGGAGGGAACTGGCCTGGGGGAGACAATGTCATTTGTCGGTTTGTCAACGACATTTGAAGGTCTCGAACAAAGAGTTTATAGCTACGCTAAGCTGTGTGGTGATTAAGAAATGACACGAAATACACCCTAGTCATCAGGCGACGATACCATGAAATCACCAAAAGCACATGGGACTGTTGATTCAACGTCTCGGGACTCGGCGTCTGTTAAAGATATGGAATCTTATGGAGTCTTCTGATTGGTCGAGGTGACCACGGCTCCAAATTTTAAGATACGCTATGACAAGACGCTATGACAAAACGCTATGGTTGATGGGTGGCGTCTTCACACATTTCCTCGGGCGAAAGGCCCGAGTGAGCGCTCTTAGCAAAGCTGTAAACTCTTTGACGATAATGTCACGACCCAGCTCGAAATCAGCCCATTTCAAAATTGGTCGTCTCTGGCTCATATGGAAAGCCGAGAAGTGTTTATTAAACATTTCACTGAGGTGATGGAAGTGGATGATAATGATGCTTTGCCACTCGGCACAAATCCTTTGCCTACGCAATTACATTTGTCGGGGACTACCATTGTACAGACTTGCATGGCGCAGGCATCAATGCTGTATACGCAACCAGTTTCTCTATGAACAACATACAGATACAAACGCGTAATACAGCTCAGCGGTTGTTTTTAGTCGAGAGAACCAGGGTCCTTATCCGCACGTTGTACGATGCTGAACACGCCTGAGAAAGTGCGTGGTTTGTAACGGATGATGTGCTAGGAGGGCGGTGATTGTTCCCTATGTGACGTCAATGATCTCACGGCGCCTGCAGCTACAGGCCTGTCTGTCTGTCTGTCTGTCTGTCTGCCCTCGTCTTGTGTGTCCTTATCACGGTCTCTGACAGATAGCACCCATTCCTTGAGTTCCCCAAGATAGACGCTGATATCTTGGGAGCATCTGGCGAGGTTAAGTGCCTCCAGAGGCAAGGCTAGTCCGATATTGAGATATACAGTAGCGCAAGGAAGGCAGCGAGTTGACAACATCATCAAATCATCACTTTCCATGACGTCATATGTATGACTTTCATCCATTCCTTTCAGCAATCGCTTCATTTGATTGTACGAACTTTCCACCCCAAACCCTCGCTTTCCATCCCTCCTATTAACGCACTATGTCCATTTGCTAAGTTCCATTGTTCTACTATATTTCTCTCACGTGAGAGTTACACCACCTTATGGCAGGATGTTTCGTTACAGACTACGAATGACATAATTACTATCACATAATTTAAGCTGGATCCCACACTTTTCTTTCATGGACCAGCAGTGTTTTATTTGATAACGGCAAGGTATTACTAGGCGTGGACAAGGAAAGCCATTAGTCCTCGCCAGCTGACTGGCAGACTCCTGATGAAAACAGTCCCGACACCTTTTCATTATGACCTGGCGGGCCGGTTCTCATGGGTCTGAACATCGTGCCAGGAAAATCCCAGTCCCGCCCCCGTCTGGCAAGCGGTGTCAGATCGGCACCGGGTTCACCGCGGTGCGTTACCGCTATACATCTACCTGCTTATCATCATTGCTGTCTTGCCAACTAGCTGAGCTCATCACAAAAAGACAACCACAGGCGTATGGGGATGGGCGCGGGTACCGGAGTACAGCGTGTTGCCGTCTGCTTGCTGGACATGAGCATGCCGTCTGCTTGCTGGACATGAGCATGCCGTCTGCTTGCTGGACATGAGCATGCCGTCTGCTTGCTGGACATGAGGATGCCGTCTTTGCTGTGTCGACGTTGAACAATAAGTACATGGTTTATCAGAACCGTTGTTTGTCATTGCCAGGTCTTGATTGATTATAGCTCCGGTCGAACGTAAATATTATATACCGTTCTGCTTCAACATTTTGGGCGCACATTAAAACATGCGTTTGGCTAAAGTGCTGCATCGCGCATCTAGAAAACAACATATATCAAGAGCCTGTACACAAAAAAGTCATAGCGCACCAAAAAGCTTACCCCCGATCGACGTTATTCTTTAAGAAATGCCATCTATATATCATTTCCGAAAAATCGCAATACGATGACCGCCATTTTGGAAAATATTGGGTCGCGTGATTTCCCGCGATTTCCCGCCGCCTCATCCGCATTGCCTCCCTGCTAAGCATGCGAAGCACTTTGAATACAATCTGCTGTATCTTATCGAGTTCAGACGCAGGAAGCAATAGTCGTCGATGGGCCAGGCCATTCTGAGCATGCGCGATGTACGTGTTCTTGAACTTGAAAACAAATATGTTGCTGTGTTTCGGACTTTCTGCCACTTCCAAATTGATCGAACTGTATGTTGCTGTGTTTCGGACTTTCTACCACTTCCAAATTGATCGAACTATAACTAATTACCATGGATGAAATTCCCCGCCAAAAAGGGATAAAATTGTCCGTGAACATAATTGCATTCTAAAACTCCATCACTTGGGTATGTTTGGTGTTTGGTAGTTGTCTGAATCGATCTCAAATTTTTTAACATTGCGTCGTTTTCAGACAGAGTAAGACGTCTACTCGGACGTCTTGCAGGGCTAGATTGATTAACAATCGTACACAGGCAAACTCTCTTGAGGCATGTTGGTTTGAGATACAATTAATGTCGACGCAACACGGTAGTACTGAGTGTCAGAAATATACCGCCCATTAGATATCAGCCAGTTCGAGAATGTAGGTTCAAGACGCTCCATAAACATCTTCATGCGATAGAGCATCATGGCGTTTAGGTAGATGGTCATTAATAGAACCATGAACACATCTTCTCATTGAGCGGCTGTCAAACTACCAATATGCGTTGATCAAACCATTGCCATGCCCACTAGTGTATTCAAGACGGTATACCAATTGTCAACATTCCGTATGACGATTACACGAGGTTAACAATCTTCCAAAACCCATGTTCTAAATAAAGGCACTTAATCCACTGTCCACATCTTATATGGTGATACAATGTGATTCAACATTTGTCCACATCACGTCAGATGGGTTAGGTTGATGAATCCATGGTCCTCATCCAATACAATGAGTGACAGAGAGGAAAACGTGGTCCACATCCAATACGATGAGTGACAGAGAGGAAAACGTGGTCCACATCCAATACGATGAGTGACAGAGAGGAAAACGTGGTCCACATCCAATACGATGAGTGACAGAGAGGAGACCGTGGTCCAGTTCAAATGAGTGTACCTGCGCCAGAAACAGCCAGAATCCTCGGTATGCTGATGGCCTCACAGTTCACGGGGAGATCATATGTTCTTTCATTAGATTAGAATATCAGGCAGCGAAAGAAAGTACCTGAACCAATCCACAACTGAAATCCTTTTCCACGCATTTATGTTATCTCGACTTGATTATTGCAATTCACTGCTGTATGGGCTATCGTACCTTATCGCAAAACTGCAACACGCGCATGTTTCAAAAGGAAAGTGCAGGGAAAACCTCCAACACACCGTGCAGCTTTCTGTGGAAAAACGCATCATATACCAAATTATGCTACTAAAGGCAGTTAATAGAACCGCTCCAAGCTGCTTACAGGAACTGATTGTTGAATAACGCCCTGCAAGGTGTCTTCGATCTAAGACCAGCCATCTACCAAATCTCCAAATATGGCTTCCTATGGTAACAGGGCGTTGAGTATTGCCGCACCTAGCTTGTAAACGATCTAACTACCGCCGTCCGCCTGTTGAATACACTTGATTCATTTAAATCCAATCTCAAGCCATTTTTTAAAATCAGTGCTATTATGCATGCATGCATGTATGTATGTATGTATGTATGTATGTATGTATGTATGTATGTATGTATGTATGTATGTATGTATGTATGTATGTATGTATGTATGTATGTATGTATATGTATGTATGTATGTATGTATGTATGTATGTATGTATGTATGTATGTATGTATGTATGTATGTATGTATGTATGTATGTATGTATGTATGTATGTATGTATGTGTCTGTATGTATGTATGTATGTATGTATATGTATGTATGTCTGTCTGTATATATGTATGTATGTGTATGTATGTATGTATGTATGTATGTATGTCTGTCTGTCTGTATGTCTGTCTGTGTATGTGTGTATGTATGTATGTATGTATGTATGTGTATGTATGTATGAATCGTTATCAATATATTCAATCCCCTCTGAACATTTATTTCAGCTGCGAAACTAAGGAGGTTATTTGCGTCGAAATGACGCGGTCGAATTGGCGCGGTCGAATTGGCGCGGTCGAATTGACGCGGTCGAATTGGCGCAGTCGAATTTGGCGCAGTCGGGATTATCTACAGCGCAAACTGCCAACAGCAACCAGCACCAAAGTCGCCAGCAATGCATTATGGACGTTGAAAATATAAATAATGTCGATTTCTAAACATTTTAACATTGTGCCAATGGACCCATAGATCGATGTAGGAACGTGCTTGTATAATAAATGTACGGATTATGTATGTATGTATTAGAAATAGATGCACTAAGTCTTATTCCTCTTGGTTGAAGTCGCAATGAACTAATGTGGAGCGCACATTTGGCGCCCATCAGACTGACAGGTGCCTCCGAGGTATGTTGCTTCAGCCTGGCTACTAGTCCTAGGTAGCTTCTCAGGGCGCCCACGGGGGGCAGAGGCCAAACTCACTCGCTTACTGAGTTGATTATTGTCGTAGACAGACCTGTTGCGAATTAGCAGCACGTACCAAGATGCGTTATAGATTCGTCGTCATGGTATGTACTGACCCACGACTGTTTTGACTATCAAAACCAACATTGATACATGCACGCATACACACAAACATACACATAAACAAACAAACAATCAGAAAAGCAAACAAACAAACATAAATAGATACATACAAACATACATACAAACATACATACAAACATACACAAATACATACATACATACACACATACATACATACATACATACATACATACATACATACATACATACATACATACATACATACATACATACATACATACATACATACATACATACATACATACATACATACATACATACGTACATACATACATACATACATACATACATACATACATACATACATACATACATACATACATACATACATACATACATACATACATACATACATACATACATACATACATACATACATACATACATACATACATACATACATACATACATACATACATACATACATACATACATACATACATACATACATACATACATACATACATACATACATACATACATACATACATACATACATACATACATACATACATACATACATACATACATACATACATACATTCGTATATGCAAACATTACACGCATATTTATTCATACGAAATTTTGTATATGATCGCAGTATCATCCTTTGCTTTCAAATTATGCAAGTGGTTGATAAACTCTGCAAGCAGATGATAAACTCTGCAAGCGGATGATAAACTCTGCAAGCGGATGATAAACTCTGAAAGTGGTTGATAAACTCTGCAAGCGGATGATAAACTCTGCAAGCGGTTGATAAACTCTGCAAGCGGTTGATAAACTCTGCAAGCGGATGATAAACTCTGCAAGCGGATGATAAACTCTGATCTTTACGATTTGTCATCGCTGCATACATTACTCACAGTATGCATTGCGACTGCATGTCGATGGTCTGCTGGTGCGGCAAATTACCTTTCATGTGTGACCAGCAAGGGAAATTAAACCTTTGGTCAAAACAACGGCTACCCAAGAATTTTTGTATATTGCTTGCGGTTACTGTAAAAAAATGGTTTGTTGCAAGGATGAAAGATACATATTTGTGATTTACATGTGTAGCCTAGATTGTTTACATCGAGCAAAGAGCAAAACTCGTATTAAAGAATGCTGATGTCTGTACACGAAGATTCCAGACCCAAATTCAGCATAATATCTGCTACCAGGATGCACGATAGGAGCGCTGTATATGTGGATGTGTAGCAAGGGCTAGAGAGGTAGCATTGTTGTGGCTGGGTGGGTTTGGGGCACCTATCAGATGATGCGAAGATAAGGAGGAGTTGGTGGGAAGCTTTGGCAGTTGAGTTAAGGTGGCGAGCGGCGAGAAGATTGGTTAGTTGTGGAAGGGGTGGCCGGAGAAGGAAGAAGAGTAGCTGGCTTCTCCTCTCTCATTCTCTCCCCTGCTTCATCATCATTATCAGCACCACTATCATTATCATCATCATCATCATCATCACCTTCATCATTATCAACATCGTTATCATTAGCATTTTCATCATTGGCAGCAGCAGCAGCAGCAGAAACAGAAGTAACAAGGCAACATCAACGGCATTATCCTCAAGAATATATGCTGACTTGCAGCTGAGCAGGGTTAAAAACAAACCACACGCCTCGTCAGGTAAAAACTACGTTTAATTTATAACTGATGAACGTTGGCACGAATCTAGTGGTGGATGGCTAAGGCCATTTCACTGTACTCATTGTGTTCATAGGGATAACCGTCAAAGCTTGTATACATATGTTTGTAGTTTGTGAGTGGTCATTATAAGCCGAAATGTTAGTGCCTACACTGAAGTGTGCTTAGCCTGAATTAGCCATGAACTGTGCATCATGAAAGTTGTACGGTGCGGTTGACAATACACGCTTGGGTAGATAAATTTCTCTTTAAAAACAAGTAACCGTGTCACTTGGTTGATAAATAAATGTACAGACAATGCGGGTGTGTTGTTAACTTGTGCGAACTCTGATGCATGAAGGCTTCGAATGCTATTTGATTATAAATAAAGTTGGGGGGGGGGGGGGGGGGGGGGGGTTCATAAAGAACGGGGTGGTTGGCTCTTATGCCTAATACTGTGAATTCTGAATGATCTGTGACCGCACGCAGAATTTGATCGCATTGCATTTTGCTTTAAATTATCTTGAATGACGTGCATTCAGCATTTTTGTTGGGAAATTAAAGACCGGCATTTGACATTTTGCAAGAAGTAACTGACCTGCATCCAACCTTGGTTAGTTTTATTCTGTAGGCAGTGATTGGTCTGTATTGATCTCCGGCAAGCAGTGATTGACCAGAATTCAGCTTCCGTAGGCAGTGATTGACTTCTATTCAGCCTCCTGTAGACAATGATTGGATGCTTCCTTTGGGTAATGATCAGTTAGTATTCACTTTTCTTCCTGTAGGCTGTGATTGACTTGTATTCAGCTTCTTCCTTTGGGTAATGATCAGTTAGTATTCACTTTCTTCCTGTAGGCTGTGATTGACTTGTATTCAGCTTCTTCCTTTGGGCAATGATCAGTTAGTATTCAGTTTGTTCCCGTGTAGGCTGTGATTGACTTGTATTCAGCTTCTTCCTTTGGGCAATGATTAGTTAGTATTCAGTTTGTTCCCGTAGGCTGTGATTGACTTGTATTCAGCTTCTTCCTTTGGGTAATGATCAGTTAGTATTCAGTTTGTTCCCGTAGGCTGTGATTGACTTGTATTCAGCTGCTTCCTTTGGGTAATGATCAGTTAGTATTCAGTTTGTTCCTGTAGGCTGTGATTGACTTGTATTCAGCTGCTTCCTTTGGGCAATGATCAGTTAGTATTCAGTTTGTTCCTGTAGGCTGTGATTGACTTGTATTCAGCTTCTTCCTTTGGGTAGGCAGTTTGTTCCTGTAGGCTGTGATTGACTGTATCAGCTTCTTCCTTTGGGTAATGATCAGTTAGTATTCAGTTTGTTCCTGTAGGCTGTGATTGACTTGTATTCAGCTTCTTCCTTTGGGTAATGATCAGTTAGTATTCAGTTTGTCCTGTAGGCTGTGTGATTGACTTGTATTCAGCTTCTTCCTTTGGGTAAATGATCAGTTAGTATTCAGTTTGTTCCTTTAGGCTGTGATTGACTTGTATTCAGCTGCTGCTTCCTTTGGGTAAATGATCAGTTAGTATTCAGTTTGTTCCTGTAGGCTGTGATTGACTTGTATTCAGCTTCTTCCTTTGGGCAATGATCAGTTAGTATTCAGTTTGTTCCTGTAGGCTGTGATTGACTTGTATTCAGCTTCTTCCTTTGGGCAATGATTGAGTTATTCAGCTGCTTCCTTTGTATTCAGTTTGTTCCCTGTAGGCTAGACTTGTATTCAGCTTGTTTTGGGTAATGATCATTGTATTCACTTTCTTCCTGTATTGTGATTGACTTGTATTTAGCTTCTTCCTTTGGGCAATGATCAGTTAGTATTCAGTTTGTTCCTGTAGGCTGTGATTGACTTGTATTCAGCTTCTTCCTTTGGGTAATGATCAGTTAGTATTCAGTTTGTTCCTGTAGGCTGTGATTGACTTGTATTCAGCTGCTTCCTTTGGGCAATGATCAGTTAGTATTCAGTTTGTTCCTGTAGGCTGTGATTGACTTGTATTCAGATGCTTCCTTTGGGCAATGATCAGTTAGTATTCAGTTTGTTCCTGTAGGCTGTGATTGACTTGTATTCAGCTTCTTCCTTTGGGTAATGATCAGTTAGTATTCAATTCCTTCCTGTAGGCTGTGATTGACTTGTATTCAGCTTCTTCCTTTGGGCAATGATCAGTTAGTATTCAGTTTGTACCTGTAGGCTGTGTTTGACTAGTATTCAGCTGCTTCCTTTGGGCAATGATCAGTTAGTATTCAGTTTGTTCCTGTAGGCTGTGATTGACTTGTATTCAGCTTCTTCCTTTGGGTAATGATCAGTTAGTATTCAGTTCCTTCCTGTAGGCTGTGATCTACTGTTATTCAGCTGCATTCTTTAGGCAGTGATTGACTTGTATTCAGCTTCTTCCTTCGGTCAGTGATCGTCCGGTTTTTAGTTTCTTCCTGTGGGCAGTGATCTGCTAGTTTTGAGTTTCTCCGTGCAGGCGGTGATTCTAGCAATCATTGACCTGTATTCAAGTTATTGAATTCTTTTAAAAGTAATTGTTCTCAGTTCAGTCCCTTGAAAGTAATAATTGAACCGAATTCTTTAGTTAACCTTCTGTAGACATTGGTTGTTCCGTCTACAGCCACCTGTCGGCCTATATTGATATAAAACGACGTATTATACGCTATGATAACATATAGATTTATCAACATAGTTGACAGTTTTCACGCTTAAATAAGAGGCATTTAAATATACAGGGTAGTTGACCTGTTTCTCCACACCGTGAAAGCAATTGAGTTATGCATTTACATTGCATGATCTATTATACGGGAATTTATCACCGACCTTGGCCTTTTAAGCTAATTCGGAATGTACCAAACTAGTAGGAACCGCTGTCATGTATGTGTCATGTTAATGTACGCGTAACACCCCGTCACATCAATCAGACTAGCATGTCAAAAACGAAAGAAAACATATTTTGTTATAACTTGGCGTTATCATTACCATAGAATGCGAGGCAAAATAACACTGGGTAAGTCAACAAAATAATGGGTAACAGCTGTTAATGTCGTTGTCATCATCAATAAGTTATGATCATGCGGAAATTCGCTGGAATGTGTTAAACTGATTTATTTATAACGTAGATGTGGCTTTGTGTGTGGTTTGTAGCTCGTATTATACCAAGCCTCGTTATAACAGAGGTTTACACCCAGATGACAGAATGCTTACTGAAGCAAACTGATTAATCATTAGTTGATTGGGTAGTTATGGTCCAGTTTACACCATATATATATATATATATATATATATATATATATATATATATATATATATATATATATATATATATATATATATATATATATATATATATATATATATATATATATATATATATATATATATATATATATATATATATATATATATATATATATATATATATATATATATATATATATATATATATATATATATATATATATATATATATATATATATATATATATGAGATATGTTGCGTTCATTAGTTGTTTTGAGGAAGTATTTAAGGCACTGTCGAGTCAGATATTAGTCATTTTCTGATGTGTATACTAATTGAGGTTCATAATCTCGCTGTTTGTAGAAGTGACGTGCGAGTAAGAGAGAAAGAGAGAGACAGCATCAACAACCCAAGTGGAAGCACAATGAGAGCGGGAAGAGACAGTCGCTACTAAGCAGCCTTCGTTCATTGACACCACCCGGCCACGTGGGAGCATCACCACACATATTGTCTGAGGTAAACCTCAACTGTTTAACGGTGCCCTTATCCATATTCAGTCTTCATTATCCCGACGGGTTACAGTAATTAGAACATCGGTCAGGGAAACTCACTAGTTGGCTGGACTCTTTGTTCTAGTGTTCAAGAACGTTGCACATATTTGTATGGTGAGTGCATTCCATTCGTTTCTATCATGCTTTTTACGAATGAGTTGGTTAGGCGAAGTGAAGAGTTTTGTGACGAGTGTAGATCAATGGCGGCTAGATAAACAAAGCAGCAGACTGCTTGTCTCCCGGCTGGCCCAAGCTAGAAGGTGGTGAAGTTAGCAACATCTACCACCAGCGTTATGTACCAGTACGAGCTGTGCGCACAGGCTGACCTCCCATCTCCCGGATACGTTGGAAAAATAAAGAACTAGGTTTAGTTTTAAAATAAAAAAGCATGAGGCAGACTCTAGCCGGGTTAGCTACTGCGTCTACTTGGGTGGATAGTAAGCAGATCGATAGGAGATCCAAATTACATGGGGCCATAAGGTCACGCAGGTCAACACGAGCCCTCGTCCTTATGTCCCTTAACAAACCCTTACAGCTCCATTCGACACGTGTCCCTAAACACACCCTTGCATCTCCATTCGACACGTGTCCCATAACACACCCTTACAGCTCCATTCGACACGTGTCCCATAACACATCCTTACAGCTCCATTCGACACGTGTCCCTTAACACACCCTTACAGCTCCATTCGACACGTGTCCCTAAACACACCCTTACAGCTCCATTCGACACGTGTCCCTTAACACACCCTTACAGCTCCATTAGACACGTGTCCCTTAACACACCCTTGCATCTTCATTCGACACATGTCCCTAAACACACCCCTACAGCTCCATTCGACACGTGTCCCTTAACACACCCTTACAGCTCCATTAGACACGTGTCCCTAAACACACCCTTACAGCTCCATTCGACACGTGTCCCTTAACACACCCTTACAGCTCCATTAGACACGTGTCCCTAAACACACCCTTGCATCTCCATTCGACACGTGTCCCTAAACACACCCTTGCATCTCCATTCGACACGTGTCCCTTAACACGCCCTTACAGCTCCATTCCACACGTGGCCCTTAACACACCCTTACATCTCCATTCGACACGTGTCCCTTAACACACCCTTACAGCTCCATTCGACACGTGTCCCTAAACACACCCTTGCATCTCCATTCGACACGTGTCACTTAACACACCCTTACAGCTCCATTCGACGCGTGGCCCTTAACACACCCTTACATCTCCATTCGACACGTGTCCCTTAACACACCCTTACATCTCCATTCGACACGTGGCGGGGTTTTGGCTTTATTCATGAATTCTCACAATAACTTGCAGTATAACATTATTTCGCTTGATGGCTGTCATCCCTTTCCGAGGGTGTACTTTACTTGCTGTTGGATGAACATATCCTATTCAATTTGTAAATCCATCAATGCTCGCTATACTGGTGCGGCTATTTTGCCGTTAGTACATTACATTCCTTTGATCATGAGTTAGCCCGTATATTTTATATCCAACGCTTGATGTATTATGTATACACTATAACAAATAAGCAGAGACCGCCCAGACCGCGAACATGCTTCTAATTGGCCACGAATGACTTTGTATAGTAGTGACTTATACTACCTACCTAACCAACCCCCATCCTTACTACAGCGGCGTTCTGTATAGAGAGCAGAGGAGAGCTGGTCCAGCATCTGTTTCGCAACTGAGGCAGGCCAACGTTAGCGTTAAGAAGCCTCGCCGTGGGTTGCCTGTCGACGTGTTGGAGCAGGTGTTTCGGCTTGTGAGCTGTTCTCAGGGTCGGTTGAGTTCTATGTATATCGGTGGTAGTATTGGGGTGCTCAGCGGACCCTGGTACGTACAATAGGTCGCTCGCTGCTCTGTCCCGAGATACCTCCAACTTACACACTCTACACCACTCTCTCCCCAACTTCACAAGCTGTTATTCTCACACTCAACCCAGGTTTTTTTTTATTTTGGGGGCTTTTATGCATGTGTTTAAAAGAAACAATAACCTTTAGTATGTGTTTGTGCAACTTCCATCTTTGGCTGATTGACATATGGTCATATTTCATTCCATGAGTCCGCATGCATCAATGGCTTATCTCGTGAGGAGAGATTCGTTGATAGTACGACTTGCTGAGTACGGCAACCCATGATGTGGTCGGATGTGAACAAAACAGGGCCACCCGACTGCCCGTGCAGCTCGGGGTTACAGCTTTATTCATATTGTCTCCTTCAACGCGACAAGCTATGATGGAGGCCCTATTGTAAACCCTCCACAATAACAAGACTAGCCCAACCATGACTTACACGACAAGCCATGTTGCGGCATATATAATATGACAAGCACTATTGTGGCTAATAAAAAGATAATAGCCATATTGTGGCTGATAAAAAGCATGACAAGCCATATTGTGTCATATAAAACATGACAAGCCATACTGAGGCTAATAAAGACATTAAAAACCATGTCGTTGTAAATTAAAACATGGCAAGCTACATTGTAGCTTATAAAACATGACAAGCTGCATTGGGGGTTATATAACATGACAGGCTATATTGTGGCTGATAAAAACATGACAAGCCATATTGTGGCATATACAACATGATAAACCATACTGTGGCTTGTTTTGCATGACAAGCCATATTTGGACTAACATGACATAACAAAGCCATATTGTGGACTATCAAACAAGCGATCAAATGGCTTATATAACATGACAAACATATTGCGGCTTATATAACATGACAAACCATATTGCGTATTGATTTGTATAACATGACATGCCATATTGTGGCCTATATGACATAACAAAGTCATGCTTATATAACATGAAAAGCCATATTGTGGCTTATATGACATAACAAAGCCATGCTTATATAACATTACAAGCCAAATTGTGGATCAAAAAAAATTACTAGCTGTATTGTGGCTAATAAGCCATCAAATGACTTATGAAACATGACAAACCATATTGTGGCTTTTGCAAAATGAAATTTACAAGCTATATTGTGGCTAATAAGACATGACAAGCCATATTGTGGCTTGTAAAACATGCCGAACCATATTGTAGCTTTCAAATATGTGGCTTATAAGACATGGCAAGTCATATTTTGTTGGACTATTATACCCATTATATCATATATTCCAATATTAAACATGCCACGCTATTGCTTGCTGTTGACCTTCGGGTTATGATACTTATGATGCATAGTTTTAGCTCTCCTGCTCAACAGAGCTTATCATCCGTCTGTCAGCGAATTTGTTCTTAATGACCACGCAGGATGACGTAATGGCAAACATGATTGGTCAGTTTTGAGGCTAGCTAGACAGCGACTAATGTGTCATTTTGAACATGATAATTCGATGTGTCCTTTTAAAATAATGCAGTGAAATTATGACTGATATTATTGCTTCAAGTAGACTGACATCAAATAAAGTGTCCATTTATGCGCGACGCGATGGATGTTTTCCCCCCTTTTTATAGTGCCGTAAGAGAATGCACAATATATAACAGCCCTGAACAACGGAACGCTATAAGCCGACTTAACCATTGGGAACTATAAGTGTTATGTTTCCATGGGAACCTTCTGTGGGCTACTTCCCATACGCACTAGTGGGTTATTACAAACATTTCGACTTTCATCTCAGCTCATTTTCACCGAGCTCAACCCAGCCAATACAACCCCTAGTGGTGGTGTATGGGCGCCGTGTGCCCGCCATCTTGTGGCCCCAATCCTTCAGTTGCCAGCACAACCGAGGTAGTGTGGTTAATTACCAATAGCTGGGCAGTCTTTTGATCTGGGTCTTCGGTTGGTGGCAAAAGGAAACCCCTGGCATAACCAAACAGAGCGGCTACAGGTAATTCCTCCACACCCAGCTGGAGATGGCTGACGTTGCGCCGGTTTTCTTAAGTAGCAGCAGCAGCAGCCGAGCTGTGTTAGCAGCAGCTTCAACAACAATCTATAGCTTGCGTCACCTATACCTAGGAGCTGTTCTCAACAAAGGCAGCATAAAGACACGTTGTTTTATTTCAATATGCGTAGACATATCTTATTAATGAATGGGGCATTAAATCAGGTAACTCTTGAGAGGCACCATAACGGCTCTATACTAGTTTGATATGCTATCTGCTGCGTCGACGTTCCTATGAGTGACAATCGGTGGCGTGTTCCCCGCCAGGGTTACCTTGAGACACATCGAGTCATACATGAGACACATTGAGATATAATATGGTACATTCTAGTCTAATTGAGACACGATTTGTCCTAAACACGTTAGTTTGAGTGACCATGTGAAGTATGTGATGGAACGGGGTCGCACTGCAAGCGATGCATAACGCACATTCTTAATGAGTGTAGAGTATGCGTGATGCGTGAGGGTATCTTTAGTTTTGTTATCAAATAGAGCCAAACGAACAGCAGATCAACACATGATTCGTTGACTCTTAACCATTCGATTGATTGAGCAGAGCAATATGTTGCTTGTGTATTGAACGGAGAGTTCTATAAACTTTATCTATAATTTTAAGATTGAGCATAAAATGAGTTGACCCCACTAGCATATTCCCTACGCCACTTGGCAGTGGTAGATATAAAGTCTTGAATGAGAATGTCTGTTGTCTTCGCGTGTGCTGTCGGCTGGGCATGGAACGAAATGCAGCGCACTAGTTGGCTGTGTCTGTAGCATGAAACACAACCCAGTTATCACAATATTTGCTAAATCCACCAAGTGGAACCAAACGCAGTGAACCATGGAATCTGCCTCCTAGGGATGCAAAGCGGAAGTCGATGTTGTTAGCTTGGTTCCCAATGAGAAACCCAGCACATTGGTCAAGAGGGCCGTACAAGTTTCACATACAATCCCGCATGTGTGTATCCGTCCGGGTCACAGCCGGTATAACACTATAAGAAAGGTGGTCGATTCAATAAGTCAGGAACGATTCAATAAGTTATGCTTTATGAGATGGTCGTGAAGAATGCCTATGTTCACAGCTTAATACAATCAAATATCGCACTGTGCTATGGACATTCTTCTTATAAACTTGCTGCACCTGGTTGACCCCGGCATCTTGTGGAATAATCCCATCGACTCGTTGCTCATATGGTCGAATACAAAGAGGAACCAGCCTGTTGTGTGTACTTCTGTAATCCGGGGCCCATTGTTTTATGGCAGTATTTCGCGGAAGCAGGTGCGCCAGGATCGGTAGATAATGGCTGTGTATCCCGGCGGCCAGTTTTAGCGGACTGTTGTAAAGAAAAATTCTTTCTCGGGAGCAAAATGCGTCGGGATGGGCTAGCCGCCATGGGAAGCCAACTAAGCGTCAGTTTTGTGTTAGTGGAGGTGGGTCGGGCGGCGGGTTGGAAGCGAATGCTTTCGAGCGGATGCACAGTCCCGGGAATCGCTCTCGTCTCGCATGTACCAAGACGAACCGGGCACGTTACTATGTGGTTCTTAATCCCACATATTTAACGATACCAATGGTTTAAGAACCGCATCGTTGGTAAATTTGTGAGTGGAGAGAAAGTGTCAGCCTTCGATAGCGGTCCCCGGGGGATGTTTCTCAGGAATATAACGACAACAAAATGCCCGTGAACTCATCAAGGCCAACGGAGGTCACAGAGGTGCTGATGGGTGATTAGTTGGTTGGTGCTCGAAGAAGACCTCAGTGAGAAGCGACACCTTCATATCGCCCATTATTGTCAGCATGGAACAGACGGATACCTCCCCAAATGGTAGGTAACATAATGTCAACACGCATCCTAGGTATCATGCAGGGCGGCACAGACAGCCTCAATCACCGGCGGATGCTACCATACAAAAAAACAACTTTGATTTCAAGCCTCGTTGACGTTATTTTCACCTGTCGAAGCATTGAATCAATATTGAGGCATAAACATCGTATGGGTTAACAAGGTCGAAGGTTAAATGCGCGTGGAATGCGCGTGGAATGCGCGGGGAACATGCGCTGTCTATTTTTAGCTCACCAATCCTCTGCATGCCAATCAGAGAGAGATGCGAGCATGAGTCATTAATGGAGCATGGAAAATAACAGAGATTTATGTGGTGTACGTTGATTTAAGAGATCTATGCCCGGGATCCATCACACGGGATCCATGCCAGGGATCCATCACACGGGATCCATGCCCGTGATCCATCACACGAGACACGATGGCTGCCTGGGTATGCTAGCGATGTTTGTTCGTACACCTAATGCTGGTGGGCAATGGGCGAATGGTAGCAATATATTACTCAATACGTTCTGGTTATGAATGCAATATGATTTACGAGTCGCCCTCCCCACCCGCTCCACGACTCCGGCGCAAGTCCCCTTCTTAGGTAGTCGTGTGTGTGTGTGTGTTCCGTGGAGACGACGAGGAAAGTGGCGGGGCTAGATACAGACATGGCACGGTTAGTGGAACTGCGCTGGTGTGCCGAGTGGAACGTGTCCATCGTCACGACTTCCATTGCATTATAGGTAGGAGACCGATACGAGATGATAGTGCGCGGTGTAGGTTGCTACGGTGTTGGCCACACTTGGTGACCATCCAGAAACAATGGTTGATTGTGAACATAGTGTGCCAAGGTAAATATGGTTGGTTGTGTAAAAGGTGCGTAGGTTGCTATAGTTGGTTAAAAATTTGGTGGCTAGGTAACCATGGATGGTTAAGCGCATGGTGGCGGTAACCATGGTTGGCTGTGACCATGGTTAGGTAACTGTGGTTGGTTGTGAACATGGTGCCAAGGTAACTGTGGTAGGCTGTGAACATGGTACCCAGGTAACTGTGGTAGGCTGTGAACATGGTGCCCAGGTATCTGTGGTAGGCTGTGAACATGGTGCCCAGGTAACTGTGGTAGGCTGTGAACATGGTGCCCAGGTAACTGTGGTAGGCTGTTAACACGGTGTGGCTAGATAACCATGGTTGGTTGAGAACACGGAGTGGTTTTGAAACCATGATTGGTTGAGAACACTGCGTGGCTAGGTAACCATGGTTGGTTGAGAACACGGTGTGGTTTGGAAACCATGGATGATTGAGAACACTGTGTGGTATGGAATCCATGATTGTTGGAGAACACGGAGTGATTTGTAAACCATGATTGGTTGAGAACACTGTGTGGCTAGGTAACCATGGTTGGTTGAGAACGCTGAGTGGTTTGGAAACCATGATTGGTGGTGAACACTGCGTGGCTAGGTAACCGTGGTTGGTTGAGAACGCTGAGTGGTTTGGAAACCATGATTGGTTGTGAACACTGCGTGGCTAGGTAACCATGGTTGGTTGAAAACACGGAGTGGTTTTGAAACCATGATTGGTTGAGAACACTGCGTGGCTAGGTAACCATGGTTGGTTGAGAACACGGTGTGGTTTGGAAACCATGGATGATTGAGAACACTGTGTGGTATGGAATCCATGATTGTTGGAGAACACGGAGTGATTTGTAAACCATGATTGGTTGAGAACACTGTGTGGCTAGGTAACCATGGTTGGTTGAGAACGCTGTGTGGCTAGGTAACCATGGTTGGTTGAGAACGCTGAGTGGTTTGGAAACCATGATTGGTTGTGAACACTGTGTGGTATGGAAACCATGATTGGTTGAGAACACGGAGTGGTTTGGAAACCATGATTGGTTGAGAACACGGAGTGGTTTGGAACCATGTTTGGTTGAGAACACGGAGTGGTTTGGTAACCATGTTTGGTTGAGAACACAATGTGGCTAGATAACCATAGTTGGTTTAGAACACGGAGTGGTTTGGAAACCATGGTTGGTTGAGAACACAATGTGGCTAGATAACCATAGTTGGTTTAGAACACGGAGTGTTTGGAAACCATGGTTGGTTGAGAACACAAAGTGGCTAGGTAACCATGGTTGGTGGAGAACACCGTGTGGCTAGATAACCCTTGCTAGATGAGAACACGGAGTTGTTTGGTTACCATGGTTGGTTGAGAGTGCGGAGTGGTTTGGTAACCATGGGTGGTTGAGAACACGGCATGTCTTAGTAACCATGGTTGGTGGAGAACACGGAGTGATTTGGAAACCATGATTGGTTGAGAACATGGTGTGGCTAGATTATCATGGATGGTTGAAAACACGGAGTGGTTTGGTAACCATTGTTAGTTGAGAACACGGAGTGGTTTGGTAACCATGGTTGGTGGAGAACATGGTGTGGCTAGATTATCATGGATGGTTGAATACACGGAGTGGTTTGGTAACCATTGTTAGTTGAAAACACGGAGTGGTTTGGTAACCATTGTTAGTTGAGAACACGGAGTGGTTTTGTAACCATGGTTGGTGGAGAACATGGTGTGGCTAGGTAACCATGGTTAGTTGAGAACATGGTGTGGTTAGGTAACCATGGTTGGTTGAGAACACGGTGTGGCTAGGTAACCATGGTTGGTTGAGAACACTGTACGGCTCTGCACATCTTATTCGCTCGCTATATGTAAATTAATCGCCTCTGATACGTGCGTACTCGGACCAATAAGTTTGTCGTCTTTATAATTGCTATTTATTACGATAACTTGATGGCATGTACCGCGCCCCGCGTCGCATCGAGAAATAAATTCGCGGTTTTGTAATGGAACATTTGCGCTTCCGATGAGGCTTCTATACAATATTTACCTAACCATATGGCTTTATCTGCGATCTCCACATGTTCGAAGTCGTATACAAATTATGAAGTAGCTACTGTCATCATTGAATTATGTACTGACCTATGACTCAACATTAATAAAACCACATCCCTCTACGCTTGTCAGATATTCGGAATTTTTGACGCATGGTTGGTAAACACCAGAGGGTCGACCCAGTAGAGCCCGCTGTTGATTATTCTACCCAGCATATGTACACATGGAACGCAATACCACAGGAAGCACGACTTCGAGGCAGCTTCCTCTAAGTCTATTTACTTCTATGACGCAACGCTGAGATAAACGGACGTCGTCTGTTGCGTTTCGTTCTCTCAAGTGGTACCATGCTCAAGGGCAAGGAGAGTTATCTATAGTGAGTTGTGTAGAGTAGGAAAACATATTTACCCTGTTTTTATTTGTCTGTAATTACAGCGGAACAACGAATAAAGAAGGAGATAGTTAACCTGGTTCACGTCACAGATAAGCACAGTATCATCATCATCATCATCATCAACATCATCATCATCATCAACATCATCATCATCATCATCATCACCATCATCATCATCATCATCATCATCACCATCATCATCATCATCACCATCATCAACATCATCATCATCATCATCATCATCACCATCATCATCACCATCATCATCATCATCATCATCATCATCATCATCAAGTGTTATCGCTAATGGGATGGAGAAGGGTGTGAGGCAGATGCTCGGCTTACTGGCACCATTGCGTTTACAGGGAGCAAGACGAAGTACTTACCCGACTTTATTCAATACATCAGACCAAGTCTTTTATCAGTGTTATGCTTTTGTTTTTTGCAGTATTCATCTTCCCGGAAGTGCCAGCAACAGCGCCCCACGGCGACGAGCATGCAGACAGCATGGCCAGCCAGCCGTCAGAATCCCAACAGGATGCGAGAGATGACCGCAAGGTGACTTTCATCGTTGGTGGTATGGATGTACCCTCGCGAACTCCCTCACCCACCGCCCATCTCTCGCCCGGCACCAGGCTAATCACAATGGCAACAGGTCCACTTGAAGGTAACATCAACCGGGAGACCCTTCTTCCGGATACCTTCCGGGGCCTTACAACCACGTCTGCATCATCTTCATCGCATCTCACCGCCACAACCCATGCCGTCAAAGCAGTAAGTGAAACAAAACAGACGTTTACAGCCCGGGAAACCACGACGACTTCAAGTGAAAGTGTTCGCGCGAAAATGGCATTCCTCGAGGTTACTGGCGATAAGTCGATGGATACATCACATTTTCAGAGTGACAAAGTCTCGTTAAGTCGGGAAGTAAGCCGAGGAACACACATATCTGTTGCTGCACACGAGACGTCGGAAGTCAGTGCAACAGAAGAACATACCAGGGACAAGACTGATCTCATGCAAATATTTGCAAAGCAAGAGAGTGAATTTCGTGATCTTTTTCTTTCAAAGAGCATAATGGATTTGAGTGAGCAGAAGCTGGTGCATGCTGCGGAAACTGGCTCCTTGTCAGTGTCCACTTCTCCTGCGCCACATATTGTAGGGCTGGACCATTTGGATAACTTGGTTCGCCTTATGGAACAGTTGTCAGCGCTACGTGATGAGAACATGCAACTTCGACGAAAGTGTTCTTATCTTGAGAACACCAAGTCACTTCTGCAGATGCGAACCGAAATGGTTGAGACGAAACTACATCATCACCATCAGCAGGAAACAATACATGAACACAGTTCCAGCAGCAGCAGCATCAGCGGACATCATCGCTTCTTTAGCCACCATCACGCCAGAGCAAAGAGCCTGATCAGCAAGCAACAGGCCAAAATAATGCATTATTTGAGCGCCCCTTCACCTGGTCATCTTGTAGGGCACCCTAGCCCCTCACCGAGCCCCAGACCATCACTGGAGAAGAGTCCAAGCGATGGTGGTGTGGTGGATATTTCCCAAGCAGCTCCCACTCCGTCACCTGAACCAGCATCCCCCACGCCGCCCAAGTTACACGTTCGGAGTCAATCCGTAGGATCTATAGAAATGGTCGACCTTGACCTTAAGACGACGGTCATGGAACTAGACACGATGGCGTCCACCACATCACGCGCGGGTGTCAGCAAATCCATGACATTCCGTAGAGGAGACTTCAAAGCATCCAAGAAACTCCAGGAAAAATGGGAAAGGGTCAAAAAGGTGTTTGGTGGGAAGCCAGAATCTGGAACGAGTCCTGGTGGTATTGGGTCAGGTGGAACAGCCGCTGCCAGCGCGGGCGTTATTGTCCGAGCAAATACACGGCCACTAGGGTTAAGGAAAAAGCCGCCAAGCTTAACTCATATGGGCTCAGTGGATGGATGTGGTCGGCTCATGACCCTAGATACATTAAAGCCATCGGACCGCACCTTATCCAAATCAAACCCACAGCTATCTGAGGTTCCTCCACACACACCTAGCTCAACTCAAAGTGAGCCTCCGGGTAACTTGCCCAGTCCCGGTCCAGATGATGACCATGTCACGGAAGAATCGGATAAAAATATAGACACAAGTTCTTCCACGCCTTCCACAACCAAAAACCAAACATTTTTTTCATCTCCAATAGATGATAATCAGCAACATGTACAAGAAAGACTGAGCCGAATCAGCAGCTCAACGAGCTCAGAGAGCAGCTATGATAGTGATGAAGCGGAAGTTTTTCACGATCAAGCAACAACAATATCAGAAAAGACAACCCCCTCAAGACCAACTGCGTCAGTTACTGGCGGCAGCTCGTCTTCTGACAAGCAGCAGTATTTGTCTGTGTCACCAATACTGCCGAGACGGCGGTCGAGTCCATCATTGGCTGCCTTAGAAGGAGGAGATGAACATGGTGAAAACTCGGTCCCCCCGAGTCCACTTAGCCGTTCCTCCAGTGACAAGTGCCCCCGAGGGTCTGTGGACCTCGATTCAGCAGCGATAGGGTCCCTTTCAATGCCCTCCACCCCAGTTTTCTCTGACGGTGAGATATCACGTCGTCGCTGTCCATACCGCCCGGGGGCATCAAAGAAACCGAAATCAGCTTGGGGCAGAGTCAAGAAAATCATACATATACATACTCGCAAGGATAGCCTCAAGCGCAAGTCCTACTCCCCAGGTCGCACAGAAGGTGAATCTGACAGAGATTCCTCACCTGTACCTGCTACCTCTGACGATGAGAAACCTATGGAAGGTGCCTCATCGCTACCTCCTGACACTAGGAAGGAACCATCACCCAGCAGGACGAAGCAGGACAAGTCAAGTCCTATTTTGATCCCTAAAACCCCACGGTCTTTGGCACCGTCAGTCCGCGGTTCATCACCAGAAAGCAAGAAGAACCTGTCTCCATCCCCACAGAGCCCCGATAGATCCAGTTCTCCTGGTCCGCAAGGCAAGTCAAAGAGAGAAAGCATTGCTCAAGCTATCATGACTGGCTCGCCAGCGGATCTGGTAGCGCTCATGGGTAAGTTCCTCAAATGAAATATTTCATTTGGATGTGAATATTGAATTTCTTGGATTGCAGCTTTATTGACCTAGTATATAAGATCTCCAATATTTGAAATAATGCATACATGGTAGATATACCGGACTATCTGACATGCCAGACTGAAACCCCCAGTAGGTGGAATATGGTTTCTGGTGTCCCATAAATGCGACATCTGTCCTGGTTTTAAGAGAACGTGGTGATATAGAAATATCTTCATTTTGAAATTGATAAGATGAGTGGTTTTTTAAGTAGAGAGGTAGGATCATGCTGATTTCCTTTGGATCTAGGCAGGACTAATACATGCTGTGTTCGAAGTGGGAATATCAAACGTGTGGGTTACGCGAAGCTACCAAAAGTCCGGGTTCTTAAGGACATTGGTCAAATCAAAAGCGGACTGAGGTCTGTGTGGTTCTGTACATCAGGACTAGGATATGCTGATTTCATTTGGGCAGTTCGAAGTGGGAATATCAAACGTGTGGGTTACGCGAAGCTACCAAAAGTCCGGGTTCTTAAGGACATTGGTCAAATCAACAGCGGACTGAGGTCTGTGTGGTTCTGTACTAACAACGGGCCGGGTTCGATATGGCTTCCAAAGAGACCGGACTATAAATATCTAATTGATTTATATATTCTTGAGAAGCCACCGAAAACAGGTCTTGTAGTACCTATCGAGGTTGGTTAAGGTAAAAAGTTTTCCCCGTCAGAAGTGGAAAGCATCAATTGATTTCTATGGACCGGAAGTACGTCAAGCTTGCTGTGCAATCAGGAGTGGGAGTGGTAACTGCGAGTGGTATATGGTTGTGTACAGCTGGTCGGGCTGCGTCCGTAGCTGGCAACGGTTAGGTCGTACATGTTTTATATGTTTTGGTGAGGAATTGATGTCTAGTTGGGTGTTATATGGGGCAATAATATCTCACTTCTGATAGAGTGCCATATGGTGGGATAAACACTTGATATACTTGATAGGCTGTTAATAAGGGCTCCACTACGGATGGGTGCTTTATTGTAAAACAAGGCTGACCTTCCGATAGGGTGATGTATTGTAAAATAAAGGCTCACCTACCATACAGTGTTGTATTGGAAAATGGGGGCTCCCTTCTGATAGGGTGTTGAATTTAAAATGAGGGTTCAGTTTTGAAAAGGTGCTGATTTTAACATAAGAGCTCATATCCTGAAGGTTGCTATATTGTAAAATACGGGCTCACAGACGATAGGGTGCATGTTATATTATAAAATAGAGGCAAACTGTGTTATATGGTGAAATAAAGGCTTATTCCTCAAAGACCCTATGTTTAAGAGGGCGGCTTTATATCTGGCAAAACACTATGTTAAAGAGATCGGCTTTATATCTGGCAGGACACTATGTTAAAGAGATCGGGTTTATATCTGGTAGGACACTATGTTACAGAGATAGGGTGCATGTTTATATTATAAAATGCAGGCAAACTATGTTAAAGAGGTCGAGGCTATATCTGGCAGGATATTATGTTAAAGAGGGCGGCTTTATATCTGGCAGGACACTATGTTAAAGAGGTCGGCTTTATATCTGGCAGGACACTATGTTAAAGAGATCGGGTTTATATCTGGTAGGACACTATGTTAAAGAGGTCGGGCTTATATATAACTGCATACTATGTTAAAGAGGTCGAGTTTATATCTGGCAGGACACTATGTTAAATAGGGCGGCTTTATATCTGGCAGGACACTATGTTTTAGAGGTCGAGTTTATATCTGGCAGGATATTATGTTAAAGAGGTCGGGTTTATATCTGGCAGGACACTATGTTAAATAGGGCGGCTTTATATCTGGCAGGACACTATGTTAAATAGGGCGGCTTTATATCTGGCAGCATACTATGTTAAAGAGGTCGAGTTTATATCTGGCAGGATATTTTGTTAAAGAGGTCGGGTTTATATAATTGGCAGGACACTATGTTTTAGAGGTCGAGTTTATTTCTGGCAGGATATTATGTTAAAGAGGTCGGGTTTATATCTGGCAGGACACTATGATAAAGAGGTCGGGCTTATTTCTGGCTGGATGCTATGTTGGAGAATATGGGCTATGTCTCGCAGGCTGCTTTATTGTAGAATGTGCTATCATTCTTGCAATCTTTCATATTGTGTAGTAAGGGAGTATTCCTGGTAGGATGCATGCTATAGAAGTCGGGCCTATTTCTGGCTGACTGCTGTAATGTAGAACTAGGGCTTCTTTGTAGAATAAGGGCTTATTTATGACAGGATGCTATATATTGTAGAATGATAGCTGCGTGTTTATTACCAGATTATTTGTGGTACAATTTGGGTAGTTATTCATTACCGTACTATTGTAGAATTAGTTCAACATAAAATATTTACTGTTTCTTGCTTATTTTCTCCTTCCTTCGTAATTTATTAGCTGATAAACTACATACAGGGTAATTTCTAGTTGATATACTGCAATCAGCTGACAGCGTACAGTCGCAAAATCGAAGTATGTCATTTGGGATAATAAGTTGTGACTTATTTCCTCAGACCTTCGGGTAACCTTCAAACTAAGTGCAGTGTTCATCCTCAACGATAGCTACGCCGTTTACCTCGTATTTTTATCTAGAACTAACGTGTTAGGGTCGAAGTCGTAGCCGTGCTTGCTTAAGCATTTCCTTCGTGGCCTATGAATTGTGAGTTCTGCCGACCTACAACGATTTTCAGACTAATCTTGCCACCAGTGTCATCTCCGTAAGTACGATGCGAATTAATGACACCAAGCCAATGCAACGTCCTGTTGATCTATTGCCAAACATGAACAAAATTTAATAATTTCACATTTATGTTTCTTGTCGTTAACACTTAACACATGCTTGTTACGCATAACGGCTAAACGCTTTGCACAGACAGCTACGCTAAGGCATTTTGTATAATAATAAAACATTTCTATGAACGTGTTACCACATTTATTGAAACAGCTACATTAATGCAATTTACATATTAGTAAAAGAGCTAAATAAACACATTATGTAAAGTTAAAAAGCTACACTAATGCATGTGGTTAAACGGTAAAATGATCACATTACATATCATTAAACAGCTACATTAATACTTTTAATGATAGTAAAGCAGCAAAATGAAATTATTATTACTGCTACACTAATCCTTTCTACATAACGGTAAAAGAACTAAATGAGCCCATTATTTATAGTTAAATAACTACACCAATGCATGTGGTTAAAAACAGCTAAATTAGGTACCGTTAAACAGCTACCCTAATGCATTTTACAATATACTAGTACTGCTAAATGAACGTTTTACTAGCTAAATGAACAGAATGCATAAAGTTACGTACATTTAGCATTCTACTTATGGTAAAAGCATCTACATCAATCAATCAACATAAGTTTACAATTAAAAACCTCATTTTTACACAGGTATACACCACAACATTAGCATAAATCTACATTTCACCTTACAATAAGCATCAAGCCGTATCACGAAATGCACGGCGAACATGTCTGAATAAAGTTATAATCATATCAACCCGTTACTTTTTGCAGGTGTCAGTGAAGAATATCAGAAGAAGATGCAATTATGGGAAGACAAGAAACGCAAGGGTCTTACCAAAGGTTTGCTATGATAAAATGACACGCGCAGTTATTTTTTTCATCTTTAGTATGCTATGGTTCGCATGGAGTACCCATCATGTTCGTTAATCTATACGGCCTTCCAGGCAGCTAGGTCATGGTCAAAGTTAGGGAATAGATGTCACGCAATGACATCATTTTTAAGTAATATGTCAATCTTCCATCAAGATTAATTATTTGCGTTTATCCACAAACCACAAATGATTTTGTTACATAAGGAACTACTTCAGTTTTTTTGCGTATAACTGTTGGTCATGATATTGAGTTTATTAGGGCTGCTACCAGCAGTTATCACACAGGTGTGCTGGTCACTTTATTCAAAAATATATGAAATCGTCTGAATGACTTGCATACGAAATATTACAATATTTGCTTATTTTTGTGTATTCGTAGTCGCGTTTTGAGGCTGTTAGTCGATGCAAATATCCAGGTTGTAATTAAGACATATGCTAATTCCGCAGCAGGAAGTTTTGCTATCGATGTTGAACAACTTCAGCATGATCAGCAAAGCAAAGATGACGTCACCTACTCCAAGTCCTTCATCAAAAAGATGGAAGAATGGGAGCAGAAGAAAGGCCTTGCAGGTTAGATTATAACACATAATTCTAGGAATGCTTCATTGGCGGATTTTTGCTAACAATCTCTACCCCACGCTCACTCGCCACTAATCTCCCCATTACTTCTGCCTCTAAGAAGCTCTTCTTGCCTACTATTACAGCCCAGCCCCTGATGACGCATGGGTCCCTGAAGGAGACTACTCAAACGAGTCCTGGTCCGTTAACGCCCAGGGACCGCTCCCCTGTGGCCGGCATTCCTGATAAAGAGCCACAATTGTCCGAGAGTTTTTCTAAACGCGTGCAGGAATGGGAGCGGGTAAGAACAACAAGGAAGGTGCGCGATGGCAAAACGACGAGTCGCAGCCCAGAAGGAAGGTCATCGCGTCCCGTCCATCGTAGTCGTTCTCGGGAGCGGGATCGTTCCTCAAGCAAGTTCGACAAGGAACTGAAGACCAAGATAGAGAAGAAGGAACAGAGAATCCGACGAGATCAGATGAAGCTTGAGAAGATGAAGCAGAAGCTTGAAGCAGCTTCCGCGAACAGTTCAGGTTCCGAGAGCCGCGGTGACCATGCGTTACCACCGGCATTCCTTAGAAAACTCCACCAATGGGAAGATATAAAAGGCCTCACATCATCCGCGGCTCTCGGATCCTCGCATGGATTAGACATTTCGGCCCACCACACCAGATCCCAGTCGAGTAGAGCGCGTCAGTTTTCGAAGAGATCCTTATCTCGGGATAGAGTTCTGTCTGATGGGGCGATCAAGCCGTTATCTGCTGAAAAGGTAGAAAGCCTGTTGCAGCAAGCCCCAACAGATGAGGCTACTACAGCAGGTGACAGCGCCCATCTGCATCCCAAGAGACAGGACAGCTTCATGTAAGTTGAACATCTGGACTCAAATTTCTGGTTAAGTGTACGGACACTGATATTTTACATATGTAAATGTAATTTATATATACATGTGTTGTTTCCAGAGAACGATTAAAAACTGAGTTAGAGGATAAAGAAGATGAAATTTCATTTCTCCGGGATGATCTCTCGCAGCTGACGGAACGGATCAATGAGATGAACAAAGAACACTCTGAAGAAATAGGTATGTCTATGGACACGTTCCTCTAAGGTTGTTTTTCACTGGATATGTTACATATATAATCATTTGAATAAACATTGTCATCACCTGTAGACAAATATAGGTACTTTTGTCAAGTAATCTTATCTTCTCTCTAATGTCCCCATCATTTAGACAAATAGCATTGAACGACAGCAAAACTCCCGTTGAGTAGGGCATTTCCCCTTCCCTTCCATCCTTAACGTAATCGATAATCGGAACCATGAGTATATATCTCAGTCTCCTATCCAGTACCCTATGGTAAGACAATTATGTTTCTCTGAGTCTCCTTGTCAACGCCCTAAGGTCGGACAACCATCGTTCACTAAATCTCCCATCCAACACCCTATGGTGACATTGCTTCTCCAAGCCTCCCTGTCAGCGCACTGCGATTGACAAAGCATAATTAGGTCTCCAACCCCACGCACAAAGATTGGACAATCATTGTTCACTAAATCTCCCGTCCAACGCCCTATGATGACAAATCATCATTTATCTAAATCTCCCTGTCAACGCAACAAATCGTTACTTTTCCATGTCACCCACCTCACGCTATATATTGGGACAATCATTATTACTCGAAGTCTTCCATTCACAGCCCTAGGAGTGGACAATCATTATATTTATTTGTAAAGCCCCCTTGATGATAATAACCTATTGTTTTGTATGTATATGCCATTATCCCCGGTCGGCACCTCTTGACAATACTTCAGTCTACAAATAAATATATTACACATATAATTTATTTTGTGTGTCAGGTAATTATCGGCGTGAGTTATGGGCGAGCAGTAAGATGGGTCGCTATACGATCGAATCGGACCTGCTGTCGGCACAGCTACGCGAACTGGAGCTACAAGTCAGTTATCTTCAAGACTACAGCCAGCGACTCGCCAAGGACAAGAGGCGATTACATGTGCGTCATTATAACTTATCTGTCTGAACAAGTATTCCGTTGGAATAATAATCAAGATGTATTTACTTACATTGGTGCGATAGTTTGACATGACAAGCATATTATTGATTTAAGTTGAATTTTCTGGTCATTAATATCACGAAACAGGCGTGGATGTACCAGCACCCCCTAGCCCCGTGATACTGTACATTATATTTGTCTGAATGACTCAAACAAATGCATGTCATAGTAAGAACATATACAGCACACCATGAGTCGCTGTTGGTTAAGGGGGTCGTTTTGTAAGGTCTATTGGTGGATATCGTGAGAGACGAGCACTTGGCTTGGTCGTCGCTTTATGTTCAGACGCCTAAAGGCACAGCAGTGGCAAGTCTTAGTGTCCAGCACAAACGAATACGAAATCCCGTGGCTATCAGCTACAGTTGCCACGATCACTGATCGCTTGGTAAGTGATTGGTACTCGCTCTTCCTTCTTTACTAATATGATGTCAATATTGTAGATGCGTGTGCAAGAACAGAGTAAGGGCCGCAATCTGACGGAGACCAAAATGGCCGAAGAGTTACTCAAAATCCAAATGGCTCTTGATGTCAAGTCAGAAGTAGTGAAGATCGGCAGTTCTGAGGGACTGAAAAGACTATATACATATTTGTTAAAAGCACAAGACCAGGTATGACTTGTACCGGATATGCTTACTTCATTTTATTCTTCCCAATCACCGCTATGGTGGTATAGTTGAGATGTACCTGTTTGTTTCGTGTTCCAGCTGAAGGAGCTGCACGACTGTTTACATCAGCGCAATGATCTCTTGGAGGACATGCAGCGCCACCTGTTGGTACAAGAGGTCACGAACAAGCTTCTGGCGGCAGACATCCAGCGACGAGAAAATGATATCCTCTATCTCAAGGATTCTAGGAGACATGGCATCATTCGGAGATGGAAGACCTTCCATGGGAATGATTTCTGCAGTCGTGGGGTGCGTTGCTTAAGTTAGATTTGCTGTGTTACATATACTTCAAGTGAATTGCAAAACGAGAGAGGACGTTATGATGTAGACCGCTGCATGGGTCTTTTTGTGCCACTGCAGGATGGCCGATACGGAGATGATAAACACCCCCCTCTTCTAAAGCCACAGTCGTCACAACTGCACTCGAGTGCTACAGAAATACAGCAAAGTCTCAAGCAACTCAAACACTACGACTACAACTCCAATCACCTGCCTCAAGAATGGGTACAAGATGCACGCAACCAGCTTGTAGCTAGTAGGTTTTTGTGACACACGTTCATAGTTTGTTTAAAAAAATCTGGTAAATTAGAATATGAGAATTAAATGCGCTGGCTATATTTCGTTTGTGTGACAGAATCAAAGGGGATGGATGGGCTGGAGACGAAGCATGTGGCGGTACAGACATCCATGGACACCGCCAGCATCACCTCGTCAGCCTCCCTGATACATCCTCACGGTATCCACAGAAGCGTACAGACAAGTTTCCTCGATCTTCCAGCTGCAGCAGCCAGTGAGGCTTATGTTCCCGACCCACATGTGGCTACTGAAAGAAAAAGGGAAATCTTCCATGAGCATTTAGTGGGTTCCAGGCAGCCTTCACTTACTGGGGATGCAATAGCTCGGGACCAGATCGAGCGTTTGATTCAGCAGTATAGGACACAGGACGGTGGCGCTAGCAGTCTCCGACTTGAGCATGTCTCACAAGACACGTCACCGGATAAAAGTCCTGCTGCCTGTAGAAAGCCGAAATTATCCGGAACATCGGTGTATTCCGAATGGCTCCGAAGAGATTTTCGGCAGCCTCGACTGGACCATCGTAAAGTGGTGTCATGTGACCAGGATGAGGATGGTCGTGCTGCAGGTTATGACAAGGATGTACGACCTAAAATACCCCAACCACCACCGACACAGACCGATTCAACAACTCCTCAATTACTCCACAGCCCAGTCATCCGCTCGAAACATCCGCGGAAAATAAAAGCATCTGAAACACGACTTGAGCAGTTGACTTGGAAGACTCATCCTCCCAAACACCAATTACGTCCAACTAGACAATCCACAGTAGATGCACCAAATATAGAGGAATTGCACCCCGCACAGACGACACTGAAAGACAATAACGTCACTGACGTGGAAAATAATGGCGAGAGATCACGGACCTTGTCTGACAGTTTTATGCCGTCGGAAATAGACGAAGCTCTCTCCGGAATCGCAGCAACAAAGAAGTACGGCTCGTTGGATCGGAGCGATGATCCTTTGTCAAAAATTATTGGTGTTAAAAATTTGGTGAGTCGCTTTGAGAAACAGTCAATAGCATTATCGAGTGGACAAACTCGCCGAGCGTCTCCAACACCACTTGCAATCAGTCCGGTTAGGCGGCTAAAAACAGCCAAAGAATTACTTAACGAAAGTGCTTCGTCACAGAGGTCAAGGTCAATCTCGCGAGAACATCGTGGCTGGACACCTCCACGCGAAAAGTTGCCTTCATGCTCGTCTGACAAAGAAAATGATAAAGACGAAGGTACTACCAGCGCGCAAACCATGCTGCAGAAATTTCTGCTAGCGGGGGAGGCACCTGCAACAGCTCAGTTCAATTTGAAACACCAGACGCGAGAAAATGAGAATTCGCCATTAAAGGATAGAACGTTTGACGTGGGTAGAAATGGTGGAAGTGATAATGGTAAATTAGGTGAGTCGAGTAGTGTGAGCGAGACTGACGACCTTAGCGGGAGAATGAGGTCGAATACCCACCCTGGTAGTAAACGACCTGAACAGACACCGCCAGTGACCAGCTCTTTATCATGCACCCCGCACGCGTCGCCCATTGTCGTGCGATCTGGTGTAAGGGCCCAGAGCTTCAACGTACCACCAGTCCACGGCTCGAGCATTGAAGAACTTAGCTCGTCCCCTTGGCAGCTTCAAGAAGTAAAAGCGTCTGGTGGCAAACGTAGCCCTCTATCACTGCGCGGTACGAAATCAACTGGAAAAGGGGCAATTTCGGCATTATGTATGCAAACTATGAGCGTGAGTTTGGATAAGATGGATTCCGAGACGTCCACCAGCAGCCCTGGTAGCGGCAAGGAGAGGAAAGGCAAGACAAGAGGCCGCCTGCTAGATGTCAACTGGCTTCAAAAGCCAAGGCGATTCTTCAAAACATCCAAGTAAGCAGCTTTCATCTTGTGTTAAACAAACCAATGCTTGGCAATCGTTGATCGTTTAAAGCCATTGTGAGGTGTTTGGATGATTTCCTAGATGATAAGATTTGGTGTGGCTTCGCTTCAGGCGTCACTTATATAATACACAACGAATATAATAAACAGCAACGTACAACGGCACACACTCGCCATTCCCTGGATGGCAACCTGTCGTTTTCCAATGTGCATAACGCATGAACAATTCATCACGTAATGGACAGGTTTTTCTGTTGAACCACTACCACTGCCACTGCCACCACTACTGCCATCGCCACCACTACCACTGCCACTTCTGCTACCAATATTATGAATGTCACTGACCCAGCTACCAGATGTTTTGTCACAGGACATCCGATGTTTAGAATTGTAACGCAAAAAAAAGCGTCATTGTGAGAGCTGCTTTGTACAATCACCAAGCAATTTTCAATTATACTAATAGCATGCGCACAATAACATCGTCCTATGATTACCAGATTATCCGCGCAGCTTGCAATCACTCATTCAACCATTTGGCACAGTCTCCTGCTCCGCACCAATTTCAGTGTATTTTCAGTTGATGCAGAAGCCAACCTGCAATGGTTTAGATGAGTGATGCATGCCATTCATTACCCATTAGAAGCTTTTATGTATGACACGATAGGACGAGGTTGAACATACTCGGAAGATTTTCAGCATGAAAGACGAATTCATGAAAGCCAGGCAGTGTGACATCCTTAAAGCATCACAGGGAATCGGTACGAAACAAGAGGATGGTTTGATCAATACAAGAGAGGGAATCCGTACTGTACTAAGGATGATTTGATAATTGCTTGAGAGGAAATAGATACTTAACTAGAAGATGATTTGATCAATACAAGATAGGGAATCGTACTGTACTAAGGAATGATTGTGATTAATACAACAGAGGAAATTGGTAGTTTATTAAAGGATGATTGGATTACTGCAAGAGAGGAAATCGGTATGCTACAGAGTTAAGCGGTTTTACACTTCAATAAATGCTAATGAGGAAATCGGCGCTGGGTTGATGAAGATTTCGTCAATTCAACAAACATAATCCGTGCTGCTAAATAGGATAATTTGTTTTATGCAACTTTTAAAAGATAGTATCTTTTAGGCAAGTGATGATACAATTGTAAATGCTATTGAACACTGTATCAGAAATGCATGAGCGGAAAATATAAGTAATGTACATAGGGTTGTTGCGGCTGAAAATTATTTGATGTTTACATAGGTGTGTATAAAAGTCGCTTGTCAAAAGTATGAGTGTTCCGCATTCGCCGTAGCAGTGCTGCACTACATGCTGACACTGGTCATAGAGCCATGCGCATTTACCGTAACATGTATCATAACGTGATGTTGCAATATCCGTTTCGAGCGCCACAATCCTTCTAACTCACTCACAGCGCTAGCTGCGTAGTTAACCGTCTTTATCAAATTGTGTTCGTCCTGTTGTTCAAACTAAGCATTTCAAAGTATACTTCGTGTCCAGGAAGTGTCATTGTTGTGGGTGTGGCAGTTACCTATGCGCCAGAGAATCCCACTCACGCACCGGCTCTGTTCAAGACTAAATCAGCGGGGCGCTCTGCATATGGCTGCAGCCGTATGTAACTTCTTGTTGCTCGTGTGCCTTCTGTCTAGCCTCTATGTTGCTGTTTCCTTTTAGATCGCCATTGACAGTACCTGTCACTTGATACTCATGTGAACTAGTTGCTTGTATTTCCCACGCGTGGCCCCTACTAGGTACTCTACATCAAGCGATACTGACACGCTCACAATCGTTATAACGTCATAGATTGAGTGTACCCTCGCCCCCATCCACTTCTAATTCCAATATACCATTGCGTCTATTGAGACCGCTTTATTAACCAGGTAATGTCTCGTAGGCTGTGCCAGTGCCTCATATGTGGTCGCTTGTTGTTGAGAGACCATCGTCACGTAGCATCAACTATGTGTGATATGTCACCATTGGATACTTATTGTGTTTTATTGTGTTCTTGTTGTTGTCCCGATCTTAGCTAGTCGTCGGTTGGCTATATTTAATACTTTTCATTTCATCCGTTATCCCTCTGACGCCTGTTATACCATATTTCCCCTTAATGTCAATCCTAACGCATCAGTATGCTATTCTACTTGTTTTGTTATCAGTTTCCCAATATCCAATGCTTCGCAGTTCGTCATCTGGCTTATTTTTATTACTGCAAACTAGCTGAATCTTTCTGTGAACAAATTTGTGTCTGATCTAATAAATGAATTTGCCGAGTAGGCATTGAAGCAGGACGTTTGCTATTAGTTAACATATATTTTGGTATGATTCTCAAGGTGACACAACGCCTATCATATCTAGTCGACGCTTGTTGATTTTACGTTACGCTTCCTGTGGTTCCTCATAGGCAAACATCTGCTTATTGTTTGGTCTTTGAGGCTAGAGTGCGTTTGTTGCATGCTACGCCATGGATGGTGGCAAGTTATGCAGCTACTGCTTGTAACTTTATTTCAATATCAACACCCTGGTTTGTTTCAGGAGCTGACGGGATAGAATCCTAGCTCCGCCATTGGCATCGCAAGATTACAAAACACGCGGATGTGATATTCACATCCACATTGACAATACCAAGGGATCAAAACCAGGCTCTTGGACTTTTCTGGATTAAAGAAATTACTTTTTTTGGACATTCGGCTTTGTGTCATCCGTGGGGAGAAGCACCGCATTTTTTAATATAACTGTAACTGTAAAAAAATTCACGAAATAGTCTGGTTTACAGATTCTATTGCAACATAACGTGTTATGGGGGAACTAAACGACCAAGCAGCATCATTTCATTGTCACAGTTTGTCTGTTTTAAGCATTTCTATGTTGATACTTGTTGTGTCCACCAATACGTCATCAAGAGTAATGTATGGCAACAAACAAGGTTGTACATGTCATTTTATGTGTCACATTAAACCGATTGACTCGTCGCCTTTCTCGTGGTATTCATCATTGTGTCATCTACAGTTGGTGCACTACGATATATGTGAAAAACGTGTCGGTTTGTGTGAATGTTTCTATATCCAAGGTGTTGGCGATGGCGGGGGCGAGGGCGGGAGTAAGTCGAGCGTCATCAAGGCGAACATCTTGTGGACACGCCTGCATTATTCATGCATGGGCCCAGCACACTCTCACAATCGACCACGTATCTCTATGAATTTTTTTACGTTTGAACATCTACATATATGTTTCCATTCGTTATTTCAAACAGAACGAGGCAATATGGGTGCTGTGAAAGCCACGTTGAGAGCCGTTTTAAGCATGGGTATAGCGCGCTATGCGCTGCTATGGTACGTTACGTTCGGTCGTGTGGCGTCGGAGACTCACAGCGCACCACACGGACACCGGGTCCAAACCCTGTCTCACGTGATGGACGTCTTAGAGCATTCACACGGAGCGGGAGGATCCTTGACTGGCCATGTGCTTTTGGGTCTATACTCGTCGCAGTGTAAGAGAGAGGCTGAGACCCTTGGCGTGATTGACCAATTCCTGCCCGCACCTCACTCGCTTCTCTTCCTAGAATCTCAGCTGGATTTGGTGAGTAGAGATTCTGGCCTGAAAGCTTTACATGCCATGCTGCCGGGAGATAGTTGCGTTAAGGCCGTGCTATTCAGGAACGCCCCAGGCGTGTGCGGAAGTCGCTCGGGTAAAGTCATGCACTTCTGGGATCCGACGGTCAATGGCCCGTTCGTCGACTGGGTGTGGGAACAGATAACATTTAACGTGACCGTGACTAACATGGAAAGAGTCTCCATCCTTTGTAGAACAGGTGGTCACAGTCCGTATGTCATGGCACCCGAGGTCAGTCGCATGGAAACAGGAGAAACAGTGTCCATGAAGGTGTACGAAGGTTCTTTCCTTCTTGCCCTTACAGCAGGGAAATCCCCTAAACTAGTCTGGCGGTGGATCGTTAGCCGCGATAGGCTGGCAGTCGACGTGCGCAATCAACACAAAGGAAGTGACGCCATTGGATGGATGACTCAACGAAATTTTGAAGAAATTCGCCTCAATGAAGATATTAAAAAATGGCTCTCTTCGCGGAGAAGACGCACGACTCGCCAGCTGGCCCTGCCTCGGCCAGCTGACCAATGCCGGACAGTCCGAATACCGCTGCATCTTGACTTGGATATTCAGCAGCGTTATCGACTCCATAGACAGGGCTATATCAACATGACATGTTCGCCTCGCCATGAGCAGTATCTCGTTCGGGACCATCTGTGCTTTCCTGACTCTATATATCAAGCCTTACAACACGTGGCATTTCCACGTGCCAAGAATGTTAATACATGCGGTGTGGATACGATTGGTGTCAGCGTGCACTATCTCGACACCAGCCACGCGTCCCACGGCGTCATGCACCTTGAACGCGACCCGACTATGCGTTCCGTTTACGTTCAGATGGGAAAGACCGGAAAGAGTACAATGGGATATTCGGATTTGCATGGGAATGCGAACTCGTTAGCATTCGGCCTAAGTTTCGCGGTTGTGTGTAAGGCCCCAGGTGGCATGTACAGCTGGGCGAGGTCGGATGAAAGCGACTCTGTCATTGTGGGATGGCACATTCGCCAAAAGAAATGCATGTGATCATTCAGATATAGTGATGCCATGCAATGAAGGCTACACAATAAAGCTGAATAAAAATCATAACTTCCATCATGTATGTCTTTTGTTTATTTCCGTTTAACCGTGTATTTTTTACGACGGAATGGATTTGACCCTGTATTGCGACACTGAGATGCCTTCTGTTATGGTGGCACTATGATGGAGGGCTCTTGTGGTGACACTGATTGCTTGCTGTTATGATGGCACTATGATGGAGGGCTCTTGTGGTGACACTGATTGCTTGCTGTTATGGTGGCACTATGATGGAGGGTTCTTGTGGTGACACTGTGCTGGTCAGCTGTAATGATGGTCCCCTTTGCTGGTCTGTGGTCTGCCCTATAGAAGCATATTTATGCGCTTGGTTTGGGTAATGATTTGGCAGGTGTCTCGGCAACTTCACCTGTGAATCAATTAACACATTGAACAACCATATTATATACTCTAAGGCAATGCTCGACAAGCTTATGGTATATTTACATAGTTGAGTTAAAAGGGGAAAATGTATCAATTAATCGCAAGACACAATTAAAGGACGCAACCGGCAGGCTACACACGACAAAGGTTTAGTAGGTTAATGAGGTGCTGACGCGATACTCACACCTACCTGCAACAGGAGCCACCCGCGGTCGCTTCTGGTATATTCCACAAGTAAAGACATCACGGAACCCTTTTTGAAAGTTTTCGTTGAACCAGCCGTAGAGGATAGGATTGAGGGCGCTATTGAAGTAAGCAATGTAGGTGAAGGCATACTTGAGCCTCCGGGTGAAGGCAAGTTCCTGACACACATATGTGAAAACACATATATAACCACTCTATACAACATGCAAACGGATACAATTATAATTAATTGATTGTATGAGAAAATGTGTAAAAAAGAAAAGAAGAGGATGAACCTGTGTGCTTCGTGAGCGATAGACGTCATAGAGCACCATGGCGTGGTATGGAGTCCAACATACAACAAAAGCCAAAACAACAGCTACCAACATCCTCACAACCTGCTCACAGTATACACAATAGAAATCAGTCACCGACATCCTTAAAGCCTGCATATATTAACATTAGAAATAAACCAACATAAAACCTGAATCAGTCACCAATAATCCTTAAAATCTGCACACAGTATACAGTAAACACAAAACCTAGAAACAATAAAATAAGTCACCGACGTCCTAATAACCTGCACACAGTATACACATTAGAAATCAGTCACCAAAATCCTTAAAACCTGCACACATTATACACAATACCCAATAGAAATAAGTCACCGCACACAGTCCTAGAAATAAGTCAACCCTGCACACAGTAGTATACACAATAGAAATAAGTCACCAACATCCTTAAAACCTGCACACAGTATACACAATAGAAATAAGTCACTAACATCCTTAAAACCTAGTATACACAATAGAAATAAGTCACTATCCTTAAAACCTGCACACAATATACACAATAGAAATAAGTCACCAACATCCTTAAAACCTGCACACAGTATACACAATAGAAATAAGTCACCAACATCCTTAAAACCTGCACACAGTATACACAATAGAAATAAGTCACCAACATCCTTAAAACCTGCACACAGTATACACAATAGAAATAAGTCACACATCCTTATACACACCAGAATCCTTAAACCTGCACCACAGTATACACAATAGAAATAAGTCACTAACATCCTTAAAACCTGCACACAGTATACACAATAGAAATAAGTCACCAACATCCTCTAAACCTGCACACAGTATACACAATAGAAATAAGTCACCAACATCCTTAAAACCTGCACACAGTATACACAATAGAAATAAGTCACTAACATCCTTAAAACCTGCACACAGTATACACAATAGAAATAAGTCACCAACATCCTTAAAACCTGCACACAGTATACACAATAGAAATAAGTCACTAACATCCTTAAAACCTGCACACAGTTTTCCTTTATAAATAAGTCATAACATCCTTAAAACCTGTACGGCGGAAGCAATGGAATAAGTCACTAACATCCTTAAAACGCACACAGGTATCCACAATAGAAATCAGTCGCCTTTATCTTTACACCTGTACACATTGCATATGATAGGAAACGAGGATCAATATCCTCACAGCGTGTACAGCATAGATACTTGAAGCGGGCCAAAAGCATTCATAAAATATGCCACAGTATGACGGGAATAAGTCAACACCTTAAAACCTGTACATATATTGGAATATAAGTCACTAACATCCTTAAAACCTGAGCAGTATACACAATAGGCATAATACAAATCACTGCGAAAGTCCTTGATACACAATAGACATAGGTGGAACCAATGCATCCACGCGTAGTACCACAGGCGCTCGGTGCACATTTATTAGCATTTTCCTTAATAAATTTGATCAACCAGCGTGGAGCACGGTATGCCGTGAAGCTTGGTATCACAAACCGAGCACACGTGGTAACCAAGCTATATGATCCGATGCCATATATCTGCCGTCTGTACACATCTCAAACAAAGAAACGAGGATTGATATCCTCATGGGTCAGACGGTTACAGTCGCTACTTCGTGACGACCTGTGCTGACAGACCCATTATCGACCGACGCGATAGTCAATGAAACGTGAACCTCGCCTTTAGCAAAGTAGATCAGCAGGGTGGCTGTCATTGGTAGTATTTAATGGATTTTAAGTCCTGTTGTCGCCATGTGGTGGATAATGCATCCCACGCGTGAGTCCGTGCTGCCATAAGCATAGCTACAATCAACCAAACAAAGTCCGTCTAAACATAGTCCTAGTGCTATCCTTAAATCCAATCAGATCCGTCTAAACATAGTCCTAGTGCTATCCTTAAATCCAATCAGATCCGTCTAAACATAGAACCTAGTGCAAAGTAGATCAGCAGGGTGGCTGTCATTGGTAGTATCCGGATTTAAACAAACGTCCTAGAACCAGATCCGTCTAAACATAGTCCTAGTGCTATCCTTAAATCCAATCAGATCCGTCTAACATATCCTAGTGCTATCCTTAAAATCAAATCAGATCCGTCTAAACATAGTCCGTGCTATCCTAAAATCATAGTCCGTAAACATAGTCCTAGTGCTATCCTTAAATCCAATCAGATCCGTCTAAACATAGTCCTAGTGCTATCCTTAAATCCAATCAGATCCGTCTAAACATAGTTCTAGTGCTATCCTTAAATCCAATCAGATCCGTCTAAACATAGTCCTAGTGCTATCCTTAAATCCAATCAGATCCGTCTAAACATAGTCCTAGTACTATCCTTGGATCCAATCAGATCCGTCTAAACATAGTCCTAGTGCTATCCTTAAATCCAATCAGATCCGTCTAAACATAGTCCTAGTGCTATCTTAATAGCCAGTCAGACCCTTCTAAACATAATTCTAGTGCTATCCTTACAGCCAATCAGATCCGTCTAAACATAGTCCAAGTGCTATCCTAATAGCAAACCAGAACCATCTTAACATATTCCTAGTGCTATCCTTATATCCAATCAGAACCTTCTAGACATAATCCTAGTGCTATCCTAATAGCCAATCAGAACCTTCTAAGCATAGTCCTAGCGCTATCCTAAAATCCAATCAGATCCGTCTAAACATAGTTCTAGTGCTGTCCTAATATCCAATCAGAACCGTCTTAAAATAGTCCTTGTGCTATCCAAATAACTTATCAGAAAGAATCGTCTAAACACAGTCCTAGTCCTATCCAAATAGCCAATCACAATCCCTAGTCCTATCCAAATAGCCAATCACAATCCCTAGTCCTATCCAAATAGCCAATCACAACCCCTAGTCCTATCCAAATAGCCAATCACAACCCCTAGTCCTATCCAAATAGCCAATCACAATCCCTAGTCCTATCCAAATAGCCAATCACAATCCCTAGTCCTATCCAAATAGCCAATCACAATCCCTAGTCCTATCCAAATATCCAATCACAATCCCTAGTCCTAATGTAACCTTAATAACAAACAAGAAAAGTCTAACCATAGTCCTGTTGCTTTCCAAATAACAATACTGTTACAATGGATACAAATGGAGTGAAATAATATTAGCCTCGGCACTTCTGATATTAGTAGTAATGATGCTGCATATTGATGAACGCAATGATTTCATTTCTGTTCCTGTAGCACAATATTGATGTCTTATTGCGATGGAAACTACGAGGAAAATAATACACATTAAGAAGACCACTTTATAGAACAGATTATAGAAATCTTGTGCCAACAAAATGTCGCCTGGAGGCGTATGTCGTATTTACGGTGCGATTGCAGATGTTGTTCATCCATCAGCCCTCTGAGTAGCTATTTGGGGGCCTGAGATTATAGCCGTGGGAATCAGGATAACAATCGATAGTTTGTCCGTTATGCCTCGTTAGATTTTTGTCTGTCTCTGTCAATATTTGATGCTGTAAAACGAAATACTGGTAAACAGTGAAATGTTTTTCTCAATGAAGCATCAATGATTTGCATGTATGTATGGAAAAGCACGACATGAACCGTATGCTTGAGATGCCACACCTTGCTCTGACCACGATGTCTCAGCACATCCTTGTTACTTATGCTTTTACGATGCAGCAACACTCCACGGTATCTGACACAACGGATTATCATAAATAACCACTGAATCAAACCATCATATATAGCGGGACGTGTTGGCCGATGATGACATTTATAATGAATTAAGCATAATGTCGTGTTCGAACCCAGATTTTGCAAATGATATTTACATATTGATGGCCTTTTCTGTGAGATGATGTGATGCATGACACAGGACAGGCTGGTGCCAAGCACGTTAGTCTCTCTATTTAACAAAGCCGATGTAAGCCTGGGATTAGATTGCTGATAGAACAGGTCATCATTACAATAGCCATCGACATCAAGGTATTGTGAACCCTATGAATTATGTGCTTTTATTGCTAATATTACTTGTTATCCATGCTAGGAAATGTACAACACAATTTGGTCAGTGACGCTGTGGATCAACAGTTAATTTTTGTTGACTTTTTGTAACGGAATCAATGAAGTCACATGGTAATGTTACTCATGGTGTCACATGGTAATGTTACTCATGGTGTCACATGGTAATGTTACTCATGGTGTCACATGGTAATGTTACTCATGGTGTCACATGGTAATGTTACTCATGGTGTCACATGGTAATGTTACTCATGGTTTCACATGGTAATGTTACTCATGGTGTCACATGGTAATGTTACTCATGGTGTCCATAGGTAACGTCTCGTCGAGGCCTGTGACGTTCTCAGAGTAATGTCAGAGAAGAAATACTGTAATGTGTTTCGTAATAATGAGAGCATTACCACGAAAAGATAACTAGATGGGGAATTTGAAATGTCTAATGCGGATTTTGTGCGCCTTTGCCTGGTATTTCACAAATCAGGTGTTGATAATTAAGTTTCACTATGAAGTTATGTTTATACATTGCTGGATCCAATAACAGTGACCTGTGTGTATCAGTAAGAGGATGCGGCGCGCGGAGTTGTACATATCGCTGATGTTGTGCCTTCTGGCTGCAACCAAGACGCACCAACTGCCAACAAGCAGCTTCCAACTGCCTAAAAATATCGTTACTCTCTGGAGGAAAGGCGCACAAGGTAGTGCTACAGGCGACGACGCCGCCAAGGAGGGTAATGTCTACGTGTCATTCTGTTACTGTGAGTAATGATCAAGACCGCTGATAAGTGAGGTGGCATTGAATTCATTTTAGACAAAGGTCCCATCCCTGATGCAACCACAGCCGAATCGTATCGGGGCAAACACACGCCATCTCCATTCAACATTCTGTTCTGAAATGTATAGAAAATCAAGCTATCTGCGTCTGAAAGTCAAGAACAAGTGACCGCCATTTGCTTTATCACTCCTCTATGTCATGTCCGCCCTGTATCAATACATAATGAATCTATTCGTGGTTTCAGAATTCGGGACCTGCTACTGTTACGGCGATCCCCATTGTCGTCAGTTTGACAACGGTCGTATGGTAAACCTGCAAGGCTCGTGTCGGTATACAATGGCGAGGGATGGCTGCTCGCAGGGCCAACCTGTTGAAACTGCCACATGGCGAGTAGTGATCAATAACGCGCGTCTCGACGCGGAACATCGCGTGGCTCGTGTCCTTAAAGTCACTGTACTCCTACAAGAATACCAACTGGTGAGTCTTCTTGGCTATCATCATAGTACCTTTGATGCACCGCGAAAGAAAGAGTGATCACGATGAACCATATTTTGTTATTAGAAAATTGAACTGCGCCCCGACTTGGTCGTGCTGGTTAACGAGGTGCGGCTCACAACATCCTCCATGGACTTCGACGACCACGGCGTGACAATATTCACCAATAACAAATATTCGGTACTACTTTGATTTTTACCGTTGCGCTACAGTGATTTCTGACACAAATATATGCAAGTCCAGATTAGCATCCTTTGGCAAGGAGGGCGTGTCTTGTTCCCAACCTATCACCTGTTTCTCGCCCTGCTCCTACCTATACCATTCTTTTCACAGCATGTCATTGTCCGGGATGGGATCAGGGTGACGTGGGATGGTTTGGGTTTCGTGTCAGTCACCGTCCCAATGACCATGTCACAAACGACTTGTGGACTCTGTGGAAATTACAACGGAGTCCCGGACGATGACTGGATATTAGGGATTTCACAGATCTGTATGTCTAAATACCCTAGTGCAGTCCAGGGCGAGTCCGTGAGTATCGAAGTTCTGGATGTAACTTTCAGATAACCCATCCATTACAGTTGTATATGAAACATGTGAGGTGTAACGGAGTCATGTTAAAGTTGTAGCCATCATGTTAGTCCGCGTTGAATCTTCACAATGTCGTGTACTTTAGACTACGAATGTGGATATTCTGGCCACATCGTGGACGTATGCCATTGACAATGCTGATCCAGCTTGTCTGGCCGAGTGCCCCCACCCACCAGTAGACATCTCATGTGAAACAGCAGCCTACGACGAAGCTATTGAGAAATGCAAATTACTTAAAGATGAGAACGGATCATTTGGGGTGGGTTGAAAATACAGTCCATCATCGTGAACCAATTAAAGCACTTTCAAAAATTAAATAATATTAGTTCCTTTCTAGGTATTGACTGGGTTACATACGGGTTCGTCGTTATTGTGGTATCTATGGTTTTTGTTACCGGCAAAACTTATTGTCATACAAGTTATGATCGCATTGCTTACAAGGAGTGTGTGGGGAAACTGCCGGCCGCTTTGGTTGACGAGCGATACCAGGCGTGCTTGTTTGACATGTGTCACACGGGCGGGGGGGACAAGGTTCTGTGCCTACACGCCGAGACAATGGAATGGGAGTGTAAACTCTCCGCCAACACCGTCGTCAAATACCGCAACACAACACTCTGCCGTGAGTCCGCCCGTGAAGATCTGTATACATATAACTGAGATATTGACAACTTGTAATCCTAAGAAGAAAGTTACGATGGTTCCTGCTTCCGTGAGCGTGTTGCTGAGTTTGTCGTTCGCCGCGTGTGGCGTGTGTGGTGTGCAGCAATGGAATGCCCCGCCGGAATGAAGTACCAAGTATGCGGCAACCCGTGTGAGAAGTCATGCAACGATATCGTGGACAAGGACTGTTCCAAACACCTCGTATGTGAGGAAGGTTGTTTCTGTGAAGGCGGTCTGGTGTACGATGGCTTCGGGAAGTGCATCTCGCCGGACAGCTGCGGGTGTTTCGATGATCAAATGAACGTCTATCTACCCGTGAGCTTAATACAGCCTCAATCATTTGTTTCGATGCCTGATCAACTTTACCCGATTCAATCACGAATGTGTAAAAATGCATTTCAAACTGAATATTTACATAAGTCGTAGTTGAACAATCGGACCGATATATTGAGGTGTTAATGTGAACTCATTGCAGGTGGATGAAGAATTTATGACTCCATCCTGCGAATTGGTCTGCCGATGTGACGGCCCTAACGCCAACATCACGTGTACCCAACATGAATGTCCGGTCGACTCTACGTGCGGTGTCAAGCAGGGTGATACGGGCTGTTTTTGCCTTCCTCCCAGACACGAGATCCATGGCAAATGTGTCGGTGCGTCAGTCGTACCTGTTAACGTCATAGCAAACGATTGCAAAGCCCATCTTCTGAAATTGTACTGTCCAACATCACCATGATATGGCCTAGATGCGCTCGGCATCCGATGTCAGGTCCCGAGCGAAAGTTGTTTTATGTACATTAAGGGGCTTGGCAGTCGGGAGCCTGACATCGGGAACCTAGCGCCTGCGATAACGGTTGTGCTTAGCCCCATTCGTGCTCCGTGTGTTGACAGATCTGACAGACCCGTGCGCTGACCGGCTACCTGAGGTGTTGCAATGCTTCACGTGTGAAGGCGCCCGCTCGGATGCCGAGTGCTATGAGATAGGAAAGATGAAAACTTGTCAAATGACAGACGTGAGTGAACACTACATTTCTGCATCATGTGGGCAATAAAGGTTGCTAGCAACCAGTCTGTACCCGTTATTAACCATGGAATCTTGACATAGAGATTTCTAAACATGTAACTATTATAGAGACAATCAGTGAAGAATCATGTGATTAATGTGATGAGAGGAGCGTGTGGTGATGACGTGAGTGATAGGAGGAGCGTGTGATGATGACGTGAGTGATAGGAGGAGCGTGTGGTGATGACGTGAGTGATAGGAGGAGCGTGTGAAGATGACGTGAGTGATAGGAGGAGCGTGTGGTGATGACGTGAGTGATAGGAGAAGCGTGTGGTGATGACGTGAGTGATAGGAGGAGCGTGTGGTGATGACGTGAGTGATAGGAGGAGCGTGTGGTGATGACGTGAGTGATGAGATGAGCGTGTGGTGATGACGTGAGTGATAGGAGAAACGTGTGGTGATGACGTGAGTGATAGGAGGAGCGTGTGGTGATGACGTGAGTGATGAGATGAGCGTGTGGTGATGACGTGAGTGATAAGAGGAGAGTGTGTGATGACGTGGTGATGAGAAGAGCGTGTGAAGATGACGTCTGTGGTGAGAGGTGCGTGTGATGATGATGTGTGTCCTCCTTATTGCAGCCGATTTGCTCGTCTGTGCGTTTGTACGACACGTCCGATATGAGCATGGTATCACTGGATCGCTTCTGCCAATCTCGCATCCATTGCTCGCCAGAAAGCGTTGGACCGAATGTGCAGTATTGCGAGACAGATGATGGGGAGATGACGTGCTCCTCCTGTAACTATGGACCTCTCGAGCCCATCGAAGACCACGAGAGCGTCTACCAGTGCAGCGTGCAAGGTGCTCTATTCACCAATATTGTTGCAGAGGTCAGAGGTCAAACGAAATGCATTCGTACCCCTTCATCGATTGTGACATACCGTAGATCTTTAGGATGTTAAGATTTTCATAGCAACATTGTTGCTGACCAATAAATGGGATTACTCAGAAATACAAAGATTATGTATATTTCGCCAATGCGGGTCAGGGTAGGTTGTACAATCATTACCATCGTCATAGTTTGTCAACCCTACGATATCACACTCGATGATAGAAAAGACAAGAGTGTATTTTCATTAAATATATCATTATCCCAAGTAACAAAATAGATGGTTTTGCTCCGACGACAAACGCTGCGTTAATGAATTGCTTCTCAATACTGGTAAAGGTTATACGCCTTTGTTGAGACAGAAGTTGCTCAACACTGTCACCAGCCCGTAAAACGCGGCAGCTGCCAACAATTCGTCTCCCGGTGGTATTTCGACAACTCGACTTGCCACTGCGCGGAATTCAAGTATGGCGGTTGTGAAGGTAACTCGAACAACTTCGCTTCACAGGAAGAGTGTCAAGCTTCGTGTGGCGATCTACAGTCCAACGGTGAGCGATCGCCCCCCACGCCCACACGGGATATGACAGGGCCAGTTGGGTTGAAGCATTCATTGGTTCCCTTAACGTGATGTGTGTAACGACTGTTGTTTTACGTAAGGTCGTTAATGGTGTACGGTATTTGATCGGCTTTGTGCATCTCACCAGCACTCAATGCTGAGAGGACATTTGTGTTTCCTGTTACATTATTAGATGATTGTCAACTGGAGCCTGATATTGGGTCATGTAACGATAACATTACCAGCTACTATTACGATACACTCTCTAAGACCTGTGCTAGTTTCCAATATGGAGGTTGTGAGGGCAATGGGAACAGATTCGCCACCCTGGACGAGTGTACCAGGTCCTGTCAGGTAAGTTTGCCATAATGTGGCGCATTGATAGCGGCAATTATCAACCAAATAATTCATCATCAATTGATTATTGCTTACACTTATTTTCCTTTATTCATAACTTTTGAGCTTCTTGGTGAAGTGGTCTTGGTGTTAGGGAAGTAATTAAGCGTCGCTGGAGGTTCTGTAAGGAGTGCTACTGCTCCTGTGTTCATTGTGTGATCAGACATGCTGAGACAAGAGCAACTCCAACGACACTGTCAGCGGCAAACCAACCCACCCAAGAGGGACTTGCTTCTAGATATCTTCCTTGCACGTTCAATCAAGAGAAAACATTTCTTAATAGATTTTAGCTACCAGCACTGTTATGTTTGATTGCGCTGCAATATTGTTTGTCCGCAAATCGTCAATAAAATTGTGACTCAAAAACGTACGACTTAGCGAGTAGTATAGGTGTTAGCGGGTCTAGCGCGAGGGGGCCACGAGTCGCAGGGGGCAGGGGCAGGGAGTCATCCAACCAGTCAGCAACCATATTACCAACAGACTAAGTTAGGGCAGCCTCGGTATGGCGTTGCTGGGCTACCGGGAATCAACCACATGGGGAACAGCCATTACCTATACTACCAACCTCCAGGGTCTATCCATAGAGGTCTTCAAGCGTAAACATTCTGGGGCCAAGTCTACCTGTGTAGGTTCCATTTTTCACGCGGTCGAGGCCCTCTATAAACTGGGCAACCTTAGCGTTGTTCTGCTCGATAAAGTCGGGATCAGGATGAGCGGTTATCAACCTCATCGTAAAGAGCTTCCAACAGTAGAACGCCACCGTCGACCTCTCAACGGTCCCCCTTGGTCTTCCCAGCCATGGACCGTGATGCTCCTGTTCCACGTCCAGGCAACTATTAAACCTCCCTTTTGCGCCATAGTCGCTGTCTTCGAGGCCCTCAATCGACGCCCACCCCCAAGCCACCATCTCCTTATACTTCTTCCAATCCTTGTGATACACCTGGTTATACGCCTCAGCCCTCCCCAGGTCCTCAAAGGCGCACAACCTGAAGACGCAGTCGACAAACACCCCGATGGTCGCCAACGGACTGTGGTGTAACCCCAACAGAACCTGAGGCTTATACATGTTAAGAATCACCCTCCCAGGACTCCGAGTGTAGGGGCACTTTATCTCGAACAGCACAACCTCCTCAGGATGCCCCCGACAGACAGCATCCACCCTCGTTGCTAGTTTTTTCAGTCAGCTTCTTGCTATAGCTGCTGAAGTAGTTTTGCCCTATGATAGCGGAGTAGTCACTGCCTCCAACGCAGCCCTTCCTCGTGGTCTCCCACTGGTCCTTTTTTTGCTTGACTCTGCTATGAGCGTTGCAGAAAGATTTAATCGCCGCGTCCATTATACACAGCAAACACCACTCTTTAAATAGCCCACAAGCAGCCCCAGCAGCACCCAACACTGTGGCAATTGGAATGGCAACTACTGTAGACATTACACCTACACCACTCGCTCCAAGACACATACCAACAGTAACTAAAGCAGTGTCTACCGCGTCCGCTGAGTTTACTGCACGCCTATATCTTTTATACATACCACCATAATGCTCGTTTTCTTTCTCAAGGTATTGCTTCTGGAGACTGATCTCATTCAGCTGATAAGAGTGGCCTGGATTCTCATCAGGTGACGCAGTTGGTTGTTGATTCATGCTACCGTTATAGGCACATAAGTCTATAAGTCAAGTTCAATTAAGAGTGATACTACAGACCAAGTCGCCCCTCTGTTTTGAGTGGTTGCATAAAAGTTAATAACGTTGCCTAGTTCTACATGTAAAGGCGGTTCTAAAGATGTTACAATAGCCCGGTGGTCAACAGGCTTACTTATTCCTACCGATTGAGTTGTCCCATTTATAACAAGAAACACTGCTATTTCACCAGTATCAGCACCCACACCAGAAGACAACCCCATACGCATGATCTTACCATTGGATAACATGGTATATCCACAGCTTGAGTCTCGTGAGTCTCGACCCCTGGCCCCATTTCCAAACGACCACTCATATCCTCTGCGAAGAGCGCCACTTGCTTCTGCCCAAATAGTAATGAGGGGTTTCGTTTTTTCAGCTACGTGTTGTCTCAGGTCCCTGCGCTGCTGCCTATGTCGGTGTCATCCACATACTTTTTATAAGCAGCATCCTTTGGCGAAATCGGGGCTCTCAGCTCAACGATTTATTATCTCCTATTTCATGGTCTCCAGTCATAGTACTGCCACCTTTATCCATTTTTTGTGAGTCTACATAGGTCTTTGTTGCATATTCGGAGAGTTCGGCGCCCAGATCCGCTTCCTGGTGAGTTCCATAAATACTCGCTTTTATTGACATCTTGTAAATTCGAGAACAACACCAATAGGTAAGTCGTGGTTGTTCAGTAGACGTCCCTTATTATCCCTGATCTGAACCTTCAACTCATTTACAGCTCCGACAGCAACACGTTTTAACACAGGATTAGCGATGTTCGTGGTCATAATATCACCGAAAGAGCTGCCCCCACAGCACACAACTTCAAGAAGCGTAGTGGGCGCACCATCAAGTATGTTGTGCGTTGTAGTGACTTGATCGAGGTGGACATAAAGTGGGTTAAAGACGCTAAAGTTCACGGGCCAGCCACCTTTGTGAGTACCTGAAGGGATCCATTCCCCACCCAGACCGGTATCAAGACACAATATTTTTAACACACCGTCACATCGTAAAGACCCAGAAGGAGTGGAGAGGGTAACAATCCCAGTTGAATTATCAACCTCCAAACTAGGACCCTGACTTATAAGTTCAAATTCCTCCTCTATACACTTGAAGCTCCAAAAGCCAGGCGGGAGACTGGAACGTTTTGACTCTGACCCAGAACCATCTGGCAGCCATAGAAGGGGCACATCTGATTCAATGTTATACCAACCCACAGTATACGTGATTGACCTTAGGCCATCACATAGATCACCTCTACTATTGTCAATAGCATTTTGCAGGGAGACAGCCTCGCCGCTTTGAACATTTGATAGAGTGTGATACATAGCACTATGAACAAAGAAGCCTTTACATTCAATACGAATAAAACGTACAAACCCGGCCCGGTATACCCATCACATATTGCCGCTGAAGATCTGACACATCTCCTCATCCAGGTTAAGCCACGTAATATCACAGATGCGTTTGGTGTGGAGTTCTCCAACCTGTTTGATAAATACTTGGTGCCAAACATAAGCGACGACACCCTTGTAGTTGGCTGGAGAACCAACCACATGCAATACTGGCAGAACCAGGTAAACTTTGTTGTATGGTGCGCAACAAGCGGCTGCGGAGTTTCTGCCCTAGAACACCTCAAATCTGACTCCCCAGCACTAAGTAACCTCTACAGGTTCCACGTCTACTACACCATCCGGAGACTTTTAGATGAAATGAGAATAGCACTGCCGGATGACGCCACATGGTCAGCTACCAACAACACCTTCGACAAGAGAATCTACCACCAGCTCTGCCACGAGTTTGGGGTTGATGAAAACAGTGACTGGAGGATAAAGGGCGGCAACCAGGGCCTAGGGTGGGTCTACTTCACCGACCCTGAAACAAACGACGTACGGGTTATCACTCATTACGGAAACACCCACCTGTACGAATCCGTTAGGCAAACCTTTGAGAAACCAACCGACGGCTTTGTTTTCCAGGGCGGCAAGCTACACATTGATTTTATAAAGCAAGACCAGGATGGAACAAACACTGCCTGGAGTACTTACATCCTAGAATAATCAGTGGGGTTCACCGCCCCAGGTATCACTATCACACGGATCAACGACAGCATTTGGACCTATGTCTGGGACATTCTTGGTGCACAGGCGCAGACCCGCTCAGAGATACTAGGTGTTGGCACGTCCTTTGATGCTCAGAAACAATTTCAGGCTAACGTTGAGGATGCCATCAACTCCACAGTGGACATTCTCTCATCCATCCGCAGGTATCAGAACGTCCTCCAGAATGCTTCCTCAAAGGTTGATTATGTGTTTGGAACGGGCCTTTACATGGCTCCGTCGGATATGAGCCTTGCCATTGGCAACGTTGTCGGGTACAACAACCTGATTACCATTGCAACCAAGGAACAACAAATCGGTAGCAATACTGATGTTAACGCGGTTGACGTACCTCCAGATAGAGGAAGCTTTGACCCTCAGCACACTGCGCCAGACCCTCCGCCCACCGCCGAAGACCCTCCACCCGCCGCTCTGCCATCTACGCATGAGGATGAGAAAACCGCTCTTATTGTAGGCGGAATCGTAATAGGCTTAGCTGTGCTTTGGTTTGCTATGTAGTAGGTCTCGGAGTATCAGTAGGATAACTCCCCCCACCGCCACACCTGCGGCCCATACATGTTCTGCCATCCAACCAGCCACCTTTGCAGCTGACTTAAGCAGCCATGATACGATGGATCCTTCAGGACGTTTGCCAAGGAGTTCAGCTGTTTTTTAATCCATTCCTTTAAGCCCGGCTTATCAGCTGGCGGCGGCGTTGGTGCTGGGGTTGGACTAGTGCTCCCTCCGCTCGTCAAAGCAACTACCAGGGTCGAGATTGCCAATCCAATCGCAGTGAGGATGGAGGCGATTGTTATGCCTTGCTCCCTGAACAGGGTACGCACACGCTCAGCTAGCGTTGTGTCCTCATTAATAACCCTACTGATTGTTTTCCGGATGGGGTTAATTTGAGACTGCAATATTTTTCGGTTTTCAGAGGCAGCCTCAATACGGGCACTGCGAAGATCCTACAGTTCAGCAAGCTCATTTGCTTGGAATCTCCATGCTGGATCTCCTTCCCTCCCTGCCTCCTCCAGGCTTGCCATTTTAGCTTCCCGTTGGGCTATATCCCTTTCTAACTCACTTATCTTAGCTAGGTTGTTCACCAACTCACCCCTCAGGGTCTGCATAGCCTTGTCAAGCCCTATAAGCTCTCGGAATGTCAGACCATCCGTCTGTGTGCTCATGTCTTCTATAGCATTATGAAGGCCCTCTATGAAGCTTGTCTCTTCCACACCAGGCCCTCTCCCAGCTGTGGCTTCAGGTCCACTCATTTCCATACCCTCTGAGGCTTTAACGGCTACTTGGTCAACGACTTGGAGAGCCCGCACTTCCCTTTGCGACACCGCTTTTCGGGACCACTCAGTGAACCCCAAACCATCACGGATGGCCTTAGGCCCCCAACCTTTATTAGCTATTGTTTGAAGTGAAAGCGGGGCTTTGGTACGAGAATTTATAATTATTAAGTCGGGGTAGTCCTTCAAACGTAACTGTCCTCTAACAAGTTCAAACTTTGTATAATCGCAGCGGAGCGTGGGTGAGTGGCCTTTTTCTGCCAATGCATCATAATAATTATTGACGGCGCCTATAACGAGTCGGCCGTCCTGGTATAGACTGATCCACTCCGGCTCGCAGCATGAAGGGCATCCTACTGCTCTTTGAAGACCCCCAGGGCGCCTCATACGCCAGAAAGACAGAGTCGTTCTACAATCCAAAGATTACGAAGGTCGAGGTGACCATTGAGGGCATCTCCAATCAGCTCTATGCCAAGAGCATGCGTGGCTACCAGTAGTGGGACAAGGTGAAGAAGACCTTTGTAGCAACGAGTAAACGAGACACCAGTGTAGCAATAGCAGTAAAAGACTTGGCATTGTTGGACGTTTCCATAGGAGAGTACCTAACCAGTAAGTATGCTCTGTGGCTCGACTTAAGGATGAGTGATGACGACCAGCTGCACGGTAGTGGCAGGGCCGTGGAGAATGCGTCTGAGGGTGTCACCATTCAGATCACAAAAAAGGCAGAGGCGGTCGGTGCATTGAATGTCTATATGTATATTGTTATGGATGCACATTAACATTAAAGATGGCAGGTTCGTCAGCGCAGTCTACTAACAAGGGCTTGATGACCGAGTTTACATTTCCAGATGGTCCCTGTTCGGCAATTGTTTGTGGGCAGACAGGATGTGGGAAAACCGCATTCATCCTCGACCTACTTGAAGGGCCCTTCTTCGGCGCCTTCGAGCATATTGTAATTCTCTGTCCTACCATATGTTTCAACGAGGCCTATCAGACGCGGTCATGGGTGTGGCATGATTCAGAGGTGTATGTGGTTGACCCTGGGGAGCTGCTCCATGACCACTTGAGGGCTTTCTACCACTGCTTTAAGGGCGAGCCTACCCTCTACATTACTGATGACTGTTCGGCAACAAAGGCCCTCACCAAGAAGAAAGACATGTTATCTGACCTGGCCTTTAGCGGCCGCCATGCGCAGCAAAGTGTCTGGGTCCTCACCCAGAAATTCAACTCTGTGCTGAAGGATCTACGTGAACAGACCCGTTGGATGGCACTTTTCCACACCAAAGATAGGGACTCGTTTGAAGACGCCCTACGAGAGAATGATGTAATTCCAACGAAGGAGGAACGTACCACAGTACGCCATCTACTAGCAAAGACCAAGCACACAAAACTGCTGCTGAAGACTGATCAACCCACTGGATATGCCGTCGATTGAGGTGATGCTGGGCCGCTGCTTCAGTAAACAATTTAGGTTTCTTCGTCTGGGAAGCAGTGCGATATATTAGACTTCGAAGGTGTGTACGTATATTCATGGATCCTGATACCATTATTGATCAACTCCTTGAACAGGATGCGGCTATCCCGCCAGCCACAAAGTCGGAGTGAGCAGAACCCCGTTGCACCCCTGGTGAAGATTTATCTTCTAAGAGAGATAGGCTTGCTGCTGTCATAGCTGGGGGTCAGGCTCATCAGTACCTCGGCGATCAGCACCTGTCGGCTGCAAAGATTGAATCAATGTCCGATGAAGAGATAAAACTCTATGTGAAATATGAGGCTCGGCTGGGCGCTAGCATGACGCGAACTCTGGGGCAGTCAGTTCTCCAATTGTTTTCTAGCGTTGCTTGTATGTTTCTTCCAATCCCCCCAGAACATCAGCCAAATCTGATTACGGACCTCGAGACTGACCCGTTTGTCGGGCATGCGCTAAGAACTGCCACATGTGAACTTTATCATCGCTATGGTAAGATGTTGGCTCCGCTTACTGCCAATTTGGAGCAAGCACCCCGGCGATCCGGGACCGGCTGTCTGACACCCCTCCTGCAGAGGACCTACCTGGGTGCTGTCAATTGGAGGAACAAAATTAGTAGGTAACATGGAGAACGCAAATCAAGAGATAATGGCAGTGACTAGTGATCAGCCTGCGCCTCAACCTCAACCTGTGCCAAAGGAGAAACCTACGAAAGACGCTAAAAAGGTTGAGGCAGGCCGAAAGGGTGCTGCAGCTCGAAAAGCTAATCAAAATAGACTTCTGAGAGAGCTGCTGGAGGCTAATTCCGTGCTACAGTCTGAAAACTGGCCCCCTCCTCCCGCCGACTGGGGGTCTGCCGCAGGGGAGATGGGTTCGACTCATTCTTGGCCAACGTGGGCGACATCACCTTTGAATGTTGGTGGGGTGGGGGTGTTTGCACTAGCATTGTATTGTTACAGGCAGAGAGTTGTAGCCTCACCCCCTAAACAGGTTGTGCCTAGGGGGGTGCCAGCGAAGTCAGCCCCTCCCGATGCTCATTTAAAGGACCCGTTTTACATGGAATAAGATGACAACACCAATTACTGATGGGAAAATCCTCGTCAACGCGCTGTACCATGGTGCAGTTGTTTCCGGTATATCAATAGGTTATGCCAAGCTTGCAAAGATGCTTCTGGGTGGTGGCGCGCCGCGTCTTGATTTCACCCTACGCGACCTGGCTATGACTATTGCCGATGTATCACTAGCTATGGCCACAAAGGATATGCTAATTAAACAAGGAATCTTACCAGTTGATATACTGAAATAATGGCCACACTCGTGTTACTTGTTGGATGTGCTCTTGTTAACGCCCTTGCATTCTCTGGGAGAAACTTTTTATTCTCTAAATTACGAAGCGGCCAAGTAGACACGGAACGTAAACGCCATGATATGGCAATCGAGCAGCATCAATCTGCTCAGGCAGCATGGGCCAAGAAGCAAACTGAGCGCTTAGACTTCATCAATGAGCAACTCCGCCGCCAGGGACATGCCGAGCATACTTTTCGGGATGTGGACGAGGCTATGCGTGAGTACTCCCTGATTACGGGTAAATCCATCGACAAGCTGAACTCTGAGCCGCAGCTTTCAGACTTCTACGAGCCCTCAGATGGTCAAAAAGGGCGTGAGGTGGCGTTCATTATACTGGGTATGGCTGCAACTGGGCTGGTTGCATACAGGCTTGCTATGTAGGTCATTTTGGAGACTCGGGCTTTAACTTTGTATGGATCGTCGCATGCAAAAGATCTACTATAGTCCTAAGGGCTACTGGAAAGGCATTACAGCTATCAAGAAGCTTGCAACGGAAGCAAGGGTTTCTGAGGAGGTTGCCAGGGGGTGGCTAACAAAGCAAGCTATATGGCAAATCTACCTGCCAGTGCCCAAACACATTCCCAGACCAAAGTTTGATGTCCCTGTCCCTAATGACGTTCACCAAGCCGATCTCTTATTTCTTCCTCATGACGTTGTGAAGCGCCGGACTTACAAGTATGCCCTAACTGTGGTGGATGTGGCCTCACGCTACAAGGTGGCCGAGCCATTGGCTACAAAGGAGGCTAAAGAGGTCGCAGGTGCACTCGAAAGGATATACAAGCGAGGACCACTGGGGTGGCCTAAACTACTTCAGGTGGACCCCGGACGGGAGTTTATGGGAGCAGTGAATCAGCTGCTAGCAAAACATGGAGTATCAGTCAGGCGTGGCCGTGTGAATATCCATCAAGACCAGGGTATAGTAGAGCGCTTTAACCGAACACTTGCTGAACGACTCTTTGGACACCAGTACGCCGTAGAGTTAAGGGATACTGGAAAACGATTCACTGAGTGGGTCTCTCGACTGCAGGCTGTAGTCTCTGGGATAAATTAGGTGACCCGGTTGACTGGGAAAAAACCTATGGATGATAAAGGCAAAACGAGTTGCACACAAGCCCTCTGCAGTCATACCAGGGCGCCCGCTGGGGGTCAAAGAGCAACAGCTTCCTTCTGATGTTGGCGTTCACTACCTCTACCAGCCTGGTGAGGCAGAGCAAGACCACCGCGGCGGGCCACTGACCCTCTGTGGTCACTCAATGTTTCCCGGATTGGATGCTCTGTCACTAAACCTGGTGAGCCTGTACTATACTATTTGTTGGATGGACCGCCCCGTGGCTTTGTAAAGGAGGAGCTGCTTGTGGTGCCGCCCGATACCCAGCTGCCACCAGACGGTATTACCAATTAGATAAAAGAAAGGTCGGTAATAATGGCAGCAACTGGAAAGTGTCCCTGGATTCTACTCGAGAAGAGAGACCCCTGTGGTAGGCCCTGTAGGCTTGACTTTAGTGCAATGCACAGGTTTAAGATTAAGCAGGGGATCGTAAATCGGCTTTGTGCAGAGTGCCAGAGGGGCATCAAAAATAGCCTAAAATTATGTATGGGTTGTGGATACGAAAGGGTTAACCACAAGTGCCTTCGTGAGAAGAGGAGGCTTGAGGGCGGTGAACCTAGTCGCAGGAAGGCCCGGGTGGCGACTCATGCCTGAGACTGAGGAAGGCGTGCTAGATAAACCTTCTCGGACCAAGCCCTGGTCACAGATGGTGGTGCCACCCCCCTCTAGGAAGACCACTCGGCTCAGGAAGGCCACCCCCAGTCTCACTATAGCCGGCATATGTGAGAAGGTGGATGACCTCCTGAACACAGAGGGTGAGGGAGAGGTGTCCAGCAGTGATGCGGGAATCAGTGGCCGGTCGGAGGTGGAAGGTGTGGATACTCCCACGGTTGAATACGATACACCCTGTCTGCCGGCGGTCTACGCCGGGTGGTAGGCCTGGGTATGTCCGTAGGCCAGGGTTTGTACACAACCCGAAGCTATCCACCGCTTTGTATCAAAGGGGGAGAGGGACACCTTGTTGACGTGCAGCCCATATATCTTGTGGTTGTCACTTCGGAGCATGTTCATCCCATGGCGGAACCGCTTCTGACTGAACAGTGATTCAAGGTATTGGGCGTAGCGCAGGTGTTTCTTAACCACAACCTTTTTTACGCCCTTTGCTTTCTTGATTTCCTCCCGGGTCGACATCAGGATGGAGTACATCTTGGGCGCTGGGCTACATACTGTCTGATGGGTACACCGCCGCACTCGTCCTTCATCTTTCCTAGAACCTTCTTGTTCTCGTTGCTGTGGAGTGGGTGGGCTGGGTTGTAGTTGCTGGTGTCGAATAGGTCACTGTCGTTTTTCATGTCGGCGTAGATGTCTGGTGTGCGGATCTCCAGGAGGAGGAAGTCGGTGTCGGTGTAGAGTAGGTTGACATCCCAGCCGTACCGGGGCTTCATGGTGTTGTAATAGAAGTCGTACATGAGGTGTTTGGACAGGTCGAGGATACACATCCCCACGTAGACTGGGCGGTTGAGGACTAGGTGGGCCTTGTGGATGTGGATGGCGGCCAGTTCGTCATCAAATATTTTCTGCCGGGCGAAGGGGGGGCTGGCAATGAGCTTTCTTATTTTGTTGCTGTCTGCAGTACGGACCAGCTTCACGTCAACCCGCTTGCGGAGGTTCTCCATGGTCTTACGGAAGACGGAGTTGTTCATTAGTTTGCAGAGGTCCTTTTCGAAGTCACTGGTTGCGGCCTTGTGGAATTCGGTGTTGTTCCGGATGTAGGGCTCCATCCAGGGGCTTTGGGTGAAAGATAGGGCGCGGCGGATCTTGGTCAGCCTCATCCCCAGGGCCAGATACAGTTTGAGGTTTCTGTAATGGAGTACGTACTTCTCCTTGTTCCTCAGGTTCGGGACCAGCTTCTCAACGCCGGTGCCGCTGTACTCGTGAAGAAGGTTTCGCTGGTAGTCTGAGAGCCACTCTTTCTGGACTAGGAGCCGCTCTGGGGCCAGGGGTAGTCGTTGTGGGCGTCGTGAAGCTCGGCTGGATACTCTAGGTGGACCTCAAGGATGTACCCGGTCTTGGCGCCATCGGATTGGGCGCGGACTATTCTGGAGAGCGACTCTGGCCGGTCCACCCATTCAATGCTCGAGGTCGGTAGGGCCTGGCTCATTGCCCAGCCGTAGAGGTTGTTGGCATCAAGGTACTGGATATAGCTTGTGGGCTTGTCCTGGTCAAAGTCTCCTACGTAGGGATTGTTTGCTTTCGTGTGGCGCCGGGAGACCATGCTTATTCCTCCGCGCAGACCTTTCTCGATGACGAGGTGCTTGTCGTAGTCGGTGAGGAGTTCGAGCTCTGCCCCTGTGCTCTTGAGTAGAGCGTCCCATGAGAGGCCTGGGCTGGTGTAGTAGTGGGCCGGGTCCAGGCCGTACTGCTTTAGGCTGGTCTTCCGCAAGGTTTCAAATACGTCGGCTAGGAGGAGTACGTCGGTCCGGAGGTAGAGGTCGTGGTAGTCGCCTATGTTCTTGCAACCGAACGTGCTCCAGACCTTTTGCGTATGGGCGTAGTCTGTGGCTGATATGCCATGCTCTGAGAGCTTGCTGTAGAAGTCTTGGGTGGGCGGGAGGGGAGATTCAAACTTATCCCAGCTGTCCATGAACTCGTAGGGGAAGACTCCCTTGCGCAATAGTAGCCCTCGCTTTGTCTGGTCTGCTTCATACTCTGCCGTCGCGGTGAAGGCGTCTAGGCTGTTGGCTGAGACCAGCTTGTCGAGGGAGGGGGCCAGGAGGAACTGTGCACTGTCTATGAAGCGGAGCTGTCCTAGGGATAGGGATATGTACTTCTCCATATTGTTGGGTACACAGTTGATGTCTCCCTCTACCTTGCTTATGCCCTGCAGTAGGAAATGGGAGCCCCTTAGGTTGTGGAAGACCACGGGGATGGGGGTTGTCTTAGGACTCAGCCTAAGCTTTAGGTTGCAGGCGTTGTGGGCTGGCTCTCTGTACTTGCCGGTTATGTGGCAATGGTCACGGACCCGGTTGGTTCCGAGTGGTTTGCTGCAGACGTGGCATTGGGTTGCGGTCTTGTGGACTCTTTGGTCGTCTCGGGTCATCCGCATGGGGACTGGCTTGGAGAGAACCGATTTGATCTTTTTCTCCTCTTGCTGTAAGGCCTTGAGGAACTTCTCCACGGCGTCGCTTCCCCTGTAGATGACTGGGGGTGAGGTCTTCCCGTCGCATCGGACTACTATGTAGCCGTACCCGCAGCCCTGGTGTTCCTGGGTCTTCTGGGTGTTGCTCTTTTCTGGATTGAGGGCTGCCCCTGGGAGCTTTACTCGAAGTCTGCGTAGATGACATAGGGGGCCGGAAGTTGTTTTTGCCAGTTCTGAAAGGTTAGGATGTTTTTCCCCTCCTCTGGCATGTCTACTCGCACGGCAGTCTGGCCTATGCCTGCACACTCCGGCTTGTGGGCCAGGAGCAGCTTTTCGGTTTTGTACCCGTGGAGGCAGCGTTCGCAGAAGAACTTGCGGTGCTGATACTTTGTCTTGTCGTAGAGGAGGCGGTTCAGGTTCTTGATCCAGGTGTAGAGGCACAGGCCGTCCTTCTCGATGAGCATGAGGTTTATACAGTTGCCAGGGAGTTTGCTGATTTGGTAGACCATGACAGCTTTCCCGTCCCAGCCAAATACGTTCAGGCCTCTGTCCAGAGCGGTTTCGATTTTTCCGACGTGGGCGACTGGGGTTCGGTAGCACACGCCTGAGCCCTCTAGCTTATCTATGAGCCACTGGATGTTGTACTTTGATGTCCGCTGCGGATCCTTGCTGGCTTGGTTGAGGGCTGAGACGATGGCCCATAGGATGCAGAAGTCGTCTCGGTTCTTAACGTTTATGATGGCCTTTTTTTGTAGGAGCCGCCTTTGAGTGGTTGATACTTCGCGATGTCGATCCAGATGGTTTCTACCGTCTCGAACATCCACCCAGAACCTAGGTTAACCCACTTCTCAAGCAGCTCCTGGATTTGGGGGCCGGCCGGGTCTATCGCGGAGTCAATGTCTTCTTTGCCTAGAACCGTTTGCTGCTTGGTTCGTAGGACTGGCTATGCGTACTTCGTGACACCATCTTTGTCAGTCTTGTAGAGATCTACTTTGACTGCGAGCTGGGTTTTGAGGCCATCTAGCTGGTTCAGCTCCTCGGCCAGAACTTTACGAACCTGGGGTTGCACGCGTTTCTGGAAAGTCAGGAGGTCCGGGGCGTAGGAGTGAGTCTTGGGGACGTTCATGACCCAGCCTTGCACTTGGTTGTTGATGGCCCACTTGGTTCTTCTGAATTTGAGTGCCGCGAGGGCTGCCTTCGAGCGTGGGTAGGGCGGTGGGGCTGTGCCGTGGATTTCAGCATAGTCAGCTTGAGCTTGTTTCGCGCGTGTGTTGTGGGGCGTCATTACTATAGCGCGCTGTTAGTCTAAAATGGTGACAAAATATGAAAAAAAGAAGTCGTGGCCCCGGGGTTGGCTGCCCTAACTTAGTCTGTTGGAAATATGGTTGCTGACTGGTTGGATGACTCCCTGCCCCTGCCCCCTGCGACTCGTGGCCCCCTCGCGCTAGACCGGCTATTACTTATACTACTTAGCGTGCAATATTATTAGGTCGGTGCTACACGGCATTTACGCAATCCGTCTTGGCAGGTTTCTCATTCTCACCCTGTCTGTCCGTCTGTCTGTCTGTCTCTGTCTGTCTGTCTGTCTGTCTCTCTGTCTCTCTCTCTCTCTCTCTCTCTCTCATTATCTTACCCTACCCCAATTTCTGCCAGTGAAGACGTCAACTAGCCTACCTTTTTTCTGGCTCTCTGTTGCACCAGTGTTTGGTTGTCACATTGTTCGCCTGGTGGTTGGCGTTTCCACAGTGTGGCTACAATCATAGCGTAGGCCACGCACATTATCATAACGGGAACTCCATACAGCAGTATCACCTGGTAACAGAATCATAACGTCAAACAATAGACCCGATTAGTAATAGAATCATAATCTCTGACAGCAGACCCACCTGACACAATTATTTCGCTAAACTATAGTCAATGAACGTGGTAACTTAAATTTACTTACAAAACGATATTGTGTTCACAACTTGCTGTTTATCATAGCATGTGAAAGTTCGAACATTCGACATAATGACTTCAGCACCGCACCTGTATCGTGAGGTAGATCTTGCGGCCCGGTTGGTGCGTCAAACAAAACCCATAGTCCGTCATGAACCAATAACGAGGCCAGTTCTCCTCACAGAATATCTCGTGTCTGTTCCTCCAGATGATCTCGACCAGACGACGTGAGAAGACATGAGGCAGTGCTGAGGCACCTGCGGCCAGCCAGGTGACGGTCACTATGAGGAGAACCTGCCAGCGACGCCAGGTACGTGCCCGGGCACGTAGCGGATACACGATGGCGAAGAAGCGATCGACGGAGATGACTGTTAAGAAGAAGACGCTGGCTGTGGCCGACAGGGCTGTCCGACGGGCGAAATCACATTTCAATCAACAATGGTTTCATTTAAAGGCTACTATGATATCAAAGGTATATTTCGCTTGATCACTTTTGGTTGTTCTGTGGTTGTAAACCTGACCATATTCAAATAAGTACAATTAAAGAAAACAACTAACCGAGAACAAATGAATTAGTGACGCATACAGCAGCACCAAAAGGCCACTCTGGAGTGATATGAAGGCCCATGTGGACCCACATACAGAGACAGGTAACCATGAGATCAGACGCGGCTAAGTTCGCCATGTAGATATTCGTCATCGTATGCATGCGCTTACTACCGACCACTATCAGCAACATTGCCATGTTTCCAGCAATACCTAAAGCCATGGCCAGGGCGTAGAAACTCACTTTGAGCGCCACCTCCCCCTCGGGGATAGGAGGCGGCACCTCCCCATCGATTTGTGCGTAGAATTCTGGCGGGAACGGGAGATCAGATGGAGCGCGTTCACCTACGTCACAGTCCACGGACGCCGTCTGTGACGTCATAGATTCCGTCATGCTCGTCGTATCGATGACGTCGGTATTACGTCCTGATGATGTGTCCTGTCAATCACAGGTGGGTTGCTGTCGTCACCTGGCTGAAAACACCCACAGCTATAAACGAGCCAGTCATCCTTCTACACAGCTTGTTGCATTTCCAGTGGAGAGCCAAGCACTGGACCGTACACCCATACACCACAAAAAGCTCGTTCTCGCTCGCAAACCACGACTAAGGCACCAATGGGTTGATTTTGCAAAACATGATTGAAAAATACGTTGGATTAAACCGCATAACTCTTCGCTTTGATCTGACAAATCAGCATTTTGAGCATGTAAACGTAGAGATATTCATCAGGATAATTTTGCTTTGTACGATTTCATTCTTCTGTTCTTCTAGCCATACTTCCGTATATTCCCTTATTAGCGCCCCCGGGGGCGTTACATTTTGGAAAGGGGGAGGAGGGCGTTTATAAAGCGTCAAAAATAAGTGTCAGATTTGAACGTGCGAACAAGTATATGCGCTGTGCATTTTTTTTCAGTTTAGTGTTTTATCAACGTGTTACAGTTATGTTAACAGTTTTATTAATTTTTATAAAACTGTTAACAGTTATCAACGTGTTACTAAAACAGTTTATGTGTTAATGTGTGTCAGAATAGTGAAAGTTTGAGAATATAAAAGAATGAATTTATAAATTTATGGTAAGTCATGATTTTATCTTTTCTTTAAAACGGAAGGGGGGCGTAAATTAGGGGAGGGCGTTAATTAGGGAATATACGGTAAGTCATTTGTAAGTTATATCATGGTGTTATTGCGGAGGATAAGTAGTTGTGGTCGCATGTTGAAGAATCAAATTTGACGCATACGAAAGCCGTAGTCTGCGCGCTGAGACAATATACCTGTACGCTTGCGCACTCCCTGACCAATGGGAGTGGAGGCCGGATGGGATTATGACAGGGCATCAACCCGTTATCGCTTGATTATAGTCTACGAGCAGGTGGAAGAGATTTCTTATGAAACATTTGATGTATAGATGGTTGCATGCATGCGTAAAAAATATATTCGTGGATATTGTTTCGATAGTAGTAGATGTTATCAGTACGTTTTGTATAGTTGCCTTGGTTTAATTCTATTGATTAGCTCGTCTCGGTATTCATAAAAAATGGCCGCTCGCTCATGTGGTTGCCGATCACAAGTAAGAAGCAAATACAGTACATCGCCCATGTTGAGGGTTACTATCGGACTATGACAAAATCATGGGAAGGTACATCTTGAAAACAAATGATATTTATCGATTATAGGATTCATGAGCAATTTAAACAGAGAAGCCAAACCGGGACATAATTATAGATTAGTGGGTCGATTAGCTTTGATCAAGATGGTAAAAGGTGATAATTCACTCACCGGTAATTTGTAACTGCTCGGCTGAAATATAAAACGAATCCTTGATGACAATTCCTTCTGTACCTGCCACCTCTGGCTTCATCACTGAGCGTATGGATGGCCAGTGCGGCAACTTCTTCAGAGGACTCGGGCACTGCAGCGGGGCTACGAGACTGCTTCACTAGCCATGATTTATTATACACGTCTACCAAAGCTAGCTGTTTAAAATCATGCGTGTTAGCTGAAGAAAACCCTTGCAACGATTTGGTGGCTTGTTTGGCTCCAAGAAGAAAATGCAACCATAGAGCCAGGCGATTGTCGGAAGCGAAGGCACTTCATTCTTATGCGATTCAACATCTATGTCGACACCAATCATCTGTTCATGTAAAGTCATAACGGGAGACATAACTTACGATCAATCATGTTGTATTTGATATACACTCCAGCGTTACGTCTCGTGGGCGAGGTGGGCTGAAGTAGGTCGTAAACGCGCGTGGTTTAAGGCAAAGGCACTTGATCAGCATGGATACTGCATGGGCGCATGGTCAATGGCCTTGGTCTCTGAACATTGAGGTGGCGTAGAGAGGTGGGTTAGAGGGACCGTCAATGGCCGTGATGCAGCACCCTAAACAGCTCTGCCACCGTTTTTAGTAAAATGTCTATTACACGAAATATTCAGTCACATCTGTCAACAATGTTCACACGATAATAGGAAATAAGATTACCTCACTAATACAAATTGGAACGTGAATAACAAATGCGTTGATGGACAGAGATCATAGCAGCACATTAAGCAGCTTCTTTAAACTATGTGTGGAGTCAACAAAGATACAACAATGACTGATATCAATACGTCTGTATACATAAAGTTAGTTGATCATCTGTGTGACTAGAAAACATAGCAGCACATTAAGCATCTTCTTTAAACGATGTGTGTGGCTCTTAAAAGAGCCTTTGGCAATTAATAAAATGCCAGGGCCAGACATGATCGGCTCATGCAGCTTGTGACGACTGTCTAAAGGTGGTAGAGAAGGCACGAAGCATCTCTTGGGACATGGCCTCTGCGCGCTGGTAATAGCTGTCATAGGAATGATTCAAGGAGGACAGATATTGCTCATAGGTCTGCCTTGTCTTTGAACCTGGACGAGTTTTGCTCAGGTTAGCTTGAACGTCATTGATCTTGGCTTGTATTTGCTCCATGACGTCACAGACGGAGTTGAGTTGCTGTTCGAGGGAGAAGTTCTCAATCTTCTGGAAGTAGGTCCGCTAGACTCCATGATCAAATATAATGGTCGCAACGAGGCATTCTTCACACCTATCACACCTAACATAAGGTTTTTTCTGTTATTGAAGTGATTTGGTTTTTAAGCAGAGCGATCATGGAGGATTATGATGACGTGACTGAAATGTCAGCGTTAATTTCCCAGTAGGCTTGGAGTTCTCCATAGCGCAGCCAAGTAAATGTTCATTGTACAAATGTAAGCAAGCGACAGTTTGGGCTGTCATAACGGTTAACCTTATCGGTCTTCAGCAAAAGCTATCATAATGTAGCGAAATCATACGGCAACTTGGTTGTTTCTTCGCATCAGTCACTAATGTGCTTCAAATTCAATTGGCATAGGTAAAGTCGGTTCATGTTTGCCATTGCGAAGCCAATGAGTAGACGCATTAGAGCAAGGTTCAATTTATGCTATCGAATTTGTATGAGGTGCATAGATAAACTGATAATTCAACTAGATTCATCTCCAAATTGGCAAGTAAAATCCAAAACGATACATGCCATGGTTACCAAACATAGATACACGATCATCTATCTAGCAAATACCGCTTGATACTTTCATTTATGTAGATCAGAAGAGTTCTTAGATTTGTCGATTGTTTTGGTTAAATGAGGTTAAATTTCAGGGCCCGATACCTTAAAATCTGAAGCTAACCAAATGCTCAAGACGTTACACCATTAGTTGTCACTGTGACTGTCGACGTCCGTACTTCACTGCTATCACTACACTTTGAACAGGGTCCAATGATTAATCAACTTTCACGCGATGATCCGGTAACAAAGTCCAATAAGAACTGAACAGGCACTGTTCGCATCATCACTGCTGCGACAACCAAGCCAACATGAAGGCTGCTATTGTTGCTCTATGTCTTGTCTGTGTCGTCAACTTGGGAAGCGCCCAGGATCAAGCGGATGCAAAACAGGATCCAGAATGGTGGAAAAAGACCGTCGTTTATCAGATCTACCCTAGGTCATTTCAGGATTCCGACGGTGATGGGGTTGGTGACTTGAAAGGTATAAACAGCGGAATACTACTGATTACGTTGTTATACATTATCAGTCGTTGAAACATTGGCCATCATCATCATCATCATCATCATCATCATCATCATCATCATCATCATCATCACCATTATTATTGTCGTCGTCATTTGCATCATCGTCACCATCATCGTTATCCTCTTCACCCCAATCATCATGATTATGACCACGTTTCATCCTCTCATTATAATCAGTATTAGCGTAATCTTTCTTTCTCATTACTTTGTATCATACCGATTGGTGTGTACGCAGGAATCCAGTCACGTTTGGATTACATCAAGTACCTCGGTGCGGACACCATATGGCTAAGCCCCGTGTACTCATCCCCATTCAAGGATTTCGGCTATGACATTTCCGATCATAAAGATATTGACCCTGTGTTTGGCACACTGCAGGACTTTGATGAACTTCTTGAAGAAGTACACAGTAAAGGTAAACCAATCCCATTCTGAATATGCTAATTGTGTACTGATTAAACTCTCCACGGTAGAGGCTGGTTAACTAAACGTCAAGTCCTGGGAGCGTGCAGCGCTGAATGAAATGAGAGACGTCTGTCCAGTTAATGACGAGGTACAATATAACTGTCTGGCCATCAGCGGTCAGCAGACGCAAACACCCTTCTTGGGAATCCGATCAGCAGACGCAAACACTCTTCTTGGGAAGCCGATCAGCAGACGCAAACACTCTTCTTGGGAAAACCGATCAGCAGACGCAAACACTCTTCTTGGGAAAACCGATCAGCAGACGCAAACACTCTTCTTGGAAGCCGATCAGCAGACGCAAACACCCTTCTTGGGAAGCCGATCAGCAGACGCAAACACTCTTCTTGGGAAGCCGATCAGCAGACGCAAACACTCTTCTTGGGAAGCCGATCAGCAGACGCAAACACCCTTCTTGGGAAGCCGATCAGCAGACGCAAACACTCTTCTTGGGAAGCCGATCAGCAGACGCAAACACTCTTCTTGGGAAGCCGATCAGCAGACGCAAACACTCTTCTTGGGAAGCCGATCAGCAGACGCAAACACTCTTCTTGGGAAGCCGATCAGCAGACGCAAACACTCTTCTTGGGAAGCCGATCAGCAGACGCGAACACCCTTCTTGGGAAGCCGATCAGGGGGGAAACCGATCAGCCGATCACTCAGACGATCAAACAAACACTCTTATTGGGAAGCCGATCAGCAGACGCAAACACTCTTCTTGGAAGCCGATCAGCAGACGCAAACAGTCTTCTTGGGAAGCCGATCAGCAGAGGCAAACACTCTTCTTGGGAAGCCGATCAGCAGACGCAAACACTCTTCTTGGGAGAACTTACCTTATTTTACAGCTTAACTTATTCGAACAAACGAATGAAACTATTCGAATGTGTTACTGATCAACTTAATAGCTTCGCACATATGCCAGATATATAGAGATCATGTTATAAATGTCAATGCATTTACTCGTCGGGAGAAAATATATACTGAAATGCAATTCATTAGCGCGACACCTATTGAAAAAATCCATGTTACATGACACTTATGCAATCACATTTCCTCGTCTCGTCCACCCTCGAATACATGGATGGAACCTGATATATATGTCATTGTCCTACGTGCAAATAAACTACTTCAAGTGATGTACATATTGTTGGACATTGACAGGTATGTACTTGATAATGGACTTCATCCCGAACCACACCAGTGATCTTCACCCCTGGTTTATTGAGAGTCGGAGAAGTAAGGACAACGATTACTCTGACTTCTATCGTTGGGAGGATGGACAACGCCAAGATGACGGCACAATGGCTCCCCCAAACAACTGGGTAACGATTATTTGCACATTTTATGTATTTATTGTCTCTTGAATCAAACAAAACAAATTAGGCTAACAAGAAGCTTTTATAGAAATCATTGACCCCGTCACAGCTATACATGATAGTTAGCCATTTCAGCTGAGCGTATTTGGCCATTCCGCGTGGGAATGGTGTGAAGAGCGACAGCAGTTCTACCTGCATCAGTTCGTGGTCGAACAGCCAGACCTCAACTACAGAAATCCTGCTGTCAGACGGCAAATGGAGGTATGTCAGTTTGTAAAGTTATGACACCATCGCCTGAGCAAATGATCTTTGATATGACCCTTTTCATCATTTATCTTCCGATGTGTCGTTAGTGTAGATGTAGTTGTTTTTCCAGGACGTACTACGGTTTTGGACGTTGCGCGGGGTGGACGGTTTTCGCGTAGATGCCATACAGACGATGTTTGAAGTTGATGACGTCACACGTAATGAGCCACTCAGCTTCATCGCAGGTGCAACTCCCGTAAGTCAGAGCTTCCTTGACAGAGGGACCAAAAACACAGATACATGCTACTGTAAAAATACATTCACGTAGTAATTAATAACATTTAATCCGCACGAGTTATTCCCATTGTTTTTGTCTTATAGACTAGCTTCGAATTTGCATATATGTGTTGGTTTGTTGAAGACTTTATTGCACACGCGATTTAGAAAATATGTGTTGGATAAATACTGTAGGAAGAACATAAGTATCTGATACACAAGTACACACAGGATCAACCTGAGATTCACGAAGTAGTCCAAGAATGGCGGGCTAATGTGTTTGATCCGATTGATGCACAGACAGGAAAACATACGTGAGTTGCATATAACGCCATAACATTGCAGTCCCCTGTCTTATTCCCTTCCCCCTATCACCTGACCGACTGACTGACTCACGCACGCACGCACGCATGCACACACACACATGTTCTCACTCACTCACTCACTCACTCACTCACTCACTCACTCACTCACTCACTCACTCACTCACTCACTCACTCACTCACTCACTCACTCACTCACTCACTCACTCACTCACTCACTCACTCACTCACTCACTCACTCACTCACTCACTCACTCACTCACTCACTCACTCACTCATTCACTCATTCACTCATTCACTCATTCACTCACTAACTTGATATAATTAGTAACAACGTGTTTTCAGTTATATGGTGATGGAAGTTTACGACCCTACGCTAGTGGAATCTATGAAATACTACCACAGTGGAGCAGATATGCCCTTCAATTTCAATTTAATCTCTATCAACCAGACATGTGGAGGTAACTGCGTTAAAGGACTAGTCGACTCGTGGATAGCGGCTATGCCCGAAGACAAATGGCTTGGTTTTGTTGTGCGTACTATAAAACACTCTTTTTATAGATATTTTCCTGTGCAATATGGAGGAATGATTCTTTGGGCTGTATGCAGTTCAAATTAAACTTCCATCCAATATCCTATCCACATACATATCGTATCACCAACTTCTGATTTATCCATCTTCTTGTAGCTTGGTAACCACGACAACCGTCGCATAACAACGCGGAAAGGTGCTGCTTATTCCAACGCTCTGAATATGATGCTGCTGTTATTACCCGGGACACCAACCACTTATTATGGGGAGGAACTGGGAATGCTGGACATTGAAGTTTCAATCGAAGACACGCAGGACCCATGGGGCAAGAGCTTCGGACCTGTAAGTAGCTAAATTCTATGTTAAGTTTAAATAAAGAAAAAGATTTGTAATCTTCTGTCACATGCATCATACTCGAAGGGGTAGCTATTATGAAGCTAGATGAAGCAACAAGTGTTCGAGAGATCGAGTAAGTCAACGTTTATTTGATGCTTAGCCTTTCACCTGGCAGATACCAGAAAGGCTTTTTATAAACGGTGGACATATAATTTCGTAAGATCTAATCATTAATAGTTACAATCACTTTTCCGACTGGTTTTATGACCTGCACGATTTCATTTAGAAGAGAAACTTGCTACCACGTAGTACAATATGGTGTATGTTTACTGACAGGACTTGGTTCAGCTGTATTCGCGCGACCCTGAGCGAGCACCAATGCAGTGGTCAGATGATGTCAATGCTGGGTTTTCTACAGCAGAGAATACATGGCTACCTTTGCATCCAGATTACGTAACCCGGAATGTCGAATCCCAAATGTCAAACCTTCTATCTTCCCTGCAATGTTACCGCAAGGCTGCTTCATTGAGGAACGAACCAGCCTTTATTTCCAACAGCTTGGAATATGACATAGTCGATGATAATGTGCTGTCTTTCGTGAGATCAGCAGAGAACCAGAAATCTTATATGGTGATATTGAATTTAGGAGACGATGTGTCTGCAAACACGTACTCGGCTAATGGCCCCTCTCTAGGATTTGTAACAATCACAACAAGTAATTTCGGCGATGATCAATTCCAAGAGGGGTCAATACTGTTTAAGTAATTAATTGAAAACATTTTAGTTGCAATTCTACTGTTCAGTTGCGGACACTTCAGGATTAGCAAACAAGGACAATAGAGTTTCGGCACCGTAATAGGTAAACCTATTTTCAGACCATTCTCTACTTTGTCTTAACTCTGAGTAGGTTTAGACGCGTCACGCAGTCATACTATATATACAGACAATTTAAATACCGCAGCATATCGTCTCTCAGATTAAGACGAGTTAACATCTTACGTCTGAATCAGTATCGTTGCGACAATCATATTTCATCATGGAGTCTAGCTTCCAGAAGATTGAGAACTTCTCCCTCGAACAGCAACTCAACTCCGTCTGTGACGTCATGGAGCAAATACAAGCCAAGATCAATGACGTTCAAGCTAACCTGAGCAAAACTCGTCCAGGTTCAAAGACAAGGCAGACCTATGAGCAATATCTGTCCTCCTTGAATCATTTCTATGACAGCTATTACCAGCGCGCAGAGGCCATGTCCCAAGAGATGCTTCGTGCCTTCTCTACCACCTTTAGACAGTCGTCACAAGCTGCATGAGCAGATCATGTCTGGCCCTGGCATTTCATAAATTGCATCAAGGCTCTTTTAAGCATCGTTTAAAGAAGGTGCTTAATGTGCTGCTATGTTTTCTAGTCACACAGATGATCAACTAACGTTATGTATACAGGAGTATTGATATCAGTCATTGTTGTATCTTTGTTGACTCCACACATCAGAAGAACGCTATCTCTCTGCTCAATGCTTATACAAATTTCATTTAAAAGAAAATGCGCATGGGATGGAAATTGAATGCTTAAAAGGTGTTTTTTACCATTTCACATTTTAGGGAACAACCGAAAGATCATCAGTTCCATACGGCTATAATTTGGGCCACTACATAGCCAAACCAAAATAGGCCACCTGGCATTATTACGTCTTAACTTGAACACACTATTCTTGGCAACATAACAATGACAACACTCAGAATATACAGGAACATATCAATAATATTTTCCATGCATGTATTAATCACGTACATATTATGTAGTTGCTTACGATAGCCCACACGGCTAACAAACACAAAACCAAATAAAAAACTCAATCACAAATAATCGTTGTCCGTCGTTCAAATGGGCTCCGCACAGCCATTTGTATGAGTCTAATACAACAATGTTGCCTGTTATTGGTACTTGTCGGTCCCTGTCATTGTCTATATATACACAACTACTCATCCTTGTTAGTTGATAGAAAAGGCATACGAGACTATGAGCATTGATAATGATATATCATGGCGCCTTTAACACGCACTCAATTTGGTTTGCTTTGTGTCAGCACATCAAGCTCGCAGACCATTCTCTACTTTGTCCTAAGTAACCTTTGAATGTACATATAAATCGGCAGCAAGTTAATTAATTGAAAGATAGGGATGATATACAAAAAACACCTGTTGGTTAAGACGTAAACAATGAAATCTTGTTGAAATGTTCATGGGAACCTAAAGTGCACATATAGTGATATCAACCGCACGGCGTTTTCTAAACTCTTGAAATTATACAATTGATGTACTACATACAAGGTGTGATAGGTGTGAACAATGCCTCCTGGTTCTGTACTGGTTGTGTCTACCTGTGGATCTCCTCGTTGACAGCGTCATCTTATTTGACGCGCGTCGTGACGTGCTCGGGTGCCGTGCGGACTCTGAGTAGGTTTAGACGCGTCACGCAGTCATACTATATATACAGACAATTTAAATACCGCAGCATATCGTCTCTCAGATTAAGACGAGTTAACATCTTACGTCTGAATCAGTATCGTTGCGACAATCATATTTCATCATGGAGTCTAGCTTCCAGAAGATTGAGAACTTCTCCCTCGAACAGCAACTCAACTCCGTCTGTGACGTCATGGAGCAAATACAAGCCAAGATCAATGACGTTCAAGCTAACCTGAGCAAAACTCGTCCAGGTTCAAAGACAAGGCAGACCTATGAGCAATATCTGTCCTCCTTGAATCATTCCTATGACAGCTATTACCAGCGCGCAGAGGCCATGTCCCAAGAGATGCTTCGTGCCTTCTCTACCACCTTTAGACAGTCGTCACAAGCTGCATGAGCAGATCATGTCTGGCCCTGGCATTTCATTAATTGCCAAAGGCTCTTTTAAGAGCCACACACATCGTTTAAAGAAGGTGCTTAATGTGCTGCTATGTTTCTAGTCACACAGATGATCAACTAACGTTATGTATACAGGAGTATTGATATCAGTCATTGTTGTATCTTTGTTGACTCCACACATCAGAAGAACGCTATCTCTCTGCTCAATGCTTATACAAATTTCATTTAAAAGAAAATGCGCATGGGATGGAAATTGAATGCTTAAAAGGAGTTTTTTACCATTATCACATTTTAGGGAACAACCGAAAGATCATCAGTTCCATACGGCTATAATTTGGGCCACTACATAGCCAAACCAAAAATAGGCCACCTGGCATTATTACGTCTTAACTTGAACACACTATTCTTGGCAACATAACAATGACAACACTCAGAATATACAGGAACATATCAATAATATTTTCCATGCATGTATTAATCACGTACATATTATGTAGTTGCTTACGATAGCCACACGGCTAACAAACACAAAACCAAATAAAACTCAATCACAAATAATCGTTGTCCGTCGTTCAAATGGGCTCCGCACAGCCATTTGTATGAGTCTAATACAACAATGTTGCCTGTTATTGGTACTTGTCGGTCCCTGTCATTGTCTATATATACACAACTACTCATCCTTGTTAGTTGATAGAAAAGGCATACGAGACTATGAGCATTGATAATGATATATCATGGCGCCTTTAACACGCACTCAATTTGGTTTGCTTTGTGTCAGCACATCAAGCTCGCAGACCATTCTCTACTTTGTCCTAAGTAACCTTTGAATGTACATATAAATCGGCAGCAAGTTAATTAATTGAAAGATAGGGATGATATAAAAAACACCTGTTGGTTAAGACGTAAACAATGAAATCTTGTTGAAATGTTCATGGGAACCTAAAGTGCACATATAGTGATATCAACCGCACGGCGTTTTCTAAACTCTTGAAATTATACAATTGATGTACTACATACAAGGTGTGATAGGTGTGAACAATGCCTCCTGGTTCTGTACTGGTTGTGTCTACCTGTGGATCTCCTCGTTGACAGCGTCATCTTATTTGACGCGCGTCGTGACGTGCTCGGGTGCCGTGCGGACTCTGAGTAGGTTTAGACGCGTCACGCAGTCATACTATATATACAGACAATTTAAATACCGCAGCATATCGTCTCTCAGATTAAGACGAGTTAACATCTTACGTCTGAATCAGTATCGTTGCGACAATCATATTTCATCATGGAGTCTAGCTTCCAGAAGATTGAGAACTTCTCCCTCGAACAGCAACTCAACTCCGTCTGTGACGTCATGGAGCAAATACAAGCCAAGATCAATGACGTTCAAGCTAACCTGAGCAAAACTCGTCCAGGTTCAAAGACAAGGCAGACCTATGAGCAATATCTGTCCTCCTTGAATCATTCCTATGACAGCTATTACCAGCGCGCAGAGGCCATGTCCCAAGAGATGCTTCGTGCCTTCTCTACCACCTTTAGACAGTCGTCACAAGCTGCATGAGCAGATCATGTCTGGCCCTGGCATTTCATTAATTGCCAAAGGCTCTTTTAAGAGCCACACACATCGTTTAAAGAAGGTGCTTAATGTGCTGCTATGTTTTCTAGTCACACAGATGATCAACTAACGTTATGTATACAGGAGTATTGATATCAGTCATTGTTGTATCTTTGTTGACTCCACACATCAGAAGAACGCTATCTCTCTGCTCAATGCTTATACAAATTTCATTTAAAAGAAAATGCGCATGGGATGGAAATTGAATGCTTAAAAGGAGTTTTTTACCATTATCACATTTTAGGGAACAACCGAAAGATCATCAGTTCCATACGGCTATAATTTGGGCCACTACATAGCCAAACCAAAAATAGGCCACCTGGCATTATTACGTCTTAACTTGAACACACTATTCTTGGCAACATAACAATGACAACACTCAGAATATACAGGAACATATCAATAATATTTTTCATGCATGTATTAATCACGTACATATTATGTAGTTGCTTACGATAGCCACACGGCTAACAAACACAAAACCAAATAAAACTCAATCACAAATAATCGTTGTCCGTCGTTCAAATGGGCTCCGCACAGCCATTTGTATGAGTCTAATACAACAATGTTGCCTGTTATTGGTACTTGTCGGTCCCTGTCATTGTCTATATATACACAACTACTCATCCTTGTTAGTTGATAGAAAAGGCATACGAGACTATGAGCATTGATAATGATATATCATGGCGCCTTTAACACGCACTCAATTTGGTTTGCTTTGTGTCAGCACATCAAGCTCGCAGACCATTCTCTACTTTGTCCTAAGTAACCTTTGAATGTACATATAAATCGGCAGCAAGTTAATTAATTGAAAGATAGGGATGATATAAAAAACACCTGTTGGTTAAGACGTAAACAATGAAATCTTGTTGAAATGTTCATGGGAACCTAAAGTGCACATATAGTGATATCAACCGCACGGCGTTTTCTAAACTCTTGAAATTATACAATTGATGTACTACATACAAGGTGTGATAGGTGTGAACAATGCCTCCTGGTTCTGTACTGGTTGTGTCTACCTGTGGATCTCCTCGTTGACAGCGTCATCTTATTTGACGCGCGTCGTGACGTGCTCGGGGGTGCCGTGCGGACTCTGAGTAGGTTTAGACGCGTCACGCAGTCATACTATATATACAGACAATTTAAATACCGCAGCATATCGTCTCTCAGATTAAGACGAGTTAACATCTTACGTCTGAATCAGTATCGTTGCGACAATCATATTTCATCATGGAGTCTAGCTTCCAGAAGATTGAGAACTTCTCCCTCGAACAGCAACTCAACTCCGTCTGTGACGTCATGGAGCAAATACAAGCCAAGATCAATGACGTTCAAGCTAACCTGAGCAAAACTCGTCCAGGTTCAAAGACAAGGCAGACCTATGAGCAATATCTGTCCTCCTTGAATCATTCCTATGACAGCTATTACCAGCGCGCAGAGGCCATGTCCCAAGAGATGCTTCGTGCCTTCTCTACCACCTTTAGACAGTCGTCACAAGCTGCATGAGCAGATCATGTCTGGCCCTGGCATTTCATTAATTGCCAAAGGCTCTTTTAAGAGCCACACACATCGTTTAAAGAAGGTGCTTAATGTGCTGCTATGTTTTCTAGTCACACAGATGATCAACTAACGTTATGTATACAGGAGTATTGATATCAGTCATTGTTGTATCTTTGTTGACTCCACACATCAGAAGAACGCTATCTCTCTGCTCAATGCTTATACAAATTTCATTTAAAAGAAAATGCGCATGGGATGGAAATTGAATGCTTAAAAGGAGTTTTTTACCATTATCACATTTTAGGGAACAACCGAAAGATCATCAGTTCCATACGGCTATAATTTGGGCCACTACATAGCCAAACCAAAAATAGGCCACCTGGCATTATTACGTCTTAACTTGAACACACTATTCTTGGCAACATAACAATGACAACACTCAGAATATACAGGAACATATCAATAATATTTTCCATGCATGTATTAATCACGTACATATTATGTAGTTGCTTACGATAGCCACACGGCTAACAAACACAAAACCAAATAAAACTCAATCACAAATAATCGTTGTCCGTCGTTCAAATGGGCTCCGCACAGCCATTTGTATGAGTCTAATACAACAATGTTGCCTGTTATTGGTACTTGTCGGTCCCTGTCATTGTCTATATATACACAACTACTCATCCTTGTTAGTTGATAGAAAAGGCATACGAGACTATGAGCATTGATAATGATATATCATGGCGCCTTTAACACGCACTCAATTTGGTTTGCTTTGTGTCAGCACATCAAGCTCGCAGACCATTCTCTACTTTGTCCTAAGTAACCTTTGAATGTACATATAAATCGGCAGCAAGTTAATTAATTGAAAGATAGGGATGATATAAAAAACACCTGTTGGTTAAGACGTAAACAATGAAATCTTGTTGAAATGTTCATGGGAACCTAAAGTGCACATATAGTGATATCAACCGCACGGCGTTTTCTAAACTCTTGAAATTATACAATTGATGTACTACATACAAGGTGTGATAGGTGTGAACAATGCCTCCTGGTTCTGTACTGGTTGTGTCTACCTGTGGATCTCCTCGTTGACAGCGTCATCTTATTTGACGCGCGTCGTGACGTGCTCGGGTGCCGTGCGGACTCTGAGTAGGTTTAGACGCGTCACGCAGTCATACTATATATACAGACAATTTAAATACCGCAGCATATCGTCTCTCAGATTAAGACGAGTTAACATCTTACGTCTGAATCAGTATCGTTGCGACAATCATATTTCATCATGGAGTCTAGCTTCCAGAAGATTGAGAACTTCTCCCTCGAACAGCAACTCAACTCCGTCTGTGACGTCATGGAGCAAATACAAGCCAAGATCAATGACGTTCAAGCTAACCTGAGCAAAACTCGTCCAGGTTCAAAGACAAGGCAGACCTATGAGCAATATCTGTCCTCCTTGAATCATTCCTATGACAGCTATTACCAGCGCGCAGAGGCCATGTCCCAAGAGATGCTTCGTGCCTTCTCTACCACCTTTAGACAGTCGTCACAAGCTGCATGAGCAGATCATGTCTGGCCCTGGCATTTCATTAATTGCCAAAGGCTCTTTTAAGAGCCACACACATCGTTTAAAGAAGGTGCTTAATGTGCTGCTATGTTTTCTAGTCACACAGATGATCAACTAACGTTATGTATACAGGAGTATTGATATCAGTCATTGTTGTATCTTTGTTGACTCCACACATCAGAAGAACGCTATCTCTCTGCTCAATGCTTATACAAATTTCATTTAAAAGAAAATGCGCATGGGATGGAAATTGAATGCTTAAAAGGAGTTTTTTACCATTATCACATTTTAGGGAACAACCGAAAGATCATCAGTTCCATACGGCTATAATTTGGGCCACTACATAGCCAAACCAAAAATAGGCCACCTGGCATTATTACGTCTTAACTTGAACACACTATTCTTGGCAACATAACAATGACAACACTCAGAATATACAGGAACATATCAATAATATTTTCCATGCATGTATTAATCACGTACATATTATGTAGTTGCTTACGATAGCCACACGGCTAACAAACACAAAACCAAATAAAACTCAATCACAAATAATCGTTGTCCGTCGTTCAAATGGGCTCCGCACAGCCATTTGTATGAGTCTAATACAACAATGTTGCCTGTTATTGGTACTTGTCGGTCCCTGTCATTGTCTATATATACACAACTACTCATCCTTGTTAGTTGATAGAAAAGGCATACGAGACTATGAGCATTGATAATGATATATCATGGCGCCTTTAACACGCACTCAATTTGGTTTGCTTTGTGTCAGCACATCAAGCTCGCAGACCATTCTCTACTTTGTCCTAAGTAACCTTTGAATGTACATATAAATCGGCAGCAAGTTAATTAATTGAAAGATAGGGATGATATAAAAAACACCTGTTGGTTAAGACGTAAACAATGAAATCTTGTTGAAATGTTCATGGGAACCTAAAGTGCACATATAGTGATATCAACCGCACGGCGTTTTCTAAACTCTTGAAATTATACAATTGATGTACTACATACAAGGTGTGATAGGTGTGAACAATGCCTCCTGGTTCTGTACTGGTTGTGTCTACCTGTGGATCTCCTCGTTGACAGCGTCATCTTATTTGACGCGCGTCGTGACGTGCTCGGGTGCCGTGCGGACTCTGAGTAGGTTTAGACGCGTCACGCAGTCATACTATATATACAGACAATTTAAATACCGCAGCATATCGTCTCTCAGATTAAGACGAGTTAACATCTTACGTCTGAATCAGTATCGTTGCGACAATCATATTTCATCATGGAGTCTAGCTTCCAGAAGATTGAGAACTTCTCCCTCGAACAGCAACTCAACTCCGTCTGTGACGTCATGGAGCAAATACAAGCCAAGATCAATGACGTTCAAGCTAACCTGAGCAAAACTCGTCCAGGTTCAAAGACAAGGCAGACCTATGAGCAATATCTGTCCTCCTTGAATCATTCCTATGACAGCTATTACCAGCGCGCAGAGGCCATGTCCCAAGAGATGCTTCGTGCCTTCTCTACCACCTTTAGACAGTCGTCACAAGCTGCATGAGCAGATCATGTCTGGCCCTGGCATTTCATTAATTGCCAAAGGCTCTTTTAAGAGCCACACACATCGTTTAAAGAAGGTGCTTAATGTGCTGCTATGTTTTCTAGTCACACAGATGATCAACTAACGTTATGTATACAGGAGTATTGATATCAGTCATTGTTGTATCTTTGTTGACTCCACACATCAGAAGAACGCTATCTCT
>CM067347.1:35827850-35858250 GCA_034190875.2 Urechis unicinctus
ACACCATGGACACTTGGAATACACATTGTCTATGTCCAGAAGTGGCTGTGTGTCTTATATTTGCTTCAATAAAGGCATAACTAACTCAATTGTGTTAACTTCATCCCCTATATGTCCATCTATCTGTATGTACTCGAATTTGGATGCAAGCAGGACATTACGGTCGAAACAGTTTGACTTGAACCCTGGATGTTCGGTCATTCATGGCCACTCTTCTATTGTTGCCAGAGTCTTCGGGTAATTTTGACAACAAACACATTCCCGCAATGTGGTCATCTGATCGCAGTTGTTACAGCTACACCTGAAAGGTTGCCCAAATCAAGCTTTAGCCATTTTTAATTCCATGTTAGATCATTCACATAACAAAAGCTGACCCAGCAGTCCATGTTTGTCCATGATTCACAAATTCTTCTGAGCATTCTGACTTTATTTGTGAGCAAAAGAGTAGACTTAGTCTTTTAAATAAACACTGATGAGAGATATATTAACAGGACGTCTAAATTCTGAAAGGGGCCAGTTCACAGGCACCCAAGTCAATTATGTGATCATACATGTCACTATCGCTCGGGGAAAGCGCTGGGTGAATTTATTGACTTGGGGTGTGTGGGCCAGATAGACCCCATTACACGGAATTGTTATTTCTACCTATACTAATCCATTTCGATATTTAGACTAATAGAGACGAAAAATTTCTACCCACCACACTTCCACTGGCCTGAAAGTCAAAGCGTCTTTACTGCATTCATTTTCCGAGTCGGAATCCGTTTCTGAGCTCTCAACATCATTATCTGACTCGGTTGCTATTCGCAATCGTGTGGGCTCAAATAAATACCAATGGACATCATAAGTCCTCATTTCACATAATGAGGCTTCATTATCTTCATCTGATGACGACATGTTAATAGATACCAATCAGTAGAAAGGAAAGTTGCAGGGAAAAAATCGCGGATCGTATAATTTTTCTCAGCTTCCGAAATACCACCTTCGAATTTGTTTTGGGACGAGCCGCAAACGTGACGTCACGCGACCTGCCTCCTAGCGACCAACTGGTGCAAAATGGACTCAGGGAATTCAATCGGAATTAAACCCGAGCACCACATTCTCAGCGGATTTATGTCCACAATACTTGAGAGAATGTAAAATTATCTACCGTGGTCAGATTAAAAGATATTTTCCTACGTTTTGAAACATAAAAATCGGATATGTCAAAATCTGTACAGGTTGTGTCTAGCTGTGGATCTCCTCGTTGACAGCGTCATCTTATTTGACGCGCGTCGTGACGTGCTCGGGTGACGTGCGGACTCTGAGTAGGTTTAGACGCGTCACGCAGTCATACTATATATACAGACAATTTAAATACCGCAGCATATCGTCTCTCAGATTAAGACGAGATAACATCTTACGCCTGAATCAGTATCGTTGCGACAATCATATTTCATCATGGAGTCTAGCTTCCAGAAGATTGAGAACTTCTCCCTCGAACAGCAACTCAACTCCGTCTGTGACGTCATGGAGCAAATACAAGCCAAGATCAATGACGTTCAAGCTAACCTGAGCAAAACTCGTCCAGGTTCTAAGACAAGGCAGACCTATGAGCAATATCTGTCTTCCTTGAATCATTCCTATGACAGCTATTACCAGCGCGCAGAGGCCATGTCCCAAGAGATGCTTCGTGTCTTCTCTACCACCTTTAGACAGTCGTCACAAGCTGCATGAGCCGATCATGTCTGGCCCTGGCATTTCATTAATTGCCAAAGGCTCTTTTAAGAGCCACACACATCGTTTAAAGAAGGTGCTTAATGTGCTGCTATGTTTTCTAGTCACACAGATGATCAACTAACGTTATGTGTATAGACGTATTGATATCAGTCATTGTTGTATCGTTGTTAACTCTACACATCAGAAGAACGCTATCTCTCTGTTCAATGCTTATACAAACTTCATTTAAAAGAAAATGCACATGGGATAGAAATTGAATTCTTAAAAGTTCTTTTATACCATAATCACATTTTAGGGAACGACCGAACGATCATCAGTTCAATACGGCTATAAATTGGGCCACTACATAGCCAAACCAAAAATAGGCCACATGGCATTATTACGTCTTAACTTGAACACACTATTCTTGGTTACATCACAATGACAACACTCAGAATATACAGGAACATATCAATAATATTTTCCATGCATGTATTAATCACGTACATATTATGTAGTTGCTTACGATAACCACACTGCTAACAAACACAAAACCAAATAATACTTAATCACAATAATCATTGTCTGTCGATCGAATGGACTCCGCTTAGCCATTTGTATGAGTCTGATACAACAATGTTGCCTGATATTGGTACTTGTTGGTCCCTGTCATTGTCTATATATATACAACTACTTCTCCACGTTAGTTGATAGAAAAGGCATACGAGACTATGAGCATTGATAGTAATATATCATGGCGCCTTTAACAAGCACTCAATTTGGTTTGCTTTGTGTCAGCACATCCAGCTTGTAGACCATTCTCTTCTTTGTCTTAAGTAACCTTTGAATGTATATATGAATCGGCAGCAACTTAATTAATTAAAAGTTAAGGATGATATAAAACACCTGCTGGTTAAGATGTTCATAATTAAATCGTGTTGAAATGTTCATGGGAACCTTAAGCGCACGTATAGTTATATCAACCGCACGGCGTTTTCGATACTCTTGAAATTATATACGATTGATATACTACATACAAAGTGTAATAGGTGTGAAGAATGCCTCCTTGCTCTGTACAGGTTGTGTCTAGCTGTGGATCTCCTCGTTGACAGCGTCATCTTATTTGACGCGCGTCGTGACGTGCTCGGGTGACGTGCGGACTCTGAGTAGGTTTAGACGCGTCACGCAGTCATACTATATATACAGACAATTTAAATACCGCAGCATATCGTCTCTCAGATTAAGACGAGATAACATCTTACGCCTGAATCAGTATCGTTGCGACAATCATATTTCATCATGGAGTCTAGCTTCCAGAAGATTGAGAACTTCTCCCTCGAACAGCAACTCAACTCCGTCTGTGACGTCATGGAGCAAATACAAGCCAAGATCAATGACGTTCAAGCTAACCTGAGCAAAACTCGTCCAGGTTCTAAGACAAGGCAGACCTATGAGCAATATCTGTCTTCCTTGAATCATTCCTATGACAGCTATTACCAGCGCGCAGAGGCCATGTCCCAAGAGATGCTCCGTGCCTTCTCTACCACCTTTAGACAGTCGTCACAAGCTGCATGAGCCGATCATGTCTGGCCCTGGCATTTCATTAATTGCCAAAGGCTCTTTTAAGAGCCACACACATCGTTTAAAGAAGGTGCTTAATGTGCTGCTATGTTTTCTAGTCACACAGATGATCAACTAACGTTATGTGTACAGACGTATTGATATCAGTCATTGTTGTATCGTTGTTAACTCTACACATCAGAAGAACGCTATCTCTCTGTTCAATGCTTATACAAACTTCATTTAAAAGAAAATGCACATGGGATAGAAATTGAATTCTTAAAAGTTCTTTTATACCATAATCACATTTTAGGGAACGACCGAACGATCATCAGTTCAATACGGCTATAAATTGGGCCACTACATAGCCAAACCAAAAATAGGCCACATGGCATTATTACGTCTTAACTTGAACACACTATTCTTGGTTACATCACAATGACAACACTCAGAATATACAGGAACATATCAATAATATTTTCCATGCATGTATTAATCACGTACATATTATGTAGTTGCTTACGATAACCACACTGCTAACAAACACAAAACCAAATAATACTTAATCACAATAATCATTGTCTGTCGATCGAATGGACTCCGCTTAGCCATTTGTATGAGTCTGATACAACAATGTTGCCTGATATTGGTACTTGTTGGTCCCTGTCATTGTCTATATATATACAACTACTTCTCCACGTTAGTTGATAGAAAAGGCATACGAGACTATGAGCATTGATAGTAATATATCATGGCGCCTTTAACAAGCACTCAATTTGGTTTGCTTTGTGTCAGCACATCCAGCTTGTAGACCATTCTCTTCTTTGTCTTAAGTAACCTTTGAATGTATATATGAATCGGCAGCAACTTAATTAATTAAAAGTTAAGGATGATATAAAACACCTGCTGGTTAAGATGTTCATAATTAAATCGTGTTGAAATGTTCATGGGAACCTTAAGCGCACGTATAGTTATATCAACCGCACGGCGTTTTCGATACTCTTGAAATTATACGATTGATATACTACATACAAAGTGTAATAGGTGTGAAGAATGCCTCCTTGCTCTGTACAGGTTGTGTCTAGCTGTGGATCTCCTCGTTGACAGCGTCATCTTATTTGACGCGCGTCGTGACGTGCTCGGGTGACGTGCGGACTCTGAGTAGGTTTAGACGCGTCACGCAGTCATACTATATATACAGACAATTTAAATACCGCAGCATATCGTCTCTCAGATTAAGACGAGATAACATCTTACTTCTGAATCAGTATCGTTGCGACAATCATATTTCATCATGGAGTCTAGCTTCCAGAAGATTGAGAACTTCTCCCTCGAACAGCAACTCAACTCCGTCTGTGACGTCATGGAGCAAATACAAGCCAAGATCAATGACGTTCAAGCTAACCTGAGCAAAACTCGTCCAGGTTCAAAGACAAGGCAGACCTATGAGCAATATCTGTCTTCCTTGAATCATTCCTATGACAGCTATTACCAGCGCGCAGAGGCCATGTCCCAAGAGATGCTTCGTGTCTTCTCTACCACCTTTAGACAGTCGTCACAAGCTGCATGAGCCGATCATGTCTGGCCCTGGCATTTCATTAATTGCCAAAGGCTCTTTTAAGAGCCACACACATCGTTTAAAGAAGGTGCTTAATGTGCTGCTATGTTTTCTAGTCACACAGATGATCAACTAACGTTATGTGTACAGACGTATTGATATCAGTCATTGTTGTATCGTTGTTAACTCTACACATCAGAAGAACGCTATCTCTCTGTTCAATGCTTATACAAACTTCATTTAAAAGAAAATGCACATGGGATAGAAATTGAATTCTTAAAAGTTCTTTTATACCATAATCACATTTTAGGGAACGACCGAACGATCATCAGTTCAATACGGCTATAAATTGGGCCACTACATAGCCAAACCAAAAATAGGCCACATGGCATTATTACGTCTTAACTTGAACACACTATTCTTGGTTACATCACAATGACAACACTCAGAATATACAGGAACATATCAATAATATTTTCCATGCATGTATTAATCACGTACATATTATGTAGTTGCTTACGATAACCACACTGCTAACAAACACAAAACCAAATAATACTTAATCACAAATAATCATTGTCTGTCGATCGAATGGACTCCGCTTAGCCATTTGTATGAGTCTAATACAACAATGTTGCCTGATATTGGTACTTGTTGGTCCCTGTCATTGTCTATATATATACAACTACTTCTCCACGTTAGTTGATAGAAAAGGCATACGAGACTATGAGCATTGATAGTAATATATCATGGTGCCTTTAACAAGCACTCAATTTGGTTTGCTTTGTGTCAGCACATCCAGCTTGTAGACCATTCTCTTCTTTGTCTTAAGTAACCTTTGAATGTATATATGAATCGGCAGCAACTTAATTAATTAAAAGTTAAGGATGATATAAAACACCTACTGGTTAAGATGTTCATAATTAAATCGTGTTGAAATGTTCATGGGAACCTTAAGCGCACGTATAGTTATATCAACCGCACGGCGTTTTCGATACTCTTGAAATTATACGATTGATGTACTACATACAAAGTGTAATAGGTGTGAAGAATGCCTCCTTGCTCTGTACAGGTTGTGTCTAGCTGTGGATCTCCTCGTTGACAGCGTCATCTTATTTGACGCGCGTCGTGACGTGCTCGGGTGACGTGCGGACTCTGAGTAGGTTTAGACGCGTCACGCAGTCATACTATATATACAGACAATTTAGAATACAGCAGCATATCGTCTCTCAGATTAAGACGAGATAACATCTTACTTCTGAATCAGTATCGTTGCGACAATCATATTTCATCATGGAGTCTAGCTTCCAGAAGATTGAGAACTTCTCCCTCGAACAGCAACTCAACTCCGTCTGTGACGTCATGGAGCAAATACAAGCCAAGATCAATGACGTTCAAGCTAACCTGAGCAAAACTCGTCCAGGTTCAAAGACAAGGCAGACCTATGAGCAATATCTGTCTTCCTTGAATCATTCCTATGACAGCTATTACCAGCGCGCAGAGGCCATGTCCCAAGAGATGCTTCGTGTCTTCTCTACCACCTTTAGACAGTCGTCACAAGCTGCATGAGCCGATCATGTCTGGCCCTGGCATTTCATTAATTGCCAAAGGCTCTTTTAAGAGCCACACACATCGTTTAAAGAAGGTGCTTAATGTGCTGCTATGTTTTCTAGTCACACAGATGATCAACTAACGTTATGTGTACAGACGTATTGATATCAGTCATTGTTGTATCGTTGTTAACTCTACACATCAGAAGAACGCTATCTCTCTGTTCAATGCTTATACAAACTTCATTTAAAAGAAAATGCACATGGGATAGAAATTGAATTCTTAAAAGTTCTTTTATACCATAATCACATTTTAGGGAACGACCGAACGATCATCAGTTCAATACGGCTATAAATTGGGCCACTACATAGCCAAACCAAAAATAGGCCACATGGCATTATTACGTCTTAACTTGAACACACTATTCTTGGTTACATCACAATGACAACACTCAGAATATACAGGAACATATCAATAATATTTTCCATGCATGTATTAATCACGTACATATTATGTAGTTGCTTACGATAACCACACTGCTAACAAACACAAAACCAAATAATACTTAATCACAAATAATCATTGTCTGTCGATCGAATGGACTCCGCTTAGCCATTTGTATGAGTCTAATACAACAATGTTGCCTGATATTGGTACTTGTTGGTCCCTGTCATTGTCTATATATATACAACTACTTCTCCACGTTAGTTGATAGAAAAGGCATACGAGACTATGAGCATTGATAGTAATATATCATGGTGCCTTTAACAAGCACTCAATTTGGTTTGCTTTGTGTCAGCACATCCAGCTTGTAGACCATTCTCTTCTTTGTCTTAAGTAACCTTTGAATGTATATATGAATCGGCAGCAACTTAATTAATTAAAAGTTAAGGATGATATAAAACACCTGCTGGTTAAGATGTTCATAATTAAATCGTGTTGAAATGTTCATGGGAACCTTAAGCGCACGTATAGTTATATCAACCGCACGGCGTTTTCGATACTCTTGAAATTATACGATTGATATACTACATACAAAGTGTAATAGGTGTGAAGAATGCCTCCTTGCTCTGTACAGGTTGTGTCTAGCTGTGGATCTCCTCGTTGACAGCGTCATCTTATTTGACGCGCGTCGTGACGTGCTCGGGTGACGTGCGGACTCTGAGTAGGTTTAGACGCGTCACGCAGTCATACTATATATACAGACAATTTAGAATACAGCAGCATATCGTCTCTCAGATTAAGACGAGATAACATCTTACTTCTGAATCAGTATCGTTGCGACAATCATATTTCATCATGGAGTCTAGCTTCCAGAAGATTGAGAACTTCTCCCTCGAACAGCAACTCAACTCCGTCTGTGACGTCATGGAGCAAATACAAGCCAAGATCAATGACGTTCAAGCTAACCTGAGCAAAACTCGTCCAGGTTCAAAGACAAGGCAGACCTATGAGCAATATCTGTCTTCCTTGAATCATTCCTATGACAGCTATTACCAGCGCGCAGAGGCCATGTCCCAAGAGATGCTTCGTGTCTTCTCTACCACCTTTAGACAGTCGTCACAAGCTGCATGAGCCGATCATGTCTGGCCCTGGCATTTCATTAATTGCCAAAGGCTCTTTTAAGAGAGCCACACACATCGTTTAAAGAAGGTGCTTAATGTGCTGCTATGTTTTCTAGTCACACAGATGATCAACTAACGTTATGTGTACAGACGTATTGATATCAGTCATTGTTGTATCGTTGTTAACTCTACACATCAGAAGAACGCTATCTCTCTGTTCAATGCTTATACAAACTTCATTTAAAAGAAAATGCACATGGGATAGAAATTGAATTCTTAAAAGTTCTTTTATACCATAATCACATTTTAGGGAACGACCGAACGATCATCAGTTCAATACGGCTATAAATTGGGCCACTACATAGCCAAACCAAAAATAGGCCACATGGCATTATTACGTCTTAACTTGAACACACTATTCTTGGTTACATCACAATGACAACACTCAGAATATACAGGAACATATCAATAATATTTTCCATGCATGTATTAATCACGTACATATTATGTAGTTGCTTACGATAACCACACTGCTAACAAACACAAAACCAAATAATACTTAATCACAAATAATCATTGTCTGTCGATCGAATGGACTCCGCTTAGCCATTTGTATGAGTCTAATACAACAATGTTGCCTGATATTGGTACTTGTTGGTCCCTGTCATTGTCTATATATATACAACTACTTCTCCACGTTAGTTGATAGAAAAGGCATACGAGACTATGAGCATTGATAGTAATATATCATGGTGCCTTTAACAAGCACTCAATTTGGTTTGCTTTGTGTCAGCACATCCAGCTTGTAGACCATTCTCTTCTTTGTCTTAAGTAACCTTTGAATGTATATATGAATCGGCAGCAACTTAATTAATTAAAAGTTAAGGATGATATAAAACACCTGCTGGTTAAGATGTTCATAATTAAATCGTGTTGAAATGTTCATGGGAACCTTAAGCGCACGTATAGTTATATCAACCGCACGGCGTTTTCGATACTCTTGAAATTATACGATTGATATACTACATACAAAGTGTAATAGGTGTGAAGAATGCCTCCTTGCTCTGTACAGGTTGTGTCTAGCTGTGGATCTCCTCGTTGACAGCGTCATCTTATTTGACGCGCGTCGTGACGTGCTCGGGTGACGTGCGGACTCTGAGTAGGTTTAGACGCGTCACGCAGTCATACTATATATACAGACAATTTAGAATACAGCAGCATATCGTCTCTCAGATTAAGACGAGATAACATCTTACTTCTGAATCAGTATCGTTGCGACAATCATATTTCATCATGGAGTCTAGCTTCCAGAAGATTGAGAACTTCTCCCTCGAACAGCAACTCAACTCCGTCTGTGACGTCATGGAGCAAATACAAGCCAAGATCAATGACGTTCAAGCTAACCTGAGCAAAACTCGTCCAGGTTCAAAGACAAGGCAGACCTATGAGCAATATCTGTCTTCCTTGAATCATTCCTATGACAGCTATTACCAGCGCGCAGAGGCCATGTCCCAAGAGATGCTTCGTGTCTTCTCTACCACCTTTAGACAGTCGTCACAAGCTGCATGAGCCGATCATGTCTGGCCCTGGCATTTCATTAATTGCCAAAGGCTCTTTTAAGAGCCACACACATCGTTTAAAGAAGGTGCTTAATGTGCTGCTATGTTTTCTAGTCACACAGATGATCAACTAACGTTATGTATACAGACGTATTGATATCAGTCATTGTTGTATCTTTGTTAACTCTACACATCAGAAGAACGCTATCTCTCTGTTCAATGCTTATACAAACTTCATTTAAAAGAAATGCACATGGGATAGAAATTGAATTCTTAAAAGTTCTTTTATACCATAATCACATTTTAGGGAACGACCGAACGATCATCAGTTCAATACGGCTATAAATTGGGCCACTACATAGCCAAACCAAAAATAGGCCACATGGCATTATTACGTCTTAACTTGAACACACTATTCTTGGTTACATCACAATGACAACACTCAGAATATACAGGAACATATCAATAATATTTTCCATGCATGTATTAATCACGTACATATTATGTAGTTGCTTACGATAACCACACTGCTAACAAACACAAAACCAAATAATACTTAATCACAAATAATCATTGTCTGTCGATCGAATGGACTCCGCTTAGCCATTTGTATGAGTCTAATACAACAATGTTGCCTGATATTGGTACTTGTTGGTCCCTGTCATTGTCTATATATATACAACTACTTCTCCACGTTAGTTGATAGAAAAGGCATACGAGACTATGAGCATTGATAGTAATATATCATGGTGCCTTTAACAAGCACTCAATTTGGTTTGCTTTGTGTCAGCACATCCAGCTTGTAGACCATTCTCTTCTTTGTCTTAAGTAACCTTTGAATGTATATATGAATCGGCAGCAACTTAATTAATTAAAAGTTAAGGATGATATAAAACACCTGCTGGTTAAGATGTTCATAATTAAATCGTGTTGAAATGTTCATGGGAACCTTAAGCGCACGTATAGTTATATCAACCGCACGGCGTTTTCGATACTCTTGAAATTATACGATTGATATACTACATACAAAGTGTAATAGGTGTGAAGAATGCCTCCTTGCTCTGTACAGGTTGTGTCTAGCTGTGGATCTCCTCGTTGACAGCGTCATCTTATTTGACGCGCGTCGTGACGTGCTCGGGTGACGTGCGGACTCTGAGTAGGTTTAGACGCGTCACGCAGTCATACTATATATACAGACAATTTAGAATACAGCAGCATATCGTCTCTCAGATTAAGACGAGAGATAACATCTTACTTCTGAATCAGTATCGTTGCGACAATCATATTTCATCATGGAGTCTAGCTTCCAGAAGATTGAGAACTTCTCCCTCGAACAGCAACTCAACTCCGTCTGTGACGTCATGGAGCAAATACAAGCCAAGATCAATGACGTTCAAGCTAACCTGAGCAAAACTCGTCCAGGTTCAAAGACAAGGCAGACCTATGAGCAATATCTGTCTTCCTTGAATCATTCCTATGACAGCTATTACCAGCGCGCAGAGGCCATGTCCCAAGAGATGCTTCGTGTCTTCTCTACCACCTTTAGACAGTCGTCACAAGCTGCATGAGCCGATCATGTCTGGCCCTGGCATTTCATTAATTGCCAAAGGCTCTTTTAAGAGCCACACACATCGTTTAAAGAAGGTGCTTAATGTGCTGCTATGTTTTCTAGTCACACAGATGATCAACTAACGTTATGTATACAGACGTATTGATATCAGTCATTGTTGTATCTTTGTTAACTCTACACATCAGAAGAACGCTATCTCTCTGTTCAATGCTTATACAAACTTCATTTAAAAGAAATGCACATGGGATAGAAATTGAATTCTTAAAAGTTCTTTTATACCATAATCACATTTTAGGGAACGACCGAACGATCATCAGTTCAATACGGCTATAAATTGGGCCACTACATAGCCAAACCAAAAATAGGCCACATGGCATTATTACGTCTTAACTTGAACACACTATTCTTGGTTACATCACAATGACAACACTCAGAATATACAGGAACATATCAATAATATTTTCCATGCATGTATTAATCACGTACATATTATGTAGTTGCTTACGATAACCACACTGCTAACAAACACAAAACCAAATAATACTTAATCACAAATAATCATTGTCTGTCGATCGAATGGACTCCGCTTAGCCATTTGTATGAGTCTAATACAACAATGTTGCCTGATATTGGTACTTGTTGGTCCCTGTCATTGTCTATATATATACAACTACTACTTCTCCACGTTAGTTGATAGAAAAGGCATACGAGACTATGAGCATTGATAGTAATATATCATGGTGCCTTTAACAAGCACTCAATTTGGTTTGCTTTGTGTCAGCACATCCAGCTTGTAGACCATTCTCTTCTTTGTCTTAAGTAACCTTTGAATGTATATATGAATCGGCAGCAACTTAATTAATTAAAAGTTAAGGATGATATAAAACACCTGCTGGTTAAGATGTTCATAATTAAATCGTGTTGAAATGTTCATGGGAACCTTAAGCGCACGTATAGTTATATCAACCGCACGGCGTTTTCGATACTCTTGAAATTATACGATTGATATACTACATACAAAGTGTAATAGGTGTGAAGAATGCCTCCTTGCTCTGTACAGGTTGTGTCTAGCTGTGGATCTCCTCGTTGACAGCGTCATCTTATTTGACGCGCGTCGTGACGTGCTCGGGTGACGTGCGGACTCTGAGTAGGTTTAGACGCGTCACGCAGTCATACTATATATACAGACAATTTAGAATACAGCAGCATATCGTCTCTCAGATTAAGACGAGATAACATCTTACTTCTGAATCAGTATCGTTGCGACAATCATATTTCATCATGGAGTCTAGCTTCCAGAAGATTGAGAACTTCTCCCTCGAACAGCAACTCAACTCCGTCTGTGACGTCATGGAGCAAATACAAGCCAAGATCAATGACGTTCAAGCTAACCTGAGCAAAACTCGTCCAGGTTCAAAGACAAGGCAGACCTATGAGCAATATCTGTCTTCCTTGAATCATTCCTATGACAGCTATTACCAGCGCGCAGAGGCCATGTCCCAAGAGATGCTTCGTGTCTTCTCTACCACCTTTAGACAGTCGTCACAAGCTGCATGAGCCGATCATGTCTGGCCCTGGCATTTCATTAATTGCCAAAGGCTCTTTTAAGAGCCACACACATCGTTTAAAGAAGGTGCTTAATGTGCTGCTATGTTTTCTAGTCACACAGATGAAAAACTAACGTTATGTGTACAGACGTATTGATATCAGTCATTGTTGTATCGTTGTTAACTCTACACATCAGAAGAACGCTATCTCTCTGTTCAATGCTTATACAAACTTCATTTAAAAGAAAATGCACATGGGATAGAAATTGAATTCTTAAAAGTTCTTTTATACCATAATCACATTTTAGGGAACGACCGAAAGATCATCAGTTCAATACGGCTATAAATTGGGCCACTACATAGCCAAACCAAAAATAGGCCACATGGCATTATTACGTCTTAACTTGAACACACTATTCTTGGTTACATCACAATGACAACACTCAGAATATACAGGAACATATCAATAATATTTTCCATGCATGTATTAATCACGTACATATTATGTAGTTGCTTACGATAACCACACTGCTAACAAACACAAAACCAAATAATACTTAATCACAAATAATCATTGTCTGTCGATCGAATGGACTCCGCTTAGCCATTTGTATGAGTCTAATACAACAATGTTGCCTGATATTGGTACTTGTTGGTCCCTGTCATTGTCTATATATATACAACTACTTCTCCACGTTAGTTGATAGAAAAGGCATACGAGACTATGAGCATTGATAGTAATATATCATGGTGCCTTTAACAAGCACTCAATTTGGTTTGCTTTGTGTCAGCACATCCAGCTTGTAGACCATTCTCTTCTTTGTCTTAAGTAACCTTTGAATGTATATATGAATCGGCAGCAACTTAATTAATTAAAAGTTAAGGATGATATAAAACACCTGCTGGTTAAGATGTTCATAATTAAATCGTGTTGAAATGTTCATGGGAACCTTAAGCGCACGTATAGTTATATCAACCGCACGGCGTTTTCGATACTCTTGAAATTATACGATTGATATACTACATACAAAGTGTAATAGGTGTGAAGAATGCCTCCTTGCTCTGTACAGGTTGTGTCTAGCTGTGGATCTCCTCGTTGACAGCGTCATCTTATTTGACGCGCGTCGTGACGTGCTCGGGTGACGTGCGGACTCTGAGTAGGTTTAGACGCGTCACGCAGTCATACTATATATACAGACAATTTAGAATACAGCAGCATATCGTCTCTCAGATTAAGACGAGATAACATCTTACTTCTGAATCAGTATCGTTGCGACAATCATATTTCATCATGGAGTCTAGCTTCCAGAAGATTGAGAACTTCTCCCTCGAACAGCAACTCAACTCCGTCTGTGACGTCATGGAGCAAATACAAGCCAAGATCAATGACGTTCAAGCTAACCTGAGCAAAACTCGTCCAGGTTCAAAGACAAGGCAGACCTATGAGCAATATCTGTCTTCCTTGAATCATTCCTATGACAGCTATTACCAGCGCGCAGAGGCCATGTCCCAAGAGATGCTTCGTGTCTTCTCTACCACCTTTAGACAGTCGTCACAAGCTGCATGAGCCGATCATTTCTGGCCCTGGCATTTCATTAATTGCCAAAGGCTCTTTTAAGAGCCACACACATCGTTTAAAGAAGGTGCTTAATGTGCTGCTATGTTTTCTAGTCACACAGATGATCAACTAACGTTATGTGTACAGACGTATTGATATCAGTCATTGTTGTATCGTTGTTAACTCTACACATCAGAAGAACGCTATCTCTCTGTTCAATGCTTATACAAACTTCATTTAAAAGAAATGCACATGGGATAGAAATTGAATACTTAAAAGTTCTTTTATACCATAATCACATTTTAGGGAACGACCGAAAGATCATCAGTTCAATACGGCTATAATTTGGGCCACTACATAGCCAAACCAAAAATAGGCCACATGGCATTATTACGTCTTAACTTGAACACACTATTCTTGGTTACATCACAATGACAACACTCAGAATATACAGGAACATATCAATAATATTTTCCATGCATGTATTAATCACGTACATATTATGTAGTTGCTTACGATAACCACACTGCTAACACACAAAACCAAATAATACTTAATCACAAATAATCATTGTCTGTCGATCGAATGGACTCCGCTTAGCCATTTGTATGAGTCTAATACAACAATGTTGCCTGATATTGGTACTTGTTGGTCCCTGTCATTGTCTATATATATACAACTACTTCTCCACGTTAGTTGATAGAAAAGGCATACGAGACTATGAGCATTGATAGTAATATATCATGGTGCCTTTAACAAGCACTCAATTTGGTTTGCTTTGTGTCAGCACATCCAGCTTGTAGACCATTCTCTTCTTTGTCTTAAGTAACCTTTGAATGTATATATGAATCGGCAGCAACTTAATTAATTAAAAGTTAAGGATGATATAAAACACCTGCTGGTTAAGATGTTCATAATTAAATCGTGTTGAAATGTTCATGGGAACCTTAAGCGCACGTATAGTTATATCAACCGCACGGCGTTTTCGATACTCTTGAAATTATACGATTGATATACTACATACAAAGTGTAATAGGTGTGAAGAATGCCTCCTTGCTCTGTACAGGTTGTGTCTAGCTGTGGATCTCCTCGTTGACAGCGTCATCTTATTTGACGCGCGTCGTGACGTGCTCGGGTGACGTGCGGACTCTGAGTAGGTTTAGACGCGTCACGCAGTCATACTATATATACAGACAATTTAGAATACAGCAGCATATCGTCTCTCAGATTAAGACGAGATAACATCTTACTTCTGAATCAGTATCGTTGCGACAATCATATTTCATCATGGAGTCTAGCTTCCAGAAGATTGAGAACTTCTCCCTCGAACAGCAACTCAACTCCGTCTGTGACGTCATGGAGCAAATACAAGCCAAGATCAATGACGTTCAAGCTAACCTGAGCAAAACTCGTCCAGGTTCAAAGACAAGGCAGACCTATGAGCAATATCTGTCTTCCTTGAATCATTCCTATGACAGCTATTACCAGCGCGCAGAGGCCATGTCCCAAGAGATGCTTCGTGTCTTCTCTACCACCTTTAGACAGTCGTCACAAGCTGCATGAGCCGATCATTTCTGGCCCTGGCATTTCATTAATTGCCAAAGGCTCTTTTAAGAGCCACACACATCGTTTAAAGAAGGTGCTTAATGTGCTGCTATGTTTTCTAGTCACACAGATGATCAACTAACGTTATGTATACAGACGTATTGATATCAGTCATTGTTGTATCTTTGTTAACTCTACACATCAGAAGAACGCTATCTCTCTGTTCAATGCATATACAAACTTCATTTAAAAGAAATGCACATGGGATAGAAATTGAATTCTTAAAAGTTCTTTTATACCATAATCACATTTTAGGGAACGACCGAAAGATCCTCAGTTCAATACGGCTATAAATTGGGCCACTACATAGCCAAACCAAAAATAGGCCACATGGCATTATTACGTCTTAACTTGAACACACTATTCTTGGTTACATCACATGACAACACTCAGAATATACAGGAACATATCAATAATATTTTCCATGCATGTATTAATCACGTACATATTATGTAGTTGCTTACGATAACCACACTGCTAACAAACACAAAACCAAATAATACTTAATCACAAATAATCATTGTCTGTCGATCGAATGGACTCCGCTTAGCCATTTGTATGAGTCTAATACAACAATGTTGCCTGATATTGGTACTTGTCGGTCCCTGTCATTGTCTATATATATACAACTACTTCTCCACGTTAGTTGATAGAAAAGGCATACGAGACTATGAGCATTGATAGTAATATATCATGGTGCCTTTAACAAGCACTCAATTTGGTTTGCTTTGTGTCAGCACATCCAGCTTGTAGACCATTCTCTTCTTTGTCTTAAGTAACCTTTGAATGTATATATGAATCGGCAGCAACTTAATTAATTAAAAGTTAAGGATGATATAAAAAAACACCTGCTGGTTAAGATGTTCATAATTAAATCGTGTTGAAATGTTCATGGGAACCTTAAGCGCACGTATAGTTATATCAACCGCACGGCGTTTTCGATACTCTTGAAATTATACGATTGATATACTACATACAAAGTGTAATAGGTGTGAAGAATGCCTCCTTGCTCTGTACAGGTTGTGTCTAGCTGTGGATCTCCTCGTTGACAGCGTCATCTTATTTGACGCGCGTCGTGACGTGCTCGGGTGACGTGCGGACTCTGAGTAGGTTTAGACGCGTCACGCAGTCATACTATATATACAGACAATTTAGAATACAGCAGCATATCGTCTCTCAGATTAAGACGAGATAACATCTTACTTCTGAATCAGTATCGTTGCGACAATCATATTTCATCATGGAGTCTAGCTTCCAGAAGATTGAGAACTTCTCCCTCGAACAGCAACTCAACTCCGTCTGTGACGTCATGGAGCAAATACAAGCCAAGATCAATGACGTTCAAGCTAACCTGAGCAAAACTCGTCCAGGTTCAAAGACAAGGCAGACCTATGAGCAATATCTGTCTTCCTTGAATCATTCCTATGACAGCTATTACCAGCGCGCAGAGGCCATGTCCCAAGAGATGCTTCGTGTCTTCTCTACCACCTTTAGACAGTCGTCACAAGCTGCATGAGCCGATCATGTCTGGCCCTGGCATTTCATTAATTGCCAAAGGCTCTTTTAAGAGCCACACACATCGTTTAAAGAAGGTGCTTAATGTGCTGCTATGTTTTCTAGTCACACAGATGATCAACTAACGTTATGTGTACAGACGTATTGATATCAGTCATTGTTGTATCGTTGTTAACTCTACACATCAGAAGAACGCTATCTCTCTGTTCAATGCTTATACAAACTTCATTTAAAAGAAAATGCACATGGGATAGAAATTGAATTCTTAAAAGTTCTTTTATACCATAATCACATTTTAGGGAACGACCGAACGATCATCAGTTCAATACGGCTATAAATTGGGCCACTACATAGCCAAACCAAAAATAGGCCACATGGCATTATTACGTCTTAACTTGAACACACTATTCTTGGTTACATCACAATGACAACACTCAGAATATACAGGAACATATCAATAATATTTTCCATGCATGTATTAATCACGTACATATTATGTAGTTGCTTACGATAACCACACTGCTAACAAACACAAAACCAAATAATACTTAATCACAAATAATCATTGTCTGTCGATCGAATGGACTCCGCTTAGCCATTTGTATGAGTCTAATACAACAATGTTGCCTGATATTGGTACTTGTTGGTCCCTGTCATTGTCTATATATATACAACTACTTCTCCACGTTAGTTGATAGAAAAGGCATACGAGACTATGAGCATTGATAGTAATATATCATGGTGCCTTTAACAAGCACTCAATTTGGTTTGCTTTGTGTCAGCACATCCAGCTTGTAGACCATTCTCTTCTTTGTCTTAAGTAACCTTTGAATGTATATATGAATCGGCAGCAACTTAATTAATTAAAAGTTAAGGATGATATAAAACACCTGCTGGTTAAGATGTTCATAATTAAATCGTGTTGAAATGTTCATGGGAACCTTAAGCGCACGTATAGTTATATCAACCGCACGGCGTTTTCGATACTCTTGAAATTATACGATTGATATACTACATACAAAGTGTAATAGGTGTGAAGAATGCCTCCTTGCTCTGTACAGGTTGTGTCTAGCTGTGGATCTCCTCGTTGACAGCGTCATCTTATTTGACGCGCGTCGTGACGTGCTCGGGTGACGTGCGGACTCTGAGTAGGTTTAGACGCGTCACGCAGTCATACTATATATACAGACAATTTAGAATACAGCAGCATATCGTCTCTCAGATTAAGACGAGATAACATCTTACTTCTGAATCAGTATCGTTGCGACAATCATATTTCATCATGGAGTCTAGCTTCCAGAAGATTGAGAACTTCTCCCTCGAACAGCAACTCAACTCCGTCTGTGACGTCATGGAGCAAATACAAGCCAAGATCAATGACGTTCAAGCTAACCTGAGCAAAACTCGTCCAGGTTCAAAGACAAGGCAGACCTATGAGCAATATCTGTCTTCCTTGAATCATTCCTATGACAGCTATTACCAGCGCGCAGAGGCCATGTCCCAAGAGATGCTTCGTGTCTTCTCTACCACCTTTAGACAGTCGTCACAAGCTGCATGAGCCGATCATTTCTGGCCCTGGCATTTCATTAATTGCCAAAGGCTCTTTTAAGAGCCACACACATCGTTTAAAGAAGGTGCTTAATGTGCTGCTATGTTTTCTAGTCACACAGATGATCAACTAACGTTATGTATACAGACGTATTGATATCAGTCATTGTTGTATCTTTGTTAACTCTACACATCAGAAGAACGCTATCTCTCTGTTCAATGCTTATACAAACTTCATTTAAAAGAAATGCACATGGGATAGAAATTGAATACTTAAAAGTTCTTTTATACCATAATCACATTTTAGGGAACGACCGAAAGATCCTCAGTTCAATACGGCTATAAATTGGGCCACTACATAGCCAAACCAAAAATAGGCCACATGGCATTATTACGTCTTAACTTGAACACACTATTCTTGGTTACATCACAATGACAACACTCAGAATATACAGGAACATATCAATAATATTTTCCATGCATGTATTAATCACGTACATATTATGTAGTTGCTTACGATAGCCACACGGCTAACAAACACAAAACCAAATAGAAAAAAAACTCAATCACAAATAATCGTTGTCCGTCGTTCGAATGGACTCCGCTTAGCCATTTGTATGAGTCTAATACAACAATGTTGCCTGATATTGGTACTTGTCGGTCCCTGTCATTGTCTATATATATACAACTACTTCTCCACGTTAGTTGATAGAAAAGGCATACGAGACTATGAGCATTGATAGTAATATATCATGGCGCCTTTAACAAGCACTCAATTTGGTTTGCTTTGTGTCAGCACATCCAGCTTGTAGACCATTCTCTTCTTTGTCTTAAGTAACCTTTGAATGTATATATGAATCGGCAGCAACTTAATTAATTAAAAGTTAAGGATGATATAAAACACCTACTGGTTAAGATGTTCATAATTAAATCGTGTTGAAATGTTCATGGGAACCTTAAGCGCACGTATAGTTATATCAACCGCACGGCGTTTTCGATACTCTTGAAATTATACGATTGATGTACTACATACAAAGTGTAATAGGTGTGAAGAATGCCTCCTTGCTCTGTACAGGTTGTGTCTAGCTGTGGATCTCCTCGTTGACAGCGTCATCTTATTTGACGCGCGTCGTGACGTGCTCGGGTGACGTGCGGACTCTGAGTAGGTTTAGACGCGTCACGCAGTCATACTATATATACAGACAATTTAGAATACAGCAGCATATCGTCTCTCAGATTAAGACGAGATAACATCTTACTTCTGAATCAGTATCGTTGCGACAATCATATTTCATCATGGAGTCTAGCTTCCAGAAGATTGAGAACTTCTCCCTCGAACAGCAACTCAACTCCGTCTGTGACGTCATGGAGCAAATACAAGCCAAGATCAATGACGTTCAAGCTAACCTGAGCAAAACTCGTCCAGGTTCAAAGACAAGGCAGACCTATGAGCAATATCTGTCTTCCTTGAATCATTCCTATGACAGCTATTACCAGCGCGCAGAGGCCATGTCCCAAGAGATGCTTCGTGTCTTCTCTACCACCTTTAGACAGTCGTCACAAGCTGCATGAGCCGATCATGTCTGGCCCTGGCATTTCATTAATTGCCAAAGGCTCTTTTAAGAGCCACACACATCGTTTAAAGAAGGTGCTTAATGTGCTGCTATGTTTTCTAGTCACACAGATGATCAACTAACGTTATGTGTACAGACGTATTGATATCAGTCATTGTTGTATCGTTGTTAACTCTACACATCAGAAGAACGCTATCTCTCTGTTCAATGCTTATACAAACTTCATTTAAAAGAAAATGCACATGGGATAGAAATTGAATTCTTAAAAGTTCTTTTATACCATAATCACATTTTAGGGAACGACCGAACGATCATCAGTTCAATACGGCTATAAATTGGGCCACTACATAGCCAACACCAAAAATAGGCCACATGGCATTATTACGTCTTAACTTGAACACACTATTCTTGGTTACATCACAATGACAACACTCAGAATATACAGGAACATATCAATAATATTTTCCATGCATGTATTAATCACGTACATATTATGTAGTTGCTTACGATAACCACACTGCTAACAAACACAAAACCAAATAATACTTAATCACAAATAATCATTGTCTGTCGATCGAATGGACTCCGCTTAGCCATTTGTATGAGTCTAATACAACAATGTTGCCTGATATTGGTACTTGTTGGTCCCTGTCATTGTCTATATATATACAACTACTTCTCCACGTTAGTTGATAGAAAAGGCATACGAGACTATGAGCATTGATAGTAATATATCATGGTGCCTTTAACAAGCACTCAATTTGGTTTGCTTTGTGTCAGCACATCCAGCTTGTAGACCATTCTCTTCTTTGTCTTAAGTAACCTTTGAATGTATATATGAATCGGCAGCAACTTAATTAATTAAAAGTTAAGGATGATATAAAACACCTGCTGGTTAAGATGTTCATAATTAAATCGTGTTGAAATGTTCATGGGAACCTTAAGCGCACGTATAGTTATATCAACCGCACGGCGTTTTCGATACTCTTGAAATTATACGATTGATATACTACATACAAAGTGTAATAGGTGTGAAGAATGCCTCCTTGCTCTGTACAGGTTGTGTCTACCTGTGGATCTCCTCGTTGACAGCGTCATCTTATTTGACGCGCGTCGTGACGTGCTCGGGTGACGTGCGGACTCTGAGTAGGTTTAGACGCGTCACGCAGTCATACTATATATACAGACAATTTAGAATACAGCAGCATATCGTCTCTCAGATTAAGACGAGATAACATCTTACTTCTGAATCAGTATCGTTGCGACAATCATATTTCATCATGGAGTCTAGCTTCCAGAAGATTGAGAACTTCTCCCTCGAACAGCAACTCAACTCCGTCTGTGACGTCATGGAGCAAATACAAGCCAAGATCAATGACGTTCAAGCTAACCTGAGCAAAACTCGTCCAGGTTCAAAGACAAGGCAGACCTATGAGCAATATCTGTCTTCCTTGAATCATTCCTATGACAGCTATTACCAGCGCGCAGAGGCCATGTCCCAAGAGATGCTTCGTGTCTTCTCTACCACCTTTAGACAGTCGTCACAAGCTGCATGAGCCGATCATGTCTGGCCCTGGCATTTCATTAATTGCCAAAGGCTCTTTTAAGAGCCACACACATCGTTTAAAGAAGGTGCTTAATGTGCTGCTATGTTTTCTAGTCACACAGATGATCAACTAACGTTATGTGTACAGACGTATTGATATCAGTCATTGTTGTATCGTTGTTAACTCTACACATCAGAAGAACGCTATCTCTCTGTTCAATGCTTATACAAACTTCATTTAAAAGAAAATGCACATGGGATAGAAATTGAATTCTTAAAAGTTCTTTTATACCATAATCACATTTTAGGGAACGACCGAAAGATCCTCAGTTCAATACGGCTATAAATTGGGCCACTACATAGCCAAACCAAAAATAGGCCACATGGCATTATTACGTCTTAACTTGAACACACTATTCTTGGTTACATCACAATGACAACACTCAGAATATACAGGAACATATCAATAATATTTTCCATGCATGTATTAATCACGTACATATTATGTAGTTGCTTACGATAACCACACTGCTAACAAACACAAAATCAAATAATACTTAATCACAAATAATCGTTGTCCGTCGTTCAAATGGGCTCCGCACAGCCATTTGTATGAGTCTAATACAACAATGTTGCCTGTTATTGGTACTTGTCGGTCCCTGTCATTGTCTATATATATACAACTACTTCTCCACGTTAGTTGATAGAAAAGGCATACGAGACTAAGAGCATTGATAGTAATATATCATGGTGCCTTTAACAAGCACTCAATTTGGTTTGCTTTGTGTCAGCACATCCAGCTTGTAGACCATTCTCTTCTTTGTCTTAAGTAACCTTTGAATGTATATATGAATCGGCAGCAACTTAATTAATTAAAAGTTAAGGATGATATAAAACACCTGCTGGTTAAGATGTTCACAATTAAATCGTGTTGAAATGTTCATGGGAACCTTAAGCGCACGTATAGTTATATCAACCGCACGGCGTTTTCGATACTCTTGAAATTATACGATTGATATACTACATACAAAGTGTAATAGGTGTGAAGAATGCCTCCTGGCTCTGTACAGGTTGTGTCTACCTGTGGATCTCCTCGTTGACAGCGTCATCTTATTTGACGCGCGTCGTGACGTGCTCGGGTGACGTGCGGACTCTGAGTAGGTTTAGACGCGTCACGAAGTCATACTATATATACAGACAATTTAGAATACAGCAGCATATCGTCTCTCAGATTAAGACGAGATAACATCTTACTTCTGAATCAGTATCGTTGCGACAATCATATTTCATCATGGAGTCTAGCTTCCAGAAGATTGAGAACTTCTCCCTCGAACAGCAACTCAACTCCGTCTGTGACGTCATGGAGCAAATACAAGCCAAGATCAATGACGTTCAAGCTAACCTGAGCAAAACTCGTCCAGGTTCAAAGACAAGGCAGACCTATGAGCAATATCTGTCTTCCTTGAATCATTCCTATGACAGCTATTACCAGCGCGCAGAGGCCATGTCCCAAGAGATGCTTCGTGTCTTCTCTACCACCTTTAGACAGTCGTCACAAGCTGCATGAGCCGATCATGTCTGGCCCTGGCATTTCATTAATTGCCAAAGGCTCTTTTAAGAGCCACACACATCGTTTAAAGAAGGTGCTTAATGTGCTGCTATGTTTTCTAGTCACACAGATGATCAACTAACGTTATGTGTACAGACGTATTGATATCAGTCATTGTTGTATCGTTGTTAACTCTACAAATCAGAAGAACGCTATCTCTCTGTTCAATGCTTATACAAACTTCATTTAAAAGAAAATGCACATGGGATAGAAATTGAATTCTTAAAAGTTCTTTTATACCATAATCACATTTTAGGGAACGACCGAACGATCATCAGTTCAATACGGCTATAAATTGGGCCACTACATAGCCAAACCAAAAATAGGCCACATGGCATTATTACGTCTTAACTTGAACACACTATTCTTGGTTACATCACAATGACAACACTCAGAATATACAGGAACATATCAATAATATTTTCCATGCATGTATTAATCACGTACATATTATGTAGTTGCTTACGATAACCACACTGCTAACAAACACAAAATCAAATAATACTTAATCACAAATAATCATTGTCTGTCGATCGAATGGACTCCGCTTAGCCATTTGTATGAGTCTAATACAACAATGTTGCCTGATATTGGTACTTGTTGGTCCCTGTCATTGTCTATATATATACAACTACTTCTCCACGTTAGTTGATAGAAAAGGCATACGAGACTATGAGCATTGATAGTAATATATCATGGTGCCTTTAACAAGCACTCAATTTGGTTTGCTTTGTGTTAGCACATCCAGCTTGTAGACCATTCTCTTCTTTGTCTTAAGTAACCTTTGAATGTATATATGAATCGGCAGCAACTTAATTAATTAAAAGTTAAGGATGATATAAAACACCTGCTGGTTAAGATGTTCACAATTAAATCGTGTTGAAATGTTCATGGGAACCTTAAGCGCACGTATAGTTATATCAACCGCACGGCGTTTTCGATACTCTTGAAATTATACGATTGATATACTACATACAAAGTGTAATAGGTGTGAAGAATGCCTCCTGGCTCTGTACAGGTTGTGTCTACCTGTGGATCTCCTCGTTGACAGCGTCATCTTATTTGACGCGCGTCGTGACGTGCTCGGGTGACGTGCGGACTCTGAGTAGGTTTAGACGCGTCACGAAGTCATACTATATATACAGACAATTTAGAATACAGCAGCATATCGTCTCTCAGATTAAGACGAGATAACATCTTACTTCTGAATCAGTATCGTTGCGACAATCATATTTCATCATGGAGTCTAGCTTCCAGAAGATTGAGAACTTCTCCCTCGAACAGCAACTCAACTCCGTCTGTGACGTCATGGAGCAAATACAAGCCAAGATCAATGACGTTCAAGCTAACCTGAGCAAAACTCGCCCAGGTTCAAAGACAAGGCAGACCTATGAGCAATATCTGTCTTCCTTGAATCATTCCTATGACAGCTATTACCAGCGCGCAGAGGCCATGTCCCAAGAGATGCTTCGTGTCTTCTCTACCACCTTTAGACAGTCGTCACAAGCTGCATGAGCCGATCATGTCTGGCCCTGGCATTTCATTAATTGCCAAAGGCTCTTTTAAGAGCCACACACATCGTTTAAAGAAGGTGCTTAATGTGCTGCTATGTTTTCTAGTCACACAGATGATCAACTAACGTTATGTGTACAGACGTATTGATATCAGTCATTGTTGTATCGTTGTTAACTCTACAAATCAGAAGAACGCTATCTCTCTGTTCAATGCTTATACAAACTTCATTTAAAAGAAAATGCACATGGGATAGAAATTGAATTCTTGAAAGTTCTTTTATACCATAATCACATTTTAGGGAACGACCGAACGATCATCAGTTCAATACGGCTAAAAATTGGGCCACTACATAGCCAAACCAAAAATAGGCCACATGGCATTATTACGTCTTAACTTGAACACACTATTCTTGGTTACATCACAATGACAACACTTAGAATATACAGGAACATATCAATAATATTTTCCATGCATGTATTAATCACGTACATATTATGTAGTTGCTTACGATAACCACACTGCTAACAAACACAAAACCAAATAATACTTAATCACAAATAATCATTGTCTGTCGATCGAATGGACTCCGCTTAGCCATTTGTATGAGTCTAATACAACAATGTTGCCTGATATTGGTACTTGTTGGTCCCTGTCATTGTCTATATATATACAACTACTTCTCCACGTTAGTTGATAGAAAAGGCATACGAGACTATGAGCATTGATAGTAATATATCATGGTGCCTTTAACAAGCACTCAATTTGGTTTGCTTTGTGTCAGCACATCCAGCTTGTAGACCATTCTCTTCTTTGTCTTAAGTAACCTTTGAATGTATATATGAATCGGCAGCAACTTAATTAATTAAAAGTTAAGGATGATATAAAACACCTGCTGGTTAAGATGTTCACAATTAAATCGTGTTGAAATGTTCATGGGAACCTTAAGCGCACGTATAGTTATATCAACCGCACGGCGTTTTCGATACTCTTGAAATTATACGATTGATATACTACATACAAAGTGTAATAGGTGTGAAGAATGCCTCCTTGCTCTGTACAGGTTGTGTCTACCTGTGGATCTCCTCGTTGACAGCGTCATCTTATTTGACGCGCGTCGTGACGTGCTCGGGTGACGTGCGGACTCTGAGTAGGTTTAGACGCGTCACGAAGTCATACTATATATACAGACAATTTAGAATACAGCAGCATATCGTCTCTCAGATTAAGACGAGATAACATCTTACTTCTGAATCAGTATCGTTGCGACAATCATATTTCATCATGGAGTCTAGCTTCCAGAAGATTGAGAACTTCTCCCTCGAACAGCAACTCAACTCCGTCTGTGACGTCATGGAGCTAATACAAGCCAAGATCAATGACGTTCAAGCTAACCTGAGCAAAACTCGTCCAGGTTCAAAGACAAGGCAGACCTATGAGCAATATCTGTCTTCCTTGAATCATTCCTATGACAGCTATTACCAGCGCGCAGAGGCCATGTCCCAAGAGATGCTTCGTGTCTTCTCTACCACCTTTAGACAGTCGTCACAAGCTGCATGAGCCGATCATGTCTGGCCCTGGCATTTCATTAATTGCCAAAGGCTCTTTTAAGAGCCACACACATCGTTTAAAGAAGGTGCTTAATGTGCTGCTATGTTTTCTAGTCACACAGATGATCAACTAACGTTATGTGTACAGACGTATTGATATCAGTCATCATTGTTGTATCGTTGTTAACTCTACAAATCAGAAGAACGCTATCTCTCTGTTCAATGCTTATACAAACTTCATTTAAAAGAAAATGCACATGGGATAGAAATTGAATTCTTAAAAGTTCTTTTATACCATAATCACATTTTAGGGAACGACCGAACGATCATCAGTTCAATACGGCTATAAATTGGGCCACTACATAGCCAAACCAAAAATAGGCCACATGGCATTATTACGTCTTAACTTGAACACACTATTCTTGGTTACATCACAATGACAACACTCAGAATATACAGGAACATATCAATAATATTTTCCATGCATGTATTAATCACGTACATATTATGTAGTTCCTTACGATAACCACACTGCTAACAAACACAAAATCAAATAATACTTAATCACAAATAATCATTGTCTGTCGATCGAATGGACTCCGCTTAGCCATTTGTATGAGTCTAATACAACAATGTTGCCTGATATTGGTACTTGTTGGTCCCTGTCATTGTCTATATATATACAACTACTTCTCCACGTTAGTTGATAGAAAAGGCATACGAGACTATGAGCATTGATAGTAATATATCATGGTGCCTTTAACAAGCACTCAATTTGGTTTGCTTTGTGTCAGCATATCCAGCTTGTAGACCATTCTCTTCTTTGTCTTAAGTAACCTTTGAATGTATATATGAATCGGCAGCAACTTAATTAATTAAAAGTTAAGGATGATATAAAAAACACCTGCTGGTTAAGATGTTCATAATTAAATCGTGTTGAAATGTTCATGGGAACCTTAAGCGCACGTATAGTTATATCAACCGCACGGCGTTTTCGATACTCTTGAAATTATACGATTGATATACTACATACAAAGTGTAATAGGTGTGAAGAATGCCTCCTTGCTCTGTACAGGTTGTGTCTAGCTGCGGATCTCCTCGTTGACAGCGTCATCTTATTTGACGCGCGTCGTGACGTGCTCGGGTGACGTGCGGACTCTGAGTAGGTTTAGACGCGTCACGCAGACAATATACAGACAATTTAGAATACAGCAGCATATCGTCTCTCAGATTAAGACGAGATAACATCTTACTTCTGAATCAGTATCGTTGCGACAATCATATTTCATCATGGAGTCTAGCTTCCAGAAGATTGAGAACTTCTCCCTCGAACAGCAACTCAACTCCGTCTGTGACGTCATGGAGCAAATACAAGCCAAGATCAATGACGTTCAAGCTAACCTGAGCAAAACTCGTCCAGGTTCAAAGACAAGGCAGACCTATGAGCAATATCTGTCTTCCTTGAATCATTCCTATGACAGCTATTACCAGCGCGCAGAGGCCATGTCCCAAGAGATGCTTCGTGTCTTCTCTACCACCTTTAGACAGTCGTCACAAGCTGCATGAGCCGATCATGTCTGGCCCTGGCATTTCATTAATTGCCAAAGGCTCTTTTAAGAGCCACACACATCGTTTAAAGAAGGTGCTTAATGTGCTGCTATGTTTTCTAGTCACACAGATGATCAACTAACGTTATGTGTACAGACGTATTGATATCAGTCATTGTTGTATTGTTGTTAACTCTACACATCAGAAGAACGCTATCTCTCTGTTCAATGCTTATACAAACTTCATTTAAAAGAAAATGCACATGGGATAGAAATTGAATTCTTAAAAGTTCTTTTATACCATAATCACATTTTAGGGAACGACCGAACGATTATCAGTTCAATACGGCTATAAATTGGGCCACTACATAGCCAAACCAAAAATAGGCCACATGGCATTATTACGTCTTAACTTGAACACACTATTCTTGGTTACATCACAATGACAACACTCAGAATATACAGGAACATATCAATAATATTTTCCATGCATGTATTAATCACGTACATATTATGTAGTTGCTTACGATAACCACACTGCTAACAAACACAAAACCAAATAATACTTAATCACAAATAATCATTGTCTGTCGATCGAATGGACTCCGCACAGCCATTTGTATGAGTCTAATACAACAATGTTGCCTGTTATTGGTACTTGTCGGTCCCTGTCATTGTCTATATATATACAACTACTCCACGTTAGTTGATAGAAAAGGCATACGAGACTATGAGCATTGATAGTAATATATCATGGCGCCTTTAACAAGCACTCAATTTGGTTTGCTTTGTGTCAGCACATCCAGCTTGTAGACCATTCTCTTCTTTGTCTTAAGTAAACTTGAATGTATATATGAATCGGCAGCAACTTAATTAATTAAAAGTTAAGGATGATGATATAAACCACCTGCTGGTTAAGATGTTCACAATTAAATCGTGTTGAAATGTTCATGGGAACCTTAAGCGCACGTATAGTTATATCAACCGCACGGCGTTTTCGATACTCTTGAAATTATACGATTGATATACTACATACAAAGTGTGTAAATAGGTGTGAAGAATGCCTCCTGGCTCTGTACAGGTTGTGTCTACCTGTGGATTTCCTCGTTGACAGCGTCATCTTATTTGACGCGCGTCGTGACGTGCTCGGGTGGGGTGCGGACTCTGAGTAGGTTTAGACGCGTCACGCAGTCATACTATATATACAGACAATTTAGAATACAGCAGCATATCGTCTCTCAGATTAAGACGAGATAACATCTTACTTCTGAATCAGTATCGTTGCGACAATCATATTTCATCATGGAGTCTAGCTTCCAGAAGATTGAGAACTTCTCCCTCGAACAGCAACTCAACTCCGTCTGTGACGTCATGGAGCAAATACAAGCCAAGATCAATGACGTTCAAGCTAACCTGAGCAAAACTCGTCCAGGTTCAAAGACAAGGCAGACCTATGAGCAATATCTGTCTTCCTTGAATCATTCCTATGACAGCTATTACCAGCGCGCAGAGGCCATGTCCCAAGAGATGCTTCGTGTCTTCTCTACCACCTTTAGACAGTCGTCACAAGCTGCATGAGCCGATCATGTCTGGCCCTGGCATTTCATTAATTGCCAAAGGCTCTTTTAAGAGCCACACACATCGTTTAAAGAAGGTGCTTAATGTGCTGCTATGTTTTCTAGTCACACAGATGATCAACTAACGTTATGTATACAGACGTATTGACATCAGTCATTGTTGTATCGTTGTTAACTCTACACATCAGAAGAACGCTACCTCTCTGTTCAATGCATATACAAATTTCATTTAAAAGAAAATGCACATGGGATAGAAATTGAATTCTTAAAAGTTCTTTTACACCATAAAACACATTTTAGGGAACGACCGAAAGATCCTCAGTTCAATACGGCTATAAATTGGGCCACTACATAGCCAAACCAAAAATAGGCCACATGGCATTATTACGTCTTAACTTCAACACACTATTCTTGGTTACATCACAATGACAACACTCAGAATATACAGGAACATATCAATAATATTTTCCATGCATGTATTAATCACGTACATATTATGTAGTTGCTTACGATAGCCACACGGCTAACAAACACAAAACCAAATAAAACTCAATCACAAATAATCGTTGTCCGTCGTTCGAATGGACTCCGCTTAGCCATTTGTATGAGTCTAATACAACAATGTTGCCTGATATTGGTACTTGTCGGTCC
>CM067347.1:35858350-35884104 GCA_034190875.2 Urechis unicinctus
CTTTTAAAAATTAAATTGATTAATACATGCATGGAAAATATTATTGATATGTTCCTGTATATTCTGAGTGTTGTCATTGTGATGTAACCAAGAATAGTGTGTTCAAGTTAAGACGTAATAATGCCATGTGGCCTATTTTTGGTTTGGCTATGTAGTGGCCCAATTTATAGCCGTATTGAACTGAGGATCTTTCGGTCGTTCCCTAAAATGTGATTATGGTAATAAAAGAACTTTTAAGAATTCAATTTCTATCCCATGTGCATTTTCTTTTAAATGAAGTTTGTATAAGCATTGAAACAGAGAGATAGCGTTCTTCTGATGTGTAGAGTTAACAACAACGATACAACAATGACTGATATCAATACGTCTGTATACATAACGTTAGTTGATCATCTGTGTGACTAGAAAACATAGCAGCACATTAAGCACCTTCTTTTAAACGATGTGTGTGGCTCTTAAAAGAGCCTTTGGCAATTAATGAAATGCCAGGGCCAGACATGATCGGCTCATGCAGCTTGTGACGACTGTCTAAAGGTGGTAGAGAAGACACGAAGCATCTCTTGGGACATGGCCTCTGCGCGCTGGTAATAGCTGTCATAGGAATGATTCAAGGAAGACAGATATTGCTCATAGGTCTGCCTTGTCTTTGAACCTGGACGAGTTTTTGCTCAGGTTAGCTTGAACGTCATTGATCTTGGCTTGTATTTGCTCCATGACGTCACAGACGGAGTTGAGTTGCTGTTCGAGGGAGAAGTTCTCAATCTTCTGGAAGCTAGACTCCATGATGAAATATGATTGTCGCAACGATACTGATTCAGAAGTAAGATGTTATCTCGTCTTAATCTGAGAGACGATATGCTGCTGTATTCTAAATTGTCTGTATATATAGTATGACTTCGTGACGCGTCTAAACCTACTCAGAGTCCGCACGTCACCCGAGCACGTCACGACGCGCGTCAAATAAGATGACGCTGTCAACGAGGAGATCCACAGCTAGACACAACCTGTACAGAGCAAGGAGGCATTCTTCACACCTATTACACTTTGTATGTAGTACATCAATCGTATAATTTCAAGAGTATCGAAAACGCCGTGCGGTTGATATAACTATACGTGCGCTTAAGGTTCCCATGAACATTTTCAACACGATTTAATTATGAAACATCTTAACCAGCAGGTGTTTTATATCATCCTTAACTTTTAATTAATTAAGTTGCTGCCGATTCATATATACATTCAAAGGTTACTTAAGACAAAGAAGAGAATGGTCTACAAGCTGGATGTGCTGACACAAAGCAAACCAAATTGAGTGCTTGTTAAAGGCGCCATGATATATTACTATCAATGCTCATAGTCTCGTATGCCTTTTCTATCAACTAACGTGGAGAAGTAGTTGTATATATATAGACAATGACAGGGGACCGACAAGTACCAATATCAGGCAACATTGTTTTGTATTAGACTCATACAAATGGCTAAGCGGAGTCCATTCGATCGACAGACAACGATTATTTGTGATTAAGTATTATTTGGTTTTGTGTTTGTTAGCCGTGTGGCTATCGTAAGCAACTACATAATATGTACGTGATTAATACATGCATGGAAAATATTATTGATATGTTCCTGTATATTCTGAGTGTTGTCATTGTGATGTAACCAAGAATAGTGTGTTCAAGTTAAGACGTAATAATGCCATGTGGCCTATTTTTGGTTTGGCTATGTAGTGGCCCAATTTATAGCCGTATATGAACTGATGATCTTTCGTCGTTCCCTAAAATGTGATTATGGTATAAAAGAACTTTTAAGAATTCAATTTCTATCCCATGTGCATTTTCTCTTTTAAATGAAGTTTGTATAAGCATTGAACAGAGAGATAGCGTTCTTCTGATGTGTAGAGTTAACAAACGATACAACAATGACTGATATCAATACGTCTGTATACATAACGTTAGTTGATCATCTGTGTGACTAGAAACATAGCAGCACATTAAGCACCTTCTTTAAAACGATGTGTGTGGCTCTTAAAAGAGCCTTTGGCAATTAATGAAATGCCAGGGCCAGACATGATCGGCTCATGCAGCTTGTGACGACTGTCTAAAGGTTGGTAGAGAAAGACACGAAGCATCTCTTGGGGACATGGCCTCTGCGCGCTGGTAATAGCTGTCATAGGAATGATTCAAGGAAGACAGATATTGCTCATAGGTCTGCCTTGTCTTTGAACCTGGACGAGTTTTTGCTCAGGTTTAGCTTGAACGTCATTGATCTTGGCTTGTATTTGCTCCATGACGTCACAGACGGAGTTGAGTTGCTGTTCGAGGGAGAAGTTCTCAATCTTCTGGAAGCTAGACTCCATGATGAAATATAATTGTCGCAACGATCCTGATTCAGAAGTAAGATGTTATCTCGTCTTAATCTGAGAGACGATATGCTGCTGTATTCTAAATTGTCTGTATATATAGAATGACTGCGTGACGCGTCTAAACCTACTCAGAGTCCGCACGTCACCCGAGCACGTCACGACGCGCGTCAAATAAGATGACGCTGTCAACGAGGAGATCCACAGGTAGACACAACCAGTACAGAGCCAGGAGGCATTCTTCACACCTATTACACTTTGTATGTAGTATATCAATCGTATAATTTCAAGAGTATCGAAAGCGCCGTGCGGTTGATATAACTATACGTGCGCTTAAGGTTCCCATGAACATTTCAATACGATTTAATTATGAACATCTTAACCAGCAGTGTTTTTTATATCATCCTTAACTTTTAATTAATTAAGTTGCTGCCGATTCATATATACATTCAAAGGTTACTTAAGACAAAGAAGAGAATGGTCTACAAGCTGGATGTGCTGACACAAAGCAACCAAAATTGAGTGCTTGTTAAAGGCGCCATGATATATTACTATCAATGCTCATAGTCTCGTATGCCTTTTCTATCAACTAACGTGGAGAAGTAGTTGTATATATATAGACAATGACAGGGACCGAACAAGTACCAATATCAGGCAACATTGTTGTATTAGACTCATACAAATGGCTAAGCGGAGTCCATTCGATCGACAGACAATGATTATTTGTGATTAAGTATTATTTGGTTTTGTGTTTGTTAGCAGTGTGGTTATCGTAAGCAACTACATAATATGTACGTGATTAATACATGCATGGAAAATATTATTGATATGTTCCTGTATATTCTGAGTGTTGTCATTGTGATGTAACCAAGATAGTGTGTTTCAAGTTAAGACGTAATAATGCCATGTGGCCTATTTTTGGTTTGGCTATGTAGTGGCCCAATTTATAGCCGTATTGAACTGAGGATCTTTCGGTCGTTCCCTAAAATGTGATTATGGTATAAAAGAACTTTTAAGAATTCAATTTCTATCCCATGTGCATTTTCTTTTAAATGAAGTTTGTATAAGCATTGAACAGAGAGATAGCGTTCTTCTGATGTGTAGAGTTAACAACGATACAACAATGACTGATATCAATACGTCTGTATACATAACGTTAGTTGATCATCTGTGTGACTAGAAAACATAGCAGCACATTAAGCACCTTCTTTAAACGATGTGTGTGGCTCTTAAAAGAGCCTTTGGCAATTAATGAAATGCCAGGGCCAGACATGATCGGCTCATGCAGCTTGTGACGACTGTCTAAAGGTGGTAGAGAAGACACGAAGCATCTCTTGGGACATGGCCTCTGCGCGCTGGTAATAGCTGTCATAGGAATGATTCAAGGAGGACAGATATTGCTCATAGGTCTGCCTTGTCTTTGAACCTGGACGAGTTTTGCTCAGGTTAGCTTGAACGTCATTGATCTTGGCTTGTATTTGCTCCATGACGTCACAGACGGAGTTGAGTTGCTGTTCGAGGGAGAAGTTCTCAATCTTCTGGAAGCTAGACTCCATGATGAAATATGATTGTCGCAACGATACTGATTCAGAAGTAAGATGTTATCTCGTCTTAATCTGAGAGACGATATGCTGCTGTATTCTAAATTGTCTGTATATATAGTATGACTGCGTGACGCGTCTAAACCTACTCAGAGTCCGCACGTCACCCGAGCACGTCACGACGCGCGTCAAATAAGATGACGCTGTCAACGAGGAGATCCACAGCTAGACACAACCTGTACAGAGCCAAGGAGGCATTCTTCACACCTATCACACTTTGTATGTAGTACATCAATCGTATAATTTCAAGAGTATCGAAAAACGCCGTGCGGTTGATATAACTATACGTGCGCTTAAGGTTCCCATGAACATTTCAACACGATTTAATTATGAACATCTTAACCAGCAGGTGTTTTATATCATCCTTAACTTTTAATTAATTAAGTTGCTGCCGATTCATATATACATTCAAAGGTTACTTAAGACAAAGAAGAGAATGGTCTACAAGCTGGATGTGCTGACACAAAGCAAACCAAATTGAGTGCTTGTTAAAGGCGCCATGATATATTACTATCAATGCTCATAGTCTCGTATGCCTTTTCTATCAACTAACGTGGAGAAGTAGTTGTATATATATAGACAATGACAGGGACCGACAAGTACCAATATCAGGCAACATTGTTGTATTAGACTCATACAAATGGCTAAGCGGAGTCCATTCGAACGACGGACAACGATTATTTGTGATTGAGTTTTATTTGGTTTTGTGTTTGTTAGCCGTGTGGCTATCGTAAGCAACTACATAATATGTACGTGATTAATGCATGCATGGAAAATATTATTGATATGTTCCTGTATATTCTGAGTGTTGTCATTGTGATGTAACCAAGAATAGTGTGTTCAAGTTAAGACGTAATAATGCCATGTGGCCTATTTTTGGTTTGGCTATGTAGTGGCCCAATTTATAGCCGTATTGAACTGAGGATCTTTCGGTCGTTCCCTAAAATGTGATTATGGTATAAAAGAACTTTTAAGAATTCAATTTCTATCCCATGTGCATTTTCTTTTAAATGAAATTTGTATAAGCATTGAACAGAGAGATAGCGTTCTTCTGATGTGTAGAGTTAACAAAGATACAACAATGACTGATATCAATACGTCTGTATACATAACGTTAGTTGATCATCTGTGTGACTAGAAAACATAGCAGCACATTAAGCACCTTCTTTAAACGATGTGTGTGGCTCTTAAAAGAGCCTTTGGCAATTAATGAAATGCCAGGGCCAGACATGATCGGCTCATGCAGCTTGTGACGACTGTCTAAAGGTGGTAGAGAAGACACGAAGCATCTCTTGGGACATGGCCTCTGCGCGCTGGTAATAGCTGTCATAGGAATGATTCAAGGAAGACAGATATTGCTCATAGGTCTGCCTTGTCTTTGAACCTGGACGAGTTTTGCTCAGGTTAGCTTGAACGTCATTGATCTTGGCTTGTATTTGCTCCATGACGTCACAGACGGAGTTGAGTTGCTGTTCGAGGGAGAAGTTCTCAATCTTCTGGAAGCTAGACTCCATGATGAAATATGATTGTCGCAACGATACTGATTCAGAAGTAAGATGTTATCTCGTCTTAATCTGAGAGACGATATGCTGCTGTATTCTAAATTGTCTGTATATATAGTATGACTGCGTGACGCGTCTAAACCTACTCAGAGTCCGCACGTCACCCGAGCACGTCACGACGCGCGTCAAATAAGATGACGCTGTCAACGAGGAGATCCACAGCTAGACACAACCTGTACAGAGCAAGGAGGCATTCTTCACACCTATTACACTTTGTATGTAGTATATCAATCGTATAATTTCAAGAGTATCGAAAACGCCGTGCGGTTGATATAACTATACGTGCGCTTAAGGTTCCCATGAACATTTCAACACGATTTAATTATGAACATCTTAACCAGCAGGTGTTTTATATCATCCTTAACTTTTAATTAATTAAGTTGCTGCCGATTCATATATACATTCAAAGGTTACTTAAGACAAAGAAGAGAATGGTCTACAAGCTGGATGTGCTGACACAAAGCAAACCAAATTGAGTGCTTGTTAAAGGCGCCATGATATATTACTATCAATGCTCATAGTCTCGTATGCCTTTTCTATCAACTAACGTGGAGAAGTAGTTGTATATATATAGACAATGACAGGGACCGACAAGTACCAATATCAGGCAACATTGTTGTATTAGACTCATACAAATGGCTAAGCGGAGTCCATTCGAACGACGGACAACGATTATTTGTGATTGAGTTTTATTTGGTTTTGTGTTTGTTAGCCGTGTGGCTATCGTAAGCAACTACATAATATGTACGTGATTAATACATGCATGGAAAATATTATTGATATGTTCCTGTATATTCTGAGTGTTGTCATTGTGATGTAACCAAGAATAGTGTGTTCAAGTTAAGACGTAATAATGCCATGTGGCCTATTTTTGGTTTGGCTATGTAGTGGCCCAATTTATAGCCGTATTGAACTGATGATCGTTCGGTCGTTCCCTAAAATGTGATTATGGTATAAAAGAACTTTCAAGAATTCAATTTCTATCCCATGTGCATTTTCTTTTAAATGAAGTTTGTATAAGCATTGAACAGAGAGATAGCGTTCTTCTGATGTGTAGAGTTAACAAAGATACAACAATGACTGATATCAATACGTCTGTATACATAACGTTAGTTGATCATCTGTGTGACTAGAAAACATAGCAGCACATTAAGCACCTTCTTTAAACGATGTGTGTGGCTCTTAAAAGAGCCTTTGGCAATTAATGAAATGCCAGGGCCAGAAATGATCGGCTCATGCAGCTTGTGACGACTGTCTAAAGGTGGTAGAGAAGACACGAAGCATCTCTTGGGACATGGCCTCTGCGCGCTGGTAATAGCTGTCATAGGAATGATTCAAGGAAGACAGATATTGCTCATAGGTCTGCCTTGTCTTTGAACCTGGACGAGTTTTGCTCAGGTTAGCTTGAACGTCATTGATCTTGGCTTGTATTTGCTCCATGACGTCACAGACGGAGTTGAGTTGCTGTTCGAGGGAGAAGTTCTCAATCTTCTGGAAGCTAGACTCCATGATGAAATATGATTGTCGCAACGATACTGATTCAGAAGTAAGATGTTATCTCGTCTTAATCTGAGAGACGATATGCTGCTGTATTCTAAATTGTCTGTATATATAGTATGACTGCGTGACGCGTCTAAACCTACTCAGAGTCCGCACGTCACCCGAGCACGTCACGACGCGCGTCAAATAAGATGACGCTGTCAACGAGGAGATCCACAGCTAGACACAACCTGTACAGAGCAAGGAGGCATTCTTCACACCTATTACACTTTGTATGTAGTATATCAATCGTATAATTTCAAGAGTATCGAAAACGCCGTGCGGTTGATATAACTATACGTGCGCTTAAGGTTCCCATGAACATTTCAACACGATTTAATTATGAACATCTTAACCAGCAGGTGTTTTATATCATCCTTAACTTTTAATTAATTAAGTTGCTGCCGATTCATATATACATTCAAAGGTTACTTAAGACAAAGAAGAGAATGGTCTACAAGCTGGATGTGCTGACACAAAGCAAACCAAATTGAGTGCTTGTTAAAGGCGCCATGATATATTACTATCAATGCTCATAGTCTCGTATGCCTTTTCTATCAACTAACGTGGGGAAGTAGTTGTATATATATAGACAATGACAGGGACCAACAAGTACCAATATCAGGCAACATTGTTGTATTAGACTCATACAAATGGCTAAGCGGAGTCCATTCGATCGACAGACAATGATTATTTGTGATTAAGTATTATTTGGTTTTGTGTTTGTTAGCAGTGTGGTTATCGTAAGCAACTACATAATATGTACGTGATTAATACATGCATGGAAAATATTATTGATATGTTCCTGTATATTCTGAGTGTTGTCATTGTGATGTAACCAAGAATAGTGTGTTCAAGTTAAGACGTAATAATGCCATGTGGCCTATTTTTGGTTTGGCTATGTAGTGGCCCAATTTATAGCCGTATTGAACTGATGATCGTTCGGTCGTTCCCTAAAATGTGATTATGGTATAAAAGAACTTTTAAGAATTCAATTTCTATCCCATGTGCATTTTCTTTTAAATGAAGTTTGTATAAGCATTGAACAGAGAGATAGCGTTCTTCTGATGTGTAGAGTTAACAACGATACAACAATGACTGATATCAATACGTCTGTACACATAACGTTAGTTGATCATCTGTGTGACTAGAAAACATAGCAGCACATTAAGCACCTTCTTTAAACGATGTGTGTGGCTCTTAAAAGAGCCTTTGGCAATTAATGAAATGCCAGGGCCAGACATGATCGGCTCATGCAGCTTGTGACGACTGTCTAAAGGTGGTAGAGAAGACACGAAGCATCTCTTGGGACATGGCCTCTGCGCGCTGGTAATAGCTGTCATAGGAATGATTCAAGGAGGACAGATATTGCTCATAGGTCTGCCTTGTCTTTGAACCTGGACGAGTTTTGCTCAGGTTAGCTTGAACGTCATTGATCTTGGCTTGTATTTGCTCCATGACGTCACAGACGGAGTTGAGTTGCTGTTCGAGGGAGAAGTTCTCAATCTTCTGGAAGCTAGACTCCATGATGAAATATGATTGTCGCAACGATACTGATTCAGAAGTAAGATGTTATCTCGTCTTAATCTGAGAGACGATATGCTGCTGTATTCTAAATTGTCTGTATATATAGTATGACTGCGTGACGCGTCTAAACCTACTCAGAGTCCGCACGTCACCCGAGCACGTCACGACGCGCGTCAAATAAGATGACGCTGTCAACGAGGAGATCCACAGCTAGACACAACCTGTACAGAGCAAGGAGGCATTCTTCACACCTATTACACTTTGTATGTAGTACATCAATCGTATAATTTCAAGAGTATCGAAAACGCCGTGCGGTTGATATAACTATACGTGCGCTTAAGGTTCCCATGAACATTTCAACACGATTTAATTATGAACATCTTAACCAGTAGGTGTTTTATATCATCCTTAACTTTTAATTAATTAAGTTGCTGCCGATTCATATATACATTCAAAGGTTACTTAAGACAAAGAAGAGAATGGTCTACAAGCTGGATGTGCTGACACAAAGCAAACCAAATTGAGTGCTTGTTAAAGGCGCCATGATATATTACTATCAATGCTCATAGTCTCGTATGCCTTTTCTATCAACTAACGTGGAGAAGTAGTTGTATATATATAGACAATGACAGGGACCGACAAGTACCAATATCAGGCAACATTGTTGTATTAGACTCATACAAATGGCTAAGCGGAGTCCATTCGAACGACGGACAACGATTATTTGTGATTGAGTTTTATTTGGTTTTGTGTTTGTTAGCCGTGTGGCTATCGTAAGCAACTACATAATATGTACGTGATTAATGCATGCATGGAAAATATTATTGATATGTTCCTGTATATTCTGAGTGTTGTCATTGTGATGTAACCAAGAATAGTGTGTTCAAGTTAAGACGTAATAATGCCATGTGGCCTATTTTTGGTTTGGCTATGTAGTGGCCCAATTTATAGCCGTATTGAACTGAGGATCTTTCGGTCGTTCCCTAAAATGTGATTATGGTATAAAAGAACTTTTAAGCATTCAATTTCTATCCCATGTGCATTTTCTTTTAAATGAAATTTGTATATGCATTGAACAGAGAGATAGCGTTCTTCTGATGTGTAGAGTTAACAAAGATACAACAATGACTGATATCAATACGTCTGTATACATAACGTTAGTTGATCATCTGTGTGACTAGAAAACATAGCAGCACATTAAGCACCTTCTTTAAACGATGTGTGTGGCTCTTAAAAGAGCCTTTGGCAATTAATGAAATGCCAGGGCCAGACATGATCGGCTCATGCAGCTTGTGACGACTGTCTAAAGGTGGTAGAGAAGACACGAAGCATCTCTTGGGACATGGCCTCTGCGCGCTGGTAATAGCTGTCATAGGAATGATTCAAGGAAGACAGATATTGCTCATAGGTCTGCCTTGTCTTTGAACCTGGACGAGTTTTGCTCAGGTTAGCTTGAACGTCATTGATCTTGGCTTGTATTTGCTCCATGACGTCACAGACGGAGTTGAGTTGCTGTTCGAGGGAGAAGTTCTCAATCTTCTGGAAGCTAGACTCCATGATGAAATATGATTGTCGCAACGATACTGATTCAGAAGTAAGATGTTATCTCGTCTTAATCTGAGAGACGATATGCTGCTGTATTCTAAATTGTCTGTATATATAGTATGACTGCGTGACGCGTCTAAACCTACTCAGAGTCCGCACGTCACCCGAGCACGTCACGACGCGCGTCAAATAAGATGACGCTGTCAACGAGGAGATCCACAGCTAGACACAACCTGTACAGAGCAAGGAGGCATTCTTCACACCTATTACACTTTGTATGTAGTATATCAATCGTATAATTTCAAGAGTATCGAAAAACGCCGTGCGGTTGATATAACTATACGTGTGTACTTAAGGTTCCCATGAACATTTCAACACGATTTAATTATGAACATCTTAACCAGCAGGTGTTTTATATCATCCTTAACTTTTAATTAATTAAGTTGCTGCCGATTCATATATACATTCAAAGGTTACTTAAGACAAAGAAGAGAATGGTCTACAAGCTGGATGTGCTGACACAAAGCAAACCAAATTGAGTGCTTGTTAAAGGCGCCATGATATATTACTATCAATGCTCATAGTCTCGTATGCCTTTTCTATCAACTAACGTGGAGAAGTAGTTGTATATATATAGACAATGACAGGGACCACAAGTACCAATATCAGGCAACATTGTTGTATCAGACTCATACAAATGGCTAAGCGGAGTCCATTCGATCGACAGACAATGATTATTGTGATTAAGTATTATTTGGTTTTGTGTTTGTTAGCAGAGTGGTTATCGTAAGCAACTACATAATATGTACGTGATTAATACATGCATGGAAAATATTATTGATATGTTCCTGTATATTCTGAGTGTTGTCATTGTGATGTAACCAAGAATAGTGTGTTCAAGTTAAGACGTAATAATGCCATGTGGCCTATTTTTGGTTTGGCTATGTAGTGGCCCAATTTATAGCCGTATTGAACTGATGATCTTTCGGTCGTTCCCTAAAATGTGATTATGGTATAAAAGAACTTTTAAGAATTCAATTTCTATCCCATGTGCATTTTCTTTTAAATGAAGTTTGTATAAGCATTGAACAGAGAGATAGCGTTCTTCTGATGTGTAGAGTTAACAACGATACAACAATGACTGATATCAATACGTCTGTACACATAACGTTAGTTGATCATCTGTGTGACTAGAAAACATAGCAGCACATTAAGCACCTTCTTTAAACGATGTGTGTGGCTCTTAAAAGAGCCTTTGGCAATTAATGAAATGCCAGGGCCAGACATGATCGGCTCATGCAGCTTGTGACGACTGTCTAAAGGTGGTAGAGAAGGCACGAAGCATCTCTTGGGACATGGCCTCTGCGCGCTGGTAATAGCTGTCATAGGAATGATTCAAGGAAGACAGATATTGCTCATAGGTCTGCCTTGTCTTTGAACCTGGACGAGTTTTGCTCAGGTTAGCTTGAACGTCATTGATCTTGGCTTGTATTTGCTCCATGACGTCACAGACGGAGTTGAGTTGCTGTTCGAGGGAGAAGTTCTCAATCTTCTGGAAGCTAGACTCCATGATGAAATATGATTGTCGCAACGATACTGATTCAGGCGTAAGATGTTATCTCGTTTTAATCTGAGAGACGATATGCTGCGGTATTTAAATTGTCTGTATATATAGTATGACTGCGTGACGCGTCTAAACCTACTCAGAGTCCGCACGTCACCCGAGCACGTCACGACGCGCGTCAAATAAGATGACGCTGTCAACGAGGAGATCCACAGGTAGACACAACCAGTACAGAGCCAGGAGGCATTCTTCACACCTATCACACTTTTGTATGTAGTACATCAATCGTATAATTTCAAGAGTATCGAAAACGCCGTGCGTTGATATAACTATACGTGTACTTAAGCTTCCCATGAGCATTTCAACACGATTTAATTATGAACATCTTAACCAGCAGGTGTTTTATATCATCCTTAACTTTTAATTAATTAAGTTGCTGCCGATTCATATATACATTCAAAGGTTACTTAAGACAAAGAAGAGAATGGTCTACAAGCTGGATGTGCTGACACAAAAGCGAACCAAATTGAGTGCTTGTTAAAGGCGCCATGATATATTACTATCAATGCTCATAGTCTCGTATGCCTTTTCTATCAACTAACGTGGAGAAGTAGTTGTATATATATAGACAATGACAGGGACCGACAAGTACCAATATCAGGCAACATTGTTGTATTAGACTCATACAAATGGCTAAGCGGAGTCCATTCGATCGACAGACAATGATTATTGTGATTAAGTATTATTTGGTTTTGTGTTTGTTAGCAGAGTGGTTATCGTAAGCAACTACATAATATGTACGTGATTAATACATGCATGGAAAATATTATTGATATGTTCCTGTATATTCTGAGTGTTGTCATTGTGATGTAACCAAGAATAGTGTGTTCAAGTTAAGACGTAATAATGCCATGTGGCCTATTTTTGGTTTGGCTATGTAGTGGCCCAATTTATAGCCGTATTGAACTGATGATCTTTCGGTCGTTCCCTAAAATGTGATTATGGTATAAAAGAACTTTTAAGTATTCAATTTCTATCCCATGTGCATTTCTTTTAAATGAAGTTTGTATAAGCATTGAACAGAGAGATAGCGTTCTTCTGATGTGTAGAGTTAACAAAGATACAACAATGACTGATATCAATACGTCTGTATACATAACGTTAGTTGATCATCTGTGTGACTAGAAAACATAGCAGCACATTAAGCACCTTCTTTAAACGATGTGTGTGTGGCTCTTAAAAGAGCCTTTGGCAATTAATGAAATGCCAGGGCCAGAAATGATCGGCTCATGCAGCTTGTGACGACTGTCTAAAGGTGGTAGAGAAGACACGAAGCATCTCTTGGGACATGGCCTCTGCGCGCTGGTAATAGCTGTCATAGGAATGATTCAAGGAAGACAGATATTGCTCATAGGTCTGCCTTGTCTTTGAACCTGGACGAGTTTTGCTCAGGTTAGCTTGAACGTCATTGATCTTGGCTTGTATTTGCTCCATGACGTCACAGACGGAGTTGAGTTGCTGTTCGAGGGAGAAGTTCTCAATCTTCTGGAAGCTAGACTCCATGATGAAATATGATTGTCGCAACGATACTGATTCAGGCGTAAGATGTTATCTCGTCTTAATCTGAGAGACGATATGCTGCGGTATTTAAATTGTCTGTATATATAGTATGACTGCGTGACGCGTCTAAACCTACTCAGAGTCCGCACGTCACCCGAGCACGTCACGACACGCGTCAAATAAGATGACGCTGTCAACGAGGAGATCCACAGGTAGACACAACCAGTACAGAGCCAGGAGGCATTGTTCACACCTATTACACCTTGTATGTAGTACATCAATTGTATAATTTCAAGAGTATCGAAAACGCCGTGCGTTTGATATCACTATATGTGTACTTAAGCTTCCCATGAGCATTTCAACACGATTTAATTATGTACATCTTAACCAGCAGGTGTTTTATATCATCCTTAACTTTTAATTAATTAAGTTGCTGCCGATTCATATATACATTCAAAGGTTACTTAAGACAAAGAAGAGAATGGTCTACAAGCTGGATGTGCTGACACAAAGCAAACCAAATTGAGTGCTTGTTAAAGGCGCCATGATATATTACTATCAATGCTCATAGTCTCGTATGCCTTTTCTATCAACTAACGTGGAGAAGTAGTTGTATATATATAGACAATGACAGGGACCGACAAGTACCAATATCAGGCAACATTGTTGTATTAGACTCATACAAATGGCTAAGCGGAGTCCATTCGATCGACAGACAATGATTATTTGTGATTAAGTATTATTTGGTTTTGTGTTTGTTAGCAGAGTGGTTATCGTAAGCAACTACATAATATGTACGTGATTAATACATGCATGGAAAATATTATTGATATGTTCCTGTATATTCTGAGTGTTGTCATTGTGATGTAACCAAGAATAGTGTGTTCAAGTTAAGACGTAATAATGCCATGTGGCCTATTTTTGGTTTGGCTATGTAGTGGCCCAATTTATAGCCGTATTGAACTGAGGATCTTTCGGTCGTTCCCTAAAATGTGATTATGGTATAAAAGAACTTTTAAGAATTCAATTTCTATCCCATGTGCATTTTCTTTTAAATGAAGTTTGTATAAGCATTGAGCAGAGAGATAGCGTTCTTCTGATGTGTAGAGTTAACAACGATACAACAATGACTGATATCAATACGTCTGTATACATAACGTTAGTTGATCATCTGTGTGACTAGAAAACATAGCAGCACATTAAGCACCTTCTTTAAACGATGTGTGTGGCTCTTAAAAGAGCCTTTGGCAATTAATGAAATGCCAGGGCCAGACATGATCGGCTCATGCAGCTTGTGACGACTGTCTAAAGGTGGTAGAGAAGACACGAAGCATCTCTTGGGACATGGCCTCTGCGCGCTGGTAATAGCTGTCATAGGAATGATTCAAGGAGACAGATATTGCTCATAGGTCTGCCTTGTCTTTGAACCTGGACGAGTTTTGCTCAGGTTAGCTTGAACGTCATTGATCTTGGCTTGTATTTGCTCCATGACGTCACAGACGGAGTTGAGTTGCTGTTCGAGGGAGAAGTTCTCAATCTTCTGGAAGCTAGACTCCATGATGAAATATGATTGTCGCAACGATACTGATTCAGGCGTAAGATGTTATCTCGTCTTAATCTGAGAGACGATATGCTGCGGTATTTAAATTGTCTGTATATATAGTATGACTGCGTGACGCGTCTAAACCTACTCAGAGTCCGCACGTCACCCGAGCACGTCACGACGCGCGTCAAATAAGATGACGCTGTCAACGAGGAGATCCACAGGTAGACACAACCTGTACAGAGCCAGGAGGCATTGTCACACCTATCACACCTTGTATGTAGTACATCAATTGTATAATTTCAAGAGTATAGAAAACGCCGTGCGTTGATATCACTATATGTGTACTTAAGCTTCCCATGAGCATTTCAACACGATTTAATTATGTACATCTTAACCAGCAGGTGTTTTATATCATCCTTAACTTTTAATTAATTAATTAAGTTGCTGCCGATTCATATATACATTCAAAGGTTACTTAAGACAAAGAAGAGAATGGTCTACAAGCTGGATGTGCTGACACAAAGCAAACCAAATTGAGTGCTTGTTAAAGGCGCCATGATATATTACTATCAATGCTCATAGTCTCGTATGCCTTTTCTATCAACTAACGTGGAGAAGTAGTTGTATATATATAGACAATGACAGGGACCGACAAGTACCAATATCAGGCAACATTGTTGTATTAGACTCATACAAATGGCTAAGCGGAGTCCATTCGATCGACAGACAATGATTATTTGTGATTAAGTATTATTTGGTTTTGTGTTTGTTAGCAGAGTGGTTATCGTAAGCAACTACATAATATGTACGTGATTAATACATGCATGGAAAATATTATTGATATGTTCCTGTATATTCTGAGTGTTGTCATTGTGATGTAACCAAGAATAGTGTGTTCAAGTTAAGACGTAATAATGCCATGTGGCCTATTTTTGGTTTGGCTATGTAGTGGCCCAATTTATAGCCGTATTGAACTGAGGATCTTTCGGTCGTTCCCTAAAATGTGATTATGGTATAAAAGAACTTTTAAGAATTTCAATTTCTATCCCATGTGCATTTTTCTTTAAATGAAGTTTGTATAAGCATTGAGCAGAGAGATAGCGTTCTTCTGATGTGTAGAGTTAACAACGATACAACAATGACTGATATCAATACGTCTGTATACATAACGTTAGTTGATCATCTGTGTGACTAGAAAACATAGCAGCACATTAAGCACCTTCTTTAAACGATGTGTGTGGCTCTTAAAAGAGCCTTTGGCAATTAATGAAATGCCAGGGCCAGACATGATCGGCTCATGCAGCTTGTGACGACTGTCTAAAGGTGGTAGAGAAGACACGGAGCATCTCTTGGGACATGGCCTCTGTGCGCTGGTAATAGCTGTCATAGGAATGATTCAAGGAGGACAGATATTGCTCATAGGTCTGCCTTGTCTTTGAACCTGGACGAGTTTTGCTCAGGTTAGCTTGAACGTCATTGATCTTGGCTTGTATTTGCTCCATGACGTCACAGACGGAGTTGAGTTGCTGTTCGAGGGAGAAGTTCTCAATCTTCTGGAAGCTAGACTCCATGATGAAATATGATTGTCGCAACGATACTGATTCAGGCGTAAGATGTTATCTCGTTTTAATCTGAGAGACGATATGCTGCGGTATTTAAATTGTCTGTATATATAGTATGACTGCGTGACGCGTCTAAACCTACTCTGAGTCCGCACGGCACCCGAGCACGTCACGACACGCGTCAAATAAGATGACGCTGTCAACGAGGAGATCCACAGGTAGACACAACCAGTACAGAGCCAGGAGGCATTGTTCACACCTATCACACCTTGTATGTAGTACATCAATTGTATAATTTCAAGAGTATAGAAAACGCCGTGCGTTGATATCACTATATGTGTACTTAAGCTTCCCATGAGCATTTCAACACGATTTAATTATGTACATCTTAACCAGCAGGTGTTTTATATCATCCTTAACTTTTAATTAATTAAGTTGCTGCCGATTCATATATACATTCAAAGGTTACTTAAGACAAAGAAGAGAATGGTCTACAAGCTGGATGTGCTGACCCAAAGCGAACCAAATTGAGTGCTTGTTAAAGGCGCCATGATATATTACTATCAATGCTCATAGTCTCGTATGCCTTTTCTATCAACTAACGTGGAGAAGTAGTTGTATATATATAGACAATGACAGGGACCGACAAGTACCAATATCAGGCAACATTGTTGTATTAGACTCATACAAATGGCTAAGCGGAGTCCATTCGATCGACAGACAATGATTATTTGTGATTAAGTATTATTTGGTTTTGTGTTTGTTAGCAGAGTGGTTATCGTAAGCAACTACATAATATGTACGTGATTAATACATGCATGGAAAATATTATTGATATGTTCCTGTATATTCTGAGTGTTGTCATTGTGATGTAACCAAGAATAGTGTGTTCAAGTTAAGACGTAATAATGCCATGTGGCCTATTTTTGGTTTGGCTATGTAGTGGCCCAATTTATAGCCGTATTGAACTGAGGATCTTTCGGTCGTTCCCTAAAATGTGATTATGGTATAAAAGAACTTTTAAGAATTCAATTTCTATCCCATGTGCATTTTCTTTTAAATGAAGTTTGTATAAGCATTGAACAGAGAGATAGCGTTCTTCTGATGTGTAGAGTTAACAACGATACAACAATGACTGATATCAATACGTCTGTATACATAACGTTAGTTGATCATCTGTGTGACTAGAAAACATAGCAGCACATTAAGCACCTTCTTTAAACGATGTGTGTGGCTCTTAAAAGAGCCTTTGGCAATTAATGAAATGCCAGGGCCAGACATGATCGGCTCATGCAGCTTGTGACGACTGTCTAAAGGTGGTAGAGAAGACACGAAGCATCTCTTGGGACATGGCCTCTGTGCGCTGGTAATAGCTGTCATAGGAATGATTCAAGGAGGACAGATATTGCTCATAGGTCTGCCTTGTCTTTGAACCTGGACGAGTTTTGCTCAGGTTAGCTTGAACGTCATTGATCTTGGCTTGTATTTGCTCCATGACGTCACAGACGGAGTTGAGTTGCTGTTCGAGGGAGAAGTTCTCAATCTTCTGGAAGCTAGACTCCATGATGAAATATGATTGTCGCAACGATACTGATTCAGGCGTAAGATGTTATCTCGTTTTAATCTGAGAGACGATATGCTGCGGTATTTAAATTGTCTGTATATATAGTATGACTGCGTGACGCGTCTAAACCTACTCTGAGTCCGCACGGCACCCGAGCACGTCACGACACGCGTCAAATAAGATGACGCTGTCAACGAGGAGATCCACAGGTAGACACAACCAGTACAGAGCCAGGAGGCATTGTTCACACCTATCACACCTTGTATGTAGTACATCAATTGTATAATTTCAAGAGTATAGAAAACGCCGTGCGTTGATATCACTATATGTGTACTTAAGCTTCCCATGAGCATTTCAACACGATTTAATTATGTACATCTTAACCAGCAGGTGTTTTATATCATCCTTAACTTTTAATTAATTAAGTTGCTGCCGATTCATATATACATTCAAAGGTTACTTAAGACAAAGAAGAGAATGGTCTACAAGCTGGATGTGCTGACACAAAGCGAACCAAATTGAGTGCTTGTTAAAGGCGCCATGATATATTACTATCAATGCTCATAGTCTCGTATGCCTTTTCTATCAACTAACGTGGAGAAGTAGTTGTATATATATAGACAATGACAGGGACCGACAAGTACCAATATCAGGCAACATTGTTGTATTAGACTCATACAAATGGCTAAGCGGAGTCCATTCGATCGACGGACAACGATTATTTGTGATTAAGTATTATTTGGTTTTGTGTTTGTTAGCAGTGTGGTTATCGTAAGCAACTACATAATATGTACGTGATTAATACATGCATGGAAAATATTATTGATATGTTCCTGTATATTCTGAGTGTTGTCATTGTGATGTAACCAAGAATAGTGTGTTTAAGTTAAGACGTAATAATGCCAGGTGGCCTATTTTGGTTTGGCTATGTAGTGGCCCAAATTATAGCCGTATGGAACTGATGATCTTTCGGTTGTTCCCTAAAATGTGATAATGGTAAAAAACACCTTTTAAGCATTCAATTTCCATCCCATGCGCATTTTCTTTTAAATGAAATTTGTATAAGCATTGAGCAGAGAGATAGCGTTCTTCTGATGTGTGGAGTCAACAAAGATACAACAATGACTGATATCAATACTCCTGTATACATAACGTTAGTTGATCATCTGTGTGACTAGAAAACATAGCAGCACATTAAGCACCTTCTTTAAACGATGTGTGTGGCTCTTAAAAGAGCCTTTGGCAATTAATGAAATGCCAGGGCCAGACATGATCTGCTCATGCAGCTTGTGACGACTGTCTAAAGGTGGTAGAGAAGGCACGAAGCATCTCTTGGGACATGGCCTCTGCGCGCTGGTAATAGCTGTCATAGGAATGATTCAAGGAGGACAGATATTGCTCATAGGTCTGCCTTGTCTTTGAACCTGGACGAGTTTTGCTCAGGTTAGCTTGAACGTCATTGATCTTGGCTTGTATTTGCTCCATGACGTCACAGACGGAGTTGAGTTGCTGTTCGAGGGAGAAGTTCTCAATCTTCTGGAAGCTAGACTCCATGATGAAATATGATTGTCGCAACGATACTGATTCAGACGTAAGATGTTAACTCGTCTTAATCTGAGAGACGATATGCTGCGGTATTTAAATTGTCTGTATATATAGTATGACTGCGTGACGCGTCTAAACTTACTCAGAGTCCGCACGTCACGACGCGCGTCAAATAAGATGACGCTGTCAACGAGGAGATCCACAGGTAGACACAACCTGTACAGAGCCAGGAGGCATTGTTCACACCTATCACACCTTGTATGTAGTACATCAATTGTATAATTTCAAGAGTATAGAAAACGCCGTGCGTTGATATCACTATATGTGTACTTAAGCTTCCCATGAGCATTTCAACACGATTTAATTATGTACATCTTAACCAGCAGGTGTTTTATATCATCCTTAACTTTTAATTAATTAAGTTGCTGCCGATTCATATATACATTCAAAGGTTACTTAAGACAAAGAAGAGAATGGTCTACAAGCTGGATGTGCTGACCCAAAGCGAACCAAATTGAGTGCTTGTTAAAGGCGCCATGATATATTACTATCAATGCTCATAGTCTCGTATGCCTTTTCTATCAACTAACGTGGAGAAGTAGTTGTATATATATAGACAATGACAGGGACCGACAAGTACCAATATCAGGCAACATTGTTGTATTAGACTCATACAAATGGCTAAGCGGAGTCCATTCGATCGACAGACAATGATTATTTGTGATTAAGTATTATTTGGTTTTGTGTTTGTTAGCAGAGTGGTTATCGTAAGCAACTACATAATATGTACGTGATTAATACATGCATGGAAAATATTATTGATATGTTCCTGTATATTCTGAGTGTTGTCATTGTGATGTAACCAAGAATAGTGTGTTCAAGTTAAGACGTAATAATGCCATGTGGCCTATTTTTGGTTTGGCTATGTAGTGGCCCAATTTATAGCCGTATTGAACTGAGGATCTTTCGGTCGTTCCCTAAAATGTGATTATGGTATAAAAGAACTTTTAAGAATTCAATTTCTATCCCATGTGCATTTTCTTTTAAATGAAGTTTGTATAAGCATTGAACAGAGAGATAGCGTTCTTCTGATGTGTAGAGTTAACAACGATACAACAATGACTGATATCAATACGTCTGTATACATAACGTTAGTTGATCATCTGTGTGACTAGAAAACATAGCAGCACATTAAGCACCTTCTTTAAACGATGTGTGTGGCTCTTAAAAGAGCCTTTGGCAATTAATGAAATGCCAGGGCCAGACATGATCGGCTCATGCAGCTTGTGACGACTGTCTAAAGGTGGTAGAGAAGACACGGAGCATCTCTTGGGACATGGCCTCTGTGCGCTGGTAATAGCTGTCATAGGAATGATTCAAGGAGGACAGATATTGCTCATAGGTCTGCCTTGTCTTTGAACCTGGACGAGTTTTGCTCAGGTTAGCTTGAACGTCATTGATCTTGGCTTGTATTTGCTCCATGACGTCACAGACGGAGTTGAGTTGCTGTTCGAGGGAGAAGTTCTCAATCTTCTGGAAGCTAGACTCCATGATGAAATATGATTGTCGCAACGATACTGATTCAGGCGTAAGATGTTATCTCGTTTTAATCTGAGAGACGATATGCTGCGGTATTTAAATTGTCTGTATATATAGTATGACTGCGTGACGCGTCTAAACCTACTCTGAGTCCGCACGGCACCCGAGCACGTCACGACACGCGTCAAATAAGATGACGCTGTCAACGAGGAGATCCACAGGTAGACACAACCAGTACAGAGCCAGGAGGCATTGTTCACACCTATCACACCTTGTATGTAGTACATCAATTGTATAATTTCAAGAGTATAGAAAACGCCGTGCGTTGATATCACTATATGTGTACTTAAGCTTCCCATGAGCATTTCAACACGATTTAATTATGTACATCTTAACCAGCAGGTGTTTTATATCATCCTTAACTTTTAATTAATTAAGTTGCTGCCGATTCATATATACATTCAAAGGTTACTTAAGACAAAGAAGAGAATGGTCTACAAGCTGGATGTGCTGACCCAAAGCGAACCAAATTGAGTGCTTGTTAAAGGCGCCATGATATATTACTATCAATGCTCATAGTCTCGTATGCCTTTTCTATCAACTAACGTGGAGAAGTAGTTGTATATATATAGACAATGACAGGGACCGACAAGTACCAATATCAGGCAACATTGTTGTATTAGACTCATACAAATGGCTAAGCGGAGTCCATTCGATCGACAGACAATGATTATTTGTGATTAAGTATTATTTGGTTTTGTGTTTGTTAGCAGAGTGGTTATCGTAAGCAACTACATAATATGTACGTGATTAATACATGCATGGAAAATATTATTGATATGTTCCTGTATATTCTGAGTGTTGTCATTGTGATGTAACCAAGAATAGTGTGTTCAAGTTAAGACGTAATAATGCCATGTGGCCTATTTTTGGTTTGGCTATGTAGTGGCCCAATTTATAGCCGTATTGAACTGAGGATCTTTCGGTCGTTCCCTAAAATGTGATTATGGTATAAAAGAACTTTTAAGAATTCAATTTCTATCCCATGTGCATTTTCTTTTAAATGAAGTTTGTATAAGCATTGAACAGAGAGATAGCGTTCTTCTGATGTGTAGAGTTAACAACGATACAACAATGACTGATATCAATACGTCTGTATACATAACGTTAGTTGATCATCTGTGTGACTAGAAAACATAGCAGCACATTAAGCACCTTCTTTAAACGATGTGTGTGGCTCTTAAAAGAGCCTTTGGCAATTAATGAAATGCCAGGGCCAGACATGATCGGCTCATGCAGCTTGTGACGACTGTCTAAAGGTGGTAGAGAAGACACGAAGCATCTCTTGGGACATGGCCTCTGTGCGCTGGTAATAGCTGTCATAGGAATGATTCAAGGAGGACAGATATTGCTCATAGGTCTGCCTTGTCTTTGAACCTGGACGAGTTTTGCTCAGGTTAGCTTGAACGTCATTGATCTTGGCTTGTATTTGCTCCATGACGTCACAGACGGAGTTGAGTTGCTGTTCGAGGGAGAAGTTCTCAATCTTCTGGAAGCTAGACTCCATGATGAAATATGATTGTCGCAACGATACTGATTCAGGCGTAAGATGTTATCTCGTCTTTAATCTGAGAGACGATATGCTGCGGTATTTAAATTGTCTGTATATATAGTATGACTGCGTGACGCGTCTAAACCTACTCTGAGTCCGCACGGCACCCGAGCACGTCACGACACGCGTCAAATAAGATGACGCTGTCAACGAGGAGATCCACAGGTAGACACAACCAGTACAGAGCCAGGAGGCATTGTTCACACCTATCACACCTTGTATGTAGTACATCAATTGTATAATTTCAAGAGTATAGAAAACGCCGTGCGTTGATATCACTATATGTGTACTTAAGCTTCCCATGAGCATTTCAACACGATTTAATTATGTACATCTTAACCAGCAGGTGTTTTTTATCATCCTTAACTTTTATTAATTAAGTTGCTGCCGATTCATATATACATTCAAAGGTTACTTAAGACAAAGAAGAGAATGGTCTACAAGCTGGATGTGCTGACACAAAGCGAACCAAATTGAGTGCTTGTTAAAGGCGCCATGATATATTACTATCAATGCTCATAGTCTCGTATGCCTTTTCTATCAACTAACGTGGAGAAGTAGTTGTGTATATATATAGACAATGACAGGGACCGACAAGTACCAATATCAGGCAACATTGTTGTATTAGACTCATACAAATGGCTAAGCGGAGTCCATTCGATCGACGGACAACGATTATTTGTGATTAAGTATTATTTGGTTTTGTGTTTGTTAGCAGTGTGGTTATCGTAAGCAACTACATAATATGTACGTGATTAATACATGCATGGAAAATATTATTGATATGTTCCTGTATATTCTGAGTGTTGTCATTGTGATGTAACCAAGAATAGTGTGTTTAAGTTAAGACGTAATAATGCCAGGTGGCCTATTTTTGGTTTGGCTATGTAGTGGCCCAAATTATAGCCGTATGGAACTGATGATCTTTCGGTTGTTCCCTAAAATGTGATAATGGTAAAAAACACCTTTTAAGCATTCAATTTCCATCCCATGCGCATTTTCTTTTAAATGAAATTTGTATAAGCATTGAGCAGAGAGATAGCGTTCTTCTGATGTGTGGAGTCAACAAAGATACAACAATGACTGATATCAATACTCCTGTATACATAACGTTAGTTGATCATCTGTGTGACTAGAAAACATAGCAGCACATTAAGCACCTTCTTTAAACGATGTGTGTGGCTCTTAAAAGAGCCTTTGGCAATTAATGAAATGCCAGGGCCAGACATGATCTGCTCATGCAGCTTGTGACGACTGTCTAAAGGTGGTAGAGAAGGCACGAAGCATCTCTTGGGACATGGCCTCTGCGCGCTGGTAATAGCTGTCATAGGAATGATTCAAGGAGGACAGATATTGCTCATAGGTCTGCCTTGTCTTTGAACCTGGACGAGTTTTGCTCAGGTTAGCTTGAACGTCATTGATCTTGGCTTGTATTTGCTCCATGACGTCACAGACGGAGTTGAGTTGCTGTTCGAGGGAGAAGTTCTCAATCTTCTGGAAGCTAGACTCCATGATGAAATATGATTGTCGCAACGATACTGATTCAGACGTAAGATGTTAACTCGTCTTAATCTGAGAGACGATATGCTGCGGTATTTAAATTGTCTGTATATATAGTATGACTGCGTGACGCGTCTAAACCTACTCAGAGTCCGCACGTCACGACGCGCGTCAAATAAGATGACGCTGTCAACGAGGAGATCCACAGGTAGACACAACCAGTACAGAACCAGGAGGCATTGTTCACACCTATCACACCTTGTATGTAGTACATCAATTGTATAATTTCAAGAGTTTAGAAAACGCCGTGCGGTTGATATCACTATATGTGCACTTTAGGTTCCCATGAACATTTCAACAAGATTTCATTGTGTACGTCTTAACCAACAGGTGTTTTTTATATCATCCCTATCTTTTAATTAATTAACTTGCTGCCAATTCATATGTACATTCAAAGGTTACTTAGGACAAAGTAGAGAATGGTCTGCGAGCTTGATGTGCTGACACAAAGCAAACCAAATTGAGTGCGTGTTAAAGGCACAATGATATATTATTATCAATGCTCATAGTCTCGTATGCCTTTTCTATCAACTAACAAGGATGAGTAGTTGTTGTATATATAGACAATGACAGGGACCGACAAGTACCAATAACAGGCAACATTGTTGTATTAGACTCATACAAATGGCTGCGGAGTCCCATTTGAACGACGGACAACGATTATTTGTGATTGAGTTTTATTTGGTTTTGTGTTTGTTAGCAGTGTGGTTATCGTAAGCAACTACATAATATGTACGTGATTAATACATGCATGGAAAATATTATTGATATGTTCCTGTATATTCTGAGTGTTGTCATTGTGATGTTGCCAAGAATAGTGTGTTCAAGTTAAGACGTAATAATGCCAGGTGGCCTATTTTTGGTTTGGCTATGTAGTGGCCCAATTTATAGCCGTATGGAACTGAGGATCTTTCGGTCGTTCCCTAAAATGTGATTATGGTATAAAAAACACTTTTAAGAATTCAATTTCTATCCCATGTGCATTTTCTTTTAAATGAAGTTTGTATAAGCATTGAACAGAGAGATAGCGTTCTTCTGATGTGTAGAGTTAACAAAGATACAACAATGACTGATATCAATACGTCTGTATACATAACGTTAGTTGATCATCTGTGTGACTAGAAAACATAGCAGCACATTAAGCACCTTCTTTAAACGATGTGTGTGGCTCTTAAAAGAGCCTTTGGCAATTAATGAAATGCCAGGGCCAGACATGATCGGCTCATGCAGCTTGTGACGACTGTCTAAAGGTGGTAGAGAAGACACGAAGCATCTCTTGGGACATGGCCTCTGCGCGCTGGTAATAGCTGTCATAGGAATGATTCAAGGAGGACAGATATTGCTCATAGGTCTGCCTTGTCTTTGAACCTGGACGAGTTTTGCTCAGGTTAGCTTGAACGTCATTGATCTTGGCTTGTATTTGCTCCATGACGTCACAGACGGAGTTGAGTTGCTGTTCGAGGGAGAAGTTCTCAATCTTCTGGAAGCTAGACTCCATGATGAAATATGATTGTCGCAACGATACTGATTCAGGCGTAAGATGTTATCTCGTCTTAATCTGAGAGACGATAT
>CM067347.1:35884204-35946704 GCA_034190875.2 Urechis unicinctus
TTGTCTTAAGTAACCTTTGAATGTATATATGAATCGGCAGCAACTTAATTAATTAAAAGTTAAGGATGATATAAAACACTGCTGGTTAAGATGTACATAATTAAATCGTGTTGAAATGTTCATGGGAAGCTTAAGTACACATATAGTGATATCAACCGCACGGCGTTTTCTATACTCTTGAAATTATACAATTGATGTACTACATACAAGGTGTGATAGGTGTGAAGAATGCCTCCTGGCTCTGTACTGGTTGTGTCTACCTGTGGATCTCCTCGTTGACAGCGTCATCTTATTTGACGCGCGAAAACTCGTCCAGGTTCAAAGACAAGGCAGACCTATGAGCAATATCTGTCTTCCTTGAATCATTCCTATGACAGCTATTACCAGCGCGCAGAGGCCATGTCCCAAGAGATGCTTCGTGTCTTCTCTACCACCTTTAGACAGTCGTCACAAGCTGCATGAGCCGATCATGTCTGGCCCTGGCATTTCATTAATTGCCAAAGGCTCTTTTAAGAGCCACACACATCGTTTAAAGAAGGTGCTTAATGTGCTGCTATGTTTTCTAGTCACACAGATGATCAACTAACGTTATGTATAAAGACGTATTGATTTCAGTCATTGTTGTATCCTTGTTGACTCCACACATCAGAAGAACGCTATCTCTCTGTTCAATGCTTATACAAACTTCATTTAAAAGAAAATGCACATGGGATTGAAATTGAATACTTAAAAGGTCTTTATACGGTAATCACATTTTAGGGAACGACCGAAAGATCATCAGTTCAATACGGCTATAATTTGGGCCACTACATAGCCAAACCAAAAATAGGCCACATGGCATTATTACGTCTTAACTTGAACACACTATTCTTGGTTACATCACAATGACAACACTCAGAATATACAGGAACATATCAATAATATTTTCCATGCATGTATTAATCACGTACATATTATGTAGTTGCTTACGATAAACCACACTGCTAACAAACACAAAACCAAATAATACTTAATCACAAATAATCGTTGTCTGTCGATCGAATGGACTCCGCTTAGCCATTTGTATGAGTCTAATGCAACAATGTTGCCTGATATTGGTACTTGTCGGTCCCTGTCATTGTCTATATATATACAACTACTTCTCCACGTTAGATGATAGAAAAGGCATACGAGACTATGAGCATTGATAGTAATATATCATGGCGCCTTTAACAAGCACTCAATTTGGTTTGCTTTGTGTCAGCACATCCAGCTTGTAGACCATTCTCTTCTTTGTCTTAAGTAACCTTTGAATGTATATATGAATCGGCAGCAACTTAATTAATTAAAAGTTAAGGATGATATAAAAAAACATCTGCTGGTTAAGATGTACATAATTAAATCGTGTTGAAATGTTCATGGGAAGCTTAAAGTACACATATAGTGATATCAACCGCACGGCGTTTTCTATACTCTTGAAATTATACATTTGATGTACTACATACAAGGTGTGATAGGTGTGAAGAATGCCTCCTGGCTCTGTACTGGTTGTGTCTACCTGTGGATCTCCTCGTTGACAGCGTCATCTTATTTGACGCGCGTCGTGACGTGCTCGGGTGACGTGCGGACTCTGAGTAGGTTTAGACGCGTCACGAAGTCATACTATATATACAGACAATTTAGAATACAGCAGCATATCGTCTCTCAGATTAAGACGTGATAACATCTTACTTCTGAATCAGTATCGTTGCGACAATCATATTTCATCATGGAGTCTAGCTTCCAGAAGATTGAGAACTTCTCCCTCGAACAGCAACTCAACTCCGTCCTGTGACGTCATGGAGCAAATACAAGCCAAGATCAATGACGTTCAAGCTAACCTGAGCAAAACTCGTCCAGGTTCAAAGACAAGGCAGACCTATGAGCAATATCTGTCTTCCTTGAATCATTCCTATGACAGCTATTACCAGCGCGCGCAGAGGCCATGTCCCAAGAGATGCTTCGTGTCTTCTCTACCACCTTTAGACAGTCGTCACAAGCTGCATGAGCCGATCATGTCTGGCCCTGGCATTTCATTAATTGCCAAAGGCTCTTTTAAGAGCCACACACATCGTTTAAAGAAGGTGCTTAATGTGCTGCTATGTTTTCTAGTCACACAGATGATCAACTAACGTAATGTATAAAGACGTATTGATTTCAGTCATTGTTGTATCCTTGTTGACTCCACACATCAGAAGAACGCTATCTCTCTGTTCAATGCTTATACAAACTTCATTTAAAAGAAAATGCACATGGGATTGAAATTGAATACTTAAAAGGTCTTTTATACCATAATCACATTTTAGGGAACGACCGAAAGATCCTCAGTTCAATACGGCTATAATTTGGGCCACTACATAGCCAAACCAAAAATAGGCCACATGGCATTATTACGTCTTAACTTGAACACACTATTCTTGGTTACATCACAATGACAACACTCAGAATATACAGGAACATATCAATAATATTTTCCATGCATGTATTAATCACGTACATATTATGTAGTTGCTTACGATAAACCACACTGCTAACAAACACAAAAACCAAATAATACTTAATCACAAATAATCGTTGTCTGTCGATCGAATGGACTCCGCTTAGCCATTTGTATGAGTCTAATACAAGAATGTTGCCTGATATTGGTACTTGTCGGTCCCTGTCATTGTCTATATATATACAACTACTTCTCCACGTTAGTTGATAGAAAAGGCATACGAGACTATGAGTATTGATAGTAATATATCATGGCGCCTTTAACAAGCACTCAATTTGGTTTGCTTTGTGTCAGCACATCCAGCTTGTAGACCATTCTCTTCTTTGTCTTAAGTAACCTTTGAATGTATATATGAATCGGCAGCAACTTAATTAATTAAAAGTTAAGGATGATATAAAACATCTGCTGGTTAAGATGTTCATAATTAAATCGTGTTGAAATGTTCATGGGAACCTTAAGTACACACGTATAGTTATATCAACCGCACGGCGCTTTCGATACTCTTGAAATTATACATTTGATGTACTACATACAAGGTGTGATAGGTGTGAAGAATGCCTCCTGGCTCTGTACTGGTTGTGTCTACCAGTGGATCTCCTCGTTGACAGCGTCATCTTATTTGACGCGCGTCGTGACGTGCTCGGGTGACGTGCGGACTCTGAGTAGGTTTAGACGCGTCACGAAGTCATACTATATATACAGACAATTTAGAATACAGCAGCATATCGTCTCTCAGATTAAGACGTGATAACATCTTACTTCTGAATCAGTATCGTTTGCGACAATCATATTTCATCATGGAGTCTAGCTTCCAGAAGATTGAGAACTTCTCCCTCGAACAGCAACTCAACTCCGTCTGTGACGTCATGGAGCAAATACAAGCCAAGATCAATGACGTTCAAGCTAACCTGAGCAAAATTCGTCCAGGTTCAAAGACAAGGCAGACCTATGAGCAATATCTGTCTTCCTTGAATCATTCCTATGACAGCTATTACCAGCGCGCAGAGGCCATGTCCCAAGAGATGCTTCGTGTCTTCTCTACCACCTTTAGACAGTCGTCACAAGCTGCATGAGCCGATCATGTCTGGCCCTGGCATTTCATTAATTGCCAAAGGCTCTTTTAAGAGCCACACACATCGTTTAAAGAAGGTGCTTAATGTGCTGCTATGTTTTCTAGTCACACAGATGATCAACTAACGTAATGTATAAAGACGTATTGATTTCAGTCATTGTTGTATCCTTGTTGACTCCACACATCAGAAGAACGCTATCTCTCTGTTCAATGCTTATACAAACTTCATTTAAAAGAAAATGCACATGGGATTGAAATTGAATACTTAAAAGGTCTTTTATACCATAATCACATTTTAGGGAACGACCGAAAGATCATCAGTTCAATACGGCTATAATTTGGGCCACTACATAGCCAAACCAAAAATAGGCCACATGGCATTATTACGTCTTAACTTGAACACACTATTCTTGGTTACATCACAATGACAACACTCAGAATATACAGGAACATATCAATAATATTTTCCATGCATGTATTAATCACGTACATATTATGTAGTTGCTTACGATAACCACACTGCTAACAAACACAAAACCAAATAATACTTAATCACAAATAATCGTTGTCTGTCGATCGAATGGACTCCGCTTAGCCATTTGTATGAGTCTAATGCAACAATGTTGCCTGATATTGGTACTTGTCGGTCCCTGTCATTGTCTATATATATACAACTACTTCTCCACGTTAGTTGATAGAAAAGGCATACGAGACTATGAGCATTGATAGTAATATATCATGGCGCCTTTAACAAGCACTCAATTTGGTTTGCTTTGTGTCAGCACATCCAGCTTGTAGACCATTCTCTTCTTTGTCTTAAGTAACCTCTGAATGTATATATGAATCGGCAGCAACTTAATTAATTAAAAGTTAAGGATGATATAAAACATCTGCTGGTTAAGATGTACATAATTAAATCGTGTTGAAATGTTCATGGGAAGCTTAAGTACACATATAGTGATATCAACCGCACGGCGTTTTTCTATACTCTTGAAATTATACATTTGATGTACTACATACAAGGTGTGATAGGTGTGAAGAATGCCTCCTGGCTCTGTACTGGTTGTGTCTACCTGTGGATCTCCTCGTTGACAGCGTCATCTTATTTGACGCGCGTCGTGACGTGCTCGGGTGACGTGCGGACTCTGAGTAGGTTTAGACGCGTCACGAAGTCATACTATATATACAGACAATTTAGAATACAGCAGCATATCGTCTCTCAGATTAAGACGTGATAACATCTTACTTCTGAATCAGTATCGTTGCGACAATCATATTTCATCATGGAGTCTAGCTTCCAGAAGATTGAGAACTTCTCCCTCGAACAGCAACTCAACTCCGTCCTTGACGTCATGGAGCAAATACAAGCCAAGATCAATGACGTTCAAGCTAACCTGAGCAAAACTCGTCCAGGTTCAAAGACAAGGCAGACCTATGAGCAATATCTGTCTTCCTTGAATCATTCCTATGACAGCTATTACCAGCGCGCAGAGGCCATGTCCCAAGAGATGCTTCGTGTCTTCTCTACCACCTTTAGACAGTCGTCACAAGCTGCATGAGCCGATCATGTCTGGCCCTGGCATTTCATTAATTGCCAAAGGCTCTTTTAAGAGCCACACACATCGTTTAAAGAAGGTGCTTAATGTGCTGATATGTTTTCTAGTCACACAGATGATCAACTAACGTAATGTATAAAGACGTATTGATTTCAGTCATTGTTGTATCCTTGTTGACTCCACACATCAGAAGAACGCTATCTCTCTGTTCAATGCTTATACACAAACTTCATTTAAAAGAAAATGCACATGGGATTGAAATTGAATACTTAAAGGTCTTTTATACGGTAATCACATTTTAGGGAACGACCGAAAGATCATCAGTTCAATACGGCTATAATTGGGCCACTACATAGCCAAACCAAAAATAGGCCACATGGCATTATTACGTCTTAACTTGAACACACTATTCTTGGTTACATCACAATGACAACACTCAGAATATACAGGAACATATCAATAATATTTTCCATGCATGTATTAATCACGTACATATTATGTAGTTGCTTACGATAAACCACACTGCTAACAAACACAAAACCAAATAATACTTAATCACAAATAATCGTTGTCTGTCGATCGAATGGACTCCGCTTAGCCATTTGTATGAGTCTAATGCAACAATGTTGCCTGATATTGGTACTTGTCGGTCCCTGTCATTGTCTATATATATACAACTACTTCTCCACGTTAGTTGATAGAAAAGGCATACGAGACTATGAGTATTGATAGTAATATATCATGGCGCCTTTAACAAGCACTCAATTTGGTTTGCTTTGTGTCAGCACATCCAGCTTGTAGACCATTCTCTTCTTTGTCTTAAGTAACCTTTGAATGTATATATGAATCGGCAGCAACTTAATTAATTAAAAGTTAAGGATGATATAAAACACCTGCTGGTTAAGATGTTCATAATTAAATCGTGTTGAAATGTTCATGGGAACCTTAAGCGCACGTATATAGTGATATCAACCGCACGGCGCTTTCGATACTCTTGAAATTATACATTTGATGTACTACATACAAGGTGTGATAGGTGTGAAGAATGCCTCCTGGCTCTGTACTGGTTGTGTCTACCAGTGGATCTCCTCGTTGACAGCGTCATCTTATTTGACGCGCGTCGTGACGTGCTCGGGTGACGTGCGGACTCTGAGTAGGTTTAGACGCGTCACGAAGTCATACTATATATACAGACAATTTAGAATACAGCAGCATATCGTCTCTCAGATTAAGACGTGATAACATCTTACTTCTGAATCAGTATCGTTGCGACAATCATATTTCATCATGGAGTCTAGCTTCCAGAAGATTGAGAACTTCTCCCTCGAACAGCAACTCAACTCCGTCTGTGACGTCATGGAGCAAATACAAGCCAAGATCAATGACGTTCAAGCTAACCTGAGCAAAACTCGTCCAGGTTCAAAGACAAGGCAGACCTATGAGCAATATCTGTCTTCCTTGAATCATTCCTATGACAGCTATTACCAGCGCGCAGAGGCCATGTCCCAAGAGATGCTTCGTGTCTTCTCTACCACCTTTAGACAGTCGTCACAAGCTGCATGAGCCGATCATGTCTGGCCCTGGCATTTCATTAATTGCCAAAGGCTCTTTTAAGAGCCACACACATCGTTTAAAGAAGGTGCTTAATGTGCTGCTATGTTTTCTAGTCACACAGATGATCAACTAACGTAATGTATAAAGACGTATTGATTTCAGTCATTGTTGTATCCTTGTTGACTCCACACATCAGAAGAACGCTATCTCTCTGTTCAATGCTTATACAAACTTCATTTAAAAGAAATGCACATGGGATAGAAATTGAATACTTAAAAGGTCTTTTATACCATAATCACATTTTAGGGAACGACCGAAAGATCATCAGTTCAATACGGCTATAAATTGGGCCACTACATAGCCAAACCAAAAATAGGCCACATGGCATTATTACGTCTTAACTTGAACACACTATTCTTGGTTACATCACAATGACAACACTCAGAATATACAGGAACATATCAATAATATTTTCCATGCATGTATTAATCACGTACATATTATGTAGTTGCTTACGATAAACCACACTGCTAACAAACACAAAACCAAATAATACTTAATCACAAATAATCGTTGTCTGTCGATCGAATGGACTCCGCTTAGCCATTTGTATGAGTCTAATGCAACAATGTTGCCTGATATTGGTACTTGTCGGTCCCTGTCATTGTCTATATATATACAACTACTTCTCCACGTTAGTTGATAGAAAAGGCATACGAGACTATGAGCATTGATAGTAATATATCATGGCGCCTTTAACAAGCACTCAATTTGGTTTGCTTTGTGTCAGCACATCCAGCTTGTAGACCATTCTCTTCTTTGTCTTAAGTAACCTTTGAATGTATATATGAATCGGCAGCAACTTAATTAATTAAAAGTTAAGGATGATATAAAAACATCTGCTGGTTAAGATGTACATAATTAAATCGTGTTGAAATGTTCATGGGAAGCTTAAGTACACATATAGTGATATCAACCGCACGGCGTTTTCTATACTCTTGAAATTATACATTTGATGTACTACATACAAGGTGTGATAGGTGTGAAGAATGCCTCCTGGCTCTGTACTGGTTGTGTCTACCTGTGGATCTCCTCGTTGACAGCGTCATCTTATTTGACGCGCGTCGTGACGTGCTCGGGTGACGTGCGGACTCTGAGTAGGTTTAGACGCGTCACGAAGTCATACTATATATACAGACAATTTAGAATACAGCAGCATATCGTCTCTCAGATTAAGACGTGATAACATCTTACTTCTGAATCAGTATCGTTGCGACAATCATATTTCATCATGGAGTCTAGCTTCCAGAAGATTGAGAACTTCTCCCTCGAACAGCAACTCAACTCCGTCTGTGACGTCATGGAGCAAATACAAGCCAAGATCAATGACGTTCAAGCTAACCTGAGCAAAACTCGTCCAGGTTCAAAGACAAGGCAGACCTATGAGCAATATCTGTCTTCCTTGAATCATTCCTATGACAGCTATTACCAGCGCGCAGAGGCCATGTCCCAAGAGATGCTTCGTGTCTTCTCTACCACCTTTAGACAGTCGTCACAAGCTGCATGAGCCGATCATGTCTGGCCCTGGCATTTCATTAATTGCCAAAGGCTCTTTTAAGAGCCACACACATCGTTTAAAGAAGGTGCTTAATGTGCTGCTATGTTTTCTAGTCACACAGATGATCAACTAACGTAATGTATAAAGACGTATTGATTTCAGTCATTGTTGTATCCTTGTTGACTCCACACATCAGAAGAACGCTATCTCTCTGTTCAATGCTTATACAAACTTCATTTAAAAGAAAATGCACATGGGATTGAAATTGAATACTTAAAAGGTCTTTTATACCATAATCACATTTTAGGGAACGACCGAAAGATCATCAGTTCAATACGGCTATAAATTGGGCCACTACATAGCCAAACCAAAAATAGGCCACATGGCATTATTACGTCTTAACTTGAACACACTATTCTTGGTTACATCACAATGACAACACTCAGAATATACAGGAACATATCAATAATATTTTCCATGCATGTATTAATCACGTACATATTATGTAGTTGCTTACGATAACCACACTGCTAACAAACACAAAACCAAATAATACTTAATCACAAATAATCGTTGTCTGTCGATCGAATGGACTCCGCTTAGCCATTTGTATGAGTCTAATGCAACAATGTTGCCTGATATTGGTACTTGTCGGTCCCTGTCATTGTCTATATATATACAACTACTTCTTTCTCCACGTTAGTTGATAGAAAAGGCATACGAGACTATGAGCATTGATAGTAATATATCATGGCGCCTTTAACAAGCACTCAATTTGGTTTGCTTTGTGTCAGCACATCCAGCTTGTAGACCATTCTCTTCTTTGTCTTAAGTAACCTTTGAATGTATATATGAATCGGCAGCAACTTAATTAATTAAAAGTTAAGGATGATATAAAACATCTGCTGGTTAAGATGTACATAATTAAATCGTGTTGAAATGTTCATGGGAAGCTTAAGTACACATATAGTGATATCAACCGCACGGCGTTTTCTATACTCTTGAAATTATACATTTGATGTACTACATACAAGGTGTGATAGGTGTGAAGAATGCCTCCTGGCTCTGTACTGGTTGTGTCTACCTGTGGATCTCCTCGTTGACAGCGTCATCTTATTTGACGCGCGTCGTGACGTGCTCGGGTGACGTGCGGACTCTGAGTAGGTTTAGACGCGTCACGAAGTCATACTATATATACAGACAATTTAGAATACAGCAGCATATCGTCTCTCAGATTAAGACGAGATAACATCTTACTTCTGAATCAGTATCGTTGCGACAATCATATTTCATCATGGAGTCTAGCTTCCAGAAGATTGAGAACTTCTCCCTCGAACAGCAACTCAACTCCGTCTGTGACGTCATGGAGCAAATACAAGCCAAGATCAATGACGTTCAAGCTAACCTGAGCAAAACTCGTCCAGGTTCAAAGACAAGGCAGACCTATGAGCAATATCTGTCTTCCTTGAATCATTCCTATGACAGCTATTACCAGCGCGCAGAGGCCATGTCCCAAGAGATGCTTCGTGTCTTCTCTACCACCTTTAGACAGTCGTCACAAGCTGCATGAGCCGATCATGTCTGGCCCTGGCATTTCATTAATTGCCAAAGGCTCTTTTAAGAGCCACACACATCGTTTAAAGAAGATGCTTAATGTGCTGCTATGTTTTCTAGTCACACAGATGATCAACTAACGTAATGTATAAAGACGTATTGATTTCAGTCATTGTTGTATCCTTGTTGACTCCACACATCAGAAGAACGCTATCTCTCTGTTCAATGCTTATACAAACTTCATTTAAAAGAAAATGCACATGGGATTGAAATTGAATACTTAAAAGGTCTTTTATACCATAATCACATTTTAGGGAACGACCGAAAGATCATCAGTTCAATACGGCTATAATTTGGGCCACTACATAGCCAAACCAAAAATAGGCCACATGGCATTATTACGTCTTAACTTGAACACACTATTCTTGGTTACATCACAATGACAACACTCAGAATATACAGGAACATATCAATAATATTTTCCATGCATGTATTAATCACGTACATATTATGTAGTTGCTTACGATAACCACACTGCTAACAAACACAAAACCAAATAATACTTAATCACAAATAATCGTTGTCTGTCGATCGAATGGACTCCGCTTAGCCATTTGTATGAGTCTAATGCAACAATGTTGCTGATATTGGTACTTGTCGGTACCTGTCATTGTCTATATATATACAACTACTTCTTTCTCCACGTTAGTTGATAGAAAAGGCATACGAGACTATGAGCATTGATAGTAATATATCATGGCGCCTTTAACAAGCACTCAATTTGGTTTGCTTTGTGTCAGCACATCCAGCTTGTAGACCATTCTCTTCTTTGTCTTAAGTAACCTTTGAATGTATATATGAATCGGCAGCAACTTAATTAATTAAAAGTTAAGGATGATATAAAACATCTGCTGGTTAAGATGTACATAATTAAATCGTGTTGAAATGTTCATGGGAAGCTTAAGTACACATATAGTGATATCAACCGCACGGCGTTTTCTATACTCTTGAAATTATACATTTGATGTACTACATACAAGGTGTGATAGGTGTGAAGAATGCCTCCTGGCTCTGTACTGGTTGTGTCTACCTGTGGATCTCCTCGTTGACAGCGTCATCTTATTTGACGCGCGTCGTGACGTGCTCGGGTGACGTGCGGACTCTGAGTAGGTTTAGACGCGTCACGAAGTCATACTATATATACAGACAATTTAGAATACAGCAGCATATCGTCTCTCAGATTAAGACGAGATAACATCTTACTTCTGAATCAGTATCGTTGCGACAATCATATTTCATCATGGAGTCTAGCTTCCAGAAGATTGAGAACTTCTCCCTCGAACAGCAACTCAACTCCGTCTGTGACGTCATGGAGCAAATACAAGCCAAGATCAATGACGTTCAAGCTAACCTGAGCAAAACTCGTCCAGGTTCAAAGACAAGGCATACCTATGAGCAATATCTGTCTTCCTTGAATCATTCCTATGACAGCTATTACCAGCGCGCAGAGGTCATGTCCCAAGAGATGCTTCGTGTCTTCTCTACCACCTTTAGACAGTCGTCACAAGCTGCATGAGCCGATCATGTCTGGCCCTGGCATTTCATTAATTGCCAAAGGCTCTTTTAAGAGCCACACACATCGTTTAAAGAAGATGCTTAATGTGCTGCTATGTTTTCTAGTCACACAGATGATCAACTAACGTAATGTATAAAGACGTATTGATTTCAGTCATTGTTGTATCCTTGTTGACTCCACACATCAGAAGAACGCTATCTCTCTGTTCAATGCTTATACAAACTTCATTTAAAAGAAAATGCACATGGGATTGAAATTGAATACTTAAAAGGTCTTTTATACCATAATCACATTTTAGGGAACGACCGAAAGATCATCAGTTCAATACGGCTATAAATTGGGCCACTACATAGCCAAACCAAAAAATAGGCCACATGGCATTATTACGTCTTAACTTGAACACACTATTCTTGGTTACATCACAATGACAACACTCAGAATATACAGGAACATATCAATAATATTTTCCATGCATGTATCAATCACGTACATATTATGTAGTTGCTTACGATAACCACACTGCTAACAAACACAAAACCAAATAATACTTAATCACAAATAAGCGTTGTCTGTCGATCGAATGGACTCCGCTTAGCCATTTGTATGAGTCTAATGCAACAATGTTGTCTGATATTGGTACTTGTCGGTCCCTGTCATTGTCTATATATATACAACTACTTCTTCTCCCACGTTAGTTGATAGAAAAGGCATACGAGACTATGAGCATTGATAGTAATATATCATGGCGCCTTTAACAAGCACTCAATTTGGTTTGCTTTGTGTCAGCACATCCAGCTTGTAGACCATTCTCTTCTTTGTCTTAAGTAACCTTTGAATGTATATATGAATCGGCAGCAACTTAATTAATTAAAAGTTAAGGATGATATAAAACATCTGCTGGTTAAGATGTACATAATTAAATCGTGTTGAAATGTTCATGGGAAGCTTAAGTACACATATAGTGATATCAACCGCACGGCGTTTTTCTATACTCTTGAAATTATACATTTGATGTACTACATACAAGGTGTGATAGGTGTGAAGAATGCCTCCTGGCTCTGTACTGGTTGTGTCTACCTGTGGATCTCCTCGTTGACAGCGTCATCTTATTTGACGCGCGTCGTGACGTGCTCGGGTGACGTGCGGACTCTGAGTAGGTTTAGACGCGTCACGAAGTCATACTATATATACAGACAATTTAGAATACAGCAGCATATCGTCTCTCAGATTAAGACGAGATAACATCTTACTTCTGAATCAGTATCGTTGCGACAATCATATTTCATCATGGAGTCTAGCTTCCAGAAGATTGAGAACTTCTCCCTCGAACAGCAACTCAACTCCGTCTGTGACGTCATGGAGCAAATACAAGCCAAGATCAATGACGTTCAAGCTAACCTGAGCAAAACTCGTCCAGGTTCAAAGACAAGGCAGACCTATGAGCAATATCTCTCTTCCTTGAATCATTCCTATGACAGCTATTACCAGTGCGCAGAGGTCATGTCCCAAGAGATGCTTCGTGTCTTCTCTACCACCTTTAGACAGTCGTCACAAGCTGCATGAGCCGATCATGTCTGGCCCTGGCATTTCATTAATTGCCAAAGGCTCTTTTAAGAGCCACACACATCGTTTAAAGAAGGTGCTTAATGTGCTGCTATGTTTTCTAGTCACACAGATGATCAACTAACGTAATGTATAAAGACGTATTGATTTCAGTCATTGTTGTATCCTTGTTGACTCCACACATCAGAAGAACGCTATCTCTCTGTTCAATGCTTATACAAACTTCATTTAAAAGAAAATGCACATGGGATTGAAATTGAATACTTAAAAGGTCTTTTATACCATAATCACATTTTAGGGAACGACCGAAAGATCATCAGTTCAATACGGCTATAAATTGGGCCACTACATAGCCAAACCAAAAATAGGCCACATGGCATTATTACGTCTTAACTTGAACACACTATTCTTGGTTACATCACAATGACAACACTCAGAATATACAGGAACATATCAATAATATTTTCCATGCATGTATTAATCACGTACATATTATGTAGTTGCTTACGATAACCACACTGCTAACAAACACAAAACCAAATAATACTTAATCACAAATAATCGTTGTCTGTCGATCGAATGGACTCAGCTTAGCCATTTGTATGAGTCTAATGCAACAATGTTGCCTGATATTGGTACTTGTCGGTCCTGTCATTGTCTATATATATACAACTACTTCTCTCCACGTTAGTTGATAGAAAAGGCATACGAGACTATGAGCATTGATAGTAATATATCATGGCGCCTTTAACAAGCACTCAATTTGGTTTGCTTTGTGTCAGCACATCCAGCTTGTAGACCATTCTCTTCTTTGTCTTAAGTAACCTTTGAATGTATATATGAATCGGCAGCAACTTAATTAATTAAAAGTTAAGGATGATATAAAACATCTGCTGGTTAAGATGTACATAATTAAATCGTGTTGAAATGTTCATGGGAAGCTTAAGTACACATATAGTGATATCAACCGCACGGCGTTTTCTATACTCTTGAAATTATACATTTGATGTACTACATACAAGGTGTGATAGGTGTGAAGAATGCCTCCTGGCTCTGTACTGGTTGTGTCTACCTGTGGATCTCCTCGTTGACAGCGTCATCTTATTTGACGCGCGTCGTGACGTGCTCGGGTGACGTGCGGACTCTGAGTAGGTTTAGACGCGTCACGAAGTCATACTATATATACAGACAATTTAGAATACAGCAGCATATCGTCTCTCAGATTAAGACGAGATAACATCTTACTTCTGAATCAGTATCGTTGCGACAATCATATTTCATCATGGAGTCTAGCTTCCAGAAGATTGAGAACTTCTCCCTCGAACAGCAACTCAACTCCGTCTGTGACGTCATGGAGCAAATACAAGCCAAGATCAATGACGTTCAAGCTAACCTGAGCAAAACTCGTCCAGGTTCAAAGACAAGGCAGACCTATGAGCAATATCTGTCTTCCTTGAATCATTCCTATGACAGCTATTACCAGTGCGCAGAGGTCATGTCCCAAGAGATGCTTCGTGTCTTCTCTACCACCTTTAGACAGTCGTCACAAGCTGCATGAGCCGATCATGTCTGGCCCTGGCATTTCATTAATTGCCAAAGGCTCTTTTAAGAGCCACACACATCGTTTAAAGAAGATGCTTAATGTGCTGCTATGTTTTCTAGTCACACAGATGATCAACTAACGTAATGTATAAAGACGTATTGATTTCAGTCATTGTTGTATCCTTGTTGACTCCACACATCAGAAGAACGCTATCTCTCTGTTCAATGCTTATACAAACTTCATTTAAAAGAAAATGCACATGGGATTGAAATTGAATACTTAAAAGGTCTTTTATACCATAATCACATTTTAGGGAACGACCGAAAGATCATCAGTTCAATACGGCTATAAATTGGGCCACTACATAGCCAAACCAAAAATAGGCCACATGGCATTATTACGTCTTAACTTGAACACACTATTCTTGGTTACATCACAATGACAACACTCAGAATATACAGGAACATATCAATAATATTTTCCATGCATGTATTAATCACGTACATATTATGTAGTTGCTTACGATAAACCACACTGCTAACAAACACAAAACCAAATAATACTTAATCACAAATAAGCGTTGTCTGTCGATCGAATGGACTCCGCTTAGCCATTTGTATGAGTCTAATGCAACAATGTTGCCTGATATTGGTACTTGTCGGTACCTGTCATTGTCTATATATATACAACTACTTCTTTCTCCACGTTAGTTGATAGAAAAGGCATACGAGACTATGAGCATTGATAGTAATATATCATGGCGCCTTTAACAAGCACTCAATTTGGTTTGCTTTGTGTCAGCACATCCAGCTTGTAGACCATTCTCTTCTTTGTCTTAAGTAACCTTTGAATGTATATATGAATCGGCAGCAACTTAATTAATTAAAAGTTAGGATGATATAAAACATCTGCTGGTTAAGATGTACATAATTAAATCGTGTTGAAATGTTCATGGGAAGCTTAAGTACACATATAGTGATATCAACCGCACGGCGTTTTCTATACTCTTGAAATTATACATTTGATGTACTACATACAAGGTGTGATAGGTGTGAAGAATGCCTCCTGGCTCTGTACTGGTTGTGTCTACCTGTGGATCTCCTCGTTGACAGCGTCATCTTATTTGACGCGCGTCGTGACGTGCTCGGGTGACGTGCGGACTCTGAGTAGGTTTAGACGCGTCACGAAGTCATACTATATATACAGACAATTTAGAATACAGCAGCATATCGTCTCTCAGATTAAGACGAGATAACATCTTACTTCTGAATCAGTATCGTTGCGACAATCATATTTCATCATGGAGTCTAGCTTCCAGAAGATTGAGAACTTCTCCCTCGAACAGCAACTCAACTCCGTCTGTGACGTCATGGAGCAAATACAAGCCAAGATCAATGACGTTCAAGCTAACCTGAGCAAAACTCGTCCAGGTTCAAAGACAAGGCAGACCTATGAGCAATATCTGTCTTCCTTGAATCATTCCTATGACAGCTATTACCAGCGCGCAGAGGCCATGTCCCAAGAGATGCTTCGTGTCTTCTCAACCACCTTTAGACAGTCGTCACAAGCTGCATGAGCCGATCATGTCTGGCCCTGGCATTTCATTAATTGCCAAAGGCTCTTTTAAGAGCCACACACATCGTTTAAAGAAGATGCTTAATGTGCTGCTATGTTTTCTAGTCACACAGATGATCAACTAACTTTATGTATAAAGACGTATTGATTTCAGTCATTGTTGTATCCTTGTTGACTCCACACATCAGAAGAACGCTATCTCTCTGTTCAATGCTTATACAAACTTCATTTAAAAGAAAATGCACATGGGATTGAAATTGAATACTTAAAAGGTCTTTTATACCATAATCACATTTTAGGGAACGACCGAAAGATCATCAGTTCAATACGGCTATAATTTGGGCCACTACATAGCCAAACCAAAAATAGGCCACATGGCATTATTACGTCTTAACTTGAACACACTATTCTTGGTTACATCACAATGACAACACTCAGAATATACAGGAACATATCAATAATATTTTCCATGCATGTATTAATCACGTACATATTATGTAGTTGCTTACGATAACCACACTGCTAACAAACACAAAACCAAATAATACTTAATCACAAATAATCGTTGTCTGTCGATCGAATGGACTCCGCTTAGCCATTTGTATGAGTCTAATGCAACAATGTTGCCTGATATTGGTACTTGTCGGTCCCTGTCATTGTCTATATATATACAACTACTTCTCCACGTTAGATGATAGAAAAGGCATACGAGACTATGAGCATTGATAGTAATATATCATGGCGCCTTTAACAAGCACTCAATTTGGTTTGCTTTGTGTCAGCACATCCAGCTTGTAGACCATTCTCTTCTTTGTCTTAAGTAACCTTTGAATGTATATATGAATCGGCAGCAACTTAATTAATTAAAAGTTAAGGATGATATAAAACATCTGCTGGTTAAGATGTTCATAATTAAATCGTGTTGAAATGTTCATGGGAACCTTAAGCGCACGTATAGTTATATCAACCGCACGGCGCTTTCTATACTCTTGAAATTATACATTTGATGTACTACATACAAGGTGTGATAGGTGTGAAGAATGCCTCCTGGCTCTGTACTGGTTGTGTCTACCTGTGGATCTCCTCGTTGACAGCGTCATCTTATTTGACGCGCGTCGTGACGTGCTCGGGTGACGTGCGGACTCTGAGTAGGTTTAGACGCGTCACGAAGTCATACTATATATACAGACAATTTAGAATACAGCAGCATATCGTCTCTCAGATTAAGACGAGATAACATCTTACTTCTGAATCAGTATCGTTGCGACAATCATATTTCATCATGGAGTCTAGTTTCCAGAAGATTGAGAATTTCTCCCTCGAACAGCAACTCAACTCCGTCTGTGACGTCATGGAGCAAATACAAGCCAAGATCAATGACGTTCAAGCTAACCTGAGCAAAACTCGTCCAGGTTCAAAGACAAGGCAGACCTATGAGCAATATCTGTCTTCCTTGAATCATTCCTATGACAGCTATTACCAGCGCGCAGAGGCCATGTCCCAAGAGATGCTTCGTGTCTTCTCTACCACCTTTAGACAGTCGTCACAAGCTGCATGAGCCGATCATGTCTGGCCCTGGCATTTCATTAATTGCCAAAGGCTCTTTTAAGAGCCACACACATCGTTTAAAGAAGATGCTTAATGTGCTGCTATGTTTTCTAGTCACACAGATGATCAACTAACGTAATGTATAAAGACGTATTGATTTCAGTCATTGTTGTATCCTTGTTGACTCCACACATCAGAAGAACGCTATCTCTCTGTTCAATGCTTATACAAACTTCATTTAAAAGAAAATGCACATGGGATTGAAATTGAATACTTAAAAGGTCTTTTATACCATAATCACATTTTAGGGAACGACCGAAAGATCATCAGTTCAATACGGCTATAAATTGGGCCACTACATAGCCAAACCAAAAATAGGCCACATGGCATTATTACGTCTTAACTTGAACACACTATTCTTGGTTACATCACAATGACAACACTCAGAATATACAGGAACATATCAATAATATTTTCCATGCATGTATTAATCACGTACATATTATGTAGTTGCTTACGATAACCACACTGCTAACAAACACAAAACCAAATAATACTTAATCACAAATAATCGTTGTCTGTCGATCGAATGGACTCCGCTTAGCCATTTGTATGAGTCTAATACAACAATGTTGCCTGTTATTGGTACTTGTTGGCAGATCATGTCCGGCCCTGACAGTTTATCATCTGCCAAAAGCTCCTAAAAGCAGCGCACATTTTTAATGTCATGAAACATGAATATGCTCGAATGCTGCATGTTGAACATAATGCATAGTCTACGCCGGAATTATGCTGTTCTAAGATGATTGATGGTGTTGAAGTTTTCTGATCCAAGTGTTTGTACATCAGAATGGTTATCGAAAGAGTTAGTGCCACTCCCTATCGTAATAGCTTTCTGTTGCACCTCTGCTCATGTTTTGGAGTTTAGCTGCTCGTTTTAAATATCGGCTTCGTCCTTGACATATGGCGCTAGTTCGACAGCCAGCTATCATCATTCTCCACATCCTCACGAGTCGCGTTATGACCTTCCAAGTTAAAATCGACGATAAATCACAATGTTCCAATTTCATTTCGAAACGCTGACTTTAGCGATAAGTAAGTCAGACAGACCACATTGCAAAAGCGGTTTCCATACATTTGTGCTGAAAAGCCACGTGAAAACTGGTGCAAATCCGATCATAGGGCCTACTAGTGAGCCATGCGTTTCTGTATCATTGAAACTCTAACACCTTGGTTGGTAACAGTAGAAACAGTAGATACATAATTGGGTACTGACACTTAATGTGTCCACTAATTCTCTCCTGTATTAGTGATTTGTCTGATCTGCAGACGAATTGTGCCGCCTAGCTATATGTCAAAGAGAGAGATTTTAACACAGTCATAGCGTAACCGGCCCCATGAAATACCTAAGGTCATCCATTTGCAAGGTCATCATACTGTGCCTAGCATCGTCCTTCGAGGCTGGTTTATCCATGACTTAAATACGATGAGACAAACCTACCCCGACCTTGCGTCCCCAGGTAACCTATCGGACATGCTTCCACACGGGAGGAATTCATTGAGTCACTTCATAGAACAAGACCCCATAATCAATGCATCATCATCAAAACAACTCCAAGGTTTCCTTGTATTAAGTTATTTCCCGACATGGTTATAAACAGTTTACGAGAGCACCTAGAGCATCATGCTTAATCGAATTTCACGCATGCGCCTGATCGTGTCGCTAACGATTTCCCGATGAATTAAAGAGAACGGGCTCGTTTATTGAATATACATACACTTGCAGTCGTCGATTATAAATTCAACCAAGTACAATCCAACGAAATGAATGTGTGAATGATAATGTCGTTTCACACACTATTAGATTGTATTCGACAATATCGCGTCATTACATTGCTACACGGCTCGAGCTATCCCAGTATAGCTAATCACGGATGACCGCGCCTATCTGGAAGGGCCTCGTCAATGGCAGTTCGCTCTTTATTGCAGCCCACATAACGAGCTGTTCGCGACATGTGAAGCGCGCTACTTCAACGCAGCAATATCGATCTCGTGCTATTAAAATCGCGGTGCTACACGAAACATACAACCTTTTGTACTACTCTCTGTTCAAGGTCAGATGATTAAGACCGTGTCGTTAACTAATTCACTCCACCGTGAATATGTTGAAAACTCAACATGTATATTCTTTGGTTTATCAAGTTGAAAAGTGCTCTATTCTCCAAGAGATCTATTCGTGCAATATTAATGCGCCCAGGGATGATAGGAGAGTGGTAAATGGAGAGCAATTCTCACATGAGATAAGCGCCCAGGGATGATAAGAGTGGTTAATGGAGAGCATTCTCACATGAGATAAGCGGCCAGGGATGTTAGGAGAGTGGTTAATGGAGAGCAATTCTCACATGAGATAAGCGCCAGGGATGTTAGGAGAGTGGTTAATGGAGAGCAATTCTCACATGAGATAAGCGCCCAGGGATGTTAGGAGAGTGGTTAACGGAGAGCAATTCTCACATGAGATAAGTAATGATAGGAGAGTGGTTAATGGAGAGCAATTCTCACATGAGATAAGCGCCAGGGATGTTAGGAGAGTGGTTAACGGAGAGCAATTCTCACATGAGATAAGCGCCCAGGGATGATAGGAGAGTGGTTAATGGAGAGCAATTCTCACATGAGATAAGCGGCCAGGGATGTTAGGAGAGTGGTTAACGGAGAGCAATTCTCACATGAGATAAGCGCCCAGGGATGATAGGAGAGTGGTTAATGGAGAGCAATTCTCACATGAGATAAGCGGCCAGGGATGTTAGGAGAGTGGTTAACGGAGAGCAATTCTCACATGAGATAAGTGCCCAGGGATGTTAGGAGAGGGTTAACGGAGAGCAATTCTCACATGAGATAAGCGCCCAGGGATGATAGGAGAGTGGTTAATGGAGAGCAATTCTCACATGAGATAAGCGCCAGGGATGTAAGGAGAGTGGTTAACGGAGAGCAATTCTCACATGAGATAAGCGCCCAGGGATGATAGGAGAGTGGTTAATGGAGAGCAATTCTCACATGAGATAAGCGGCCAGGGATGTTAGGAGAGTGGTTAATGGAGAGCAATTCTCACATGAGATAAGCGCCCAGGGATGTTAGGAGAGTGGTTAACGGAGAGCAATTCTCACATGAGATAAGCGCCCAGGGATGATAGGAGAGTGGTTAATGGAGAGCAATTCTCACATGAGATAAGAATACGACTTCAACGTCGTCAATCTTCCAAGTTTTATGTTAATTATATATATATCATGAAAACTATTGAATGAAAAAAATAACAATGAAATAAGCCCTAGTAGAGTAGAAATTGGAACTAGATATTTCAATATGTGGTGCTGCTTGCATTTGTGTTATCGATATACAGAGACACCTTTACAGACAACAGCACATGGAATACATTCACATTTAATGATATCATTGTCAAACATCAGGGCATGTACAACCGACTATTTAAACTAGAGACTTGCAATATATATGCCATTAACCCAACCTGAATAAAGGTACCAGCTATAGCTAGTAGTAAGAAGACTTTCATCTCGGCAGCTTACTGAATGTTATCTGCGATACGACTCAAAATGTATCATATCGGATACATTTGTCTTGATGGCTTTATTGATTCGACTTAATTATCACTTCCTCCGTGGAAATATCATTGCATAACGGATCATTAAATAACGCATGTTCCCTAGTCTAAGTCCCCATTCCCTTGAGCCCCCATACCCTCAACCCTCTCTGGCTGGCGAGAGTCGAGAGCTGTGGACTACCTATACCCCATGCCATTCTGGAAATCGAAGCGCTTTTAACTAGAATAATTGCAGTAATCCTGTGATCACAGCCATTTATCATAGATAAGCGTTATGTTATCACGATATTCTTGTTCCCGTCTGTAATAGTAATGATGTCGTAATTCTGTTCAAGGCAAAATGCTGTGAAGCACACGCGTCGATTCCACTCGCTCCATACGCTATCAAATATCTCAGCTTTCAGGCACCGCAGTTGCCCACTCCGTGTGATCCCGCCTGATATGTTTTTTTTTTTGTTTATCTGAAGTAGCCGATACAACGCAACACCCACACACCCTCTCTCCTGCCTCTATAATCTTTAAATCCTCTACCAGCCTTGTCCGATTCTCTCAGCGTCACCCTATTCACTCTCCGCACCTTCACCCTTCCCCCTGACCATACCTACTCTCACACCTTCACCCTTGTGATGACCATACCCACTCTCACACACCTTCACCCTTCCCCCTGACCATACCTTCTCTACACCTTCACCCTTCCCCCTGACCATACCCACTCTCACACCTTCATCCTTCACCCTGACCATACCCACTCACACACCTTCACCCTTCCCCCTGACCATACCAACTCACACCTTCACCCTTCCCCCTGTCCATACCCACTCTCATACCTTCAACCTTCCCCCTGACCATACCGTCTCTCAGATTAAGACGAGATAACACTCACACCTTCACCCCTTCCCCCTGACCATACCCACTCTCATCACCTCAACCCTTCCCCCTGACCAGACCTACTCTCACACCATCACCCTTCTCCCGTCAATACCCACTACACAAGACCTCAACCCTTCCCCCCTGACCATACCCACTCTCCACACCTTCACCCTTCCCCCTGTCCATACCCATCTGTCTTCCTTCACCCATTCCCCTGACCATACCCACTCGCACCTTCACCTTTCCCCCTGACCATACCTACTCTCACACTTTCTTCCCTACACCCTTTAGACTACTCTCACACCTTCACCCTTCCCCCTGTTTATACCTACTCTCACACCTTCACCCTTCTCCCTGACCATACCCACTTCATTAATTCACCCTTCCCCCTCACCTTACACTACTCTCACACCTTGCTTCTTCCCCTGCCATACCTACTCTCACACCTTCAACTTTCCCCCTGACCATACCCACTCCACACCTTCACCCTTCCCCTGACCATACCTACTCTCACACCGTCACCCTTCCCCCTGTTGATACCACACTCTCAGACCTTCACCCTTCCCCCTGTTCAAACCCACTCTACAAACTTCATTTAAAAGAAAATGACCATGGGATTGAAATTGAACACTTCACCCTTCCCCTGACCATACCTACTCTCACATTTTCAGGGAACGACCTGAAAGACCTACAGTCTCAATACGGCTACCCTTTGGGCCACTAAACCCAGCCAAACCAAAAATAGGCCCATGGCCATATTACGTCTTACACTTGAACACACTATTCTTGGTGACATACCCAATGACACCGTCACTCCTTATACAGGAACATATCAATAATATTTTCCATGCCCTTCCCCCTCACCATACATATTATGTAGTTCTTACGATAACCCTGACTGCTAACAAACACAAACCAAATAATTCTTAATCACAAATAATCGTTGTCTGTCGATCGAATGGACTCCGCTTAGCCGGTACTTGTCGGTCCCTGTCATTGTCTATATATATACAACTACTTCTCCACGTTAGATGATAGAAAAGGCATACGAGACTATGAGCATTGATAGTAATATATCATGGCGCCTTTAACAAGCACTCAATTTGGTTTGCTTTGTGTCAGCACATCCAGCTTGTAGACCATTCTCTTCTTTGTCTTAAGTAACCTTTGAATGTATATATGAATCGGCAGCAACTTAATTAATTAAAAGTTAAGGATGATATAAAACATCTGCTGGTTAAGATGTTCATAATTAAATCGTGTTGAAATGTTCATGGGAACCTTAAGCGCACGTATAGTTATATCAACCGCACGGCGCTTTCTATACTCTTGAAATTATACATTTGATGTACTACATACAAGGTGTGATAGGTGTGAAGAATGCCTCCTGGCTCTGTACTGGTTGTGTCTACCTGTGGATCTCCTCGTTGACAGCGTCATCTTATTTGACGCGCGTCGTGACGTGCTCGGGTGACGTGCGGACTCTGAGTAGGTTTAGACGCGTCACGAAGTCATACTATATATACAGACAATTTAGAATACAGCAGCATATCGTCTCTCAGATTAAGACGAGATAACATCTTACTTCTGAATCAGTATCGTTGCGACAATCATATTTCATCATGGAGTCTAGTTTCCAGAAGATTGAGAATTTCTCCCTCGAACAGCAACTCAACTCCGTCTGTGACGTCATGGAGCAAATACAAGCCAAGATCAATGACGTTCAAGCTAACCTGAGCAAAACTCGTCCAGGTTCAAAGACAAGGCAGACCTATGAGCAATATCTGTCTTCCTTGAATCATTCCTATGACAGCTATTACCAGCGCGCAGAGGCCATGTCCCAAGAGATGCTTCGTGTCTTCTCTACCACCTTTAGACAGTCGTCACAAGCTGCATGAGCCGATCATGTCTGGCCCTGGCATTTCATTAATTGCCAAAGGCTCTTTTAAGAGCCACACACATCGTTTAAAGAAGATGCTTAATGTGCTGCTATGTTTTCTAGTCACACAGATGATCAACTAACGTAATGTATAAAGACGTATTGATTTCAGTCATTGTTGTATCCTTGTTGACTCCACACATCAGAAGAACGCTATCTCTCTGTTCAATGCTTATACAAACTTCATTTAAAAGAAAATGCACATGGGATTGAAATTGAATACTTAAAAGGTCTTTTATACCATAATCACATTTTAGGGAACGACCGAAAGATCCTCAGTTCAATACGGCTATAAATTGGGCCACTACATAGCCAAACCAAAAATAGGCCACATGGCATTATTACGTCTTAACTTGAACACACTATTCTTGGTTACATCACAATGACAACACTCAGAATATACAGGAACATATCAATAATATTTTCCATGCATGTATTAATCACGTACATATTATGTAGTTGCTTACGATAACCACACTGCTAACAAACACAAAACCAAATAATACTTAATCACAAATAATCGTTGTCTGTCGATCGAATGGACTCCGCTTAGCCATTTGTATGAGTCTAATACAACAATGTTGCCTGTTATTGGTACTTGTTGGCAGATCATGTCCGGCCCTGACAGTTTATCATCTGCCAAAAGCTCCTAAAAGCAGCGCACATTTTTAATGTCATGAAACATGAATATGCTCGAATGCTGCATGTTGAACATAATGCATAGTCTACGCCGGAATTATGCTGTTCTAAGATGATTGATGGTGTTGAAGTTTTCTGATCCAAGTGTTTGTACATCAGAATGGTTATCGAAAGAGTTAGTGCCACTCCCTATCGTAATAGCTTTCTGTTGCACCTCTGCTCATGTTTTGGAGTTTAGCTGCTCGTTTTAAATATCGGCTTCGTCCTTGACATATGGCGCTAGTTCGACAGCCAGCTATCATCATTCTCCACATCCTCACGAGTCGCGTTATGACCTTCCAAGTTAAAATCGACGATAAATCACAATGTTCCAATTTCATTTCGAAACGCTGACTTTAGCGATAAGTAAGTCAGACAGACCACATTGCAAAAGCGGTTTCCATACATTTGTGCTGAAAAGCCACGTGAAAACTGGTGCAAATCCGATCATAGGGCCTACTAGTGAGCCATGCGTTTCTGTATCATTGAAACTCTAACACCTTGGTTGGTAAATTAACAGTAGATACATAATTGGGTACTGACACTTAATGTGTCCACTAATTCTCTCCTGTATTAGTGATTTGTCTGATCTGCAGACGAATTGTGCCGCCTAGCTATATGTCAAAGAGTGAGATTTTAACACAGTCATAGCGTAACCGGCCCCATGAAATACCTAAGGTCATCCATTTGCAAGGTCATCATACTGTGCCTAGCATCGTCCTTCGAGGCTGGTTTATCCATGACTTAAATACGATGAGACAAACCTACCCCGACCTTGCGTCCCCAGGTAACCTATCGGACATGCTTCCACACGGGAGGAATTCATTGAGTCACTTCATAGAACAAGACCCCATAATCAATGCATCATCATCAAAACAACTCCAAGGTTTCCTTGTATTAAGTTATTTCCCGACATGGTTATAAACAGTTTACGAGAGCACCTAGAGCATCATGCTTAATCGAATTTCACGCATGCGCCTGATCGTGTCGCTAACGATTTCCCGATGAATTAAAGAGAACGGGCTCGTTTATTGAATATACATACACTTGCAGTCGTCGATTATAAATTCAACCAAGTACACCAACGAAATGAATGTGTGAATGATAATGTCGTTTCACACACTATTAGATTGTATTCGACAATATCGCGTCATTACATTGCTACACGGCTCGAGCTATCCCAGTATAGCTAATCACGGATGACCGCGCCTATCTGGAAGGGCCTCGTCAATGGCAGTTCGCTCTTTATTGCAGCCCACATAACGAGCTGTTCGCGACATGTGAAGCGCGCTACTTCAACGCAGCAATATCGATCTCGTGCTATTAAAATCGCGGTGCTACACGAAACATACAACCTTTTGTACTACTCTCTGTTCAAGGTCAGATGATTAAGACCGTGTCGTTAACTAATTCACTCCACCGTGAATATGTTGAAAACTCAACATGTATATTCTTTGGTTTATCAAGTTGAAAAGTGCTCTATTCTCCAAGAGATCTATTCGTGCAATATTAAGCGCCCAGGGATGATAGGAGAGTGGTAAATGGAGAGCAATTCTCACATGAGATAAGCGCCCAGGGATGATAGGAGAGTGGTTAATGGAGAGCAATTCTCACATGAGATAAGCGGCCAGGGATGTTAGGAGAGTGGTTAATGGAGAGCAATTCTCACATGAGATAAGCGCCAGGGATGTTAGGAGAGTGGTTAATGGAGAGCAATTCTCACATGAGATAAGCGCCCAGGGATGTTAGGAGAGTGGTTAACGGAGAGCAATTCTCACATGAGATAAGCGCCCAGGGATGATAGGAGAGTGGTTAATGGAGAGCAATTCTCACATGAGATAAGCGCCAGGGATGTTAGGAGAGTGGTTAACGGAGAGCAATTCTCACATGAGATAAGCGCCCAGGGATGATAGGAGAGTGGTTAATGGAGAGCAATTCTCACATGAGATAAGCGGCCAGGGATGTTAGGAGAGTGGTTAACGGAGAGCAATTCTCACATGAGATAAGCGCCCAGGGATGATAGGAGAGTGGTTAATGGAGAGCAATTCTCACATGAGATAAGCGGCCAGGGATGTTAGGAGAGTGGTTAACGGAGAGCAATTCTCACATGAGATAAGTGCCCAGGGATGTTAGGAGAGGGTTAACGGAGAGCAATTCTCACATGAGATAAGCGCCCAGGGATGATAGGAGAGTGGTTAATGGAGAGCAATTCTCACATGAGATAAGCGCCAGGGATGTAAGGAGAGTGGTTAACGGAGAGCAATTCTCACATGAGATAAGCGCCCAGGGATGATAGGAGAGTGGTTAATGGAGAGCAATTCTCACATGAGATAAGCGGCCAGGGATGTTAGGAGAGTGGTTAATGGAGAGCAATTCTCACATGAGATAAGCGCCCAGGGATGTTAGGAGAGTGGTTAACGGAGAGCAATTCTCACATGAGATAAGCGCCCAGGGATGATAGGAGAGTGGTTAATGGAGAGCAATTCTCACATGAGATAAGAATACGACTTCAACGTCGTCAATCTTCCAAGTTTTATGTTAATTATATATATATCATGAAAACTATTGAATGAAAAAAATAACAATGAAATAAGCCCTAGTAGAGTAGAAATTGGAACTAGATATTTCAATATGTGGTGCTGCTTGCATTTGTGTTATCGATATACAGAGACACCTTTACAGACAACAGCACATGGAATACATTCACATTTAATGATATCATTGTCAAACATCAGGGCATGTACAACCGACTATTTAAACTAGAGACTTGCAATATATATGCCATTAACCCAACCTGAATAAAGGTACCAGCTATAGCTAGTAGTAAGAAGACTTTCATCTCGGCAGCTTACTGAATGTTATCTGCGATACGACTCAAAATGTATCATATCGGATACATTTGTCTTGATGGCTTTATTGATTCGACTTAATTATCACTTCCTCCGTGGAAATATCATTGCATAACGGATCATTAAATAACGCATGTTCCCTAGTCTAAGTCCCCATTCCCTTGAGCCCCCATACCCTCAACCCTCTCTGGCTGGCGAGAGTCGAGAGCTGTGGACTACCTATACCCCATGCCATTCTGGAAATCGAAGCGCTTTTAACTAGAATAATTGCAGTAATCCTGTGATCACAGCCATTTATCATAGATAAGCGTTATGTTATCACGATATTCTTGTTCCCGTCTGTAATAGTAATGATGTCGTAATTCTGTTCAAGGCAAAATGCTGTGAAGCACACGCGTCGATTCCACTCGCTCCATACGCTATCAAATATCTCAGCTTTCAGGCACCGCAGTTGCCCACTCCGTGTGATCCCGCCTGATATGTTTTTTTTTTGTTTATCTGAAGTAGCCGATACAACGCAACACCCACACACCCTCTCTCCTGCCTCTATAATCTTCAATCCTCTACCAGCCTTGTCCGATTCTCTCAGCGTCACCCTATTCACTCTCACACCTTCACCCTTCCCCCTGACCATACCTACTCTCACACCTTCACCCTTCTCCCCTGACCATACCCACTCTCACACCTTCACCCTTCCCCCTGACCATACCTTCTCTACACCTTCACCCTTCCCCCTGACCATACCCACTCTCACACCTTCATCCTTCACCCTGACCATACCCACTCACACCTTCACCCTTCCCCCTGACCATACCAACTCACACCTTCACCCTTCCCCCTGTCCATACCCACTCTCATACCTTCAACCTTCCCCCTGACCATACCCACTCACACCTTCACCCTTCCCCCTGACCATACCCACTCTCACACCTCAACCCTTCCCCCTGACCACACCTACTCTCACACCATCACCCTTCTCCCTGTCAATACCCACTCACACACCTCAACCCTTCCCCCTGACCATACCCACTCTCACACCTTCACCCTTCCCCCTGTCCATACCCACTCTCATACCTTCACCCTTCCCCCTGACCATACCCACTCACACCTTCACCTTTCCCCCTGACCATACCTACTCTCACACTTTCACCCTTCACCCTGTCCATACCTACTCTCACACCTTCACCCTTCCCCCTGTTTATACCTACTCTCACACCTTCACCCTTCTCCCTGACCATACCCACTCTCACACCTTCACCCTTCACCCTTCCCCCTACCTACCTACTCTCACACCTTCAATCTTCCCCCTGACCATACCTACTCTCACACCTTCAACTTTCCCCCTGACCATACCCACTCCCACACCTTCACCCTTCCCCTGACCATACCTACTCTCACACCGTCACCCTTCCCCCTGACCATACCTACTCTCACACCTTCACCCTTCCCCCTGACTAAACCCACTCTCACACCTCATCCCTTCCCCCTGACCATACCCACTCTCACACCTTCACCCTTCCCCTGACCATACCTACTCTCACACCGTCACCCTTCCCCCTGACCATACCTACTCTCACACCGTCACCCTTCCCCCCTGACTAAACCCACTCTCACACCTCATCCCTTCCCCCTGACCATACCCACTCTCACACCGTCACCCTTCCCCCTGACCATACCCACTCTCACACCGTCACCCTTCCCCCTGACCATACCTACTCTCACACCGTCACCCTTCCCCCTGACCATACCCACTCTCACACCTTCACCCTTCCCCCTGACCATACCCAATCTCACACCGTCACCCTTCCCCCTGACCATACCTACTCTCACACCGTCACCCTTCCCCCTGACAATACCCACTCTCACACCTTCACCCTTCCCCCTGACCATACCCACTCTCACACCTTCACCCTTCACCCTGACCATACCTACTCTCACACCGTTACCCCTCTCCCTGTCCATACCCACTCTCACCCGCTCTACCCTCTCGCGTCCCCAACCAACTGACCTGACCCCTCCCACCATAACATGTATTTTGGCAAGCAGTTGTAGATTAGCTAGTGATTATTGAATTTTCCTGAGCGAGTCATTGTTTCAGTTTCTAATGTCGCCGAGTGGCTTTTTTTCCTGAGAGTTAAATTTGCAATGGCATTGATTGGTCTTGTTTTTGTTTTCGATGAAGAGTTCTGCATGTCAAGGATTATTTGTTCAAGAAATGATGTCAACAGTCAATACCGTGCTGGCAGATGAGTTTCATTTCACTCGTTGTTGGTGACGCTCGTGATGGAAATGGTTTCCGCGACACCGACGTCTAAGACGACCATGAGTATGATCATTCGGCTGTCCACGACTATGATTTAAACAAAAAACAGACGGAGAGAAAGAGATTGACGTTTTTGTTGCTGCTGATAATGACGACGACGATGATGATGATGATGATGATGATGATGATGATGATGATGATGATGATGATGATGATGATGAATAGTATAATAAGGATGAAGTTGATGATGATAATGAATTGACGATAATGGTTATGATGACGAAAATGATGGTGATTGTTGTTTCTTCGATTGTGATGCTAGTTATTTGTTTCGTTCCTGGTAATTTAGTATTGCCCATCGCGTCACTTGTGTTTACTTGTAATTAACAGCATGTATTAACACTGTGACCAACCCTCTCATATAAACAGCGTAATCTGACGAAAACTAAGGATGAACGATAAGTGACGTATACGTCAATATAACTTATTATCACCTGAAATACGCGTCTGGGCGAGGCTTAGACCACCAGGCAGGCGCAGCGGTTTGCGCTCCAGCCAATGACGTAAGACATAACTGGGCTGGGCGGCAGCCACTTGGACACGCCTTCACGCATCGCTACCCTTTATCGCTGAGGAATCCATAAATGAAATGTTCATTAATATTAAACGTCTCATGTGCCTTGTACTGTCTATTATCGACAGTTTCCACGGCAACAACGGCTAGCTGTTTGAAGTTTACCCCGTTGTCAATGGTTGCAACAACAGTCGCTCTCAATCGATAACATATTCAAGAAATATTGCTAAATAACGTCATGGCAACCTGATGCAAACAAATCATCATCGTCATATGAGGGTAGAGGTAACTGGCAAATAGAAGATCGTTCCGAGAGGATCGAAATAGCCGGGGTCATCATATCTGAAGCAGGAGGCGAGTAAGGTGGGTTGTCTCTCCTCATCAACTGCTTTTGTAACTCAATATTATTCTCACCCAGCATCCCAACCGCAGTGCTCGGTTAAATCTTTGCATTTTTTCTTTCAGAACCTCAAATAAGCAAACAAGAACACTAGATGAAGATGGCATCCTCGAGTTTTCTGATTATTTGTGGATCACTTGCCGGTAGGTTGTTGTTAGTTGATAAGATGCTTGGAGTGAGACGAAGTATCAAAGCAAACTTTAAGCTTTGATAGTAGCCCAACAGACCAACGTCAGGTTCTATTTATCACCTGTAAGAGGGAGTGCATGCAGCACTACCCGTACTTAGTTCGAAAGAGCTATTTAATAGTAAGCCAACCAATTTTAATTGTTTTGTTTATCTTATTCTCATTTGTATATCGAAGCCATCCTTGATGCCTAAAAATAGGCGTACTAGCCCCGGTCAGAATGTGATATAGCCAACAAAACGTCCTCGAGGCTAATAGGCTTACAAGAATTTAGCGTTTGGTTTTGCAAAATTTTTATATAGCTTCTAGATTACCAGATGAAATATTTCTCAATCCTGAAAATGCTACACATTGGGCTCTGTAATTCACTTTGTAATTTGAAGTGTTCGATGATATGAGGTGCGATTACCTGCAGGCTGTTACGGCCATTTTGTTTTATCAATTTGATGCGTAGTCCCCTGAGAGCGGATGATGATGGTTGATGACGATGGTAAAAACATTTTCATACATTTCACTAAACATTCACGTGGCCATTAATATTTGACCACGCAATTTAAAAGCATATCATTAATTCACAATATTTTGCATGTACTGTATAAACAACTTGCTTTGATTGATCCATCTTTGAAGCATCAAATAGATATCCATGTGTCACCCCTAGCAACACACGACATAACTTACTTGTGTATGTGCAAACACAGCTACTGATCGATTGTACACCCAATATTTAAAGAGGAAAGGCCTGGTGTGCTGTGGCAACGCAAATACACAATCTGGGAAGGTCATCTTCAAGGGTACGCAATTGCACAGGAGAACATGGATCTTGCGGCGGGGTAGGGTGAGCTCATTGGGGCAGTAGGGGATAAACAGGGTGGACGGGGGTTATGGTGGTGATGGGGTGTGAGATGTTGGGTTATTAGAGAACATCCCTTGACAGTAGAATAATGCAAAATAAACAAACTGAAGCCATGGCGACGTTGTAAGTTGTTATGTGTTGCCGCCATGATGATCAATAATGCAAAACTGGGTTATGGTTTGGTGGGCACAGCGATGACGTCTTTATATTCTCATTGGTTGTTTTTCTTAGTTAACTACTTGATGATAGATGCAGGGACTGAGTAAATAGCCATGACGAAGGTGAAATAGTGGAAATAATCAGTGGAGAATGAGTCTGTACAAACATCCCCCAAATGTCGATTGCTGAGTTTAACCCATAGAATTATGTGGTTTATTTAATGCAACATATTCTTTTAATAGTATATATATAAGTTATTGAGGGTTTAAAAAGCGTAAAAAAAATATTGCTATACAATATTTTACTGGTAAGCCAAGAGAACACAAGCAATACCCAAGATAAACAATTTTCATATTGATTGCAAACCTCATTTTTGGAATTTTCAAATGTGACACCTTCCGGTGTGTTGCTAGCTATGTCGTATACGCCAGTTGTTTCAAATACCACGCGTAAGATTAGCGAGTGCTGATGCTTCGTTTGTTACTCAACAGAAACCACATGCCAGAAAGACCATGTTTTTTTCTATTTACATCAGTGGTAAGCTTATTTATAACAGAATGTACACAAGTGTTATCACAAGCTATGTTGCGCCTGTTTGCCTGTAACAGTACTTGGTATATTTAATTACAAACTTCAGGCTTATTTCGGGTATATCTATGATGTAATCAATGGGTTTATATGGAAAATGTGCCCATGTTGCAGCTGTACTGTTGAGTTACGTGGCTATTCAAACTGATGGTTCAACTACTGCGACTTCCATGATGACCGATGGTACAACCGAGGGTACTGCGGATGGTACAACAGGTGATCCAGTTACTGCGGGCTCGTCAGGAGGGACCAACGGTGCGGGGACATCCGGAGTGACTAACGGTGGTTCAATGGGGTCAACAACAGCCGACGCCGCAACCACGGGACAAACAGGTAGTAATGGTGCTACGGGCAGCTCCGGTGGTGGTGGGGGAGGAGGCACTGCTACCGAGAGTATTATGACGACAGGAGAATCTCAATCTGAGTCAACAGGCGACGACATGACCACCGAGAGCACGCCTGTAAGTTCAATCATACATCAGTGCCTCAATGGATAAAAAATGGCGATAATGCAGTTAATTACAAGCACATGTCCCGTCCCTGTACCATGCGTTGAAATTATATCGATTGTGGAACGATGCTTGTTGCAGTTTCTCTGTTATGAATGCAACGGCACTTCGTGCACGAGCGTGCGTACGGCAGCCCACGAGAATGACACCTGCCTGAGCACTCTGGGTATTTGCTTTGTAAGTACTTTTTTCGTTGTGGGAGGTTACGAATTGATTCACACTAAACATACATGTTTGAGGGTATTTACTTTCTCATGGGTGTGCATTCAGATGTACAAGAATGAGTTGACTGGAGAAACTATTCGTAGCTGTAACTCGACCATGTCGTACGTAGCCACCTGTTCCGACCCCTACCCAAGCGGACAGCTTGCGTCTGGAACTTGCTCTTATTGCTGTACCGCTGGGAAATGCAACAGCGTCGCTGTGTCATGCGATAAAGCGACCCTGCATTCACTCTCTACCGGGTTGCTACTAGGAGCGGCCGCATTTGTGTTACTCAGTCAATATTCCCTTTAACTACGATTATACACATGCCATATGCTTGTGTCTGTGATTAGTATATTCAAAGTTACGGCCTTGGTCTCTTGATGGGGTTCACGCAGAATTCATCATGGTTGAAGTGCCACATTCTGCTTATAAGCCAGAATATGTAACAGCCGAGTGGTCATGAAGCCATGTTATTCGTACAGTGGCCTTAAAGTTTCGTGTTCGAACATTCGACACAATCAAACTGTGATATCTTAAAGGCATGTTGTTAACATTTGATTTATAATAGATGTGAACTGTATTTTATTATTGAGTCTATATAGAACAGCTTGAATGACTTTGTTAAGACGGTGCAAAAGGGAGTACATATGACCTTATTGAAAACACAATGTCTTATAAGTTTATATCCTGCCCTCCATTACCCAGTGTTTCATTGCGATTAGCAGAAAATGAGCTGCTTAACTGTCCATTTATTAGCTTTTGCCGATTGTTTTCATTGAATATATAATTGTTGGGCCCATGTGATATTTCCTTAGACCAAGAACCTCGATGATGGGCGATACTATGTGGATTGTGGAGAAATATAGAAATAGAATCAATAACGAGGTCCAAATGAGGTCCAAACATAAGCTCACAGATTTCTTGTGTCGATCGCAACTCATCTGACATGATCCTGAGAAAACTCAATCAATGTATCGCGATATCATCAAGATGATTGAGTGAGTGTGTATGCGAGTGTGTGTATGGGTATGTGAGTGTGTATGCATATGTGAGTGTGTCTGATTTTTTCTCCTTTTGAGCTTTCATTGGATAAATGTGTATTGTAATGAGATTTGATGATGGAGTTGTCGATGTAAACAATTTGATTGCACTGCTGATGGCGTGTTTGCTGTTGCTAATGGACACTGATTGTGCAGTGTGAATGACTATTGTTTACGACATCGATCCGACTATGGTTCACGATTCTGATTGTAGCATCTCTTGCGATGGACGCTTCACGATCGGTATTCGAACAGTCAGATTAATCCATCTATGATATCTTCAAATCAATAGCACGATATTCGATGGTTTCAAATAAATACTATTCAATGTTTGGTCTTTTTTCAATTCATATTTTTCATCATTCCATATATTTCACTAAATCGAGCCTACTTGCCACGACAACTCCATGGTGCATTTTCTGCGGTGTGTTTGTTGCCATACGACACACGCTGATAAACAAGACCCCCTTGAAAGACGAATATACAATGGAACCTTAACCAACGACAACCTCACATAGGCGACAATCCTGCTATTACGACCACTTTTAGCCAGTCCCGTTTTGGAATTCGCTATATTTACATGGGAAATGATGGTCGTCCATGTGATGTTCCACTGCATTGATATTATTGTTTATTTTCAAGGTGATTGGATGATTCTTTGACAAATAAACACCCGCTTAGCTCCCACAAAAGGTAATATTGGTCTAAGCTGATGAAAAAAAAATTGTATTTCAATATTTGTGATATGGGTGGGTATGAGGAAAATATAAAACACTTAAGTGACTGGGTTTTGGTTACATTAACGGCCGATGGTACTTTGTAATGGTGATGGAACAAAGACAATTAATAAGGATTGTTTTGTTTCGATGTGAATATTACCCTAGCAGAATAGATTATGACATATATTTATCATAGCGCTTGGACTAGTGAGTTGTTTGTCGCCTTGACCACCCAAATGGTATCATGTAGCCACTGGATTATGGTACATACAGATCAGACAATGGCCCTGCATTCAATAGTACTGACTTTGCATCATTTGCAATGTATCTCGGGTTCAAACATCGAATAGTAACTCCTGTTTGACCGCAGGCCAATGCAGAAGTCGAAACGTTTTATGAGGACACTCAAGAAGGCCTTTAGAACAGCATCAGTATGGAAACAGGAGTTATACAAGTTTCTCAGAAACTACAGAGCGACAGCTACTGCTCTGTTTGGAAGACCAATGCGCACAACAATACCACCGATACGTGAACAGACACGTCAGTCCGCAGGATACCCAGATGCGTACACGAGATATTCTTCAGAAACAACATTTGAAGCAGTATTCTGATAGAAATGCTCATGCAAAACCATCATCAATACAACTGGTAAAAACCGTTTTGGTAAGCTAGCAAAACTCTACAGTAATGAGCCTTACACAGTAAGAATGAAGAATGGGAGGATCACAGCAGCCAGCAATGGGTCATCCATAACTCGTTAGTTTGCCTTTATTTCCGTTGATTGCGGTACTTAAATCGGCAACTTTCTCGGTGCTTTTTTTGTAGTCGCTGGTACCTTTACAGTTGGTCTCGTGAAATGGCGACAAATCTTATCCCATCTAAATTGATGTGGATATGTTGCAGTGTTTATAACTTGACTCCCAAAATGGATTAAATTGACCCGTATATCACCGTGACATAATTTTCACTTTGACCGTTGCAATATGTCTATTAGTATCTCGTTGGCTAACACGCTCTCTTTGACACACTTCGTGCCGTTTTATGGGATTGCATCTGTTATTCGACCGAAACGGGTGAATCATAGCTACGGATAGGAGCGTTATGATTCAAGGGTCGCCATTTAATAAGCCGTCTATGCATGAACTTCTCTGTCGCTACATTCTTATATCAAGACCAAGCATCAATACGTATGGCTTCGCGGTGCCCGAAGTGGACTGGAAGCACGATCCACAGACCGAGTCATTCAGAACATGCAGGGCACGAATGAGGTCGTTTCTCGTGGACAGCGAGGTGACCGAGACCAGACAGGAAACGAAAATCACGATTGCCATCAGAGACGAAATGTGCCTCATATGAGCATCCGGGCAACAGGATGATCAAAAGTTAGATGGGTGTAACCGTGAAGATCAACTGCTGACTACAGACTGGATGTTTCCAACTACTGGCTAAAACTTGGTGGGAATATATCACTCGCCTCAGGGACAAGGCATCCCAGGGCGATTACATAGAAGATGTATTGAATGAGCGGCTAATATAAATGATCATACTATCTACACCATGTGAAAGGGTCTACGCGCCAGACCAAAAGGCTACCTCCTAAAAGATGTGATTGAACGGGGCAATCAATACCATGCGATACAATCCTCACAAACATCGCTGAAGACGCACATTAGCGGTAAAGACACAAAGACAAACCAATGATTAAATTGTGGTCTACTTCACATGCCAAGGTCGTGCGTATCATTCCATGACAAGGGTCATGGGTGTAGATTGAAAGCCCATAGGGAGAAGTGGTGCCGCTCTAGAAAGAAATTAAGAAAACAGGTACCAGATTAGCAAAATTGGGCTCAAAGCTCCCAATTTTTTTCGTCCTGCGAGGCAAGACGGCAGACACCGCTCCCAAAGCAGGATACTGGGGTAACGAACTAGCGCCATCATTACAATAGCTGATTATGCTCAAAATACTTTTCGGATGTTATTATTTCAAAAGACTACCTTTTGGATTGTGTGTCAGCCGAGACCTGTTCCAACAGCATATGGATCGCATCTTAAGCCAGTGTGATGGGTTCTAGGATATCAGTGGTGACATCGCTATTATGGGTGCTACCAAGGAACAGTATGGTAAAGAGCATTCTTCGACGTAGCAAGAACGGAAAGCCTCGCGTTGTGTTGTATGCCCCTTAACGACACAGGTGTCTGCTGGGGTTTCAGTAGCTTAGTTGGTAGAATGGTCTGCATGGTCAACAGAGGGTCCTGGATACGAATCCCAGCTAAGACATTTTCACCTGATCACAAATCATCAATAATACCAAGACATTTTCACCTGGTCACAAAACATCAATAATATTATAACAGTTGAGCTTTGCAATAGCACCATCAAAATTACCAGAATTTTCCTTTTCTGGAACAAAGGTGTTAGCCCTGATCCAGCGAAAATGGAAGACATATGCAAAATGCAGATTCCTCGGGATAAGTTAGATGTGAATCGCTTCGTTAGAATGGTCACCTTCCTATCAAATCACCTAACAAATATGTCTGAGCACACAGCCATTTGGCGTGACCTTTTCAAGAAAGATACCATTTTCATTTTGGAAGAGTGCCATGAGCGTGCATTTGTTAAGCTCAAGAGCTGGTTGCACAAAACTGCGGTTTGTTATACTCATATCCACAACTGGAAACAACCCTCGAGGTGTACGCCTAGATGATAGGATTAGGATTATCCAGAATGGTGCACCAGTGGTATTTGCAAGCAAGGCATTGATACAGACCTATTCGAATTGCAGCAACATCGGGTGATAATGTCTGGTTGTAATAAACGGAATTCAGCGATGTGATAACCGACCACAAACCAATGATATGAAATGATATCCAGGCTATCAACAAAATGTTCTCAGAATGATACGCTTAAGTTAGGGGAACGTTAGAAATAACTTCTGCAAAACGTATAAATGGAATTTTTTTAGACGTTCTGAGAACGTTAACTATGACGTTATAATATAACATTAGGAGAACGTTTAAAATAACATTTCCAGGACGTTATGGATAACGTTAGGAGAACATTTAAAATAACGTTTTTATGAAAAGTTTTCTGCACGTTCTGAGAACTTTTGCTGATAACGTTCTTCTGATTAAATCAGAAAATAAACTCGCTTGTTTTATTAGGAACGCATTAATCAGAATCTGAATTCCATGCGCCATGTATAGTGCTGCTGCTGGTGTCTGCAAAACACTAAATGTGTTTGAAATACAATTACATTATTTTGAAATATATCTCTTATTAAAAATGGAATTTTTAATGCAATAATAAGAATCTTCCATTGTGCTAAAACAATACTGTTTTTTTTAACTCCCAGATTGCAAACTAACAACACAATCATCATCGCAGCAAATCATACAATTCATACCATGTTAATATATTAACCAGTATGAAAGTAAAATTTAATTATATTCATAGCTATAGCACCTAAACGAACTATATTAAGTGGGCGTACCATATGTTAGTGTATCAACCTGCATGAATGTAACATATGATCATATTCATAGCAATATTACTTAAATGAACTATATTAATTGTGCTAATATTAAATACCTCTTATCTCCCTCTGTGAGGTGTATATTTAAGTGTCTCAGATATTAAATCTTCCACTTCGCACACTTTAACTTTTTGGTGTGCATGTGAAACTGCTTCTGCAATCAATGAAATATTCCTTGTTTTATAAATTATCAACAATACAATATAATAATTTATCCTTGTGGATACAGCAAGAAAAACTTACTGATCACCACTTCACAAATTGTCAGCTCTCGCAAGCTCCTCTTTTGTTTTCGTCCCTTAATTAAGACTGTACATGCCAATGGTGACATTTGTGGCAATATGTTGCATCATCCGGTGGGCGCTATGCCCAGTAATTGCCCCTGCTAGTGAGCTAAAGTACAAGGTCTGAGGAAATAACAAACACGCATTTATTCAGTGTCCAGACAAATACATGAGCAAATACACAATATAAAATTTTGAAATAAACTTACAACTTTTTGTTGCGATATTCCTTGTCTTCTAACTTGTAACTTAGAGACTCTAAACCCGATGCACATGTGCAGGTTTTTACCCAAAGTCCATCCCCTGCATGATCTTCAAGGTAAGTCCCCCCAGCATTTGATAATAGCATGCGTTGAATGGATAGAAACTCCATTTGGTTTTCAATAATGCTGATCAGCTTCCGTAGAACTGTCATCTGGTAATTTAATTCATAAGATATTGCCTCTGATTTAATGAACAGGTACTATTATTTCCAATGAATAATGTATCATTATAGTAGTTAGGAAATCTCACTCTCAATACTGCCACCACGATGGTCCCTTGTTACGGATGTCTTTGGTGTCATTGGAGCTGAGGAAAACACTCAAAATATCTTAATTCAAATATTGAGGTAATATTCAACATTCAAGCAGCAGTTAATTTGCTATAACTTATTCATAAGATAATGCAGTCAAGAGGTCTTATAAATCGTACTACTAGCTGACGATGATGTCCGCGTTTTAGCAGGTGGTGATGAATCACCCGGGGAATCAAAACTGGACGTGCCAGTCTTTCTAGGGGACAGTGTAAATGATGTCCATTGCAACTGAAGACTCTCACTATCATCAATGATTTACTGTATACCAAGGCAATGGTTCCATTTGAAAAATATAAGGCATCCTTTCGCATATCTGACAAGATCAAATTCTTAGAACAACATTTGATATAATATCTTTAAATAGGTTAACTTCATTCAGGTGGTGTTGGGATGTAATGGTGTTTCTATTATGTCACTTCGCTCTCTTCATCATCTGTAATATTTTGAGCAAAAATAACAACTTTCGTTTCAAAGTTTTAGTAGGTTTCATATTTCGTATTGTGTTAACATAACTTGTTTTATAATACATAAATGCCCGCCATTAAAAGTGAATAATTTGCCTTGTTTACTGGTTCAACTAATATTTCGATTGCCATTGTCATTTGTATAGAGGAAGATATCAATACCATCAGACGATCACAATCATCACAAACGACAACAATTTAGTAATGTGTATGGTTAAAATTTAAATTTAAAATTCAATTTCTATAAATATTCAGACCTCCACCCTTAAGTGTTGAAAATGCATTCGCGTTATACAGCAAACATATATTGACTGTTGTTTGCAATCGAATGCATGTGTGCAATGAGAAGGGAGGTGATATTCAAGATGTTCTGCCAAACTGCGCCATCTACCGGGGAGAACGGGCGGTTTTGTATATTCGTAAACCAAGCATCATGGCCGAGTATTTGGCGTCCATTTTCGGCACTGAAAAGGACAAGTGAGTATGATTTAAAATAGCGTGATGTAGTATAGTCAACATTCACCAATACACATTTGAGCACAATGGTTAATATGACAAATTTACTTAATAAAACTACTTTCTGATCGTATGGATAATCATGTTGCGATTCCGGTCCGTGTTGTCGATTACACCCCAAGGCGTTTGTGGAGGGGTCTTATAATTGATTGCATTGGTGATGCTTCACCGGTCCCAAACTTCGCGTTTATTCACAGCTCTATTATCTCTATTAACACTGGAGCAGTATTTCATCAGCTGTTCAGATCCTTATATCTGTGTAAAGTTTAAAAAGTCTAATTACCCAACTGAAATTCTGTTAGGTCTGGGAACATGCCTAGCCCCTGTCGGACGGTAATATAAATAACGAATAAATACTGTCCTACTTCTGCATTTTCTGCGCCCATCAACGAATGTGTCTGACAACATCGCATGGTGATCTCCGTTCGCTATGTGCGCATGGAGCGCACTATGCTTTTTGAAGTGATCTGTTTGAAATTATCCGGACTGTACCTGCGCACAGATATACCCTCGTTTTAAATATAAACATGGATGGATGGATGATGCCACCACGACTGCAATCGTAATGGTAGTCCATGTCAACGGAATACATCACTCGTGATTATAGGTGGAAATTGTTCATTACCATCATAACATGCTATATATCCAAATAACTCGCAAGGTTTTAAATGTTCAAGGTATCTGATTTGAATTTTGGATTTGTGCATTGCGTTGGGATCAAACATCGTTTGACGTCCTATAGGGCTAGGAATATGCCTAGCCAATACTTTCACCTCACTGACTTTTATAGCAGGGTCTTAGCCAGAGACCTGTCCATTGGACGGTAATCGTCGATTTGGACAGGCTGGATTTCTCCCCTAAAGACCTTTTACCCGCCTGCGCCTCCAAGGCCGGAAACAAAAAATTAGCCTAGTCAGTATAAACAGCTCATTTAAAGACAAACTGTGACGCTCATCTATGATCAACATAAATACTGCTCTGTTTGATAATGCTTTTTATGACGCGGGGGATAGACAGGTAGTAAATCCTGGACAAGACCCTGTTTTATAGTGAATGTCATACTAAGTTGAACCATCCTTGCGTATTCTTAAATATTTATCTGCGCTCACTGATATATAAAGACTTTCATAACGTTTCTTTATATTCACAATATCACCACAAAATAGTGCCTCCACTTTCGTCTTTCTCTCCATCAGATTGTAGGAGGAAAACTCAAGAAATTATAATAATGGTGTTGTGAATTGAGCCACTCTGGACAAGATCATAAACTGTTGAATTTGTCTTAAAGACTAAAAAAAGACTATTTTTATGGTATTTTTGTTTATCCTCCGTAAATGTTGTTCATTTATCTGCGTTTTTATATATTTCTTTATTTTAAACCTATGACGTTACGCTTCTTCACTCTTGTTCTGAACATGTGAGTAAATCAACAGCTTGTGTAATGGTTTGCCGATGGACCAACATGGTAAATACCATCTCTCTTGGTCGTTGGGCTACCATCCACTGAAACCCGCCTCAACAAATTGGCCCTGAAGTTGTGTGTGTGTGACGTAGAGGGGGCAAGTTATCTTGCGCTCTGCTTGTAGCTATTAAGTTGTACTGCATGTAGAGGTGTGAAACACAGAAAAAAAGCCCATATTATCCTGGAAATCTGCATGCAGACAAAATGTAAATATTTCCTGCACCTGTGCTGTGGGGGCTGGGGTGATGTAGATGAGTGTATAGGTGCACGTTTGTGTTTGTGAGGTTTGACAGAAGTTGTAATAATATGTTACACATTTGTTTCCAGAGTCAATTGTTCCTTTTATTTCAAGATCGGAGCCTGTCGTCATGGAGAAAGATGCTCTCGTCTCCACAACAAGCCTACTTTCAGCCAGGTTTGTGCAACTTGGGAACGATGTGTAAAAATCAGAACTGATATAATTTCATAGTGTGACAGGCACTTAAAAGAAGCAATTTTTGGCAATTTTTTATAATCCTTAAATGTTTATAATTAATTGATTAAGGCGCTCTGAAAACGGCCTGCAAACTTTGTTTACAACAATAATCAAATGAATAGTGAACTAGACCAGTCGCTACACGTGTAGCTCTGCCATTTTCTGGTATTATCGCTCAAACTCTGCCCGTTTTCAGCCTCAGATGTATTGTACACTCTGTGCCATATTTAGGTTAAAATTCAAGTCCCATCAAAAATAAGAAATATAACTTTGCAAAGGCCATAAACATAGCTGGGGTCACCAATTGGATAGCATTACTTAACCTAGTAGGGAATCGATCGATATTTTTTTTTGGATTATTTTTGATGAAATACTCCTTTAATTTTATAGCATAATGTTAGTAGAAACAAGCACATAGGAATATGAGATAGAAGTGCCAATGGTACAGAAGACATAGGCTTAGCCAGGCAGCCATCGAGCTGTCATTTCGACGGTAAATTCCAAAAGACGACGGTCCTTTTATAACGACGTCCTACACGGCGGCGCGTTGTTTTGGTTTTATTTTATTTTTCAAGGGTCGTATCGAAAAACATTATGACGTACAGTCTTAAGGGTGTATTTACTTCTTTGTAAAACAAAATCTCATCGGTTGAGGGCGTCATGTGACCCATTGTTTTCGCGCAGTTTCGATGTAAACAGTTACGAGATCATGGCATAGAAAATCACAATTTTTTTCTCCAGACCACCGATGGTTGAAAATCAAAGTAACTCAAACACATTCAATGTTCATGAACACGATTGTCATCCTGTTTATGTAATATTTGTGTTTGGTATCTTGATATTGCTTGAAATGTGTAGATACCGTATAATATTTTAACATTATGTTAACCCTTCTGCATATTTTGATATTAATGTGGGATCTTGAACCAGCCTCTATATTATTTGGGATTGCCTCAAATAAAATCTAATAATACATGGTGGATCAGGTTTATCATTCAGTTGAGCCCCATTATGTAGCATGGTTGATTGAAAATATTTTAAGGCAATTTTTATTTATTTAATAATAAGTAATTAGGAACATAAGCCTCGTGGTGCCAGGCAGGGTTTCAGTCGGTTTGCGGGCACATAGCCAGAGTTTGAAACTAAGACACCCACTCTCAAATTTCTGGCTAACCCTCTGACAGAAGATACTTTTTTGCCTCATTGCTGCCAGGGAGATTTCTCTACCATTCACAAGTCATTGAGGGGTGCCCTGTATTTGGACACTGATAGACTAAATTGGTTTCATTTAGGTATGTGAACATGTTACAGACAATGTTGCTGCAGAATTTGTACATCAACCCTCAGAACACAGCTCAGACTGCTGACGGATCTCACAGTTAGTATGCTGACAAACTACCAATGAAGTCTAAATCGTTTCATTTTTCATATGATTTGAAGTGTCTACATGTAATTGAAGAGATGCTGTGATATATGCTTGTTTCAGTAAACTTGACAGACACCGAGGCTCAGGAATTATTTGATGATTTCTTCGAAGAAGTGTTCACTGAGCTTGAGGATAAGGTAGGCATGCCATAGATAGAGAAGCTTGGCTAAGTTTTCCTACCCTATGGTTCATATCGAGCACAGCACTTTAAACTATTTCAGAGTTGAAGTACTTTGCTTTGACTTTCAGTATGGCGAGATTGAAGAGATGAATGTATGTGACAATCTTGGTGACCACCTTGTTGGCAACGTCTACGTCAAGGTAATCACTGGTCACACCATCACTTGTATCTACCCTTGACTGGCCCATGTGTTTATTTCTACAAAAAAAACCGATTCAATCTGATATATCAATGGGTATTTGTTGACAGTTCCGGTCTGAGGAGAGTGCAGAGAAAGCATGCCAGGAGTTGAACAACCGGTGGTTCAATGGCCGTCCGATTCACGCAGAACTCTCCCCTGTTACTGATTTCCGCGAGGCGTGTTGCAGACAGTATGAGATGGGGTGAGTACACAGAAAACCATTGCTACATGTCCTACCCAGTCACCAGTATGTCACTTGTAAGTCAGTTAAACTTGCAATCACAGTGTGGCTAAATTACTGTTATTGCTTTTACATCCATAGATTTTAGATTGGCCATACATGTCACCTGTGACGGTGTAGGATCTTAATTGATTCTACCTGTGGGCTATGGTGAGAGGCTTTTTCTTAACCAGTTCTCCCAGTGTTTTGTTCTGCAAAATACAGTATCCAGTTAATGAAATCCATCGGTAGTGGACAAAATGATGTGAAGGGACTGTTAAGGCATGGTATATATACATATATATATACAATTGAGTATCCCTTATCCGTAATGCCCGGGACAGAGCGAATTTTCCGGATTGCAGAAGTTTGGAGATGTACAACCGTGTGTAAATCAAAACGTTGCGGTTTTCCAAACAAACACTGCCTTGTCCACTTAACATTGTAAATATTGACTCAACGATAGAAATCAGAATAATTTTGTTTAAAAAAATGGTGCGTTGACAGTGGCAAGTGAACCTGATCGTTATTTTGTGAAGGGGAATCTAGCAAAACAGTCAAAGCAAAAGGATTAAGTGGGGATTAAAATCAAATTATAACCCTATTTAGTGATTACGGCATACATCGTTTGACACAGGCTAAAGACAATGTCAGCCGAGAATATGACCCGAGGTCCCGTCACTCTTTTCTAAAGTACGATGCGAGGCATATAACAGGTCAACAGAACATCACTGATGCTTGTGCTAATTTGCATATTATGGTCATTTATAGGCAAGACACTCGCCCCTGGTCTTTTGATTTCTCATATATGCAGTGAGGCATCAGATCATTACAATTAGTAAACAGGACGGATGCTGTCAGAGGCAAAGTTTCTTTGCCTAAGTCGTCTTACTGCCTGAACTTGAGCACGGTTTCAGCATTCATGCTAATTTAAGAGACCCCCCATTGTCGGCTGAGAAGGTGGACTAATAAAAGCACCTTGATAACGGCCCCACCACAAACCTGTTGCCGCAGAGGTCAGACCGCAATTGTTTGTCGTTTATTGTGACCCAAAATCTTCGGAAAATTTCACTGCGGCGTCATAACGGTGCTTGCCAAAAGATTCCGGATTTTGGAGGTTTCCGGATTTCGGAAAAGGGATACTCAACTGTGTATGTGTATATATATATATATATATATATATATATATTATGTGTGTGTGTATATATATACATCAGGGCAGTGTCTTGTTTACGTTGATGCTGTAGCTCCTACATCTAACTGATATTTCATTGTACAGGGAATGCACCCGTGGGGGATTCTGCAACTTCATGCATCTGAAGCCGATTTCTCGTGAGCTACGCAGGGAGCTATATGGACGTAGCCGCCACACCAGGCACAAGTGGGTTTCTTTCAAATGTTATCATTCTTAGTACCATATGCAGGGGATACTTGTATTTATCATCGCTCTCAGTGCGATGTGGGTACTCGCATATATTATCAATTGCAATACCATTCCTGTGGTTATACTTTCAAATATTATCATTCTCAAGAGTGTGGATTGTAGAAAGCAATTATTGATTATTTAGGTCCAGGTCTCCCCCAACTCGTCGCAGTCGCAGTAGAGAACGTCGTCGTCGCTCACGCAGTCGTGACAAGAAGCCCAGGTCCCGTAGCAGGGAAAGATCCGGCAGATACTGAACAAGTCGTCCAAGAATACATGGTGTCAGTTGATTCAAATGATGTGGCAGGAAATTGAGTATTCCAGCAATTGGTTGAATCTAGGCTCAGTTTAATCTAAGTTCCCAGGAAGAGGTACATCTTGAATTCAAACCAAATAATAATATTTGATGAAAACAATTTATCTTGACTGTCTGAAAACTTGTGTTGTCAATAAGCTCTGTTCATGTCCCTCCAATTGTGTTCTTGCTGTACTAATAAAAATGACAAAGCTATTTGAATTTGTTTATTGTAAGCTTCTGCTTTATCTCATAATGGCTATATACACTTACATTAGTAACTGATTTAATTAAGTATTTAAAATGTGATTCAATACAAAATAAGCAGATGTGATTGTACATTGCTTATCACATTATAATCAAGACCCCCCACCAAATGTTTCTTACTATGATACAAAGGAACACTTGTTACAAAATTACATTCACAAAACAATACTAAGGGTCCACAAACAATCAGTTAAATTTCTACATTGACTAGACAATTCCTTTCGGTATAATAAATGATAAGTGGTCGGCTGTAGCTCCCCATGAAGCCCTGTGAATCTGGAAGACAGTTACCCAAGCAATGATGATGCCCAGCCATATCACAGTTCCAATCATCGACCGAATGACATCTGAAACAAGTGAATGTTATCGTACAATATTTGAAATCTGATCAGGTTTTGCAGAAAAAAAATAACATGATTATAAGAGATCGGAAAAGACCCTACATGTTCGAATCTGCTTCTGTTGATCAAATCTTTCTCTGAGGAAAGCATCTTTGAAAAACCAAATGCTGTTCACAAACCACAAGAAGGGGAGGAAGGCGAAGCCACCTGTAAAACAGTAATCCTTCATCATCATGCTACTTACATCACTGCAAGGATGCTCATTTAATTGCCAGTACAGTTGAACAAATTACCCAAGTAATATTTTCGACAGAGCTCCATTTTGTCCTCATTTCCTTGTTTTGACAAATCCATCCTTAACTGAAAACAGAGCAAAATTTAAGTAATACATTTATTAAATGAAGCAAACGGGAATAATATGAGGAGGATGACGTAATGATTCTCTACAAGGAATGGTAACTAAAAGATAAGCAAAACAAGTGCAAAAGTGTTGGTCATGGAGTTGCATATAACTTAATAATAACTGTAAGCCCAGGGCATTCAGACACTGAAAGGCGGTTCTTCATCTTGGATGGGATTTCCATAAAAATAAATCGTGTCAGCCTTAAATAACTAAGACTGTTTAAACATAGGAATTCCAATATGTAGTCCATTTTGTTTTAAGTAGTTTAGGGTAGTCGAAATCTTTATCTCAAAGCAAGTTTGATAAAATCATCAACATTTGGTGGGCATGTTAGTATTTTATTTTCAATTAATTGTGTCACATGGCAAAACTACCGTACATACAATTATACTTAATTTCAAAAGAGATATGCTTCAATATCATCTTCTTTTCAACATCAATTGAGGAAACGCTAGTGGTAAAAAGTTAGAAGGGCTCGACGGGTTTTGCGCTGGATATCAACAGTGAGGGATTAAAGTCACTTTTTAAAACAATATTTTGATTATCTTATTATATGAGTATGTAGTCCCAAACTGTTCAGCACTACTTTGCTTGATGCTATTGTAAACAGAAAGATGAACACATTTGATTTAACATAAATGTTATAATATCCACTGTTATAATATCCACCCTTATCCTGATCATGTTTTGTGTTGAGCTATTACTCTGTCTCTAACGTTATATGTTGATGGAAAGGGGTGAGAGTTGGGGTAATGCTGACCCCCCCCCCCCATTCTCAATTAATTTATTTGTTGCTAACATGCAAAACAAGAGGCCATCAAGCGCTGAAGCTCTACTGCTTTTGACAACATTTTGCATTAAACGTCATGACCTTACTTTATCATAACGTTTATATATTTACTGTGCATAGTGTTCGATGGCAAAGTTGAAAGGGTCATAGAGCCCTCAAATAACGTCACTTTTCCTAGTAATAGGAACCACACAAGAGAAGTGTATGATTACACCTATTGGTGAAGAGATTGATAACATTCTAATTGTTAAAAAAAAGGAATAATATTTTTATAGAGTCTTGCTCTCCGTGTAGATACAGAGTCTGGGGGGGCATCAGGTCTTTACATTAGATCGCATTGCAGTGAAATTCAAATAAGATACCAAACTTATAAACCAGGCTGCATGTTTGCTGCTGAGGCAGCTCATCTTACTATGAAAAATGTTTCTACAGCAACCGACCAGCATCCACGTTTCAGTCACTCAATTAAGCTAGTTATCTTCTGTTGCCTCAGCTTCCATGCATAATACGCCCATAGTGCATTAATACAGTAAGCACTGCCAAACATTTGTGCACTGCTAATTAATTCCCTATAACTAAAGCCAGGTCAATGGGGGAAAAAATAGATAATGCATTAACATTGCTTGCGAACTTGTTGAGGACGGCATAGATTACATGATCAAAGCGAGTTGGCGAAATAACAACAGGTGGGGTTATGCTTGAGGACGGCATAGATTACATGATCAAAGCGAGTTGGCGAAATAACAACAGGTGGGGTTATGCTTGAGGACGGCATAGATTACATGATCAAAGCGAGTTGGCGAAATAACAACAGGTGGGGTTATGCTCTTTCAGGAATATGGCTGGAGCGGGATAGATCAACGAATTCAACAAACTTCTTGCCACAGAATTTAGTTGAGGTAAGTGTCGTTGGTCGTTACAACTGTTTTTCCACAAATCAAGCTCTTTCAGGTTTTTGGGAGAGAAGGGCTTATAAGTGAATAGTTGGACAAAAACTAGTTGTCATTCATTAGGCCTTGAAAATTTAGTTTGGCTACATGTTAGTGGTTTACTCTGACATAAGTGGTGACTTTTATTTCCCTAATCAAGTTCCCTTTCATTGATTATGGGTCCATCAAAGACACTCACAGCAGACCATGTCTCCATTAAAGTTTTCGTTATGCAACAGCACATAATGATATAGAATCCAGGAAATTTCAGAAGGCAAAACCTGCTGTTGATGGAAAAGTTGTTTCAAACATTTGTGATGAAACAAGTGGCCAATGGGCCCGAAGCTCTGCTGCTTTTGACATAATTAAATTTAACTTTTTTCTATAATCAAAGGTCATGCAGGGCTGATGTTCAGTATGCAACAAGTGGTCAACATGTAAGACTGCTACATGACTCTATAAGAAAATGAACAACCAAAATTTGCTCCCCTTTGGATTAACATGGAATAAGATATTTTTATAAGCCTTCCAGTTATAAATAACCATTGAATAATTCAGCACTGATTATTAGCTTGCAGGGAGCCATCAAGATAAGCTGAGTTTATGTTAATTTCTATATTTTTTTTTCAGAGGCCATAAGTATAAGAGAAGGCTGCTGGCTTGCCTTATAATTTGTGCCACTAATTACCTTCAGATAAAAGAGGCTGTTGAGCCTCATATAGGGCACTCAGAGATCATTTTGGTAATACATTACTACGTTTAAAGCAGACATAAATAATTCCATCTTTTAATTTGTGCCGCAAATTTTACTTGATCAAAATCATGCTGAAAAATTTTCAACATTATTATTTAACTGGAAATATTCATGATGTACTGTGGGAATCTGTTTAATTTAGTGTCTTTCCATCGATAAAGGTGCCTCCCTAAAACCATGAACCACACAAATGTTAGTTGTAAATCATTACACAGTCTATAACTACCTCGCTATTGATGCGTATACATCTGCTTAGGTTACAAAGTGTAAATTTCATCAAATCTTCACTTATCATAGTTGTGGGCATAATTTCACAAAAAAATTAGACCAACAAGCAGGAAAGGTAATTTCCAACACCAAAAATGGCTACAGCCAAAGTAATGATCTATTTTCTGAGACCACAGCACCATGAACAACTGAAAGCCTGAAAACTTTCAACTTTTGGTTTCCAAGATGCGGTTGCCAAGCAGCTTGCAAGGCAACCTTGTTACAAATATGGGGCTGAAGAGTCTCTTTAAGATGGAACAAGAATTTTTTTCAATAATAACCCAGAGATTAAAAGTCATTATATTTGCAAGTGACAATCAATATAAGAATAGTATATGGGTTTGCTGGCTAGCTTGATAAGATTCATTTAAGTTTCTCAATAATAACTTTTTTTCTATGGAAAGCCCTGGTATACTTTAATGAAATACATGAAATCTACTATATTTGAAGCATGGGGATGGGGAGGGGTAAGTAGAGTCGGAGTCATATGTGCGGTAAAAGCAGTGAAACGACATTTCAACACCTAAATAGCATTAACATTAGTGCTGTTATGTGACTATCCTGTCGTACGTGCTAAGCTAAGATAAAACTTAAAAGTTACCATCAACAGTGCGGGCATGAAAGATCAAGTGTAGTAAATGGTATAAAAGCCATGAGAGGAAAAGTTTGCATGGCTATGTCTACTGCGACCAGCTTATGTATTTACCATACAGTAATTTATTTAAAACCCTACCCATACATATACCTTGCCATTGAAAAAAATGTCTCAAATGTGCCAAAATGCCAACCAACTCATATTGGCCTCACTAACCTTCACATAGAGTACCCAGGCATCACCCCCATCCCTCTGCCGGTACTCCACTGGGCTAAGTTTACCATCATTTATGTCTACAGTGGCAGCCTCCCTATGCCAAGCCATATGCGGTAGAGTGGTCAATCAAGAAATCATTCCTTATCATACTATTTCTCCATTTGAAATAAACATACCGTTATCTTTTCTTACAACTCATTTGTTGTTTATTCAATACTATGCTAATGCTTTATCATGCGTAAATATCCATATAAAACAAATTCTAGCCAAATTTCGCAGCCACAATTTTGTCTACTCAGGGTGAAGATAATGAAGCAGGTGATTTTTCGAAAATGCTTTCTTGACTTGGTACCATGTGGCAGAATTGTGCTTAAATCAAAATAATCATCCAAATTGTCATCCCTGCGCAAAAACATTTTTTCACTTATATTCTCTACTATTGTTGAAACCATGGCAATAAACATGCAATCAAGACACGAGTGCTAGCCTGGTCAAGTAAGACATTTCTTAATAGTGTGTGTTGTTACCTTCGATAAAGTGACAAACGCTTAGTCGTTGTACTAATACAACATTGAACATGGTAAGGATTTTTAAAATACCCATGGATGGTTCACCTTTCATATCATTCACTAAAAAAGTCAATGAAGGCTTGTTTGACTATTTGTTTAAGGTTAGCAGTAAACTACCAAACATATGACTACCTCTTTGCAGTCCGCTTCAGAGACTTGACAGTTTTTACCACTTTTGATTGTAACAATGCCTCATTCATGGTAGATGTGGCCAATGCATTGTGCTGTTGATCAACCTCAAACTGGCAGTTTCTACTCTCTATATGGACTAACTCAGCTGCGAAAGATGCAGTAGCTGCCTCGTGACCACATCTCATATGAGGACGTAAATCAGAGAGCTGTTCAGAGGGGCCCATGATATTGGTGTGAGATTTTGCCACTGGATACGTAAACAGTGTGCCCATGAAGGCTTCATACTGTTGGGTTCCCTTTGCTGATACCAGTGCCTTCAATGTTCTTCCTTTTCACTCAGATAACTAAATAATCCTTTCGGTGCAGGTGGCTGGTCTTTGGGTTGTTGAGAGACAAGAAAGTCAAATGAAGCCTCCCTCCCGCTTTCCATGACTGTATGATTTCCCTGATATGCATTTTAAAATTAGTAACAAGTCACAGTAAACCAAATCTCAACACATGCCACCAAAACACACCACACCCGCTACCAACTTACAACACACCAAATCTCAACACACCCGCACCATGTCACAACACAATAAGTCACAACAAACCCGCCACCAAGTCACAAAATCACCAGATACTAATTCACAACACATGAAGTAACAATACTTGAGCCACTGATGCACAACCCACCATTCACATCACTCCAGCCAGAAAATCATCACACACCCACTACCATAAACATAAACCCAACTCAGCCCCTCAGTGCTTAAAAGAACTTTTTGTTTCAAAGAAGTGATGCTCAGTTCTTGAAAGAACTTTTTGCTTTGGCCTAAAATCACACCAAGCGGTGATATATGGGCCCGACTTGCCAACATGGCGGCAAGGCGACAACTGACGAGCGAAAGCTTTCACCAATTGGAATATAGGCGAGGCAGCTCACAAGAAGCGGGTTCGCAGGGACTATTTTTGCATAAAGCTAAAAGCTAAAATGACCTAGAACAGGCCACTCACAATCACTGTCGCACAAATATCACACTGAATCATCAAGAAAACAACAAAAACTTTGGTAAAAGGCGACAGGAATGATAACCTATAGTTTTTGCCTATGTTCTCACCGCCATATTTACATCAGAAGTCTCTGGGGGTCTCTGGAATACCATCCTCCACGCTTGAATTTCGGAAGAAAATATCCCAGTAGACTTGGAAAGTTATCGCAAATATATTTTACAACTGGCGATAGGAATATGAAACATTATCACTTTCGACACTGATCGCCTGAAACTCAACTGAACATTCATATTTCGTGAAAAAAAGTGGTGGTGTTCTGTCAGGATGTGTCTGAATCGACAACAAAATAGGTGGTTGTTCTGTTAGACCAACACGGTGATAAAACCTGACGTTGGTCTGTTGGCTACGTTCAGCTAACACCCATACGGAGCTATATGCGGTATAGCATGCCCAGTGGGCAGTACGCAATTGGCATGGTTGGAACTAGGCAAAGAAACTACGCCTCTGACAGCTCCGTGCTATTTACTACTTTTGATCTCTCACATCCGCGCTGCCTAAGGTGGCACCAGATCATCAAAACACCAGGGGCGAGTGCCTTGTCTAGGTTGGAACGAGTACGCATGTACGGGATATAACCGCCCATTTTTGATTTAGACGGTCTATAGACGAATAGTAAACGATTAAAAAATCGATAACGATATAACCAGCGGTCTATAATGGGTAGTTCGTTAAATCAAAGAAATTATTTGGACATCCCGTTAACCTGTTAACATGACTCACTCAAACTGTAAAGTTATCACGGAAACCTTTCAGATGACCACCGGATGTTTATTACCTCGTTGAAATAGAATCTTATCTTGAATAGAAGTTTTAGTTCAGTCAACATGTCATGGTGAAGGAAGGCTTAATTCCCTCATTCCCAGTGTAATGCGTTACGCGTCTCAGTTTTCGGAGCCTTTTTGGATCCTCGCTCTCGTTTATAATTTAGTGTCATCTGCAATTTTTTGTTTTTATCTCCATCATCTATGTGGATATTGTAATGTTGTCATTTTTCTTACTGGCATGCAAAAGATTTGTTTTGTCGGGGTATTAAGACAACATCGTTCACACAGAAAACCATGAGGAGATTTCTTCAGTGAGTCATGTTGAACTGTTCCATTTTTTTGCCTCTATCACGAGTTTTGCCCTATCAATTATTTTCTTCCTTCGGGTGATAGCTGAGCCAGTAATTTGCTGCTTGTTGGCGATTATTTTAAAGATATTTCGTAATATAAGCAGTTTTCCCTCATACGGATCAGTGGTTTCGGGAATGGACCGTAATGTCGTTAACGAAATTTCTGTAACGAAATCCTTCTGATGCCGTGAGTAGCGTTTATCAGGGCCTGATATATGAATTCTTTTGATTTAAAACAGCCAACTATTTTAGGACTTGAGTGAAATGCTTTTGTGTTTTGTTTCATTCTAATCACCGCAATTAAGTAATCGCTCTGGTGCCGGAAGCCCTGCAATCTTGTCAGTGGTTTTGCATTCTCTGAGGCTGGTCGTTTTTAGTTTAACCGAAGCGATAACGCGAGCAGTGTCACTGACGCTTACGTAAAATAGTCCCCAGAATATATTGGCAGCCATTTGGGGCTGGGATATTGTTTTAAGTGCATGAATTGGGGTTAAATCTCATATGCTAATTATATGTCACAATCAAAATGAATTATTCTTCAAAACGCGTATTCATATCTTGGGGCAAAAACTGTCCCATCGCGATGTGACAGAGTCTAAGTGAAGGTCGATCTCCTTGCGCATCGGCTTCTGCGCAGGCTAGGATTCGCCTCTGCACCACATAGATCGCCTTGGGGCAAATTCGGGCCATTACGCCAGGAAATATTGATGCGAATTATCAACTCTTAAATGTTACAAAAATATTTTCTACTGTTTTCGATTAGAAGAATAATATGGAGCTTATCGGGGAAGCTAACGTCCGCCGGAAGTGACTCCGTAGCGACGGACCTTCGGTGAAAACAAACACCTGTCAAGCGTTGTTAATATTAGCAATCTGTTGGTTTAATTGCTTTTCCATCGTTAGATCGCCTTAAAATCATTTGCAATCGTCATGCCGAACATATAAGTAATGAATTTAGAAATGAAAACAAAGAATTCCATTGGAGAAAGACTATTTCACTACGCTGTACGTCTTGGCGAAACTACTCTAGCCCCGGTCGTAACGGTAACATTAATTTATACCTCAGACGTCTTGTAGGGCTAAAACTACTCAAGAGTACTCGTCGAATACCTCCTGTGCACGTTCATTTATGCTTTTATGGTTAATTATGTGTTACAGAGCTATATAATAAACAATCAATGGAAAGGAAAATTATAAAAGTTGATATTTATCGAAGATAACACTGATTCGTCCGATTTTGTAATAACTTTTGTTGCCAACTTTTGGTGTTGCTTTGTATTGAAAAACGAATGACAACAAACAACATTCATGCCGTCCAACGCCAACCAGAATCTGTTATATAGGTCTAGATGTTTAAGCGAAACTTAATATAGATATGTGTACACAATCCTTTGGTGGGATGTTATCATCCACCATTTTTGCCCTTGATTACTTTTGTGTATAAGTTTGGATTTTATGTTTAATGAACCACTATCAAAATATTTGTTCTTGCTTTGTCAGTTAATAACAATTGAATTGTCAGCATCACCATAATCATAGGGTTCATTGTACCTTTATTGTTAGATTCTTATTTAAACTGTCATGTGCACCATCAGTAAAACAAGAAAAATAACATACTGGTACCAGGTACAGCATCTTATACATGATTCAGTTCCATCATGGAAATGTACTTATTAAAAAAAATATACCACTGTAGTACATTTCCCTTACATCATCAAGATATGATCATCTTTTTCTAAAGTAGAAATTAAGTCAGTATTCAAGCAGGTTCAATTAATTTTCAACCTAAATTTATTACTGGATTTGAACCTGCGAAACCAGTTGCACATGAAAATATGTACCACAGTTATGTGGCAAGATATAGACAAATTTGGTAATAGTATTGCGCAGCAACTTTTTTCTGTTTGACTTACAATAAAAGTGTCACAAAATGAAAACGTGATTAATTATCAATGACATATTGTAGTTGTTCACTGAAACTCATAGTATCCAGATTTGTCAAGAATGTCAAAGGTGAGAGAAATTTTATTATTCATGCAAGCTGGTTGAAAATCACTGTATTAGGAAGATACATTTTGGAATTCAGTTGGTTGACAAATCAGTAACACACACACACACATATGTAGCGTGCGAGTGGTTTCTAAAATAGCGAGTGGGGTAAATGTAAAACTTAAACTGTTGAACACGCTTCGCCCGAAAAAAATACACAGATTGTATGGAGCCAAAAGTAGATTTATTCTATTTTAAAGCACAACACCAGCTGCGTACGAGGTAGGCTATGCTATGCCTGCTCTCAAACGGGCAAATATTACAAAAAGTCCCTCAAATGGAACTTCCAACGATTAATGTGAAAACAATCCCAAGTCCAACTAAATCGGACGCTGAAACCACAGTCACAACAACAACAAAGCTACCTCGATCTCCTCGCTGCGGAAGATGCCACAGCTTATATATACAAGGTCACGTGACCACGCTGTTATCAATGCGAAATGTTAACATGATAATAAATACATAGACATAAAATATTATACAAGTTATACATTATATAAAAACACAGCAAACATCAATATACATAGGAAACAACAATATACCTACACAGGAAACATCAATATAAAAGTACATTAAAGAGACTGTTCAGCCACATATAAGGCAATCAGGGATCATTTCGTTATTACATTACTACGATTAACGCAGACGTAAGTAATGACATCTTCTAATTTGTGCCGCCGAGTTTACATGATGGAAGTTATGTTGATAAGTTTTTAACATTATTATTTGACTGGAAATATTCATGATATACTGTGGAGATCTGTTTTATTCAGTTATGTCGTTCCATCGATAACGGTGCCTCCCTAAAACCATGATCTACACGAATGTTAGCTGTAAATCATAACGCGCTCTGAATTTACCTCGCTAACGATGTGTATTCTTCCGCTTTAGTTACATAATGTAGATTTCATTAAATCTTCACTCATTCAAGTTGTGGGCATAATTGTGCACACATTAGACCGACAAGCAAGAAGGATAATGTCCGACAACATAAATGGCGACAGCCGAAGTAAGGATCTTTTTTCTGAGACCACAGCGCCGCGTAGCGACTGAAAGTCCGAAAATGTAACATTTTTGGTTTCCAAGGTGCTGTTACCAAGCAGCTTGCTAGGCAACCACTTTTCTTATATGGGGCTGAACAGTCTCTTTAAGATACAAGTGAAACAAATGCACCAAATATCTCACCCATCATTAACTGCGCGACTCAGACCCCCCACCTAGAGCGGGAAGCAGTTAGACGCGAAAACCCGCATCTGCCATATATATATATATATATATATATATATATATATATATATATATATATATATATATATATATATATATATATATATATATATATATATATATATATATATATATATATATATATATATATATATATATATATATATATATATAACCAACCATCATATAAACCAGTCGATCATATATCTTATTTAATATTGCACAACATATGTTGTGGCTCCAAGGAAAGACATAATTCACTCCGTTTGATTGAAAACATTGGGAGTCGGCATGTCATCGAACGCATGTATTCACCGTTGCCAAGGCCGCTTAGCGCGTAATGCATTTTGGGAGCCCCGAAAAACCCGGATGACCGATAAGCTCCATACATTTTGTTATGGAATACTTTTCAGTAGGTCCAAAATGAGGCATTTATTGGAAAAAAAATAGTTCCGTGGACCTTTCATGGCCGTCAAGCGTTTCGAAAAATGGCGGCAGTCAGATGTGAAAACGAATTTGTTATCGAAAATCGACTGAAAAAAGCAATAGAGAGTTACAAGCCGGGATTGGAAATGACAGACAAGCGACTTACTTATCCGCCCCGCAAATATAAGTAACTGGACGGTTTAATGTTATGACAGTATATTCAAAATTGCTATATCAAGGCCCTTATTCCACACGTAAATTATTCAGACCTTTGACCCCTTTCGATGGTATAAATACTTTACATACTCTATCCCTTTAATGGTAACAACAACATTTTTAATCCCTTTGATCTAGAGCAATACCCGCAATTAATTCGAATTGACACTGATACCGGGTGTCAACTATCTAATTACAATGGACATGGTTGGATTGGTCTCAGCTTGCTAATCTCCGGATGCCGCTTGGGCGAAATCCGCGCCTAATATTTGTTTGCAGATATGGCCCTACGAGGATACCATTGTCCATCGAAACGGATCGCAGATGATAAAGTGGGCCAATTCTATCCCCGGTCTTTCGCGGAGGTTTTACGCATGGCTACCACCCATAGATCCGATATAAGCAAATCCAATATTCATGATAGTGTTCCAGGATGCTGCGATATCTCAATGGTCGGTCAATTTACAAAGGCAGTTGCGGTATCACTGCGACCAAAGGCCTGTCTAAATTCATGTATGTATGTATGTATGTATGTATGTATGTATGTATGTATGTATGTATGTATGTATGTATGTATGTATGTATGTATGTATGTATGTATGTATGTATGTATGTATGTATGTATGTAGGTATGTATGTATGTGTGTGTGTGTGTGTGTGTGTGTGTGTGTGTGTGTGTGTGTGTGTGTGTGTGTGTGTGTGTGTGTGTGTGTGTGTGTGTGTGTGTGTGTGTGTGTGTGTGTGTGTGTGTGTGTGTGTGTGTGTGTGTGTGTGTGTGTGTGTGTGTGTGTGTGTGTGTGTGTGTGTATGTGTGTGTGTGTGTGTATGTATGTATGTATGTATGTATGTATGTATGTATGTATGTATGTATGTATGTATGTATGTATGAATGTATGCGCGTATGTATGCGTGTATCTATGTATGAATGTATGATGTATGTATGCATGCATGCATGATCGCACTCTGGAGGGTGAGCTGCATCTAAGATGCCCCAGTGGAGATGAGGTTACTATGGACGCGTAGGAGGCTACGTTTGGGCATCACAAGAGCGTACCACGCAGCAAGACACAGCACAATCTTTATTATTTACCTGGATATTTGGACAAAATGGAGTCAGCCATTAAAGGGACCGTCACATTTGGTGGGCCAGTGTTGATGGTGCTTGGGACCTTTGGAAATATTCTCTCAATAGTCGTCATTGCCAGGAATACTGCATTCAAGAGGAAGCCGATGGGCGTTTACTTGATCGCTCTCGCAAGCGTGGACACTTTGATGCTAGATTTCGGGTTGATTGACTATATTCTCTACGTACAAGGGATCAGTATAAGAGACATGCATGATGTTTCATGCAGAACAAATCTTTTTATGCTTTATTATCTCGCAGAACTTGATGCGTGGATACTAGCCATCATGAGTGTTGAAAGATTTATTGCTGTGTATTTCCCCTTAAAAGCCAAAATCATCTTCACTCGCAGACGGGCCACCATTGTTTTGCTAGTTACTGCTCTCCTTCTTGCTGCAGGACAGAGTGCTCATATCTGGGGTTTACGCCTTAAGAATATTGCATGGAATGGAACACTCTCGACATCGTGTATGATAATTCAGAAGCATTATTACCTGATAACAGCTGTCATGCCTTGGATCAATTTGACAATGGCATCGTTTCTACCATTTGTCATCATGCTTGCAACGTCATTGGCAATAATACATCGAATTGTACGGTCGAATAGACAACGTCGCACAATGCAGAGCAGTTCCCCGTCAATAAAGTTGGCAAACATGACGAGAATTCTGCTCGTATTGTCCTTCTCTTTTCTTATCTTAACAGCTCCAGTGTATGCTATTTTACTGACCTTAAATTTGGCTGGAAATGGTGTCATTAAGCTCCAGGAAACAGTTCTCCTTAACTTAGGGTATGCCTTGCGTTGGTCTAATATTTGTCTTTACTTGAATTATGTCGTAAATTTCTATCTTTATTGTTTAACATCGAAGCCTTTTCGGCAGTCGTTCGTTGCATTATTTTCTAAGACCAATAGAGAAGTGTTCTCGGGAAGTGCGAATTGTCATTCCGGGACTATTGAGCTAGCAGTTGTGTCTGCAGAGACATCGGTCAATGTGAGTGCTATGACTAGAATGTAAGATATTTCAATTATTGGAAACCGGCATGAATTATAAGCATAAGGATTGTTATAACTAGTTTTTGGGCACACGAGAATATTTATAACTGTGAGTAAGAATGATCACATGTTAAATTATCATTGCATTAAACAAAAGGATTGTTTCAGCAATATGATTTGACTGCTTGTGACGAACATAAAGCAAACAAAATTGCTTCATTGTAAGGCACATAATTCTATTCAAGATGTTTATCGATTCCTCGTGTAAAATTACTGAACGGTATGCACAACTTCATGCATACATACATACATACATACATACATACATACATACATACATACATACATACATACATACATACATACATACATACATACATACATACATACATACATACATACATACATACATACATACACACATACATACATACATACATACATACACACATACATACATACATACATACAGACATACATACATACATACATACATACATACATACATACATACATACATACATACATACATACATACATACATACATACATACATACATACATACATACATACATACATATACATACATACATACATACAGACACATACATACATACATACATACATACATACATACATACATACATACATACATACATACATACATACATACATACATACATACATACATACATACATACATACATACATACATACATACATACATACATACATACATACATACATACATACATACATACATACATACATACATACATACATACATACATACATACATACATACATACATACATACATGCATGCATACATGCATGCATGCATACATACATACATACATACATACATACATACATACATACATACATACATACATACATACATACATACATACATACATACATACATACATACATACATACATGCATGCATACATGCATGCATGCATGCATGCATACACACATACATACATACATACATACATACATATACATACATACATACATACATACATACATACATACATACATACATACATACATACATACATACATACATACATACATACATACATACATACATACATACATACATACATACATACATACATACATACATACATACATACATACATACATACATACATACATACACATACATACACATACATACATACATACCTACATACATACATACATATACATACATACATACATACATACATACATACATATACATACATACATACATACATACATACATACATACATACATACATACATACATACATACATACATACATACATACATACATACATACATACATACATACATACATACATGCATACATGCATGCATGCATGCATGCATACATGCATACATACATACATATATACATACATACATACATACATACATACATACATACATACATACATACATACATACATACATACATACATACATACATACATACATGCATACATGCATGCATGCATGCATGCATACATACATACATACATACATACATACATACATACATACATACATACATACATACATACATATACATACATACATACATACATACATACATACATACATACATACATACATACATACATACATACATACATACATACATACATACATACATACATACACATACATACATACATACATACATACATACATACATACATACATACATACACATACATACATACATACATACATACATACATACATACATACATACATACATACATACATTCATATACATACATACATACATACATACATACATACATACATACATACATACATACATACATACATACATACATACATACATACATACATACATACATACATACATACATACATACATACATACATACATACATACATACATACATACATGCATGCATACATACATTCATACATACATACATACATACATACATACATAAATACATGCATGCATACATACATACACACATACATACATACAAAGATGCATGCAATCATATATACATAAACTCAAACATGCATGCGTGCACTTCGGTTTATGTGTCAGAACTGCTCATAACATTTTATTTGATTAAAATTAACCTCGTTTTTCTGATATTGAATAATTGGAGCGACAATGGCGTCAACCATGTAAAACATATATGAACTGGGTGCAATGGTACCGAACGCAATATTGCGGCTGTGTGTTTGGCGCAATTGAAAGCTACCGAGGCCAAGACAAATCCTGATGATGCAGGTACATTTGTTCTCCGTGTTAATTGTAATAAAGTGGACGATTAGGGTCTAATAGATCATTTGTGAAACCCGATTGCACACCCAAAGCTGTTTCAGCGACATGTCCTTCTGTAACTCGGCCGTTTAATAGCGGCCCATCCATAGGAAGCTACGACGTAGAGCAGGCAGTTCAGATGTGGCTGGCAGGGTCAAAACGTGTTTGACGCTATCAAAGTCTAATTGTGGATGTTTTAACTATATGTACTGTTGTGTCTGTAAAAATACCGTTGTATAAAACAATAATTGATAAAAATTTGATAAAAAAAATATTTCATGCAGCTGTGTTCTGTACAGTCTTGACTGGAACCCCGTCGTCTGAATGCAAGGAGACAGCTAACTTGATGAGAATCACGATAAATTAAAATTGTAACAGATTTTCATTCACTGATTATTATGAATACCGCAGCCACTCGACACAAAGCCATGCCACATGTGACTACTTATGTTACACATATAGTGGGCCGTATTGTATATAATATATTAGGTCCTTCAAGGGTTGATGAGAATCATGTCACATGACGTCAATTTGGTTTGTGATTAGGTAACTAACCAACAGTCAATCACAGCCCCAATAGTTCGAGTACGTACATCGGTCATGACCCAATAC
>CM067347.1:35949204-35976704 GCA_034190875.2 Urechis unicinctus
CATCGGCATTGTTATGGGTTGTTGCTAGAGGTATGGATTTATCAGACAACCAATCAAGGCATAGTGTGGGATGTCTTCTCGCATCTTCGCCGTTACCAAAACTGTTATTCAAATCTTCACACACCCAATCACTTCGTTATTGTGCAATAACATTCAGTTGAGTCGACAGGGCTTTTCGTGCACCCTTTTCGGTGAGTATGGGTATTGAGCAGTTTCCTTAAAATGAAGCAGTTCTTTCAATTCATAGGCGTTAGCAGAAGATATTGGTTTTATTGTCCACAACATAATAACATACAGATTCCAGAAATAAAAGTTGTTGTAAACAATGATGATGTGACATCTATTTACTTTGCATATAAATGCCAGTGCTAATTCATGATTTGTGACCTAAGAGATAATTTTAAAAAAGCAAATGAACAGGATGGATTAATTTTAGTACACACTTTATATCTTATACCATTGTGAGCTATCTAAGATTAACAGAGTGGTACAACCAAATAATGAGCTTGCAAGTGGCATATTTTCTATATAAACTTTGTACATAAACATTATAGCACAATATTCATACACTTGTCTAATACTCGGAATATAAGGTGATTTAAACAATGTGTTAGTTCTAGCAAGAGGTGGAGAACCTGTAATAATTCTGCGATATCGCTTTTGCAGCTTCAGATCTGACTGTATATATATTTATTTGCTACAGCGCCGCACACTTCAACACAATACGAAACAAAGGATTAAATGAACGAGTAGTATAATGTTAGAAGAGTAGCTGTTTTAATACTTTTTACCCTTGCACAAGATACCAATCTTTTTTAAATCTTCATTTTGATATATTGAATATGCTGAATCAACGATAGCTTCGAGTCGATTTCTACTCTATTTGCAATATAGCCGATGGAATACCTAATACAAGTGTTAGGTGGTCTATGCACGGCTCCAACTATAATGTTTGAAAAGTAAGGGTGACCATTTCCGTTTACATTGCCAGAGATTGCAATGAATATTCCTTCAATACATTCATTGCTCACTGGCAAATCATTTCTCCGTTTATATTTCATTGTCTCGTTCATGAGCAATGACACGTCACCACCAGAAATTGTCCACGTGCACTTCATCAATCTAGGTCTCTGTTAAAGCAACAATATTGAACTTGTGATTTCAGGAATTCATGTAAGACTTGAAATCCTAAAAATGTTTCCGTTCACTACGAATGCTAACATGGATTATTGAAAGATTATTACTGTTTACATTCAGACTACTGCATTTGGCATTAAAACGAACTTCAGAGTAATAATTACACACTATTTATATCATTCTTATGGAAGTAAAGAGGGCAGGGTCAGTAAATAACAAAAAGTAGGCAATGTCATCAGCGTCATCGTCTGATTTGAGCACGTTTTCAATTCGTTTATCGCACTAGTATGGTGTGCGTTTGTCAGACTCAGAATGAATTACCTTGGCAAAATCATGATCATTATCGTTATGATTGAGTGGTATGAAGTTACGCATATCATGGAGTAACATTTACTAGTTAAATTTTCTATGTACAACGGGTCGAGCGAGCTAACATGAAGCAGACAGCTAATGTTACAATAACGGAAACATAGTGAGCACTCAAGACTAAGTGACTTATTATGCACACGTCGATTACATACATAATACAATACAGGCATTGGTATAATACGTTTTAAAGTAAGTTATCACAATGGTGTAAGGACTGTGTGAGATAGTGGATTACATTCAATACAAATAAGATATAACAAACACATTGAATATATTTATTAATTAAATGATTTAAGAAGGTCAGGAAATTAATCAGAGTTACAAATTACATAGCGAAAGATATCAAAAATACGCGGAGCACCCAAACATGTGGCTTGTCTTGAATCAGATAATAGTTACTCGAGCTTTCTCGACTTAACATGTTTATATTCTCATACAATTCTGATATACATTAAATTCTATCAATAGAAATTGTGTTGACAGATTTCGCTGTAGACACAACGGCTAGTTTAATATCCTCGGTATGACGATTCGTACTACTCAAGGATGCATTAGTCTTCTTAAACAATGTAATTATATAGTGTCGGAAAGGCTTTGATGCCAAACAATATAGGTAGAAATTTACAAAATAATTCAAGTAAAGGCAAATGTTAGACACTCTCAAGGCAAAATATAATTTGAGAAGAGTTGTCTCCTGTAGCTTAATGACACCATTGTCAGCCAGCATCAAGGTCAGTATAAGAGATTCAATTGGAGCTGTTAAGATAAGAAAAGTGAAGGACAATGCGAGAAGGATGCACGTCATATTTGCCAACTTGATTGTCTGTAAACTGCTCTGCATTCTGCGACGATGTCTATTTGACTGCACATTTCGATAAATGATCGCCAATGATGTCGTCAGCATGATGATAAATGGCAAAAAAGATACCATGATCAAATTGATCCAAGGCATGACCACTGTTAGCAGGAGAATTATCCGACAATAATTTGAGAGAGTTCCATTTGTTTCATCACTCTGAAGGCTGTATCCCCAGATAAAAGCACTTACTCCAGCAGCAAGAAAAACAGCTGTTACCAGCAAAACAATGCTTGCCCGTCTACGAGTGAAGATGATTTTGACTTTCAAGGGGAAATACACAGCAATAAATCTTTCAACACTCATGATGGCTAATATCCACGTATCAAGTTCTCCAAGATAATAAAGCATAAAAAGAAGTGTTCTGCATGAAACATCATGCATGTTTCTCATATCGATCCCTTGTACGTAAAGAATATAGTCAATCAACCCGAAATCTAGCATCAAAGTGTCCACGATTGCGAGAGCGATCAAGTAAACGCCCATCGGCTTCCTCTTGAATGCAGTATTCCTGGCAATGACGACTATTGAGAGAATATTTCCAAAGGTCCCAAGCACCATCAACACTGGCCCACCAAATGTGACTGTCCCTTTAATGGCTGACTCCATTTCGTCCAAATGTTCAGGTAAATTAAACAGCAACTACTCTGCTCTGTGGCTCTCTGATCGGAACACCCTTTGTTGGAACGATTTGATGCCCAAACGGCCTCTGCAAGTCAACAACAACCTGGTCTCAGCTGAGTGCACCAGAAATGCAATTGACCGGCCATCGGCCACAGAACCATATATGCATGCCTTCACAGGTTTATTCATACATACATACATAAATCCATACATACATAAATACATACATACATACATACATGCATGCATACATACATACATACATACATACATACATACATACATACATACATACATACATACATACATACATACATACATACATACATACATACATACATACATACATACATACATACATACATACATACATACATACATACATACATACATACATACATACACATACATACATACATACACATACACACATACATACATACATACATACATACATACATACATACATACATACATACATACATACATACATACATACATACATACATACATACATACATACATACATACATACATACATACATACATACATACATACATACATACATACATACACGCATACACGCATACATACATACATACATACATACATACATACATACATACATACATACATACATACATACATACATACATACATACATACATACATACATACACACATACATATACACATGCATACATACACACATGCATATACACACATATATATATATATATATATATATATATATATATATATATATATATATATATATATATATATATATATATATATATATATATATATATATATACTTTCTATTTTGTTCAAGTGCACTATCATAATAATCTCTCAATATTTTTGCAAAAGCGATCGTAGCTTTTGTTTAAATTCCTTAAATTAATTCTTGTTCAAAAGTAGGTTACTTAAGGCTTATTAGGTACAGTTTGTTTTTTTATTTCAATTGACTTTTTCAATCAAGTTGTTAACCATCTATGCCTTGTTTTATATACAGATTTGTGTTCTTTTACTGGGAAACATATATCATAAATATTCTAAATAAGGTTATGTAAACGAGTAAATACAGTTAAAATTGATTATCTTTATAGAGTGTGAATGTTTGTGTAGTATTTGGGGTCAAGGAGCGAAAGACAAAATATTACTCTGTGGATGCTTTCGCAATCCTAACACAAGTGTTGAAAAATCCTCAGCAAATTATATTATTGGTAATAACTCTTTTTATTGATAGCAGTCCCAAAAAGATCCTATGATCGCAAGTTACTTCTATTTTGTTCAAGTGCACTATCATAATAATCTCTCAATATTTTTACCATAGCCTTGTATCACCACTAGCTGGTATCCTAGAAATCCCTATATCAGACCACCTGCTTATTTTGTAGCTGTTAAATTGTAAATCAGATATGGCCAATGTAGGAACTTTTAGCATAAATTGATTACAAAAGGTAAAACAAAAATTGGATGTTGTAGACTGGCAATCACTGAGACAAGGGGAATTAAATAAAGCATACAGCACATAGTGACCACAGCCATAAATGATGTGCTGCCAAAACAGCGAGGAAAACGTGCGTTGACAAAACATATATGTATTACTCAAGGCTTAATTAAATCATCCGCTAGATCATGTAAGCTGTATAAACAACAACAAAATTGTATACATGATTCGGTTGAGCGCCGACGGTATGAAATATACCGCAGTACTTATTGCAAGCTGACAAGACAGGCTAAACTGTACGTTTATAAGAATCAGCTGATAAAATATGCGGCAAACTTGGAACACTATTAAAGAAATCTTAGTTAGAACAAGAAAACAATCCTAGTTTGTTTGTTCAATAACAATAAATAATACCACACATAATAATGACTTTGACATTGCCGCTGCAATAAACGCACATTTTGTTTTTATGTTTTCACCATTATTTGCAAACTGATAACAATCCCCAAATCGCATTTGATGACCTCTGAATCTATTTTTATGAACCCAGCCTCTATAGAAGACATAAGACGCACAATTGATAGCTTGAAAAATAAGAGAAAGCTTAGACCAGATCTTACCAAAGTTACTTGAATCACTCAAGGAATCCCTTGTTCTTCCTCTTTATTCGCTAGTGAATTGAACGATGGAGTCTTTCCTGACTAATCTCAATTCTCCCGGCATTTTCAAAAGTATTCGAAAAAGTTATAGATACTCGGTTAATTAAGTTTTCAATCAAATTGGTTTACTAGATGACAAACAATACGACTTTTGGCCCAAGATGTCAACTACTGGCGCAGTATATGATATTATCGTGGATGTACAATATAATCTTGACAAGAACATAAAGACCCTTGCAACGTTCATTGATTTGTCCAAGATATTTGATTCTATTGATCATAATATTCTTTTATCATAAACAGGCAGTTCAGTGGAAAGATACCGTCTCCAGCTTACAGTATATTAAATACGGTGTACCACATGGGTCCATTTTCGGCCCACCTTAATATCTTGTCTATATCAATGCTTGGCATTTGAATTTAGATACAGAAATTATTCAATATGCTGACGACATCACACTCATATTTTGGTTCCTATTTTCCTCAAAATATTGTCTATATTTTACCTACTCGGAAGAAGGCTGTCGTTTACTTTCGGGATCACAACTCAGAGAAATGATCACTGATATCGGTGCAGCAAATACCCGTTACACCTGTTCTGTTGGGTTGATAGTAACAAAATAGTTTATCGATTAACATTGCAGAGAGGTCTGTTACTCTCGTAGGCTTGGTGACTAGAGCTACAAATGAGAAAGAGTACCTCGTTTCTATAAACTCTGAGGTGGGAATATTGCTATCTACGTTTAAGAGATTGATGTTGGTATCACCCATATTACAGTTTATTCTTCTTTTTAACACCAGTTAGGATGTTTACAATATAGCCGATGGATTCCCTAATACAAGTGTTAGGTTGTCTATGCACGGCTCCCACTATAATATTTTACAAGTAAGGGTGACTATTTCCATTAACATTGCCAGAGATTTCAATCAATATTCCTACAATAATTTCATTGCTCTCTGACAAATCATAAGCATAGATATTGAAAGATTATTACTGCTTACATTCAGACTACTGCATTTGGCATTAAAACGACCTTCAGAGTAATAATTACACACTATTTGTATCATTCGTTTATCTAACCAGTATGGTGTGCGTTTGTCAGACTCAAAATGAATTGCCTCGACAAAATCATGATCATGATCGTAATGGTTGAGAGGAATAATTAAAGTTGCGCATATTATACAGTATCGTTTAATAGTTAGTCTATCTGAGTACAACGGATCAAGCGCGCTAACGTGAGGCAGACAGCTGATGTTACAATAACGGAAACATAGTGAGCACTCAAGGCTACTTGAATGATTATGCACACGTCGATTACATACATTACACAACACAGGCATTGTTATAACACATTTTAAAGTTAGTTATCATAATGGTATAAGGACTGTGTGAGATAAGTGCATTACATTCAATACAAATAAGATATAATAAACACATTGAATATATTTACGAATTAAATGATTTAAGAAGGTCACGAAATTATGTAAAGTTCCTCAATCAGAGGTACAATTGACATAGCGAGAGGTTAATCCATGTTAACTAAAATATCAAAATACGCGGATCCCCTGTAGTCTTTAATAATTCAAAGTAACCATCTCTTTTTGTGAGTGACAATCTAATTTAATATGATATAATTTTATAACACGCGGTTTGTCTTACACTACGACATACATGCGGCGGTATGTAACAAGGACTCAAATCACATAAAGGCAGATAATAGTTACTCGAGCTTTCTTAACTTAACATGTTTATATTCTCAGAAAATTCTAAGCATCAATATATATTACATTCTACCAATAGAGATTGTGTTGACAGATTTCGATGTAGACACCACGGCTAGTTTAATATCCTCGGTATGGCGATTCGTACTACTCGAGGATCCATTAGACTTCTTAAATAATGCGATTATATAGTGTCGGAAAGGCTTTGATGCCAAACAATATAGATAGAAATTTACGACATAATTCAAGTAAAGACAAATATTAGACCAACGCAAGGCATACCATAAGTTAAGGAGAACTGTTTCCTGGAGCTTAATGACACCATTTCCTTCTAAATTCAAGGTCAGTACAATAGCTTGTAATGGAGCTGTTAAGATCAGAAAGGTGAAGGACAATGCAAGTAGAATTCTCGTCATGTTTGCCAACTGTATTGACGGGGAACTGCTCTGCATTGTGCGACGTTGTCTATTCGACCGTACGATTCGATGTATTATTGCCAATGACGTTACAAGCATGATGACAAATGGTAGAAACGATGCCATTGCCAAATTGATCCAAGGCATGACAGCTGTTATCAGGTAATAATGCTTCTGAATTATCATACACGATGTCGAGAGTGTTCCATTCCATGCAATATTCTCAAGGCTTAAACCCCAGATATGAGCACTCTGTCCTGCAGCAAGAAGGAGAGCAGTAACCAGCAAAACAATGGTGGCCCGTCTGCGAGTGAAGATGATATGGGCTTTCAAGGGGAAATACACAGCAATAAATCTTTCAACACTCATGATGGCTAATATCCACGCATCAAGTTCTGCGAGATAATAAAGCATAAAAAGAATTGTTCTGCATGAAACATCATGCATGTTTCTCATATCGATCCCTTGTACGTAAAGAATATAGTCAATCAACCCGAAATCTAGCATCAAAGTGTCAACGATTGCGAGAGCGATCAAGTAAACACCCATCGGCTTCCTCTTGAATACAGTATTCCTGGCAATGACGACTATTGACGAGAATATTGAAAGGTCCCAAGCACCATCAACACTGGCCCCACCAAATGTGACTGTCCCTTTAAGGCTCCCATTTCGTCAAATGTTCAGGTAAATCAACACAACTACTCTGCTCTGTGGTGATCGGAACACCCCTTTGTTGGAACGATTTGATGCCCAACGGCCATTTCGTCAACAACAACCTGTCAGCAGGTAAAATGCAATTGAACGGCCAGGCCACAGAACCATATATGCATGCCTTCACAGGTTTAGCTCATACATACACACCCTTTGTTGGAACGATTTGATACATAAACGGCCCATCATGCAAGTCAACATACAACAGGTCTCAGCATGAGTGCACCAGACATACATACATACATACATCGGCCACAGAACCATATAGACATGCATTCACACATACATACATACATACATAAATACATACATACATACATATACATACATACATACAGACATACATACATACATACATACATACATACATACATACATACATACATACATACATACATACATACATACATACATACATACATACATACATACATACATACATACATACATACATACATACATACATATACATACGCATACATGCATACATACATACATACATACATACATACATACATACATACATACACATACATACATACATACATACATACATACACGCATACACGCATACATGCATACATACATACATATACATACATACATACATACATACATACATACATACATACATACATACATACATACATACATACATACATACATACATACATACATACATACATACATACATACATACATAGCATACATACATACATACATACATACATACATACATACATACATACATACATACATACATACATACATACATACATACATACATACATACATACATACATACATACATACATACATACATACATACATACATACATACATACATACATACATACATACATACATACATACATACATACATACATACATACATACATACATACATACATACATACATACATACATACATACATACATACATACATACATATGCGCGTACAAACGTATATATTTTCATGCATAAATGCATGCATATATACTTGCGTGAATGCATATAAACATGCGTACATACATGCATACATACACACATGCATACATACACACATGCATATATATATATATATATATATATATATATATATATATATATATATATATATATATATATATATATATATATATACTTTCTATTTTGTTCAAGTGCACTATCATAATAATCTCTCAATATTTTTGCAAAAGCGATCGAAGCTTTTGTTTAAATTCCTTAAATTAATTCTTGTTCAAAAGTAGGTTACTTAAGGCTTATTAGGTACAGTTTGTTTTTTTATTTCAATTGACTTTTCAATCAAGTTGTTAACCATCTATGCCTTGTTGTATATACAGATTTGTGTTCTTTTACTGGGAAACATATATCATAAATATTCTAAATAAGGTTATGTAAACGAGTAAATACAGTTAAAATTGATAATCTTTATAGAGTGTGAATGTTTGTGTAGTATTTGGGGTCAAGGAGCGAAAGACAAAATATTACTCTGTGGATGCTTTCGCAATCCTAATACAAGTGTTGAAAAATCCTCAGCAAATTATATTATTGGTAATAACTCTTTTTATTGATAGCAGTCCCAAAAAGATCCTATGATCGCAAGTTACTTCTATTTTGTTCAAGTGCACTATCATAATAATCTCTCAATATTTTTTTACCATAGCCTTGTATCACCACTAGCTGGTATCCTAGAAATCCCTATATCAGACCACCTGCTTATTTTGTAGCTGTTAAATTGTAAATCAGATATGGCCAATGTAGGAACTTTTAGCATAAATTGATTACAAAAGGTAAAACAAAAATTGGATGTTGTAGACTGGCAATCACTGAGACAAGGGGAATTAAATAAAGCATACAGCACATAGTGACCACAGCCATAAATGATGTGCTGCCAAAACAGCGAGGAAAACGTGCGTTGACAAAACATATATGTATTACTCAAGGCTTAATTAAATCATCCGCTAGATCATGTAAGCTGTATAAACAACAACAAAATTGTATACATGATTCGGTTGAGCACCGACGGTATGAAATATACCGCAGTACTTATTGCAAGCTGACAAGACAGGCTAAACTGTACGTTTATAAGAATCAGCTGATAAAATATGCGGCAAACTTGGAACACTATTAAAGAAATCTTAGTTAGAACAAGAAAACAATCCTAGTTTGTTTGTTCAATAACAATAAATAATACCACACATAATAATGACTTTGACATTGCCGCTGCAATAAACGCACATTTTGTTTTTATGTTTTCACCATTATTTGCAAACTGATAACAATCCCCAAATCGCATTTGATGACCTCTGAATCTATTTTTATGAACCCAGCCTCTATAGAAGACATAAGACGCACAATTGATAGCTTGAAAAATAAGAGAAAGCTTAGACCAGATCTTACCAAAGTTACTTGAATCACTCAAGGAATCCCTTGTTCTTCCTCTTTATTCGCTAGTGAATTGAACGATGGAGTCTTTCCTGACTAATCTCAATTCTCCCGGCATTTTCAAAAGTATTCGAAAAAGTTATAGATACTCGGTTAATTAAGTTTTCAATCAAATTGGTTTACTAGATGACAAACAATACGACTTTTGGCCCAAGATGTCAACTACTGGCGCAGTATATGATATTATCGTGGATGTACAATATAATCTTGACAAGAACATAAAGACCCTTGCAACGTTCATTGATTTGTCCAAGATATTTGATTCTATTGATCATAATATTCTTTTATCATAAACAGGCAGTTCAGTGGAAAGATACCGTCTCCAGCTTACAGTATATTAAATACGGTGTACCACATGGGTCCATTTTCGGCCCACCTTAATATCTTGTCTATATCAATGCTTGGCATTTGAATTTAGATACAGAAATTATTCAATATGCTGACGACATCACACTCATATTTTGGTTCCTATTTTCCTCAAAATATTGTCTATATTTTACCTACTCGGAAGAAGGCTGTCGTTTACTTTCGGGATCACAACTCAGAGAAATGATCACTGATATCGGTGCAGCAAATACCCGTTACACCTGTTCTGTTGGGTTGATAGTAACAAAATAGTTTATCGATTAACATTGCAGAGAGGTCTGTTACTCTCGTAGGCTTGGTGACTAGAGCTACAAATGAGAAAGAGTACCTCGTTTCTATAAACTCTGAGGTGGGAATATTGCTATCTACGTTTAAGAGATTGATGTTGGTATCACCCATATTACAGTTTATTCTTCTTTTTAACACCAGTTAGGATGTTTACAATATAGCCGATGGATTCCCTAATACAAGTGTTAGGTTGTCTATGCACGGCTCCCACTATAATATTTTACAAGTAAGGGTGACTATTTCCATTAACATTGCCAGAGATTTCAATCAATATTCCTACAATAATTTCATTGCTCTCTGACAAATCATAAGCATAGATATTGAAAGATTATTACTGCTTACATTCAGACTACTGCATTTGGCATTAAAACGACCTTCAGAGTAATAATTACACACTATTTGTATCATTCGTTTATCTAACCAGTATGGTGTGCGTTTGTCAGACTCAAAATGAATTGCCTCGACAAAATCATGATCATGATCGTAATGGTTGAGAGGAATAATTAAAGTTGCGCATATTATACAGTATCGTTTAATAGTTAGTCTATCTGAGTACAACGGATCAAGCGCGCTAACGTGAGGCAGACAGCTGATGTTACAATAACGGAAACATAGTGAGCACTCAAGGCTACTTGAATGATTATGCACACGTCGATTACATACATTACACAACACAGGCATTGTTATAACACATTTTAAAGTTAGTTATCATAATGGTATAAGGACTGTGTGAGATAAGTGCATTACATTCAATACAAATAAGATATAATAAACACATTGAATATATTTACGAATTAAATGATTTAAGAAGGTCACGAAATTATGTAAAGTTCCTCAATCAGAGGTACAATTGACATAGCGAGAGGTTAATCCATGTTAACTAAAATATCAAAATACGCGGATCCCCTGTAGTCTTTAATAATTCAAAGTAACCATCTCTTTTTGTGAGTGACAATCTAATTTAATATGATATAATTTTATAACACGCGGTTTGTCTTACACTACGACATACATGCGGCGGTATGTAACAAGGACTCAAATCACATAAAGGCAGATAATAGTTACTCGAGCTTTCTTAACTTAACATGTTTATATTCTCAGAAAATTCTAAGCATCAATATATATTACATTCTACCAATAGAGATTGTGTTGACAGATTTCGATGTAGACACCACGGCTAGTTTAATATCCTCGGTATGGCGATTCGTACTACTCGAGGATCCATTAGACTTCTTAAATAATGCGATTATATAGTGTCGGAAAGGCTTTGATGCCAAACAATATAGATAGAAATTTACGACATAATTCAAGTAAAGACAAATATTAGACCAACGCAAGGCATACCATAAGTTAAGGAGAACTGTTTCCTGGAGCTTAATGACACCATTTCCTTCTAAATTCAAGGTCAGTACAATAGCTTGTAATGGAGCTGTTAAGATCAGAAAGGTGAAGGACAATGCAAGTAGAATTCTCGTCATGTTTGCCAACTGTATTGACGGGGAACTGCTCTGCATTGTGCGACGTTGTCTATTCGACCGTACGATTCGATGTATTATTGCCAATGACGTTACAAGCATGATGACAAATGGTAGAAACGATGCCATTGCCAAATTGATCCAAGGCATGACAGCTGTTATCAGGTAATAATGCTTCTGAATTATCATACACGATGTCGAGAGTGTTCCATTCCATGCAATATTCTCAAGGCTTAAACCCCAGATATGAGCACTCTGTCCTGCAGCAAGAAGGAGAGCAGTAACCAGCAAAACAATGGTGGCCCGTCTGCGAGTGAAGATGATATGGGCTTTCAAGGGGAAATACACAGCAATAAATCTTTCAACACTCATGATGGCTAATATCCACGCATCAAGTTCTGCGAGATAATAAAGCATAAAAAGAATTGTTCTGCATGAAACATCATGCATGTTTCTCATATCGATCCCTTGTACGTAAAGAATATAGTCAATCAACCCGAAATCTAGCATCAAAGTGTCAACGATTGCGAGAGCGATCAAGTAAACACCCATCGGCTTCCTCTTGAATACAGTATTCCTGGCAATGACGACTATTGAGAGAATATTTCCAAAGGTCCCAAGCACCATCAACACTGGCCCACCAAATGTGACTGTCCCTTTAATGGCTGACTCCATTTCGTCCAAATGTTCAGGTAAATTAAACAGCAACTACTCTGCTCTGTGGCTCTCTGATCGGAACACCCTTTGTTGGAACGATTTGATGCCCAAACGGCCCCTCTGCAAGTCAACAACAACCTGGTCTCAGCTGAGTGCACCAGAAATGCAATTGACCGGCCATCGGCCACAGAACCATATATGCATGCCTTCACAGGTTTATTCATACATACATACATAAAATACCTTACATATAAATACATACATACCTACATACATGCATGCAGACATACATACATACATACAGACATACAGACATACATACATACATACATACATACATACACATACACAGACATACATACATACATACATACATACATACATACATACATACATACATACATACATACATACATACATACATACATACATACATACATACATACATACATACATACATACATACATACATACATACATACATACATACATACATACACATACATACATACATACATACATACATACATACATACATACATACATACACACGCATACATTCATACATACATACATACATACATACATACATACATACATACATACATAAATTCATACATACATACATACATACCTACACGCATACACGCATACATACATACATACATACATACATACATACATACATACATACATACATACATACAACATACATACACATACATACATACACATACACATACATACATACATACATACATACATACATACATACATACATACATACATACATACATACATACATACATACATACATACATACATACATACAAACGTATGCGCGTACAAACGTATATATTTCATGCATAAATGCATGCATATATACTTGCGTGAATGCATATAAACATGCGTACATACATGCATACATACACACATGCATACATACACACATGCATATATATATATATATATATATATATATATATATATATATATATATATATATATATATATATATATATATATATATATACTTTCTATTTTGTTCAAGTGCACTATCATAATAATCTCTCAATATTTTTGCAAAAGCGATCGAAGCTTTTGTTTAAATTCCTTAAATTAATTCTTGTTCAAAAGTAGGTTACTTAAGGCTTATTAGGTACAGTTTGTTTTTTTATTTCAATTGACTTTTTCAATCAAGTTGTTAACCATCTATGCCTTGTTGTATATACAGATTTGTGTTCTTTTACTGGGAAACATATATCATAAATATTCTAAATAAGGTTATGTAAACGAGTAAATACAGTTAAAATTGATAATCTTTATAGAGTGTGAATGTTTGTGTAGTATTTGGGGTCAAGGAGCGAAAGACAAAATATTACTCTGTGGATGCTTTCGCAATCCTAATACAAGTGTTGAAAAATCCTCAGCAAATTATATTATTGGTAATAACTCTTTTTATTGATAGCAGTCCCAAAAAGATCCTATGATCGCAAGTTACTTCTATTTTGTTCAAGTGCACTATCATAATAATCTCTCTCAATATTTTTACCATAGCCTTGTATCACCACTAGCTGGTATCCTAGAAATCCCTATATCAGACCACCTGCTTATTTTGTAGCTGTTAAATTGTAAATCAGATATGGCCAATGTAGGAACTTTTAGCATAAATTGATTACAAAAGGTAAAACAAAAATTGGATGTTGTAGACTGGCAATCACTGAGACAAGGGGAATTAAATAAAGCATACAGCACATAGTGACCACAGCCATAAATGATGTGCTGCCAAAACAGCGAGGAAAACGTGCGTTGACAAAACATATATGTATTACTCAAGGCTTAATTAAATCATCCGCTAGATCATGTAAGCTGTATAAACAACAACAAAATTGTATACATGATTCGGTTGAGCGCCGACGGTATGAAATATACCGCAGTACTTATTGCAAGCTGACAAGACAGGCTAAACTGTACGTTTATAAGAATCAGCTGATAAAATATGCGGCAAACTTGGAACACTATTAAAGAAATCTTAGTTAGAACAAGAAAACAATCCTAGTTTGTTTGTTCAATAACAATAAATAATACCACACATAATAATGACTTTGACATTGCCGCTGCAATAAACGCACATTTTGTTTTTATGTTTTCACCATTATTTGCAAACTGATAACAATCCCCAAATCGCATTTGATGACCTCTGAATCTATTTTTATGAACCCAGCCTCTATAGAAGACATAAGACGCACAATTGATAGCTTGAAAAATAAGAGAAAGCTTAGACCAGATCTTACCAAAGTTACTTGAATCACTCAAGGAATCCCTTGTTCTTCCTCTTTATTCGCTAGTGAATTGAACGATGGAGTCTTTCCTGACTAATCTCAATTCTCCCGGCATTTTCAAAAGTATTCGAAAAAGTTATAGATACTCGGTTAATTAAGTTTTCAATCAAATTGGTTTACTAGATGACAAACAATACGACTTTTGGCCCAAGATGTCAACTACTGGCGCAGTATATGATATTATCGTGGATGTACAATATAATCTTGACAAGAACATAAAGACCCTTGCAACGTTCATTGATTTGTCCAAGATATTTGATTCTATTGATCATAATATTCTTTTATCATAAACAGGCAGTTCAGTGGAAAGATACCGTCTCCAGCTTACAGTATATTAAATACGGTGTACCACATGGGTCCATTTTCGGCCCACCTTAATATCTTGTCTATATCAATGCTTGGCATTTGAATTTAGATACAGAAATTATTCAATATGCTGACGACATCACACTCATATTTTGGTTCCTATTTTCCTCAAAATATTGTCTATATTTTACCTACTCGGAAGAAGGCTGTCGTTTACTTTCGGGATCACAACTCAGAGAAATGATCACTGATATCGGTGCAGCAAATACCCGTTACACCTGTTCTGTTGGGTTGATAGTAACAAAATAGTTTATCGATTAACATTGCAGAGAGGTCTGTTACTCTCGTAGGCTTGGTGACTAGAGCTACAAATGAGAAAGAGTACCTCGTTTCTATAAACTCTGAGGTGGGAATATTGCTATCTACGTTTAAGAGATTGATGTTGGTATCACCCATATTACAGTTTATTCTTCTTTTTAACACCAGTTAGGATGTTTACAATATAGCCGATGGATTCCCTAATACAAGTGTTAGGTTGTCTATGCACGGCTCCCACTATAATATTTTACAAGTAAGGGTGACTATTTCCATTAACATTGCCAGAGATTTCAATCAATATTCCTACAATAATTTCATTGCTCTCTGACAAATCATAAGCATAGATTTTGAAAGATTATTACTGCTTACATTCAGACTACTGCATTTGGCATTAAAACGACCTTCAGAGTAATAATTACACACTATTTGTATCATTCGTTTATCTAACCAGTATGGTGTGCGTTTGTCAGACTCAAAATGAATTGCCTCGACAAAATCATGATCATGATCGTAATGGTTGAGAGGAATAATTAAAGTTGCGCATATTATACAGTATCGTTTAATAGTTAGTCTATCTGAGTACAACGGATCAAGCGCGCTAACGTGAGGCAGACAGCTGATGTTACAATAACGGAAACATAGTGAGCACTCAAGGCTACTTGAATGATTATGCACACGTCGATTACATACATTACACAACACAGGCATTGTTATAACACATTTTAAAGTTAGTTATCATAATGGTATAAGGACTGTGTGAGATAAGTGCATTACATTCAATACAAATAAGAAGATATAATAAACACATTGAATATATTTACGAATTAAATGATTTAAGAAGGTCACGAAATTATGTAAAGTTCCTCAATCAGAGGTACAATTGACATAGCGAGAGGTTAATCCATGTTAACTAAAATATCAAAATACGCGGATCCCCTGTAGTCTTTAATAATTCAAAGTAACCATCTCTTTTTGTGAGTGACAATCTAATTTAATATGATATAATTTTATAACACGCGGTTTGTCTTACACTACGACATACATGCGGCGGTATGTAACAAGGACTCAAATCACATAAAGGCAGATAATAGTTACTCGAGCTTTCTTAACTTAACATGTTTATATTCTCAGAAAATTCTAAGCATCAATATATATTACATTCTACCAATAGAGATTGTGTTGACAGATTTCGATGTAGACACCACGGCTAGTTTAATATCCTCGGTATGGCGATTCGTACTACTCGAGGATCCATTAGACTTCTTAAATAATGCGATTATATAGTGTCGGAAAGGCTTTGATGCCAAACAATATAGATAGAAATTTACGACATAATTCAAGTAAAGACAAATATTAGACCAACGCAAGGCATACCATAAGTTAAGGAGAACTGTTTCCTGGAGCTTAATGACACCATTTCCTTCTAAATTCAAGGTCAGTACAATAGCTTGTAATGGAGCTGTTAAGATCAGAAAGGTGAAGGACAATGCAAGTAGAATTCTCGTCATGTTTGCCAACTGTATTGACGGGGAACTGCTCTGCATTGTGCGACGTTGTCTATTCGACCGTACGATTCGATGTATTATTGCCAATGACGTTACAAGCATGATGACAAATGGTAGAAACGATGCCATTGCCAAATTGATCCAAGGCATGACAGCTGTTATCAGGTAATAATGCTTCTGAATTATCATACACGATGTCGAGAGTGTTCCATTCCATGCAATATTCTCAAGGCTTAAACCCCAGATATGAGCACTCTGTCCTGCAGCAAGAAGGAGAGCAGTAACCAGCAAAACAATGGTGGCCCGTCTGCGAGTGAAGATGATATGGGCTTTCAAGGGGAAATACACAGCAATAAATCTTTCAACACTCATGATGGCTAATATCCACGCATCAAGTTCTGCGAGATAATAAAGCATAAAAAGAATTGTTCTGCATGAAACATCATGCATGTTTCTCATATCGATCCCTTGTACGTAAAGAATATAGTCAATCAACCCGAAATCTAGCATCAAAGTGTCAACGATTGCGAGAGCGATCAAGTAAACACCCATCGGCTTCCTCTTGAATACAGTATTCCTGGCAATGACGACTATTGAGAGAGATATTTCCAAAGGTCCCAAGCACCATCAACACTGGCCCACCAAATGTGACTGTCCCTTTAATGGCTGACTCCATTTCGTCCAAATGTTCAGGTAAATTAAACAGCACTACTCTGCTCTGTGGCTCTCTGATCGGAACACCCTTTGTGGAACTTTGATGCCCCAAACGGCCCCTCTGCAACAACAACCCCAGAAATGCAATGTCCACTCCCTGCAATGTGACGGCCCTCTGCAAGTGTTCAGTCCCAAAATGCCACCAAAATGCAACTGACCGGCCATCGGCCACAGAACCAGGTATATGCAACTACCTGCACAGGTTCTCTGATCGGAACATACATACATAAAACCATTTGATGCCCAAACGGCCCCTCATGCAAGTCAACAACATACATACATCAGCTGAGTGCACCAGAAATACAATTGACCGGCATCGGCCACATACACCATACATGCATGCCTTCACACATACATACATACATACATACATACATACATACATCCATACATACATACATAAATACATACATACATACATACATACATACATACATACATACATACATACATACATACATACATACATACATACATACATACATACATACATACATACATACATACATACATACATACATACATACATACATACATACATACATACATACATACATACATACATACATACATACATACATACAACATACATACACATACATACATACATACATACATACATACATACATACATACATACATACATACATACATACATACATACATACATACATACATACATACATACACATACATACATACATACATACATACATACATACATACATACATACATACATACATACATACATACACATATACATACATACATACATACATACATACATACATACATACATACATACATACATACATACATACATACATACATACATACATACACACATACATACATACATACATACATACATACATACATACATACATACATACACGCATACATACATACATACATACATACATACATACATACATACATACATACATACATACATACATACATACATACATACATACATACATACATACATACATACATACATACATACACATACATACATACATACATACATACATACATACATACATACATACATACACATACATATGCGCGTACAAACGTATATATTTTCATGCATAAATGCATGCATATATACTTGCGTGAATGCATATAAACATGCGTACATACATGCATACATACACACATGCATACATACACACATGCATATATATATATATATATATATATATATATATATATATATATATATATATATATATATATATATATATATATATACTTTCTATTTTGTTCAAGTGCACTATCATAATAATCTCTCAATATTTTTGCAAAAGCGATCGAAGCTTTTGTTTAAATTCCTTAAATTAATTCTTGTTCAAAAGTAGGTTACTTAAGGCTTATTAGGTACAGTTTGTTTTTTTTTATTTCAATTGACTTTTTCAATCAAGTTGTTAACCATCTATGCCTTGTTGTATATACAGATTTGTGTTCTTTTACTGGGAAACATATATCATAAATATTCTAAATAAGGTTATGTAAACGAGTAAATACAGTTAAAATTGATAATCTTTATAGAGTGTGAATGTTTGTGTAGTATTTGGGGTCAAGGAGCGAAAGACAAAATATTACTCTGTGGATGCTTTCGCAATCCTAATACAAGTGTTGAAAAATCCTCAGCAAATTATATTATTGGTAATAACTCTTTTTATTGATAGCAGTCCCAAAAAGATCCTATGATCGCAAGTTACTTCTATTTTGTTCAAGTGCACTATCATAATAATCTCTCAATATTTTTACCATAGCCTTGTATCACCACTAGCTGGTATCCTAGAAATCCCTATATCAGACCACCTGCTTATTTTGTAGCTGTTAAATTGTAAATCAGATATGGCCAATGTAGGAACTTTTAGCATAAATTGATTACAAAAGGTAAAACAAAAATTGGATGTTGTAGACTGGCAATCACTGAGACAAGGGGAATTAAATAAAGCATACAGCACATAGTGACCACAGCCATAAATGATGTGCTGCCAAAACAGCGAGGAAAACGTGCGTTGACAAAACATATATGTATTACTCAAGGCTTAATTAAATCATCCGCTAGATCATGTAAGCTGTATAAACAACAACAAAATTGTATACATGATTCGGTTGAGCACCGACGGTATGAAATATACCGCAGTACTTATTGCAAGCTGAACAAGACAGGCTAAACTGTACGTTTATAAGAATCAGCTGATAAAATATGCGGCAAACTTGGAACACTATTAAAGAAATCTTAGTTAGAACAAGAAAACAATCCTAGTTTGTTTGTTCAATAACAATAAATAATACCACACATAATAATGACTTTGACATTGCCGCTGCAATAAACGCACATTTTGTTTTTATGTTTTCACCATTATTTGCAAACTGATAACAATCCCCAAATCGCATTTGATGACCTCTGAATCTATTTTTATGAACCCAGCCTCTATAGAAGACATAAGACGCACAATTGATAGCTTGAAAAATAAGAGAAAGCTTAGACCAGATCTTACCAAAGTTACTTGAATCACTCAAGGAATCCCTTGTTCTTCCTCTTTATTCGCTAGTGAATTGAACGATGGAGTCTTTCCTGACTAATCTCAATTCTCCCGGCATTTTCAAAAGTATTCGAAAAAGTTATAGATACTCGGTTAATTAAGTTTTCAATCAAATTGGTTTACTAGATGACAAACAATACGACTTTTGGCCCAAGATGTCAACTACTGGCGCAGTATATGATATTATCGTGGATGTACAATATAATCTTGACAAGAACATAAAGACCCTTGCAACGTTCATTGATTTGTCCAAGATATTTGATTCTATTGATCATAATATTCTTTTATCATAAACAGGCAGTTCAGTGGAAAGATACCGTCTCCAGCTTACAGTATATTAAATACGGTGTACCACATGGGTCCATTTTCGGCCCACCTTAATATCTTGTCTATATCAATGCTTGGCATTTGAATTTAGATACAGAAATTATTCAATATGCTGACGACATCACACTCATATTTTGGTTCCTATTTTCCTCAAAATATTGTCTATATTTTACCTACTCGGAAGAAGGCTGTCGTTTACTTTCGGGATCACAACTCAGAGAAATGATCACTGATATCGGTGCAGCAAATACCCGTTACACCTGTTCTGTTGGGTTGATAGTAACAAAAATAGTTTATCGATTAACATTGCAGAGAGGTCTGTTACTCTCGTAGGCTTGGTGACTAGAGCTACAAATGAGAAAGAGTACCTCGTTTCTATAAACTCTGAGGTGGGAATATTGCTATCTACGTTTAAGAGATTGATGTTGGTATCACCCATATTACAGTTTATTCTTCTTTTTAACACCAGTTAGGATGTTTACAATGTAGCCGATGGATTCCCTAATACAAGTGTTAGGTTGTCTATGCACGGCTCCCACTATAATATTTTACAAGTAAGGGTGACTATTTCCATTAACATTGCCAGAGATTTCAATAAATATTCCTACAATAATTTCATTGCTCTCTGACAAATCATAAGCATAGATTTTGAAAGATTATTACTGCTTACATTCAGACTACTGCATTTGGCATTAAAACGACCTTCAGAGTAATAATTACACACTATTTGTATCATTCGTTTATCTAACCAGTATGGTGTGCGTTTGTCAGACTCAAAATGAATTGCCTCGACAAAATCATGATCATGATCGTAATGGTTGAGAGGAATAATTAAAGTTGCGCATATTATACAGTATCGTTTAATAGTTAGTCTATCTGAGTACAACGGATCAAGCGCGCTAACGTGAGGCAGACAGCTGATGTTACAATAACGGAAACATAGTGAGCACTCAAGGCTACTTGAATGATTATGCACACGTCGATTACATACATTACACAACACAGGCATTGTTATAACACATTTTAAAGTTAGTTATCATAATGGTATAAGGACTGTGTGAGATAAGTGCATTACATTCAATACAAATAAGATATAATAAACACATTGAATATATTTACGAATTAAATGATTTAAGAAGGTCACGAAATTATGTAAAGTTCCTCAATCAGAGGTACAATTGACATAGCGAGAGGTTAATCCATGTTAACTAAAATATCAAAATACGCGGATCCCCTGTAGTCTTTAATAATTCAAAGTAACCATCTCTTTTTGTGAGTGACAATCTAATTTAATATGATATAATTTTATAACACGCGGTTTGTCTTACACTACGACATACATGCGGCGGTATGTAACAAGGACTCAAATCACATAAAGGCAGATAATAGTTACTCGAGCTTTCTTAACTTAACATGTTTATATTCTCAGAAAATTCTAAGCATCAATATATATTACATTCTACCAATAGAGATTGTGTTGACAGATTTCGATGTAGACACCACGGCTAGTTTAATATCCTCGGTATGGCGATTCGTACTACTCGAGGATCCATTAGACTTCTTAAATAATGCGATTATATAGTGTCGGAAAGGCTTTGATGCCAAACAATATAGATAGAAATTTACGACATAATTCAAGTAAAGACAAATATTAGACCAACGCAAGGCATACCATAAGTTAAGGAGAACTGTTTCCTGGAGCTTAATGACACCATTTCCTTCTAAATTCAAGGTCAGTACAATAGCTTGTAATGGAGCTGTTAAGATCAGAAAGGTGAAGGACAATGCAAGTAGAATTCTCGTCATGTTTGCCAACTGTATTGACGGGGAACTGCTCTGCATTGTGCGACGTTGTCTATTCGACCGTACGATTCGATGTATTATTGCCAATGACGTTACATGCATGATGACAAATGGTAGAAACGATGCCATTGCCAAATTGATCCAAGGCATGACAGCTGTTATCAGGTAATAATGCTTCTGAATTATCATACACGATGTCGAGAGTGTTCCATTCCATGCAATATTCTCAAGGCTTAAACCCCAGATATGAGCACTCTGTCCTGCAGCAAGAAGGAGAGCAGTAACCAGCAAAACAATGGTGGCCCGTCTGCGAGTGAAGATGATATGGGCTTTCAAGGGGAAATACACAGCAATAAATCTTTCAACACTCATGATGGCTAATATCCACGCATCAAGTTCTGCGAGATAATAAAGCATAAAAAGAATTGTTCTGCATGAAACATCATGCATGTTTCTCATATCGATCCCTTGTACGTAAAGAATATAGTCAATCAACCCGAAATCTAGCATCAAAGTGTCAACGATTGCGAGAGCGATCAAGTAAACACCCATCGGCTTCCTCTTGAATACAGTATTCCTGGCAATGACGACTATTGAGAGAATATTTCCAAAGGTCCCAAGCACCATCAACACTGGCCCACCAAATGTGACTGTCCCTTTAATGGCTGACTCCATTTCGTCCAAATGTTCAGGTAAATTAAACAGCAACTACTCTGCTCTGTGGCTCTCTGATCGGAACACCCTTTGTTGGAACGATTTGATGCCCAAACGGCCCCTCTGCAAGTCAACAACAACCTGGTCTCAGCTGAGTGCACCAGAAATGCAATTGACCGGCCATCGGCCACAGAACCATATATGCATGCCTTCACAGGTTTATTCATACATACATACATAAATCCTTACATACATAAATACATACATACATACATACATGCATGCATACATACATACATACATACATACATACATACATACATACATACATACATACATACATACATACATACATACATACATACATACATACATACATACATACATACATTCATACATACATACATACATACATACATACATACATACATACATACATACATACATACATACATACATACATACATACATACATACATACATACATACATACATACATACATACACATACATACATACATACATACATACATACATACATACATACATACATACATACATACATACATACATACATACATACATACACATACATACATACATACATACATACATACATACATACATACATACATACATACATACATACATACATACATACATACATACACATACATACATACATACATACATACATACATATACATACATACATACATACATACATACATACATACATACATACATACATACATACATACATACATACATACATACATACATACATACATACATACATACATACATACATACATACATACATACATACATACATACATACATACATACACATACATACATACATATGCGCGTACAAACGTATATATTTTCATGCATAAATGCATGCATATATACTTGCGTGAATGCATATAAACATGCGTACATACATGCATACATACACACATGCATACATACACACATGCATATATATATATATATATATATATATATATATATATATATATATATATATATATATATATATATATATACTTTCTATTTTGTTCAAGTGCACTATCATAATAATCTCTCAATATTTTTGCAAAAGCGATCGAAGCTTTTGTTTAAATTCCTTAAATTAATTCTTGTTCAAAAGTAGGTTACTTAAGGCTTATTAGGTACAGTTTGTTTTTTTATTTCAATTGACTTTTTCAATCAAGTTGTTAACCATCTATGCCTTGTTGTATATACAGATTTGTGTTCTTTTACTGGGAAACATATATCATAAATATTCTAAATAAGGTTATGTAAACGAGTAAATACAGTTAAAATTGATAATCTTTATAGAGTGTGAATGTTTGTGTAGTATTTGGGGTCAAGGAGCGAAAGACAAAATATTACTCTGTGGATGCTTTCGCAATCCTAATACAAGTGTTGAAAAATCCTCAGCAAATTATATTATTGGTAATAACTCTTTTTATTGATAGCAGTCCCAAAAAGATCCTATGATCGCAAGTTACTTCTATTTTGTTCAAGTGCACTATCATAATAATCTCTCAATATTTTTACCATAGCCTTGTATCACCACTAGCTGGTATCCTAGAAATCCCTATATCAGACCACCTGCTTATTTTGTAGCTGTTAAATTGTAAATCAGATATGGCCAATGTAGGAACTTTTAGCATAAATTGATTACAAAAGGTAAAACAAAAATTGGATGTTGTAGACTGGCAATCACTGAGACAAGGGGAATTAAATAAAGCATACAGCACATAGTGACCACAGCCATAAATGATGTGCTGCCAAAACAGCGAGGAAAACGTGCGTTGACAAAACATATATGTATTACTCAAGGCTTAATTAAATCATCCGCTAGATCATGTAAGCTGTATAAACAACAACAAAATTGTATACATGATTCGGTTGAGCACCGACGGTATGAAATATACCGCAGTACTTATTGCAAGCTGACAAGACAGGCTAAACTGTACGTTTATAAGAATCAGCTGATAAAATATGCGGCAAACTTGGAACACTATTAAAGAAATCTTAGTTAGAACAAGAAAACAATCCTAGTTTGTTTGTTCAATAACAATAAATAATACCACACATAATAATGACTTTGACATTGCCGCTGCAATAAACGCACATTTTGTTTTTATGTTTTCACCATTATTTGCAAACTGATAACAATCCCCAAATCGCATTTGATGACCTCTGAATCTATTTTTATGAACCCAGCCTCTATAGAAGACATAAGACGCACAATTGATAGCTTGAAAAATAAGAGAAAGCTTAGACCAGATCTTACCAAAGTTACTTGAATCACTCAAGGAATCCCTTGTTCTTCCTCTTTATTCGCTAGTGAATTGAACGATGGAGTCTTTCCTGACTAATCTCAATTCTCCCGGCATTTTCAAAAAGTATTCGAAAAAGTTATAGATACTCGGTTAATTAAGTTTTCAATCAAATTGGTTTACTAGATGACAAACAATACGACTTTTGGCCCAAGATGTCAACTACTGGCGCAGTATATGATATTATCGTGGATGTACAATATAATCTTGACAAGAACATAAAGACCCTTGCAACGTTCATTGATTTGTCCAAGATATTTGATTCTATTGATCATAATATTCTTTTATCATAAACAGGCAGTTCAGTGGAAAGATACCGTCTCCAGCTTACAGTATATTAAATACGGTGTACCACATGGGTCCATTTTCGGCCCACCTTAATATCTTGTCTATATCAATGCTTGGCATTTGAATTTAGATACAGAAATTATTCAATATGCTGACGACATCACACTCATATTTTGGTTCCTATTTTCCTCAAAATATTGTCTATATTTTACCTACTCGGAAGAAGGCTGTCGTTTACTTTCGGGATCACAACTCAGAGAAATGATCACTGATATCGGTGCAGCAAATACCCGTTACACCTGTTCTGTTGGGTTGATAGTAACAAAATAGTTTATCGATTAACATTGCAGAGAGGTCTGTTACTCTCGTAGGCTTGGTGACTAGAGCTACAAATGAGAAAGAGTACCTCGTTTCTATAAACTCTGAGGTGGGAATATTGCTATCTACGTTTAAGAGATTGATGTTGGTATCACCCATATTACAGTTTATTCTTCTTTTTAACACCAGTTAGGATGTTTACAATATAGCCGATGGATTCCCTAATACAAGTGTTAGGTTGTCTATGCACGGCTCCCACTATAATATTTTACAAGTAAGGGTGACTATTTCCATTAACATTGCCAGAGATTTCAATCAATATTCCTACAATAATTTCATTGCTCTCTGACAAATCATAAGCATAGATATTGAAAGATTATTACTGCTTACATTCAGACTACTGCATTTGGCATTAAAACGACCTTCAGAGTAATAATTACACACTATTTGTATCATTCGTTTATCTAACCAGTATGGTGTGCGTTTGTCAGACTCAAAATGAATTGCCTCGACAAAATCATGATCATGATCGTAATGGTTGAGAGGAATAATTAAAGTTGCGCATATTATACAGTATCGTTTAATAGTTAGTCTATCTGAGTACAACGGATCAAGCGCGCTAACGTGAGGCAGACAGCTGATGTTACAATAACGGAAACATAGTGAGCACTCAAGGCTACTTGAATGATTATGCACACGTCGATTACATACATTACACAACACAGGCATTGTTATAACACATTTTAAAGTTAGTTATCATAATGGTATAAGGACTGTGTGAGATAAGTGCATTACATTCAATACAAATAAGATA
>CM067347.1:35979204-36241704 GCA_034190875.2 Urechis unicinctus
TACATACATACATACATACATACATACATACATACATACATAATACCCATCTTTGTGACCTCTGACCGGTAAATAGAGGCCGAACGGTACGTTAATTATTCAGTACATGATATGAGCATTGGGTGTTCGTATTGTTACGTTTGACTAACTTAATTTGTGAATAATTCAGATTTCTGAATCTTGACATGATCCTAGGCGTGAATTTCGTTCACCTTTATCGTAGTTTACAGGCGTCCATCAAGCGATAGTTGGGTTCTCACGGCATTGTATCAATTAATAACGTATGTTAGATCATATTTCCCGTAACGAAGCCTTCAACTGCGCCGCTGTAGGATTTCGCAAGGCGGTGACTTACGCTAATGTCTCTCATAAACATACCCAGCCCGATGCTATTGGCATATCTTCGGTCACCATTTAATTATTGTCGTTTTCGATATCCGGAGTTCCATAATTGTTAATGCCCCCAACCACCACTTCTATTCTACTCCGGGCAATCTAAGATCTTGGCTTGAACAACCGTCTATAGATACCCCACCCCACCCCCTCCACTCCACTCCACTCCAATCCACCCCCCCCCCCCCCACACACACAGATTTTGCTTGGTGCTGCATTGTGTTTCTGCAGACAAAATGCCTGTGACCAGTACTAGCAGCATCAAGGATATCAACTCAGTGCCAAATGCATGGATGGTCTGGTAGATGTTGTGTTACGTTCATCGTTTATCGTATAGCATTTGTCCAGTGATATGGTTAAGTGTGTTGTGTTGGGGTAAATGAACGATATAGTGTTTTGGGAACCAACCATCAAGATATATTTTGGGTTTAATAATTTGTCTTTTTATCCATAACAGCTACCGTTTCTTTAAATACAAATAACAGGCAGCAAATAATGACGTGATATAGCTACCTTTATCACATACAGAGCACACCTATCCAGATTACCCGACCTGTGCTAGTTACTGTAACCTAGGTTACGATCGCTTCCGACGGGGCTACGATATCCAGCCTAGAGTCAATCCGCTGAAGAATAACATGAAAAACTCTCTTGTGTCCATTATAAACAAAGGTCCTTGTTATACAGTTTTGCGTATAGTTATAAAACCACGCAAGCGTAAAAAAGCAACTGTTGTGTTTAATGAGGGTTAATGCTGATGTGAATATTTTGGATTAATGACAGCAGTGTTGAAACACTAGAATGCTTGCACTGGGGTTAACATGAGTAATAGGTAGATTCCGTTTGGTTTCGTTACTTAAATCATATATCAATTTATGAGTTTTGTAGTTTACCTTGGAATGCTCTGATGAGTGTAAATGTCACGTCGTTCAATTGTTTTACATTGGACATAGCAAACGTTGTCTATAGTTTGATTACAAGCGATTATCGAGCGTGCGTCTGATCATCCTGACACCACCGTTTGCCACTGCAGTCGCTGCTCTGCATTAATTACTTATTGGGAAAGACTGATAATGACACCAAATCCCTTTTCTCTGTTACATGCTATAGATAAAAACCGCATATTATTGTAGATAATGGTTTGTCTGACCTATGCATAGATTAAATGGCAAATTCCGATTATTACCCTGTCTAACGCGTGCTGCACATAAAAAGTGATTTTGGAACCTAATTCTTGTTAATTTTAGCGCCATCTGTAAATGATTGTTATCATTGGGTTACTCGCAACTACTAATGCCATGCGCCATAAGCTTGCTACCTAATCGCTGGTGGGGAACTTTATCTTGCCCTTTTGAAAAACCAAATATATTTCGTGTACAGGATCCCCAGGATCTTAGTAACATTGCATATGAATCCCGTCGATAAGTAAGGTGTGATCGTTTGTGCAGAACTCCTTGGTGTGATTTATTCAGTAAGCTATGTTAAAGTATATGTTACGTTGTTTGGATTTTAACAGGAGTTTCCAGTAATATTCTTAACAGTAATTGGATTATATTAAGCTGACACACTGTTGATTTGCGCGGCTGTTGGCAATTGTTTTTTGGTAATTTGGTTGAGAACTTCCCCATTCGCAAAGATCGTTTCGTTCATGGACTGTTGAGATGTAAATAAAGGAGATAGAGAAATGTCTGTGACTTCAAACTTCCAAAGCCGTGAGTTGTGTTTTTTTAAACCAAATACCTTGCTCGGGTGAAAATAGTGAACATTTAGGCATTCGTCCTGAGGCGTTCGTCCTTATGTGTCCAGTTCCTACTTATTATCTCTATTAGGTATTCTCTCTGGATCAATAAATACTGATGTAAGGTTACTATTCAACAACTTGGCGTTTTTTTGGTCCTCAGAAAAGGAGCGATTGGCCACAAGAGCCCAATAATTTTAACAGTATCTTATATAGCCCCGGGTTGTAGTGAATAGGCCCGAACTGAAGAAGCAGCTCAAGTTTCGTAACGGAATCTACCGATTTGATTGAGTATATGGACTCATTGGAACATTTCCAATTGCAGCATCCCCTCTAGATGCCTTCTGAAGCAGGCTCACGTATGTGAGCATTTCAGACGCCAAACATACCACTTCATTGTCTTACTATGTCTACGTTTCCGTGTTTATCATACACGATGCAAATTACAGTCATCATGGGGTTATACATGGTTTAGGTCTTAATGTTATCTTAAGTAAATGGGTCTTTCTAAAAGACCTGATAGCCACAAGGTCGATTACACCAACTATATCTGTTGAGCTTCTGTATGCTATTCACCATAGACCTCGCTTTCGGAACAAGAAATGCGGGCATTTTGCGACTCTAATTAGGTTTAATATTTCGTGATGTATTTCCGAAAACTTTGAATATGATTGTGAAAGCACCGCAAGCAGTAGTTGTTAAAATTGGCTCCAAAGTGACCCGAATAATCTTGGCTTACCAGGAAAAGAACAAGCAATAGCGCTGAGGCAGGAAATGAAAGGCTAGTTTTTCTTTAAATGGTAACTGAGGGATAAGACCTGTCACCTGCATTGACAATTTATCAGCAGAACCTATTGAATGTCTATAACAATAATCACAGGCATAAAAACAATTACGATTGATAGGGGTGCAGACGCGTATTTACTCTTACATGAATGATAATGAGTAACAAAATGCATAATATCCTTGCAATGATTGTGCACAATGTGATAGTTAGGTGTGAATACCAGTAAAAGTTTTATATTTTTTTCAAAGGGACATCAAAATGCATCTTTAAAAATAAGTGATTGTGGTCTGTATTCGGATGTATTTTCACTCCCGCTAACTATTTAAGATTGCACAGAAGAAGAGAAGAGCAATAATAGCATTGTTAATCAAGACTAAGCGCAAATATTTGCCTGTCGATTGCAACACTAGAGGGCTGCATGACATATTGGCTACTCTTTGTGTATGGCTGAAAATTTTGAGTCCTGAAACAAATAAAATTCTTACATATAACGTTCTGCAAAGGCATAGGTAAAGTTGATATGTATGTCGCTGTCGGTAAAGCACTAGGTTAAAGGGGTAGACTCATTAATAAAACGATAGATACTGAGTTTGTAGTATAGATCACGCTGCTATCTTGCTTCATGTACAGATTACTTAAACTATGTGTGTCGGTTATAAAGATATCTACCAATAGATAAGCAAAGTCAGACAGTTGATGAAATTCAAAGGAATTTATGTTGAGTAATGTAAACCCGACTTTATTGTAATATCATGTTGTTGTTGTTGTACTTGGCATTTGTTAACCATTGTTTTATCTTATACATTTGTCTGTACGGAAGCTGAGTTTCAACACCCGAAGACTCATGTAAATGAGTATGTCAGCCAAAAGTCCACACCAAGCGGTCATATCTGGGCCCGAACTTGACAACATGGCGGCGAGGTGGCGGAAATAAATGCCAAAGGGGACCTCGTCTTACAAGTAAAAAAAGGCCAACGTCCCACAAATACCACCCCTAATCAAGATGAAAACAACGAAAACGGAAAAAGGTGACAGGAATGATCAGCTGCAGTTTTTTCTCGCAACCATGTTTACAACGGAAGTTGAAGGGGAACTCTGGGATACCGTCCTCCACAATTTGTATTTTGGAAGGGAATATCACCAGTAAACCTGGAAAGTTATCGCAAATATGTTTTTCGGCAGGCAATTCGAATATCTTTCGGTAAATTAAATGATCATTTTCGACACTGATCGCCTGCAAAATGTGAAATACGCAGACGTTTCTAATCGAAATTGACTCGACAATCATATGCGTGTTATATGGTAACAGCATTGTAAACTCTCGGAAAGATACTGAAATGTATTTGAGGTATGCATTTTATGGCGAAAACACTAAAAAAAATCAGAACTTTGAATTTGTCATTATTTGTTTCCCTTTAGTGTTTAGCATCAAAGACACAATTATGAAATATTGTTTTTTGAACGATCAAGGAGACCTGTGCCAAGGGAGAGCCTTTCTGTCGAGAGAGACATTAGCTACAAGGATATATGGCTCCATTTGCGCAGCAAACGCTTAGTAATGATTCCAGTTCTAACAACGAGTGCTGTTCGGTTTGTGTACATCGTGCATGGTGACAGTGGTTAAAGTATTCATGAAGTAAATATTATCATGACGTCAATAAAAACCTAGCTGTTCTGCAGTTGTATAGATGCCGAACATTTATCAAACAATCGTTTTGTTTGGATAAGCCTTTCAGGTAACTTTCATAAATAAACTACTAATAGTATAATAGGAAGCAATTAAATGGATGAAACAGATATTGACATTATAATTCGCTGGACAAATAGTGCTGGCTATGGAAACATCATGTCCCAAGGGATTTTATCTATAACGAATGGTTTATTGTCAACATGGGCGCCATTATTTACCCATTATTGTCTGCTTTGTAAGGCTGTCTGTGCAATTAGCTAAGTGCCCTTCACGCAGTAGCAACCAGTTCCGATGAGTCACATCTGCTTCCCTATAAACCAAGTTCATATGACTCCTCATAGCCGCAGCACACCTGCTTCCTAATAACAACAACACATCTCACCCCTCGTAACCACAACACATCTCACCCCTCGTAACCACAACACATCTCACCCCTCGTAACCACAACACATCTCACCCCTCGTAACTACAACACATCTCACCCCTCGTAACCACAACACATCTCACCCCTCGTAACCACAACACATCTCACCCCTCGTAACCACAACACATCTCACCCCTCGTAACCACAACACATCTCACCCCTCGTAACCACAACACATCTCACCCCTCGTAACCACAACACATCTCACCCCTCGTAACCACAATACATCTCACCCCTCGTAACTACAACACATCTCACCCCTCGTAACCACAACACATTTTCCTCCTCATAACCACAACACAATGGACCTGCAATAATTGATGGAACTACCTTCTGCTAATCTGCAAAGGTACATAATGCCTAGAATTCTATGCGAGAGGCTGGTGCTTGAAAAGCCCCGTGTCTGGGACAGGCCCACCCCGTCCTGTTAATCACCACTTCCTCGCAGCTTCCCTGTGCAGTCAACCAATTTGTGAATAGCTTACTGAGAGCGATAGTATTGAATTGGGCGCGTATCTATAGCAACTCATAAACTATAGATAATCTGCATTGATTAATCAGCCAACTTGTTCATATTATAACTCCAACCTGCCGACCATTAGCAGCACTAGTGATGATGATTCTGTAATCCAGCATGGGGATGGGGTCACATATCGGCAACTGTAAAGGTAGGCATCACGTCTGACAGCGCCATCAATAAGTTCGTCAACGCGATCCCCCGGCTTATTCTAACGCATATCTCTGTCACCTTTTACTGGATCACGGTATACTAATGTTAAAAGAGCATTATATCAGACATGACAAATATTGCTTATTTCGGCTTTTGTACTTTCCTGGCGCCATTTTATTAATCATTATTGCACAGGAGGGATGTTGACATGAGACGATTGAATATATCTTAGAACAAACATATACATGTTGGTGTGTGGTTCGTTCTGTATTTCTACTGAGATGACTGAAGCAAGATATAGATTGTTGGTTTTAAATCCATCGTGCCCCCTCCGCTGCCCCCCAGCATAGTTCTGACGATGTCTCATCACTGCAAGAAACAATCTGATTACCGTAATCCCTCTGCGCTGGTCACGCCAATATTGAGCGAATGATCAGAATACTCCTCATATAATTCGATACATGCGAGCCTTTGGGATGCCAATGGCAGTAGGCAGCTCCCACGGCAACTCAAGTTAGTTTATTCAAAGTGGGTAAATTCCTCGCAGCAAACTTAAACAAACTCAAGTGCTGGTTTGGCGTGTCTTATATGTGTGCCCCGTCTTAGCTGGGCTCCAGTCGTAACATTTGTTAGATCGGGTTTTTTCGCCTCAGATGGTGACTAGTTGCTTGGCAAGACGCACCAACCAGGAACGTTTATAGTTTCGACACGTTGTCGGTGATTAACACAATACTGAGATCTCCTGAAATCTGATAAGATTAAACGGTCCGGAAATTCGACTGTCACTGTGAATATAGCTATAAACTAAGGCAAAAATTCGTCGACAATGTATTTGAATACAAATAATTCTCGTTCTAACCGAGCCACATTACAAGCCGACAAGTGGCCCAACAACTTAACGTTTGAAGAAAAACGTCTCCAATTCGATAGTTTTCGATCTGAAGCACGAACAAGAGCCACTTCCGGAAAACTGGACCAAGCCGTGGAGATGTATAACAAGGTAAGCTGTTTCAATGTGATGCTTTTCATATATTCGATAAAAAGATATCGACGCTTGCCACAATTTAGTAGTGTTTTGCATAGGCGCTGCTCTTGAACTCAGACGACACACAGTGTCTTGTTGCCAGGGCAACGTGTCATCTTCGCCTTGGTGACTATGACAAAGCCGTGAATGATGCTGATGTGGCTCTGAAGGTCAACAACAAACAACCCAAGGTAACAGATAGTCATGTATAATTAAGGTCGGCTATTCGGCAATAATATCGGTTCAAACATGAATTATTTCTAACCCTTTGTATGGAATACACACATCCAAAAAAGTATGCTTAATGGCAATGTTGCGAATGAAGACATGTGTTGTGAAAACAAAGTTGCAGTAACATCATCATTTCGGCGTCAATATCCAAAATAACACAACATCACGTGTAAAATATTGACGTGTTTATGACACAGGCTAACTACATCAAGGCCGAGGCCCTTTACCAGATGGGGGAGTTTGAGCAGGCTCTAGTATACTACCATAGAGCCAAAAGGCTTAGGCCGGGAGCCCCTGAATATGATCGCGGCATCAAGAAAGCAGAGGGAGCGGTGGAAAACACTATCGGTGGTCAGTTTTCAGTTATCCTGACGCATTCGCGTTGGTGCTGACCACTGCCGGCGTCAAACTCTCAATATAATCTGTTTCCCTTTGGTTTACGAGTAGCTCCATGCGCTGATTCGTTGATCCCGTGTTGTTGTCAGATTCAGTTGGTACGCGACTTGATACGACCGGAGATTTGACATACTTCGATCAACAAAAAGCTGTAGGTTTACTGTTCTATATATAAACCTGTATTCTTCACACAAATGAGTTTACCAGCTGCTGGATTAGACTTTATTTAAATATTTTGTAATGTCAATTATGTAAATGTTTGGAAAGGTGTTCTATGACTCTGGTATGATATCATTTGTAAAATCAAAACAAACCGCCTAATTGTTATTTACTTTGGTGTAATTGGTTTAGCCTGATGACCGGTCGGTGGCGCTTCTAGCTCGACAAACTTCTGCTCAACATCGCAAGACTATCGCAATGGAACATGAGGCTCGAAGAATCCGGAACAAGAACAAAGATGCAAAGACAGTGAAACAACTTTTGGGGTCACTGTTTGGGGATTGGAAGTACTTAGAGAATCTCCTCAAAGACGAAGGTGTGCCAATAATCTATTAAGCTATATTTGTTCCTTTTTAGGATGTAATGCATTCAATAGTGAGTTTCCATTGCCAGTTTTTGTCGTCCCATTCTCTGTCACGTAAATACATTCTTCCATTTGTATCGCAGAACACATATTGGAAGAGATGAATGAAGAAGCGAAGATGGAAGAACAGAGAAGGAAGAGGTTGATCAAAGAGAAGAGAGAACTTCTGAGAGGCAACACACTCCCGCCAGATGGAAGAGGACGATGACAAATTGGTACCTCCCAACAGGTTCAGCGAAGGTAAGGTACCGTGTATTGCTATAATATTGGAATTTACGATATCAGAGAAAGTCTGAACGTATACTTGTTTGCGCTATCACAGTTAGATATACATTATGTTTGCTGTACTCATATGTGCTTTCCTTGACCAGATGTCCGCAAGATGAAGCGAGGATTTTCCCATCACATCCACGCCCTCAGTGAACGCGAGTTGTCGTACCTTTATGACCGGACTGACTTTTGGCTGCAACAGAAAGCGCCTTCTGACGATAAAAAACCAGTGCGGAGCGGGACCAATCGGCACAAAGGGAAGAAAAGACCGATAGCCAGCGCCAGACAGCTTGTGGCCAAGCTACAAGAAATAGAACAAGGTATACAATGGGGTATGTCTTGTGTGTACAGATGATAATGTATTATGATACAAATTTATTTAATTGCAATTGTCCGTATAAAAAAAAAGTCCGTATACCAAATTACCTATTGAAGTATCACGCGGAAATAATCCACTATCATGTCAGATAAGATAGAGCTAGAGCTCAGTCAACTCTGAGCTCGGTCAATTCTGAGCTCAGTCAACTCTGAGCTCAGTCAGTTCTGAGCTCAGTCAATTCTGAGCTCAGTCAACTCTGAGATTAGTCAACTCTGAGCTGAATCAATTCTGAGCTCAGTCAACCGTGCATGTTGCAGCTCAGCACGAAGGACGACACGAAGAGAGCCTTCAAGAGGCTGAGAGGCTCCTGAAGCAGCTTGAGGTTGTTAGTGATGGTGAGGTCAACAACAGATCAGCCCTGGTCGCCAGTTTACACAGTCTGGCAGGGAATGCCTACATTGAGATGGGTGATTTCAGAAGCGCCCTCAGACACCATGCCCTTGATCTCAATATAAGCGAGCAAAAGTGAGCGGTATTATGGCATCGCTGAAGGATGACTTTTAAGAATATTCCATGTTGATAGTACTGTGTGCTTGCTAACTCCTGTGTGCTTTATGTTCAGAAACCTTGCAGAGGGGAGGAGCAGAGCTCTGGATAACGTTGCTAGGGTGCATGCCAAGCGAGGAGACTATCATGGCGCCATTCACACGTACGTAATGTCCGTAATGTCGGATGGAAAGCCACCATTGCTGTTCACTTCAAAGCGCTCATAATATGCCGATGAAATAATTTGGGTTCTTATGTTCGGCCCGTCGAGATGAACTTGTTAAAGGAACCAAGTACCATCATCAAACATTTTGAATATTCATTATGGTAACCGGAACTGGGCAGCAACAAAAAAATTAATCAGAAGCTTTTCATCGAATAAATAACATCACACATAGTACCCGTTGCATTGAATTCTAGGAATGAAGGCATGTTTCGGGTTATGTTTTGAACAATTATAAAATATATGCATAGAGAGAGTTATCTGGTTAATTTTGAACTATTTAACTTCCCCTGTAGATTCCGCAAGAAGATAGCGCTTATCAACGATGACCTTGAGGCCACGTGGCTCCATCACGAGTTAGGTCGATGTTACCTTGAGGTGAAGCAATTTGACAAAGCCTACGTCTGTGCCGAGACAGCTCTCAATGCTGCCCAGAAAACCAATGACCGCGCCTGGCTCCTCAATGCCCAGGTCCTCCTCGCTCAATCCTCCAGTAGGTTATCAGTTCGGGGTCTATACCGTCTATATTGTCCTATAATATTATTGATTCCCCGTGCACCAACCTTCATCTGTACACTTTTCTACACATAATCCATAATTTGCTCTCGACAACTCACATATGTACGCCACCGCGTCGTTATATCCCCCAGTGTGTGCTCTGAACTTTGCCTAAATGGCTCTACCCCTCTCTTGACTGCATATGCGCCATATTCTTGAAGTTTTGATGTGCTAGTGACTATGCCTGTTGTGAAATTATTGCAGTGGAAATGGGTGATCTTACAACCTCTCTGGATGCTTTCGAAGATGCCCTAGAGACGGCCAAGACCGATAATGATTCAGCAGCTGTGGACGCCATTCGTGTTGCCATCCAAAGTGTCAGAACAAAAATCGTCGAGAAAGAGGTAGAATATGAGGACAATGATGACAATGATCTGAACGAAGGTCCAGGTACAAATCCGTGGGATCAAAGTGACGAAGAAACAATCCCAACCCCTAAGACATCACCTCCAGAGAGCGATCGCACGGATGAGAGCCACAAGACGGACCTCAGTCACACTCTGGTTGATGAAGAAGCTGACCACAAACAGGGAGGAGAGGAACAGCGCAGATCTGGGGTATCACCCGCGCAAGATGTCGAGGAGGTGGGCGAAACGCACGATGAAGTGGAACAGCCCGCTTCACCTGCACAAAGCTCTGATAGTCACACAACAGTGCCACACGCAACGAGAGAAGGTATCTCGACCTGGTTTATTCGTAATATGATATGCGGCATCAGTATATATGCACAAACCCACACATTTTAGGATGGGGCGAAAGTTCACCAAATATTGATAACCTATTTTTTTTACGAATTTCTTCCCTTCCTCCTGTACTATGCAGATCAGTCCAGTCCCGAAGAAGAAGCACAACCGACGTATAGCGGCGAGACTTTCGAGAACGAGGGTCTACACCAGAGCGACCATACCAAATAGTTGCTGACGGAAGACATGTGATTCGAACAATTGTCATGTATATATATTTATATTTATTTCCCCATTGTCAATAACAAAATCATTTTCAGTTTTACATCAATTACATCTAAATAGATCAATTTAAAAGCCACCAGAGACTGCCATGTAAGGGAATTATATTGTCCTTACACATGAACCAGTGATCAGAAGAAGATTAATAACAGCTATTACAAGAAAAGATTAACTGAGCAACACAATTGCTATGGACGTCAGAAAAAGCGGCATATTTTTTATTAATGTTACCATATATTTTGCAGTTATTGGAACAATTTCTTTCACTTAATTTAAGGTTGAAATATTTCAAATTCTGCCAATATCATTGTCGTCGAAGGAAGAAATCGAAGATAAGCATTTCGATTTATGAGCGGTTGAAGACGTAATCGTTAAATGCTAAATCATGCATCGTTAATAAAGACAAAGCTTGGTCAATGCTCCCTCGGTTCTTATGGCGTGTTCGATTGATGACTTATTTGGTAGGGGTCAATTTCGGCACGAGGTGCTCGGTTGAAGGTTTGTTGGAGAAAGTAAAGGTCAAAATAAAAAGCTGAGTGGTTTTCGTACGTTGTGTGGTGAACAGTTATATACTGTCCTCCATTACCTTGGCCATAGATGGGAACTCGGCAATTTTAAGTCGTCGGCATAGAAATTCACGGGCACCACGATGTTTTATTATATTATATTACTAAGCGTTTGTTGGTATGCTTCTAGAACTGGACGGTTTAAACGTAGTGATACGTTGAACTTCCTGTCAAAACTTCTACGAACAAAGGGAAAGAGAGGTGGTGTGCAGGCTTCCAGCAGCGGCAACAAAACAGTCGGCTTCATTAAACTGAGCTTTCCAGGCAAATGGGCCAGGTCGGTGGTGCATTGTGATCACCATGATCTTTATGTAGGCATTCTAAATGCGTTGATCGTGATAATGACCGATCATAACGCATTAATGGCCAATGCCGTGTATCAGTGTTCCATAATCTGATCTAGAGCAGGATTCGTTTCTTGCATCGACTCGCTCCAAAATCTGATCTAGAGCAGGATTCGTTTCTTGCATCGACTCGCTCTTTTAATTTCAAACGAAACTTTCCCTTGTCCATACAGGTGATCCCCCCTAACCACCCCACCCCCCAACCACCCCCACCCCTCACTCTATTATGTAATTCTGAAAGATTCTAAATGTTGAATCTACTTCCTTGTGAATCAACTTAGCTCTGTAGACTAGAATGGATGAAGGAGTGGGCGGGGTGGTCCGATAAACACACATACACACACAAATACATAGTCCAATTTTGTACTCAAGTTTATTTGAGATTAAAATGTTATCTATCACAGCTGTTTCTAGTCAAATAAATGTTTTCCACACAATGCGTAAGTTGGGTTAAACTAACGAGCGTCCAATATATATATACAGTACAATGTCCCTTGCTTAGATAAAAATTAGGGAGAAAATATCACAGACACTTGCAAAATAAATAATCATACAATGAAGACGGCACATGTTTCCAGATAATGAATTATAGTGTAATCATAAGTGAAATAATCCTCACACAAGCCATTACCACATTCTTTGTCCGATGATTCCATGCGAGCTTTAATATAACGCCTTGGTGTAAAGCAGGGCAGTTAGTTTAGTACCTCTTCCGTTGTCTTCAAATCTGGGCTGAATGCATATTAGAAATCAGAAGATTTACACAGCATATTTACTATGGACAGTTTCTATCCATTTACTTTCATCGAATATGTTACGAGCAAGTTCAATTACATAATGCCGTTATGATGCTTTTTAGCATGCACTCTTCCCCGAGACCATCACACTAACATTAGGTAAAGAATTATTTGTATGTGAAGCTGGGCCTCTTACAGGCGAAGCAAATATGCCTACATTGGTTTTGATTCTATCCTGGACTATCAACATGGCAAATACTTGATGGGAAAAACACCACAGAGTACACACAAAGCAACAATATTCATAAACCAACACCACAAGCAAGCAAATTAATCTTCAAGCAAATCTCCGATGTTAATTAATCAAAAGACAGTAGTATTTTGACACAGGTGTGTACGAAAGCTCACTGCGAACATAAGCAATTATGAATATTTGGTCAATAAAGATTGTTTTGAAAATTATTCAAAAACATGAAGGGTTTTAGATGACAGGAGAGACACACATAGAACAGCAGTTGTACAATTGAAAGTATTGACTCATTTACGATGGTTTAATACTTGATTTAATCAATTTCTAGAGGCCACTAACATTTTTTTGTATGTTAAAAACGCGGGCCCTGAGATGATGGTTCGCACACTGGCTCCCTCCAACCGAAAGTTTTGAAGGACTTGGTTTTCCTCCCCGCCTAGGAGATCCTCGACCAACGCTCTGTTGATTCTGTCACACATGGCCCAGAGGTCACTGAGTGCGTCTGCAGTGGGACAGTAAACAATGAAACTTTCGTCCTGTACTCCAACGATTCTGCGGTCATATTCTTCGATCTTGTCTGTGACATGTTTTAGCAGATTGTGGACAGGAAGGTCACAGGGAATTAGTGGTACAAGGTCATTTTCCGTGGTCAAGGGGTGGTGTTTGAGGCGCCAACATTGTTTCATCAGAGCGCAGAGAAACGTGTTGAAGGCTTTCATTACAGGCACTTCCTTTTCTGCCTCTTTTCTGTATAAGAATTCCAGACTGGTAACTTCGTGTTTAAGCTTGATCCCATCTGCAATCATATTGTCGCAGTTGATTCGTCATCGTCAATTTCTATACCTGTTAACGCATTCTTGGTAATACAGGTATGAAATATGGCCTGTTTATCCTGATATAAAAATTCAACTGTAAATGATGATGCGCCTAGGGCATGGAGACCTTCGTACCTAAGCAATTGGAGATAAAGTTGTCGTGTGTTTCCTTGGTGACCTCGTCCCTTCGGAGAGCTGTACTTAGCTGCTGCGCGCGTTCACGAGCCCCATCCAGGTCCGCGAGTACAGCCAGTATCCGGTCTCGCCACAAACTGGCGTCTTGGCGCACCGAGCCCACTGAGGCAGTGACAGGCACTAGTGGACAGATAAAAAAAACCACACTAAGCACCATCACATCATATATATACATATATATATATATAAATATATATATATATATATAGATATATATATATATAATATATATATATATATATATATATATATATATATATATATATATATATATAAATGTATATATATATATATATATATATATATATATATATACATGCAAACATACAGACAGACATAAATATATGAATATATATCTTAATATATATATATATATATATATATATATATATATATATATATATATATAAATAATATATATATATATATATATATATATATATATATATATATATATATATATATATATATATATATATATATCTATATATATATATATATATATATATATATATATATATATAGGTTATGATATATTTGTATTGTGTACTTTACTAGTATACGATGAGTATATTTACTTACCTAGGAAATGCTCTGGCTCATGAGCTAATCGTCTAATTAGTGGTGCCAGGCTGGAACTTTCTGATACAAGTGTAGGTATTCCTGCGCCTAGGGCATGGAGACCTTCGTTACCAAAAGGTTCCGCCCGTGACGGCACCAGGCAAAGGGTGGATTGAGAGAGATCATTGACGAACGCCTCGGGTTGAGCTTGATAGTTGGTGTACTTCACAGGAAGCTGCTCATCGAGGTACTGAGAGAGAGAGTTTTTCACTGCATCCAAGTTATCTGGACAGACGCCGCCAATCACCAATGAGGGTGAGGGGCGCGTCTGAGAGCCATCCACCGAAACCCTGGACACCTTGGTCACGGCACACGCTGCGATATCAAGACCAACCCAATCTTCCACACCTTCGCCCACCACAAGGATTTGGGCACAGGACGAGGCTGGTTTAAGTGGGATACTAAATAACTCTGGTGGGCATTGGGGTAAGAAGAGGCGGTGGTCCACTGGGCATGTGGCTCTATTCCGGAACTTCGCAGTGAAGTACCAATGCGCTTTATCGGTTACTGAATACACTATATCCGCTTCCTCTGCAAGTCGTACAAGCTCGGTGTCAGTTGGCACAATGTAAGGCAGCTTTTCCTGAATCCACTCCACGTCTCCAGGAATCACGTGATAAAAGAGAACTACTTTAGCATCAGGGTACACAGTCTCCCGCAATCGGACAGCTGCGCGCGCAGTGACGGGCGCATGGCCGACGATCTGATCCACGTCAGGGTAACGATTGCACAGATCCGCCGTCAACTCTCCTGGTGTCTCGCTGAATCTCGTATATAAATCGCTGGCCGTTACTCCAGCTTTCATCAAGTTGACCAGAGTCACGTTGAGTTTGCCAGCTTCCTGTAAATCCGTGGCAGTGGGTTCACCGAACACTGCATTGATGACGCGAATGCCTTTGAATTTGGCGAACGACAGGGCTAGCGACTTGTTGACTCCCGGTATTCCATCTTTGCCGCTTCCCCAGTTGTTGCTTAGCAACAGAATGGTACGCGTGTTATCCGCGTTGTCTTCTTCCTTAGGCATTATATATAGTTTTTATTTCTGAAACACATAAGCGGAAAATGGATCAACGGTTTTCAAATTCATTGCATGCGTCGCGATGGAATATTTGTGTGTCAGGGACGCCAGAGCATGCATAATCTAGAAGTCACAGCAACTACTGAAATGCCCATAGCTGATTTCAAGGAAATCTCCCCATAACAATCATGCGGATGAATTAACAATGAATCCATAGCGAGGAGACAAGAACAGGTGTAAAGTTCACTGACATTATTGATTATCGGGTGTGAACAACCTCTGTCTCACGAGGCCTTTTCGCCTAGCTTGTGGCCCCACGCACTGCGTTCTGTTGGATATCACCATTAACATTGAGTTCCCATTCAATAAAGATGGAAGGTTATTAATAAAAGCGATGGATTTGATGTCGTGCCAACTATCAACAATATCGGGGTGACGAAACTATGTGTAAATAAAAGCCATATCGTGTTTGGAAGCACATCCAGGCGGGCGTATAAATGATGAAACATTCACTGCAGGGCATATTGACAAAACCGCCGACAGATGGACCAATAAAGACGTAAAACAAAATAAAAAAAAAGTAATCTGTAAAGCAGAGGTATCAACTCTTCACATGGTTTCACGACCCCAATCAAATATCCCACACAGACCACTCAAGAGCTTTCAATATGGCCGATAAGTATTACCCACTTAACGGCATGGACGTTTTCTGAATAGCCAAAGCGAACAACGACATTGATGAGAATTGAGCGATGGTCGGCTTGGGAAGTGAAATGAGATCAACAACCCCCACACCCCCTTCCCCCATTACTACCCACCCCTTTCTTGGTCATTCGGCATTTCGTCAGCCAATCCTGATCAAGATTTAATACAATTCACCGGGTCTTGTGAGGTATATTTCAACAATGTCCCTGACATTTGCAAGATGGGGAGGGGTGGGGGGGGGGGGGGGGGTGTTCTGAATCTCACATCCGTAATTATAACCTATTTGCTGTCTTGGTTGGCCAATTAGCGGCTGCAGTAAACACGTTCACGAGACGTTCTTATTGCTGGTCATGCGCAGTTTGCCTTAACCCGCCTCCGCACGTAAAGTTGACAATCTACCTAATAAACGCGTGTCGCTTTGGTTGTGTCACAGGTGCGGTTTCAAGTACCCCGTTGGAAACCCATTGACTCACCTGACGCATACTTGTACCTATGCACCATCTCCTAAAACGTGGTGTTGCGTAGATGAGACTCAACCTCTTGTGTAATAAGTATATGCCATTTATTGCACTCGTATGGTTATTTTTGCCAATTTAACAAGAGGCCCATGGGTATATGGAGGAACTTGGCGAACTGCATCGAAATAATTGCAACAATTTCAGAATCTGGCCACAATTGACCAAAATCGGCCAAATATTACCTAAGTTATCATGGATTATAATTTGCTGTGGACGAATGGGGAAACTTTAAATTTTTCAAGTGAACAATTGAGATAGGCTTCGATAATATGTATTTTAATAAATATATACAATAAGGTTAATAAATTGGCCGATTTTGAGATTTTCCTGATGCAGTTCGCAAAGACCCCCCATGTACCCATAGGCCTCAAAGTTTCCCCATGTTCTCATGGGCCTCATGTAAGTGTAGCGCGAGAGGCCATTTGGACTGATACCACGATTTTTCGACCTTAGGCGCTTGGAAAAACCGTTGGTTGGATGGCCACATATGTCATTAAAAAAAGTTTGTTATTAGAATAAGCTACACGATGGTGTAAACTATGTAACGATCCGACGTAACGTAACGGAGAAATTCGAGATACTAGTTTTTAACTTATTCGATGACCTTGACCTTAATTTAGAGTCAAGGTCAAAACAAAACCTTGATGATCTGCGCACTAGTCCCACTTAACGATTGGTGAAAAAAAATTGGAAAATTTGCAATATTGCTACCTGTATCGCGGATCACAAAAAAATGATTGCTTAGAGGCGCTCAACATGTTCATGAAAATTATGTTGCCATTTGGACCGATACCACGATTTTTCGACCTTAGGCGCTTGGGAAAACCGTCGGTGCGATTGCCACATATGTCATTAGAAAAAGTTTGCAATTAGAATGAGCTACGCGATGGTGTAAACCATTTGACGATCCAACCATTATTAACGGAGTTATTCGAGGTACTAGTTTTTCACTTATTCGATGACATTGACCTTACTTTCAGGTCAAAGTCAAAACAAAACCTCTCGGTTCTGCGCATCATTGACGCCTAGCAATGGGTGAAGAAAAAAATTGGAAAATTTCAAAAATTGCGACCTGTATCGCGAAACAAAAAAAGTGTTACAAACATACATACATACATACATACATACATACATACATACATACATACATACATACATACATACATACATACATACATACATACATACATACATACATACATACATACATAAATACATAAATAAATACATACATACATACATACACACACACACACACACATACATACATACATACATACATACATACATACATACATACATACATACATACATACACATACATACATACATACATACATACATACATACATACATACATACATACATGCATGCATGCATGCATGCATACATACATACATACATACATACATACATACATACATACATACATACATACATACATACATACATACATACATACATACATACATACATACATACATACATACATACATACATACATACATACATAAATACATACATACATACATACATACACACACACACACACACACACACACATACACACATACATACATACATACATACATACATACATACATACATACATACATACATACAGACATACACACATACACACACACACACACACACATACATACATACATACATGCATGCATGCATGCATGCATACAGCATACATACAGACAGACAGACAGACAGACAGACAGACAGACAGACAGACATACATACATACATACATACATACATACATACATACATACATACATACATACATACATACATACATACATACATACATACATACATACATACATACATACATACATACATACATACATACATACATACACACACACACACACAAACCGGGCCGATCGCCATAACTTCGATTCGCCAAGTTAATGATGTCGGTTAGAGACCGTTTTCGTAGCCCGCGTGATGTTGTTTAGAGATCATTGCCGTAGCCTGCGTGATGTCGTTTAGGGATCATTGCCGTAGCCTGCGTGATGTCGTTTAGGGATCATTGCCGTAGCCTGCGTGATGTTGGTCAGAGATCCTTTTTTGTAGCCCGTGGGACGTCGTTTAGGGATCATTGCCGCAATACATAATGGTAATATTTGAGTTTAACGTCACTTACAACAAAGAGGTGATATCGCGATAGTGATTGATTAGGATGATTGTGATGCTTGGATAGCTCCCCTAAAGTCCCAGCACCCACTTGGGATAAACCAAGACACATGGCTGCGAAACCCACGCCGCTGGGACGAAGGTCCAGCGCGGTACTATTAATCTACTGAGTCTAGTGCAACCCCTTTTAGAGATGGGACCGCCGTTTAACGTGATCACAGGGAACCAGTTAGGTTTAGGGATAATTGTCGTAGCCTAAGAGATATCGTTTAGGTATCATTGCCGTAGCCAACATGATGTCGTTTAGGGATCATTGCCATTGCCACGTGATGTCGTTTAGGTATCATTGTTTAGTGATGTTGTAGCCCAGTATCGTTTAGGTATCATTGCCATAGCCCACATGATGTCGTTTAGGTATCATTGCCATAGCCCACGTGATGTCGTCTAGGCATCATTGCCGTAGCCCACATGATGTCGTTTAGGGATCATTGCCGTAGCCCACGTAATGTCGTCTAGGTATCATTGCCGTAGCCCACATGATGTCGTTTAGGGATCATTGCCGTAGCCCACATGATGTCGTTAAGGGATCATTGGCATAGCCCACGTGATGTCGTTTAGGGATCATTGCCCGTAGCCCACGTTTAGGTATGATGTGCCGTAGCCCACATGATGTCGTTTAGGTATCATTGCCGTAGCCCACGTGATGTCGTTTAGGGATCATTGCCGTAGCCCACGTGATGTCGTTTAGGGATCATTGCCGTAGCCCACGTGATGTCGTTTAGGTATCATTGCCGTAGCCCACGTGATGTCGTTTAGGGATCATTGCCGTAGCCCACATAGCCCCGTAGCCCACGTGATGTGTTAAGGGATCATTGCCGTAGCCACGTGATGTCGTTTAGGGATCATTGCCGTAGCCTGCGTGATGCCGTTTAGGGATCATTGCCATTGCCTGCCTGCATGATGTTGGTCAGAGATCGTTTTCATAACCCTTGGGACGTCGTTTAGGGATCAATGCCGCAATACATAATGGTAATATTTGAGTTTAACGTCACTTACAACAAAGAGGTGATATCGCGATAGTGATTGATTAGGATGATTGTGATGCTTGGATAGCTCCCCTAAAGTCCCAGCACCCACTTGGCATAAACCAAGACAGGGCTGCGAAACCCACGCCGCTGGGACGAAGGTCCAGCGCGGTACTATTAATCTACTGAGTCTAGTGCAACCCCTTTTAGAGATGGGACCGCCGTTTAACGTGATCACAGGGAACCAGTTAGGTTTAGGGATAATTGTCGTAGCCTAAGAGATGTCGTTTAGGTATCATTGCCGTAGCCAACATGATGTCGTTTAGGGATCATTGCCATAGCCCACGTGATGTCGTTTAGGTATCATTGCCATAGCCCACATGATGTCGTTTAGGGATCATTGCCGTAGCCCACATGATGTCGTTTAGAGATCATTGCCATAGCCCACGTGATGTCGTTAAGGGATCATTGCCATAGCCCACGTGATGTCGTTTAGGGATCATTGCCGTAGCCCACGTGATGTCGTTTAGGTATCATTGCCGTAGCCCACATGATGTCGTTTAGGGATCATTGCCGTGGCCCACGTGATGTCGTTTAGGAATAGTTGTGGTAGCCTGGGTGATTTCGGTTAGGGATCACTGTTGTAGCCCGAGTGATGTCGTTTAGGGATCATTGCCGTAGCCCACGTGATGTCTGTTCGGGATCATTGTGGTAGCCCGAGTGATGTCGGTTAGGGATCATTGTGGTAGCCCGAGTGATGTTGGAAAGGGATCACTCTGGTAGACTGGGTGATGTCGGTGAGCGATTATTCTCAGAGCCCGATTGATGTTTCAGTTATTGTGACCTAATTATAACATGACTGTCAAAGCAAGTGTATACTTCTATGAGCTTGCATCATAAAATAATGTTAGGTTTCGGTTTGCTATATCCCGCAACGCATGCAAGCGCGTAACTGTTAAGTCACTAGGAGAGAAAAAGACATATATGTATATACAAATATACACACACACACACATATATATATATATATATATATATATATATATATATATATATATATATATATATATATATATATATATATATATATATATATATATATATATATATATATATATATATATATATATATATATATATATATATATATATATATATGCATATATATATTGAGCCAGGGTGTAGGTGTTTCATAGCTATCGCGTCAAATTATTTTTGGGATATCCCAATAATAACAATATTTACAGTCGATTAGCTGCTTTTAGTTTACAAACAATTATGGGTAGTTGTCGCTGCTTCGCGCTACTGATTGATGTATTGATGCTCACCTATATTATCTGTCAGTAGTTGCTGTTAGAAGAACTTTGGCAGCTACAATGAACTAACTGAATCCGACATTTAGTTATCAAAGCGCGAGGCAAATCAAATGCTTATATTTAGCCATGATCGCTATCTTTTCGGAACAGTTGTGAGCAGTTGATGACGAGTGTTGGCGATTATACTTTCACCCTGATATTTTTTGTTGAGTGAATGTGCCATTATTACCGCGCTCGCGTGTACCCGACCTGGTGAGAATGAGTACGGGTATCTATACCTTCTTAGGCGTACTTGATAGAGCCACACTTGAAGATTTGCTAATCTATTGTAGCCTCTTGGTGTCATGTTATATAACTGTGTACACACGAGCATATTAACCCGCTCTAGTGAATCCTGTACATTGATCAATCTCAACACAATCCGTTATCTTGAGATTAGGGATTAGAAGCAAGATATTTGATATAAAGTAAGACTGTTCGTAATTCCTATAATAAGAATTAACCATTTTAGCATCCAAGAATAATTAGTGAGTTGCGTTTGAACTTACCCAACAACCGCGATATCGCTTTCTCTGTTTCTTCGGCTTACTGGTTATTCCACAAAATACCCGCCAACATGGATCGTTTGTAGCTATGACGACTCTCCACAGACTGAACACCTGAAAAACATTGGACATCAATATTGCTTTTATAGCTGCTAATCCACTGTGCTCGGTCTGAGAGAAGAGGCTATGATATGAGGCGTTTTAGTGCCTGCACAGGCTGGTGGTCCGTGCCGCCGCCAGGGGGCCGCGCGCTGTTGTCTAAGCCGGTCACGTTGTTATGTACATAGGCCCATGAATACATTGAGATAGATCAACATGGTCAAGTGTTAGGGGCAAGTCAAAGCAAATGATTCAACCGAGCCACATCACTATATATTCACTTCGCCGGTGGCTTTCTACCGAAAATGGCAATGTCAATACTCTCACAAACCCATGATCAATGAAGCTCACCTCTGCGTTGGCACACGAGTAAGGCATATTGGTGGGGTGAAGGGGGGCGGTGGGAGTTTTTTTCGCTTCAGATTCATAACACCATCAGGGCTTTTTCGACTGTTTGATAGATTAGTGGTGTGGTTTTGTCGTGGTGGATGGCTTATTGGTGGCTGTGATTAGGTAAATGAGGTAATCTCACCTACTGCCTACCTGTGATTGGTGAGCATGTAGCACACCTGTCGTTCATCTTATAATGGCTAGCTAAGTGTATTGTGACTGAAAAAAGCTAACTGAGGAGGAATCCTGGTCGGCCAATGAGGTTTAGGTCGCAAATAAAATTGCCATTACGATTGACCTCTGAGGTATTCTTCTGAGGGATTTAATGGATAATCTTAAGGTTTTCGTTACGCACGGTCAAGGGTTTAAGCTCCCTGTGTTTAGACATGGAATCATTGCTTATAGGCATGTTATAATATGGCGCTTCTTTGCCAGACAGTCATGTATTTCGGCTTGATGATTGAGTGATTGAGAACACCACATCCATCCCACCGCCTCCCTCGCCTTCCCCAATCTGATCACCCAACTGAGTAATTAGTGGCAGGTGTCTCATGGAATAAATATATGTCAACTTGATGAATAGTTCACTTCTATGTTCCTACTTTATACTGATTACCAAACGCGTCAAAATAGGTAACATCAATATATTGTTTGTTTATTCCAACAGTTTACTCTCGATAAGCAACATTGATTTATCGATATTTTCATACGAATGATATGAGGCAGTGTGAGCTTTAGATGAACTCATGTGCTCAGGGATACCAGAATTAAGGCTATTATTAGACTTATACTTGTGACATCACTGACGTATTCTATCCATACTTGTAGGAATCGATGTGGCAATGGGATGCCTGATCGTTCTCAATGCCAGTTACCTGTCTTTGTGTTTTTATACGGAACAGTTTTCACTTTAATTTTAATCCCAGTATACTTTGGTGTTCATTTGGAAATTATTTTGCAGTCTGATTAAAAACATTGTCTGGATGTCTTCTTAGCGTTTTAGGAATATAACATGATGTAATCATAATCCCAAACTCCCATAGGCGTGCTGGTTTACTGCCTCGCTTTTCGACCCACAAGCTGTGGGTTCGACTCCAAGGTGTGACAACCTGACTAGTAACTCGGATGATCACGTAAAAATGGCGGTCCCATCTCTGAAAAGGGATGTAAAAGATCCTCTGAGGACGACGTGCTCCCTGGCTGTGACCACCCTCAGAGTTACACACTCACTGCTAGTCGCACATAGCCTATTTGCTAAACACGACTATAATTCGATGTACACACACACACACACACACACACACACACACACACATACTCCACCACTTAACGCCCACTGAAAGGAGCGAAAACCAGAGGATCTGCCTTTAGTATATACTATACAAGATCAGGATCGGTGATAACTAGAAATGCGCCTATAAGATAAGTCTTGTTCAAACATCAGATAATTCCAATTGTTTCTGTCAGTGTTTTGCTTTACATTTTACCTCATTTATATTCGTGTACAGTGAGATCCCGGAATCAAGACTAAAATGCAACTAATAACGTATGAATAATGTCGGCATAGGTTATTGACAATGACTTTGTAGTTGTGTGAGATTATACAATTTGGCTATGTGGCTGTTGTTATTATATCATTGCTCTTTACTCTCGTGGCTGCTGTAATTACAAGATTGCAATTAGGCCGTGTGTGGCTGCTGTTTTTACAAGATAATACAAGATTTCACTTAAGCCATGTGGCTGCTGTTATTGCAATTTCGCATAAGCATGAGGCCGCTGTTATCATAGAATGCATTTAAGCCACGTGACTGCTGTTTGCACAAGATTACACTTAACCCATGTGGCTGCTGTTTCAACAAGATGGCACTTTAGTCATGTGGCTGCTTTACTGACCATTTACTGGCTATTTGAGCCATAGCTACTGTTCGGACGGAATATCTCCTTGGTCATATGGTTGTTGTTCAGAACAGTTAACGCCTTGTATTGTTTCGATTCGCTCTTCGTAGAAATATCTTCGTGACTATAGTTGCAGAGATATATTTAAGTGTGTGGTCGTTGTGGCGTCAGTAGCACTCCTGGTCAGCTACTTCCACAAACGACCTCACCAAACACCTTTGTCTATTAAGCAATACCTACTAGGAGTGTGCCATCTTACAGCCTTCAATACAACGATGAATATTGTTATGTTTGCTGTCTTATAGTGGACACAGAACGTTTGATTAATTTTACAAAAAACGACGACAAGCAAGATTTTAAGCTACTAGATTTATTTCAATGCCAGGTTTGATTTTATCATAACTTTCGCTCTGTTTTTTTGTTTGTTTTGTTTGGTTGAGTGATAGACAACGTAGCACCCAAGCCTGAATTTGGAACCTTGTCATAAACCTGCAAAAGGCGCGTTTGAAATTTACATCGAATCAAGCAATATGTGAGTTCGACATTATCAGCTATTGTAACTAACAGTTCATTCTGTCCCCTCGTACTCTTGGCTGCTCTATCCATTATGAACCCTCTCCTCTTCAACGTCGGGCAACAACGATCTTATTAACGAAACACCTTGTTTATGGAACGCTACAGAAGTAGAACATCTAAACGGACAGTTACTTATGCTCTCATAGTGAATTGTCAAGCTTCTGCTGAGTTATCATCAAAGAAATGACAGTGCCGTTCAAAACAACGACCGATTGGCTCATCTTCATAACAGAGCCCAGCAGCCCTGAAAAACCCCGATCGCTCAGCCATGCTACACATAATAGCTTTCGAGTTTTGTTCTTCAATGGCAGTTCCATGGCCTGCTCGTTTTTCGTTCCGACCGCTACTCAAAACTCTCATCCACATTGACGCAAATTCGTTAAAGCAGGACAATTTGTCAAGACTCTGTGGACACGGATTCCATTGGCCACGCTTATCGTTGTCCTGGTTACCGTTTGTCATTGACAGGTTTCTCTTCCATTTGGGTTGAATACTTGCCATTTTGTTGAGGTACCAACTAAAGCACTGCATCCGGCCCATGCCCGGCATACATGGCTGCCAACGCCGGATGACTGCGCGGCGTCTCCTGTGCCCATCCGCCTGGTTGTCCAACCACATGCTCATGTAGCGGTTGAAACATGTCACTTTGTCGGCGCCAGGGGGGCAAAGTTTCCACAGACTGGATGCCTCGTTTTTATCTTGGACCTCATTCTCATTGTGCAGGATGTGACCTGTGGGAACATTGTTCCAGGCAAAACATATTGACAAATGAAAGTTCAGCCTTGGCACCTGTTGGCGATATCAACATAGCATTCATTACTTAAACAATATGGTGGTGAGAAAAAAACATGTGATCCAGTTGTCTATCCTGTTATTTAATTGTATCAGCATTGTGATCCTACAAGTTATCCCATATGTGAAAGCAAGAAATGGTAGTGTTGCTGGGAGACGAAAAGGCATCATACAGTACAGCTCTGCCACATGATTCTTGTTTTATGCATGCATGAATTGTTATTGTTTGCTGTTAATGCCGTTTTGGTCTTACGATGCGCGTCTTGTCCGTATCCCACAGTCGTTTGGTGCAGCACTGTCAACAACACCACCACTAGCGGCAGCTTCATCGTCTAAACCTCCACACACACAGACATAACAAGTGATGCTGAGTTGATGATGGCTGCGGGAGAGGGATATGGTGAGTTAGTTCAATGAATGTAACCTATACTAACCCCACCCCCGTAATGAATGTAACCTCTACTAACTCCCACCTCTCTCTCTCTCTCTCTCTCTCTCTCTCTCTCTCTCTCTCTCTCCTCTCTCGAGATCTCTCTCTCTCTCTCTCTCTCTCTCTCTCTTCATCTCTCTCTCTCTCTCTCTCTCTCTCTCTCTCTCGTCTCTCTCTCTCTCTCTCTCTCTCTCTCTCTCTCTCTCTCTCTCTCTCTCTCTCTCTCTCTCTCTCTCTCTCTCTCTCTCTCTCTCTCTCTCTCTCTCTCCATCTTCTGTTATATTCTTAATACGTTTGTGGTGCAAATTAGTAAAAAGTGGGAATAGGCTGACATATCATTTTCATTCCCATGATAAGGTGCTTCGATCACTCTAAACTATAGCATTCTGTGGACGTTGAAAAGACCAAGTCATGGTAGCACATCTATGTTGTATTTAGTCTGAATCAAATCTGAATCCTCATTTCGAAACAGACAGCTTCCAAGCACCTCACTTGATACGTTAAGTGAAAACGAAAGAAAAATTTAGAAAAAGATTGGCTCACCTTTCGAGTAGGCGGTTTTCCCCACTGCTCCTATCTTGCTAAGGTTGCCCTTGTGGTATGGCGTATATGTCACACATTTGTTACTTATATACCCCTTCCTTCGAGGCGACTCATGACAAAGAAATTAGAGATATGATGATATTGTGATTAATAAACTTCCCAGCTACATTCGCCACTGAATTAGCCAAAATACACCCACATTGATAAGTCACGAGTCAGGTGCCCCTAATCATCCGCACATGCAATGCGGACGCCGAAGACGTCATGAATGGACCATTTGCGTAACTGCTTATCTCCATTCATCTAGGTCGTGCGTTATGTGGAGAAGCACAGTACACAGTGATCTGATGTTGATGCAACTGTTACTAGCCTTTGGCAAAATATGCTTTTTGTAGAAAGAAATTACCAAAGAAACCCATTCACCCCATCAGGTTCACCAACCAACTATTTGCAATCTAAACTCATTCAGATTAACTGAAAAGACTGTTTGAATCTCTGTCATACGAGATCTTAAACCATATCTCATTCTGAGCGAAAATATGCATTCTAATCATAATAAAGACTTCGTCAATAATTTCCGCGCCCCATGCAAGCGGAATTATTCAGACATTAGTTTTATTTTCGTGGATTGGTAATAGCCCAAAAATAACAAATACATTTTTTATAATCTGAAATCGACTGCCAACTCTCTGACAGAAAAATAATTTCCGTAAGTTCTTGAACACACCACGAAAACACGGTTCGAGAGGCGAGAAGCCGTCGGACGCTTGACATGGTTAGAGATATTTCTAAAACGAGCGACCCTGCCTCAGAGAGTTACGCAGTCACTTTAGAAGCTGTAGGACCACGGCCATGTATGTATTAATATCCAGAAAAACAAACGGAGAAACCATAGGAAGTGACAGACCACTCCACCCCAGCCCCACCCCGCTAGCCCGGCAGGACGCCTGGTTGACCATAGCTATGTCACCATCCCACCTAAGTAGACCACCCCCTGAGCCTTGACGTTGGCCGCATTCTTACCAGATCGCATTGGCAGTACGACGTGGTCGATTTGTACACCATGTCATCGTCATAAAAAATAAATGTGTTTCATCCAATTTCAATAATAACATTATACAATTAGATTGCTATCAACGCCCCTCACTTAGCGAAAATCTCCTTCAACAGATGCGATGAGATGGGGCCCCCGCCTTAGCATGGAACTGGGGAGCGGGTTTGTTGCTCGGGATGTAGAAGTGAATATTCTCCACGGACATCTAAAACATATATAATTGTAGTTATATTGTCATAGAGCAATCATTTTATGTATATTTACAATAATAGATTGATTGTTAAAACATGTGTTCATGGAAGGTAATTGTATAGATGTACTGATTTTTGTATTTTCTTATTATATCTTATTATATCAGTAACTAATTCATCGTAACCACAATTTAAGTGATATTATAGTCATTGTCATAAGTCGTGCATTGTACAATAGAGTAAATATATTAGGGTTGCACAGTCCATTATATATTCTGTACATCCATTACTCAAGTGATGATAACAATTTGTATGCATATCCTGTTGTCATATAATGAAGTAGGAAATTTGACCCTGTGTATTTATCACCCATAACCAAGGCTGTACAATATTGTTTCTAAGAAATGTTCATCTGCTATGTTGACTTATTTAGCTATCTAATGGATTGTTTGGGGGTGGGGTGGATAATGGTGGATGAAATTCTTTTCAGGTCACCTAAATTGTGTATTGTTTAAAAAGACGGTTACAGTTTTGTCCTAATTGCCACAAAACTTCACCATACGACGCTAGACCATGACGAAACATATTCAATCTGACAACTTACTCCAATAGCAAATACGTGAGACGCAGCGCCGAGCTCCCATTCGACAGATGTTGGCGTTCAAGAACAGACGTCACGGCCGGAAAAAAATGGCGGCGTGTCGTTTTATGCTTGGCGTACTTGCGGATCGAAGGTGGGATGTTTCAATCTTGGCGACGCGGCTTCGGGGAAGGGTGTTACTGTTGTAATTCAATGTATTCGTTCTATTATAATTTGAACGAGAAAGAGGAAGAGATTATGACTGACACTGACTTGTAGATTCCTATGCCAACTTCCGAAAGCAGTAGTGTCGGGCCGCTTATGCCATATTTATTTTTTCAGCACTCGTGGACAGTTTTTCTGCGATAGATATCTCCCGATTATGGTAGTAATAACTGTGAAAGGTTATATGACAAAGTTGAAATTATCCATGGAAACTGTTTAAGCATTAATGGACATAAAGTTTTAATCTTGATACTTTTGTATACAGAAACGCAATGGTCAGAACCACAAAAGTATTGTCCTCTTGAAACTGCACATCATCATCAAGCAGTTAATCAGACAGAAATATATGAAAAATGAGGCTCCCTTCAAAACCTTGTGATATTGTCCATCTCACCATTGTTTGGAGGCTCTGATGGCGACAAAGCGATTGTCAAGGGGCGAGACATTTAAGCGGCTCACTAGAAAACCGGTTATAGGTCTCATCATTTCTTTAGGTTGTAAGGAGTTGGTCAGTCTTGTGTTTAAGATTTTTGAAGCAATGCACCTGTGATGCGATGAGCGGGAATAACTCTTTATTGTTGTCTGTGGCTGTTAGCAGTATTGTCAGAGAGCTTTAGTTTGGTGTGGTGGCTGGCTAGTCATATCTTTGAGTGGTGTTGCTGTTCAATGTTATGAGGAATGTTGGTATCGCTGTTTCTACGACTATAAGTTGATGTACGGCGTTAAGTAATGACAAAACGAAGTAAACGAAATACTAAATCAGTTTAATACCCAGAAGAACAATCACCTGAGAGAATATGTGAACGGGCCACCTGTGGGCAGCGTGGTGCTTTGTCATAGCGTCTCTCAAAACCACATGGATATTTGTGATTACCGAGCCTCAAGACGTTGGATTAACAGTCCCATGTACTTTAGTTGATTTCATCTTACCTTCACCTGATGACGGACGTGTGTTTCCCTCATTCACACACTCACCGTACAGCTTGTTGGAGTGAACCCTCTTAGCGCAGGATAAAAGGATAATAAATATTATGCATTCATTCTATGGGCTTTGTTGCAAAGCTGGCTCCGAGCGAAATTAGTTGAGCCAGTTTTAAGTTATGTGATTCCTATATTTCTAAGGTATTCATTTATTCACAAAATGTATGCAAACGTGTACTGATTGGATTGTAGGGAAAAGTGCCAATGTGTTAGTTAATATGGACGCATCATGCTGACTGCTGGAAAGTTCACAGCGCGATCGGGACAAATCACAAGGACAAATAGTAATGAACGAAATGCATGTCCAGGAAATCTCTTATAATCAGTTAATCGTCAATGGGCGTATTTTTCTAGTATATTGCAGTTTTAATCATCTATAAAGTATAATCCTATTCCAGTCAAAACAGTTATATCGATTCGCTGCTTAAATAGATCGTTATGTTATTACACTTGAGTGCTTTTTTCCCCCGGGCAATACCAGGAACATACACCACCTCACCACTGGACCTTTTCCATGTGACAGCATCTGTCTGGTTTTGTAAGCAATGGAAGAGAACTTGGTAAATTCCACGTGCTGAACTGTCGTGTACAGTGCTAAGAAGTGAGTAGCATAATCGAATATGGAGAGTCAGCTGACACTAAGTAATTCCAATCTCTGACGCATCACCATGTTTTACCAATCTCTGACATATCACCATGAATTACAAATCTCTGACACATCACCATTAATTACCAATCTCTGACATATCACCATGTTTTACCAATATCTGAAACATCATCATGTATTACTAATCACTGACACATCACCATGAATTTCCAATCTCTGGCACATCACTATGTATTACCAATATCTGAAACATCTGAATGTATTACCAATCTCTGACACATCACCATGTATTATCAATCTCTGACACATCAACATGCATTACCAATCTCTGACACACCACTACGTATTACTAATCTCTGACACATCAGTATGTATTACTAATCTCTGACACACCACCATGTATTTCCAATCCTCTGACACATCTCCATGTATTACCAATCTCTGACACACCACCACGTATTACTAATCTCTGACACATCAGCATGTATTACCAATCTTTCATACATCACCATGTATAACTAATCTCTGACACACCAGCATATATTACCAATCTCTGACACATCACCATGTATTACTAATCTCTGACACATCACCATGTATTACCAATATCTGACACATCACCATGTATTTCCAATCTCTGACACATCACCATGTATTTCCAATCTCTGACACATCACCATGTATTACCAATATCTGAAACATCACCATGTATTACTAATCTCTGAAACATCACCATGTATTACTAATCTCTGACACACCACCATGTATTACCAATCTCTGACACACCAACATGTATTACCAATATCTGACACATCACAGGGTTCCGCTTGTTCACAGCTCGCCCTGGGCAACCACAGGAATTTGCACTGGCCTGCTGGCCGCTATCTTTTATGTATACATAAACCCAAGAGGGACAACGATTTCGCCACCAGCTCATCAAAAATCTAGCCTAAACCATATTTAGTCCCGTTTACGAACGTGGCGCGTCCAATGGCCGTTGAGAACATGTTCTTTTACCTAACAAAACCATCTGCCCCGAAATTTGCCACCTAGAAGGATACTTTTTTAGAGTTTAAACGCTATTTTAACCGTTTAGGCGATTTACTGCACTCGGAAGTTTATTGATCGTCTGCCCGTCGTCCGGGGAAAACAAATCACGAGCTCTAATTGGACAATCTAATGAAGAGCTCCAATCAGAACTCGCGATTTCATTTTCCCAGACGACGGGTAGACCTCGCCGTTGTGTTATGTTGATATTAATTGTGCTTGTTCATTGTAGGGAGTCTTCAGCAAACACCGTTGTATATTTGTGAACTAATAGGTCATATACAATCAGGAACATTTTAAGATAATAATCAAATTGAAATAACTTTTAAAAAACGCATCCGCAAATTAAAGAACAGTCATATTGATATTTTATTGTTGCTGATACATGCACTACTTTAGTAGGCTTTGTTTGCGGTTTGAATCCACACGCAAATCATCGGTTTACATGTGGCTTTGATTCAAAAGGAAATCAATATTCATGTCTCCAATGATAGCCTATTTATTTTTGTTTTTCGTTGTGATCGTTACATTTACCATTTGTATCACAATGAACACTTTGCATCACAATGAAAACCTACAGACTACAACAGCAATAAACTTCCATTCGATTGGATGTGGCATACACGCGAAAATAAATGTTTCTCAATTATCGACCAGCACTTACTGATAATTATTCCTTGCGTGCAATAAATGCAATTTTGCCACTAATCTGCTATGCTTTTCCACGCTGTTATTTGTAGCAGTACCCCCAGCGCTCCCTCAATCACAGCTACTCTATGACGCATATTCCTATAATAACTATAAATGTTATTCCATTCGTACCTGAATGTGAGGGAAGTAGTGATACCGTAGCACCTACCAACTAACGGTTGCTGATGTTAATAAACTTCGAGAAGTAAAGGCAACTCATTGCCAGCTCTCATTACTAAAACGACAACAGACCAAATATCATAATATTCAAGAGTACCAAAGGAAAGGTCTACATTACTGTGTTCTGGTAGAATGCTACTCCGACCACATAGAAATTTTCCAGCTAGAAGATATGACATGTACAATATCGATTAGAGATCTCATTTGCGTGGAAAAGAAAACGTTTACCAGCCTCAAGTAGTTACCAATGTACAACAAAAGGAAGAAGAGTAAAATCAATTTTGACAGAAGTGCAAAATCACTTCTTGATCTAATTATTGAACAACCGATCTGTGCAATGTCACAGCGGAAAACATCACATAGTCCATGGGTAACTGGAGTAGTTGAGAGACAAGTAGCTCCACAAAGCTTCCCGATAAAAGTAGGTGACAGGACAAATCGACGCAACCGCATCCATCTCCGTGATACATCGGAGGGTCCATAAACAATGCATCAACCAGATGATGTGCTGCCACCACAATACCCAGCCTCAGAGAGCCATACTCAGTTATCTACCAAACAGCCTCAATCCTCTCACTGCCACACCAGACCTCAACCCTCCAATAAAGCATCACCAGCAGTTACGACGGATACTTGTATAACTACCAGATGTGGTCGTGTGTCAAAACCTCCGCAAAGCTTACGTGACTTTATTTGTAACAGGTGACTTTGATCATCTGGCTTACATCAAGACCGTGTGGTTTTATCTGTGATTTTTTTTTTAAAACAAGGAGATGTTGCTGTGAAAGACATTATGATTTAGCTTCATATATGTAAGCATAATGTATCATATTGAGCAACAACGTCTACGTAAAGATGAAATAGTATGCAGCGCAGGGCTAGGGTAGTGGTGTGGAGTTACATCTGCCTTGCTCACTAAAGTGGAGAACTTTGGTATATGGCACGCTACTGAATGCATACAAAACTACATTATGTTGTATATACCAGCGGCCGGGTTAGGTCCACCAACCAACCATTCTATGCAAATCTCTGAAAGACATACCGTTTGGGAGTGCGAACAGTAAATTTAGGCGGTTCAGATATTTTTTTCTGCGGTCGCGAAGTCTACGAAAAAACAACCAAGAGTTCGCACATCTTTCATAATTCACAAATGAATTATGATTTGGTGGAAAAGACATCATTCACTCATTTTGATTGAAAACATATTGGGAGTGCGTCATAGCTCTTGCGTATGTATGGGAGCTACTGCTGCACTCCCTCAACAAGGTAATAAATCCTGACGTTAGTCTGTTGGGCTATTTCGTAATATAACCGTTCTTATGTATTCACTGTTACTATGGTTGCTTTGAGCACGGTAAATTGAGGGAGCCCTTCAAATACCCCGATGACCGATTTGCTCCATAGCGTCTCCTTTTGTGTGTCTGAACTGTGCGCTCTCTATTTTAAAAATGCAAAGCGTTTGGTCTGGATCGCTGAGCTGATTATAGGCGAGTTAATATTGCTTGAAGCCGCATCACGTGATGGTGAATCGGCAGTTGACATCAGGGACGCGCCAATCGTTCCATACATAACATCAATGGAGGGCAATGGTGTGTTGTGCATGGCTGGCCGTCTGGGATCAAGGGTAATTGATTGGATGTTAGGTGAATGGTTGTTTACAAGTCGATGGAGAATATTTGCAGCAGTCCCCAGTCTGTGTCACCGGACATTGAGAATGTGACTGATAGTACACATCTAGGATAGCATACACAACAATGAATGTCACAATGAATGATTGTCAAACATTATAAAGTCTCTATATGGATACATGTGACCCACTATCATTATACTGTCTGGACATAGAATTTATGAATGTCCAGATTAAACACAAGTGATGCATTGCTTTGCTGTAATGCCACCCAGGTCTACACTTAACCTCCATTATCTGGAGATGACACACATCCGGTTACATACTCTTCACTTATTCTGTTTAACAAGAATCAAACACCTTGGATGAAGTTGCCCAAAGCCATATTTTGAGGATTAACTTCCGACGGTGAAATAAGCTGTACAATTATATTTAGAAATTATTTGGCATTGTATAACAAACCGAATACTTAATCTGTAAAGTCAATCTTTATTGGAATGGTGTTTCACCCAAATTTTGTCACAAGAAATAAAATCGTAGACCATAACTGCTTACAGGTAACTTTCAATTTTCCTAAAAACACTTGTAACAAGAAAGAAAATTCAGTAACAGACTGCCTCAAATGATAATTTTAAAATCAACATTTATCTAAGTAATATTTATGCTCGAACTTCAATTTCGTAAAGCATACCCTAACATTCAAGGTATAAATGACATCAAGCGTAGATAAAGGTGGAGTTAGTACACAACAATCATTCTGTGGTTATAGGAGTCTAGAAGAGATAAAAACCAATGTTGTTGATAATCAGGGAGTAATTAGACAACGATGGATCAGGTATTGAGGCGGAGGTGAAGACTCAATTGGGCTCTGTGTGTGCAGATTCTTGCGACTCCACTACCTATGATGGTTTTAAAACACACAACAAATTTCTCCGGGTACAACAACTCTCATTCATGTAGCCTTTCTTTCGATTGGAGTTCAGCAGGCAGGATAACAAGTTGCAGTGCGATCTCCTCGATCGCCCTGCATTGGTCATTACCTATGAGCATACACCATGTTGAAGCCCTCTTTACAAGGCATACTGATGTAGTGTAGATGAATATGAATTAGACAATTGAATTAAAAACCCTGTGTAACTGTTTTCACCTAACTGGTATGAAGCCCAAGAGCCATTTGTTATTTGAACTACATGCAAAGTCATTGTACATAAAGAAACTGTTGGGTGTCATGGTTGACAAGGCTAGGGCAGCTGTGACGGTCCTCTCTTGTATCACAACTACCTCTTTGTGATCCCCTCCACCACCTGTTCTCTCACTCCCCGTCCCAGCTAACATCAACCTAGACAACACGAGCCCAAGATGCCGCTCGAGCATTAATAATAAGTCTCCTCCTCCACCCAGCCCCCCGGGTTTTTTCGAAGAATGTATTTGCGAGTTTCATCGTAGATGAAGATGGCCAGAGAGAAGGGCATAGGGGCACACCACCAGGTCCACCTGTATAACATAGCACATAGGGCAATGGTGAGAGACAGAGGTTCAACCTAGCATCTATCCAAATAACAAACATCAAAACATTTTATGACACCTTATGGCTGAGACATTTTCAAGAATTGGAAAAGACATTCACAAGCATGTGAAAAAGGATTGAGAGTAGAGCTCACCTTAGTGGGTACATACGCAGACCCTTGTCAAGCCCTGGGCAGTAAGCCAGGAAGGCAGCCAGGGTGGTCTCAAAGAAGAGACCAAATGTCAGATGATGGTTCCTACAGACACATGAGTTGCATTAATACATGGACAATAGGGAGTACCTCGTAAACTCTCAAGTTTCACATCCTAACCATTTAATTAATAAAATGATGACACATTGTAATACATAATAGGTCGATGAAATCTGGAGGCTTTACTTGATCTTCAATGCAATAACAATGGGGTAGAGCATTGCTTATGGTACTTACATCATGCCCTGGTGAAGGATAGAGTTTCTACGGGTCTTGCAGATCATGAGATCAGCCCACTGCACGATGACAATGGACATGAAGAAGGCGGTGTGGCAGGTGTACTCCAACACCTTACGCTGAGCATATGTCTGAAACACAAACACGCATCATATACAGGTGCAAGCGCTCCCAATCTCTGTCTTAAGTTACCTAAACCTGTAGCTGACTGAACTGTATGCGACAAGCCTAAGGCAGGCAGCAGAATGTTGGCTGTTGCCTCAATAGTGCCTCAAATTGATTTCCCTGGTTATAATTATCATCATAACGTTACATGGACGTTATGATATTGCATGAATATTATGCTTCTAACCAGGTCACTGAGATATATGAGACAGCAAAACATAGAATACCACACAGACACAGATATAATTCAACCTTTAACCAAAGCCGCTTACTTCTGATGTTATACAACAATATTCAAGAGGTCAGCTTACCCATTCCTGGCCATGGGAATCCTCAAGATCATTGACTCCCTTGGAATCCCACCATTTACGAATACCCAGGAGCCTGGATGGCCAGAAGCCATTCTCAGCCATGATGACAAAGTAGACAAAGAAGCCAGCACTGGCCTGGATCATACCGATCTGACCATAAGCCATGCCAATGAGGCGGTGGTTGACCAGCTTGTCGTTGATGGGGTCACGGGGCAATCTCTTCATGATGTCACTCTCAGCCTGCTCGTAGGCAAGGGAGATGGCAGGCACCTGAAGGAAGACAAGTTATAATATATTACTGTCACTCATTAGGGGTGAGAAACATTCAACAGTTAGCTACACTAAGAATTATTAAGAAAGTTTTATGTCAAATCATGTCTATACTAAACCATCCTTACCAAATCAGTTCCCAAATCAATACAGAGGATGGTGATGGTTCCAAGAGGGAGGGGCACATCAGCAAGGATGAAGAGCAAGAAGGGAGAAATCTCAGGAATGTTACTGGTCAAGGTGTAAGCAATGGACTTCTTCAAGTTGTCAAAGATCAGACGACCTTCCTCAACACCGGTGACAATGGAGGCAAAGTTGTCATCAAGCAAGATCATGTCAGCGGCCTGCTTGCTCACGTCACTGCCAGCGATACCCATAGCCACACCTGACAAAAAGACAAAGGCAAAATCATAAGTAGGCAAACTACAATACTGACACATTGGATGAGTTACTATCACATGAGAAATATCATGTAAATACCAAGGATTCACAAAGACGTCCCATATTATCTACACGAATTACAAGAGATATATTGTACATCTGCCTGGTACCCACCGATATCAGCCTTCTTGAGAGCGGGTGAATCATTAACACCATCACCAGTGACAGCCACGATCTGTCCCTGGCGCTGGCAGCCCTCAACGATGATCAGCTTCTGCTGGGGTGATGTACGGGCAAACACTATCTCAGAGTGGTTTGACAGTACCTCGTCAATCTGGGCTGGGGTCATGTCACGGAGGTCGGAGCCGTGAATAACACAGGCATGGGCATCACGAGGGTTCACTTCACTGACAGGCATGCCCAGACGAGCAGCTATGTCCTCCACGGTCTCATTGCCTTCAGAGATGATCCCGACTCCCTTAGCGATGGCCTTGGCAGTGATGGGATGGTCACCAGTGACCATGATGACTTTAATACCAGCGCTACGGCATTTACCGACGGCATCAGGCACAGCAGCTCTGGGGGGGTCAATCATGGACATGAGACCAACAAAGCGGAGGCCAGTCAAGGGGAAGTTCTCCTCATCAGCATCAAAAGGATAGCCAGATGGGAACTGGTCAGCAGGCAGTATGAAGTCACAAAAACCTTCAAACAAACGCCAACAAAAGTTTAGTCTTTTCCTTAAATCACAGAACTCATTTCAAGCAGAATATCTTGCATGCATGCTTTACAGCATCAATTTTTCCGATTAGCCAACACAAATTGAGTTCAAAGTTGATACCATAGGATGCAAACAGGATGATTAGGCATTAAACGTCAGTGCATTGACTCACCAAGCACACGCTCTCCAAGACCACCGAGCTCAAGGTAAGCCTGGTTGAATGAATCCCTCCACTCATCATCAAGAGCTCTCTCTTCTCCATCGAGCAGGATGGTGGAGCAGCGGTCAAGGATGCGCTCGGGTGCTCCCTTCATGACGAGCACGTGGCGGGTCTCACCTTCGACGTCACACTCGTGAACAGACACCTGTATGACAAACAACCCTATTTACAGTCTCACCTGACAGGTTAATGATGCTTATGTGATAAGACCCCAAACAAGTCTGGAACGCCACCATAATCCACATTACTTATTGGCATTCATTTCCTCACAGGATCATTATATGAGTATTGAGGCACCAATCTTGTCCTAGAAAAGGATGAAATCAAATCAACAGAACTAACCTGGTACTTGTTGGTAGAGTTGAAGGGGATCTCACAGACTTTCTTGTTGTCAGAACGGAACTTGGATACATTGCCAATTGACAGCTGGACGCACTTAAGCAGGGCCGATTCGGAGGCATCACCATTGCACTCCCTGCACAAGACAGAAGTATTGAAATGACCCAGGCATAATCGATAAGGGTTTCTACTGCATAACATTCATGCAACAAAGCACCATGATACTAACAATGCTTATAACAAACCTCTTGAGCACAGGGACATTGTCCTGGCCAGTCTTGAACTCGGCCCGGTTACACAACATAGCAACCCGTGAGAGCGACATCCAGGTGGGAGAGTTACGGTCATAGGTAGCACCTGTCATCACACACACCATTCTAATCAACTCAACACCTCTTTACCAGCTAACAACAATGCTCATCACCTGTGTAACTTCTAAGGCATTATTTCGAAAACCTTATGTTGGTGAACTTTATCTGCATTCGAGCAGAGGATGAGAAGAGCACTTACTGGACTGGTCCTCGCTGGTGTCAGCCTCCACAATACGGTTATCAAACCACATGTGAGCCACGGTCATACGGTTCTGGGTTAGAGTACCCGTCTTGTCTGAGCAGATGGTTGATGTGGATCCCAGGGTCTCTACAGCCTCCAAGTTCTTCACCAGACAGTTCTTGCTGGCCATACGCTTGGCAGTCAGGGTCAAGCACACCTGAACGAGAAAGACCCGACTCATCAACAGGTGGGCAATAATCAACAGGTGGGCGTCATGCAGCTGCTCTATTGTATCTGCCATTTATATATATGATACCAACAAAGGGGATGAACCAGAATATTAACAAGCACTTACAGTGACAGTAGCCAGGAGTCCCTCCGGTACATTAGCCACAATGATACCAATCAAGAAGATGACAGCATCAAGCCAGTGATAGCCCAAGATGAAGGCAATGATGAAGAATGACACACCAAGGAACACAGCCACTCCAGTGATCAGATGGATGAAATGGGCAATCTCACGGGCAATGGGGGTCTCTCCCATCTCCAGACCAGAAGCCAAGTTGGCAATACGTCCCATGACGGTGCGGTCACCAGTCTGAATCACAATACCACGGCAGGTTCCTGCACACACAAAATGTGGGTGTTACAAAGAGGCTTTGTGTCACGGTGGTGTGAAAATTAACTTCATCAGGTTCCATTACACATGGAAACTAGGTTACAATAATAGCTCAACTCGGGTGTACAAACCAACTTACCCTCAACAGCGTTGGTGGAGAAGAAAGCCAAGTTCCTGGTCTCAAGAGGGTTCTCATGAGTGAAGTCAGCGGTTCTGCTCTGGGGCTCAGACTCTCCAGTCAGAGAGGAGTTGTCAACCTGAAAGACCAACACAACTACACTGATGAAAACTCCAATCCAGTCATTAAGTGCCTTAATACGCAGGTAATATTTAACATCTACATCAGTGTTATCCATTCAGTGTTTGTGAAGACATGGGAGGTTGGGTTTGTTACCTTGAAGCTGTGAGCCTGAATGACTCGAAGATCAGCAGGAACTCTGTCACCAAACTTCATTTCTACAATGTCGCCGAGGACAAGTTCTTCAGCGTGGACATTGAGTTTATCACCTCCACGGACCACAATGGCAAACTAAACCCAACCAACAACGCATGCATAAGATATCTTACAACAACCATAGAACAATATAGGATCCACAAATACACAGCTCTTTTTTTCAACAAGAATTAAAAGTTAATTATATTTCTCTAGTGTTCTCACATCTATATAAGTTAAATGCAATTAGATGAAGTTATATATTGGTAAATTAAACCACCACATTTTATGAATTTTAATTAACTCATTTTTAATGTGGCAAAGAAAAACTAGTGACCCAGAAGCATGGCCAACTTGGTACAGCCAATACCCATTTTCCACTCCCTTGATGAAATAAAAACAGCATTACCCATCAAACATTAACATAAGATATGAAGTGATAAACAGCAAAATTAACATGTCAATTTAGCCAAATATTGTGCAAAAAATCATATGTTCAATAAGTAGATAGTAAATATTGTAAAGGGAATAAGTTTTAGGGAAAAGAAATATATCTTACTTGATGAAATATCATATATTAAAAGACTGAAGTATTAAAGAAGGAGGAAATGTCTTTCGAATCGACACAAGACCTGGGGCACCAAATTTTTAAAGGACTCCATGATTTTGGAGCTCTTAGCTTCTTGGTAGTAAGAGAAGATGCCTGTTACTGCCACTACAAAGACTAAGATCATGCCCAGGTAGAGCTGACCGGGCAGAAGGCAGCGGTTAACACACACATGAAAGAGAGTGTTAGTCTATGAGGTCTACGATCATGTAAGATCACAGAGCAGAGCCTGGGGCAGGAGAAGATTTGAATGGATTATATGACCACCCAAAACCAATAGCTGTCTCTGCAGGAAGAGCAATCGAAGAGTGCCAAGGCATACTGAGGTAATATAAATAATGATGCATTATTGTACAGCTGCTCTGCTCACTAAGTGGTGAAACACAACATGGGAGATTCCATGGTTGGTGCCACTCTAACAACCTCACCATGCTACAATGAAAACAATATAGTTGTTCGCAAATGGGAGTCTAGCATGTGGCATGTTAGTTTCACATACATGAATGACCAATAAGGCACAACAGTCATGCACTGGCGATTATAGGTAGCATCTTTGTAAAATCATCTGGTGCAGGTAGGGATGGTACATATGGGAAGGAAACACAGTTGGGAGATGGATGGACCGTCACCGACGATAAAACTTGACTGGATTCCAGCTGTTAGTGATGACCAGATATTACATAGCACCATCAGATCACTTTGCACGTTTGGTTTACCTTTGATAAGCTTGAAATTAACCAGCGATTCATTGAATTAAGTAGACCTGCCCAAGACCGAATTTTTCAATTGTTAGTGTAGGTAAAACATTGTAAATAAACAAGTTACTGCAGGAATGTTACAGGAAATTGAGGGCAATAAATTGTATTAGTTAGTGCAAAGTGTACAACCACCATAAATAAAGAGACTAAAAAACTCTACATCAACAATAATCGTAAAGCACACCAAGGCACACAGCAACAACCAGAAACTCGCAGCTTTGAGCCTACTGCCACGCCACAATAAACAGTCACCTACCTGCGGAATCAAACCCTTGAAAGATTCCATAATTTTGGAACTTTTGGCTTCTTGGTAATAAGAGAAACAGCCAGTGACGACGACAACAGCGGTCAATACAATACCCAGATACAACTGAATCGCCATGCATTGAACCCGACACAAAAAAGCAGATAAAAAAGCACAATTAGTCAAGCGTCTATTTGTCAAAGCCAACTTGGACTACTTGGGTTGGTAATTCCACAACACCTCATGTAGTATAGGCCCTGAAATGGGGGTGGGAATTGAGGGATGCAAAGCACCTGCAAAAAATGGTAAATTGATCCAACTTAATCATTAAAGCTGCGTGCCTAGAATTAAAATCATTTAGTAGTGCAAATTATCTAACTTGGAATACACAACAAGTTGGACACATCTATTCAGCAATAACTACTTTCAAACATCCACCCTTAACAGCTGCTTAATAGCGTATGTCAACTGATGTGTATTCCATGAAACTACCTCTAGCGAAGTTAAATAATGAAAGCAGGGTGCAGACTGTTATGCTGGATGACATCATCATTCTACCCATGAGCTGCTGTTATTATAAGCGACACCATCTGCAATAAATTCCACCACCAACCTCCACACACTGACTATTGTCTGAGGGACCCATGATCCGCCCCCAATAAGCCAGAGGGTGGAGTCAAGCAGGGCTACTACATGCCACCCACAAGCACCTTTGCGAGAGCTAGCTAGCTTCTCTTACTAGGCACCAACCTGAGGTACAAGGTTCTTAAACGATTCCATGATCTTGGAGCTTTTGGCTTCTTGGTAATAAGAGAAGCAGCCTGTCACTACCACAACACCCGTCAACACAATACCCAGGTACAGCTGTAAACCAGATGGCATACAACGTGAAATAGCACGACCACACCCCCCAGGCATCAATCATGTATTCAAGTACAAATACATCAGACCAATCCAACACACATGAATCCCAACAAAATTATTCAATATTATATTATAGTGATCATCTATAGAACTTTCATAAATAACTTAAAATTACAAAAATTGCATGAGCAAACTTAGGAAGTTTTGATGAAATTAACTTTTAAGAAACTCAAAATGAAAAACATGCTTATGAATGTTAAGGAGTGGGTGTGAAAACATGAAGGCTGAATACCGACACTGGTATCATTAACAACAGCATCAGTTCCTTCTAACAACTTGCTGTCTTTTCAAACAGCTTCACAACCAACAGTGATAATCATCAACTTCACATAGTAATTAAAGCTTTATCAATGAATCTGCAACTCTTAACAAAGAAACATGAATGGAAAATTCTCATAATTTAACTGATATTACACAAAGTTTAAATCTTTTAGCAATTTGGAGCCATTACCCAAGCAAATGGTGGATAGTATTCAAGAAAAGCATATAATGTATTGTTCTCATTTCCAATAGCACTTAGTGCAATTATGCATCAGATTCTTGCAAAAAAACTCACATTGTCTCCAGGGGGGTCTTCAGCAGTAGTGGCTTGGATAGAGTAAGCCACGAAACAAAGGATAGCTCCAATCCACAGCAGTAGAGAGAAACCACCAAAGAGCTGCTTGCAGAACTTGACCCACTCAGGAGTAGTTTTAGGTGGACTCAGCTGGTTGGGTCCGTCCCTCTCCAGGATCTGTTTGGCACGATCTACCGTGTGGCCCTGTCATCAAAGCCATTACACCATACAGATCACACATTATCTAATGACTGAAATCCATTACATAAATCTTGATTGTTAAAAATTCAAAAAATGAGAAACAGTAGACCAACAAATGTAGATTATAATGAGCAAGACAGGGCGTGATAAAGGACCTACCCTAACAGGGTCAGCACCAAGACGTGCATACAGCTCTTCCAAGGGAACCTTATGTTCATCCTGTTACACAACATTAACAAAACGGTACATTTTCTTAACCTCATACCAGTCATAAAGATTGAATGGGATTATTCAGTCAGGTTGTTGGGCTATGTTGACAGCTATGAGACACTGACCATGTCCAGCTCCTGCTTCAGGTCATCCAACTCGGCCTTTTTGTCCTTCTTATTCTTCTTCTTTTTCCCTTTGGCCATATCCACGCCATCTTCCCCTTTGGGCTGCACCGCATAGCGGTAGCTGTCTGCCCTAGATTCGTCCTGCACACAACAACCAATGCAAGTTGACATAATTTACAGGGGAGCATGGGATATGTAGGGTCAGTTCCTAATATATATCAGAAGTTTGGGTGAATAGAGGTTGTATTAATGGACACTGCTAGGGGAGCTGGTGTCATGTGTCGGCACAACAGGCACTGAAAACCTCCCAAGATTCCTGGTAAATCTGTTTCATAAAATATGTGAACAGTGGTGGTTTTTCAGGATAATTCAAAATGACTTTGCAATGGCTTCACTGACTACACAGAAGAGACTCATCATGTTTGTAGACTTTGTACTAGGATAATGTGTAGATAAGGGTGCTGCCATTGACACAATCGGCCTAGCAATAAATGATGTTCACTTTAGCAGGGACGAATATGGATCAGTCCTAGACCACTTCGCAGTACACTGAACACTTTGAGATTATCAGCCAGGGATGGAAGTGACCACAATCACATCATCATATTCCAGTACATGTCTGCTAAGGTTGTTTTTTTCAGTGAGGGGTACATCAAGAGATAAGCCACATCAGTCACAGCCACTTAAGGCTTTGAGTGCTGTTAAGTTTATCTAAATGTGGAAGCAGAAGAATGCATCCCAGGATAATCATTCAATGCAGTATCCAATGTGCATTGGATACCCATTGAAACAGCCAACCTTAACACTCGAGTGAATTCTACCATATACACTGTAACCAGCTCTCCAGCTGTTCAAGTGGTTGGAATGGTATACCACAGGTGATAAGGGACTTGTTATCAGTCATGCAGTATATGTGATATCTAGCATGATACCACACATCAGCTGGTGTGTATGCACCAGACTTACCAGTGGACCATACCACGTGTCAAACACTTCTGCTATACAAATGCCACAGTGCCCACCGGTAATGAAAAGCCCATAAACGATTCCCATTGTAATTACAACCAGGGACTTCCTTTCCATCCATGACACCAGCTTTGATTTGCTACCCAACCAGTCAATAAATTTTGAGCACGTGTCTTAAATGGAAAAGCTTAGGATTGAGAGCAGTTGTGTGAGATCAATACTGTATTGATCTGGACTGGAAGGCATGGTGGCAGGAGAATGTGATTGGCATGAACACCTGGGGTCTCGCCTCACCCACTCCAACATTCATCTATCTGCACTAGTCATTTAATTAATGAACCTGATACAGATTTGCTGTCCATGGGGCAGCTTTAGCCTAATGGCTGAGGACTGGGTGTCTGTCCTATTGGCAGACTGGGGCAGTGTAGGTGGAAGGTGATGGATTAGATGTGTGCAAGTACAAGCATGTTCACTGGGATGGTGTGATTAACTCTCATTGCCCAGACCACAAGCTTGAAATGCAGCCATCTTATGCCTCCCTGTCCTGGGTTCTGTAGAATCTGGCCAGTCATTTACTGGTGAATAACAGCTATACCATATTATGCTTAAAAGGGGTTGGCTCTATACAGCCCTGGGGTCCCTTTCACAACACCACATGCTACATAGATCTTTACAGAATCATGTTAATACCAGTGAGACTTGTGCTGTGTGAGAAACAATCCCCTCAAGAGACACACGATAGCTGGGTGGAGTAATATGCCCCCCAAGGAAACAGCCCTCCAACTTGTTAAGACTGGATTATTGATCTACATAGGAAGGAACAGGCCTGAGAAGATCCATGCCTCGACTGCTATGAACATTTGGGTCATAATAAATCATTTGATTTCTTAAAAGGCATCCTTTAATTTGTATTACATTGTGACTACTTCTGAGATAAGGAATGAATGAATGAATCATAGATGCTGGATACCATGTTCATTAACTCATCGACTCGAGCGTTTCTGTAACGATGGACGCTCTGTTACATTCGATTTGATCCCTTCGAATCAGGACACGGTCTTTCCAGGGGAAAGACATCTCGATTTAATAATGCATATTCAAATACACAACAATACACAAATCTATCAATGTATATCAAGTCCGGTGAATGAACAAGTCTCAACACCTCCGCAAGGGGCGATGACTATTGAGATTTTCCCCCAGCGTATCGCAAATACACAAAAGCGGTAGAGCACACCGAACAGATTATCGCCCGCTTCGACCTCTGAAGGACAGACGATGCTGTTGATAATAATGTAGGCGATATTCACAATCTCAGCTATGCCCAACTCGATCACATATGTCCACTTATAAATAATCCATAAACCGAGCGAATCTAAGAAATAACTGGTATATTTCACCCACCTTCGACATAGTAGACCTGATACTTATATGTCGTCCAGAGGAAATGACTCGTATGTCTGTGGTTGGCCTAGTTTCTACCTGAGTGACGCGAGACCGAAGCTCCAACCCCGACTTATCACACTGCTTGCGCCTTTAACAGCAGCTCGCAGCCTCGATTTGGTCATTGGACTACGAACTCTGCTGTGTGAGGACAGACGGCTTGGGGGTGAGGGAGAGGTGGGGGTGGGGGGAGTTAATTCTGTAACTAGTGAGTGCTGGTAGTGAGGGGGTGAAAGTGATAGAGTGGGGGTGGGGGGTATACTAGTGGCCGTCAGCAGGCTGACATTCAGATGGAAAGAATACTGGTGACCCGTGTGTAAAGGACATACAAGGTTATTTAATAAGGCTCGCATGTCAACCTATGTATGGCTAATCAGGCATACAGGTAAGACAAACATGGGGGCAATAGCTCAGGTACAACACCAGCTGCATCGATACACCACAATCTACATAAGAAGCAGACCATAGAACGACTGCGCCACTGTTACCACAACTAATGGTCGATGCATGGAGTAATAATTACTCCAAGATCGATGTGATGAGTAACAAATATCTTAAATTAATAAAGTGAAGCGACATGGTCTTATTGATGAGTATCTGACAGAGCAAATAAACTATGATCCAGTTACCCCGACTACTGAATGGCAAGCAACTTCAAACATTATATCGACCATGAAACATCGTCAGTATGAACCGTTGTTTCCACTACAACTAGTACAAGGGGAACCAGTGATCTGTTGGAAACCCACGAGTTTACTGGTTAACCAGTTACAGGCTCGCCCGCACGATGTTCGGGTACAAGAAGCTCACTTCAACGCCGGACTATTACTCGGGTCTGTTTCTGACACCTCACCAAACCCAAGTCGATCGCCGCACCAATGAACGGGGCTTCACATGGGTTTGTTAGTATAATTATTACACAGCTTGATTCCCACTTTCCCATGAAGCCCTTTTCTGCGAGTACACAGAGCGTGGGGATTCCATGGGATATATAAACTCGATTCGAACTCGTGCTTATACAGCTGCACACAGTGTTGTCAGGACACATGAGGTTTTCGAATGCTCGCATTGACAAACAGTAACGAAAGTGGTTAAAGATGCATCGACATGGCTCAAGACAGAGCCAGATGATCCGACATGTTTACTCAATTTGTCCCATGGAAAGACAATATCACCACTGACGCATCGACGAGTGGTGGAAAATCCCACAGGCCATGGTCTAAAGGGCCTGGATGGAATGTTAAAGCATTTAATGGGGAGGAGTAAAGCGCAGAAAGTAGCTAGCGATTATACAAGACCAAATAGCCTTTTGACTGTCAAACACGCCGAGGTAGCGTGCTCGCTGAACGTCATAATCCCGAGAACGAGGTCAGAGAGTGCCACCACAACCCATTCAGCGTTGGCCCTTGCAAGCTATACTTTCGCGGCAATACGCGTCATACATCCTGATCAGAATCAGGATATTACGAGAATTAACGAGTAGCCAAGTGGCACTATGAAGGCGGGTCCAACCGACCAACCATACGAAAATAACTGTATCGATAGTAACCGTGTTGAGACAGCCGATCTGATATCTGGCGATCAGATACGCCCACAGAGGCGACGTTCGTTCCATGAGAAATTACACCCATACTGTGCCATAAACATTGCAAAAGGAATGGTCTAAGTAAATGTGAATGCGATTACAGATTCGCTAGAAAGTTCGATATCGTAAGCTGTAAACAACTAGTCGGAACATGTACCACTCGCGAATATATATATATATATATATATATATATATATATATATATATATATATATATATATATATATATATATATATATATATATATATATATATATATATATATATCCACATACAATAAATACCATCGACCATATGGCATCACTTTTTATTCAATGCATCATATAAGACCCTTTGTGTGGACATGTGCATATTTAGAAACTCTCAAGATTCCTTGTGTTTATCGTGCGAGTTAAGTATATGTTGCGAGTTTATCTTCTACCGCTGTCGAGTCCGCTACCAATCGCAATGGTGGTTAGGATTCTATGGCCGCATCGGTGCACACCATAAGTTACTCGCCAGATCACCCTTTACAATCACATTAAATCCTCCCACAACCCCCAATCAACACCACGCAATCGCAAGCCCCGGAAAACTAGTACCATGGGTACCTAGATCTACTGCCTTTATTGATCTAACAGAATAGCGCTTCCCGCTTCATTGCCTGGGAGGCAGTCGCGACTGGAACCAAGGCAATGAAGCCAGCATATCCTATCAATACCACACGGCAGCAGCAAAACCCATTTTCTTCCTCGTTCTTGTAACTCATTAGCATATTGTGACCTTTTGAGAAGCAACGCCTTATCCAAAGCATTCCAGCCATCAATCTACGCTCACAGCGAAGCCCTACACAATTCTAGCTTTGTGGACTGGTTGACTACGGGGCTGTTGGTTCTCATGATCCATACACCAACTGATCCTTGCCCAGTTGCATAACTTACCAAGCTCGGAGAGAAATTCTCAGTAACAATATTATCCCAACCAACAGTATTATCCCAACCAGAGGTTGTTATCGGCTCTACCCATCTTTCGGATTCTGAGAATAACTCCAGGACTAGGTCAGTATGCAGCAGCTTCGCGTTGGTGATCGCAGGGGCAGCCAGCAAAGGTGGGAGGGGATGTCATTATCGTTGCAATGCTGCTAAACCAGTGTAAACTGAGGCAATTATTCACTGCACTGAATTGGCCCATCCTTTCTGTCTAAACGAATGACCTAATGATGCTGGTATTGACACCAGCATACACACTGCAGAGAATGACCCTCAGTTGTATTGGCTCAGAGACACCCCTCACAACAACATTCTGCATGCAAGAGTTGATTCAACATTATTGGCCTGAGAATAACAAGAGCCAGTCACAAAATAGATGCCACTTCCATAATTCATGTGAGATAGGATGTCGTGAGCTATTTCCTCTATATTTACTGCAACTAGAGAATACCAAGCCTTGATCAACTGCAATGAATCGTATTAAAACACTGAAAAGAGAGATCATGAAGGAATAAACAATGATTCAGGGACCATATAGCAAGCATTTTATATATTTATCTATGGATAAGGTCTAATTCAAAGTCAACTGAGTAGCCATAATTCATCATCCTAGTCCCTTAGACAGCTGAAACATGATAGAATACGCCCTCCAAAATTAACAGTTAGTTAAAGGGTATACCTTAATGCCCATCAGTGAATTTGTGTACAGACATTTTATCCAGACCTAAGCTATGCCATTTTTATCTTGATCAAATGATAATCTCCACTATGTGGCTGCAAAAATGACTCATGAGTAACCTTATGAACAACATGTATCAAAATACAAGTTGACCTTAACCAATGTTAAGCTTTGCTCTCTGGTACCTAGATTATACATCATTGAACATGCAGCCTTCATCATCTTAGTGACCTCAGTTTTGTCATTGTAATCATAATTGGTTTAGTGACTGTAAAGATAGGAGGTAGAGCTGAGATGGGAGGGGTTTTAATGAGGAGAATATACCAAGTACTAAATACTGGCAATACAAAAATAATGCAAATATACAATGTGGTTAGTGTTTCACAGCTGCATAAATGTAAATCAGTATTCACTAGATACCTTGATTCTCAATAGATTAAAGCAAATTCAAATAATTAATCTCAGTGTATCCAGGTCTGTCATGACACAGCAACAACAAAGAATAAATAAGGAATGAGTTTAAGTTACTTATTTTAATAGCACATATTTCAATACTGAGTTTCTTTTTCAGGGATACATCCAACAGGTTTGTTCTTAAATCAAAGCAGATACCCCAATATGGTGCCGTTATAAAAACTGAATTGCCTTGATGAAATCAGCTCATAGATCAATCAATAGCCGACGCACACGAATAAGATAGTCGGGTTTGGAATGCAGCTGCACAGTATTTTATCCAGGGTCAAGGCCATACATTTTTTCCCCTCTAAATTTTTATAATAAACGAAATACATGCTTATGTATGCACCACGTAAGGGAAATTTATCACCAATGACATTTGTCCTCCATCGGATGACATTTGCAATATTGCCGTAACATAAAAAAAATTCATTGACTTAATGGTTTGTTGAGAAACATAACCCACCAGCCCACCACGCCGTCGAGCAGGCACCGGCGTCTGATAAACGATATTCACGGACAAAACACTATATGGCATTAGAACCGATAATCTGACGATAAAAAAATAATACGTAGCACACAGCGAAATGTTCTTCAAATACATGAATATAACTTTCAAGCAATTTCAGCAAGTTCCATTCATAATGTTGTAAACATGTATCACACACTAACCTCCTTGTCCTTCTTCGTCGATGCCATTTTGGATAAGAGGCGTGGCTACAGTCAGGATGTTGCCTCTATTACAATGACGTCATAACAAATTTACGTGACGTAACTAGAGCTGCATCAGCAAGCAGTCGACCTGAATATTCCATACAGAGTAACCGTCCTTGAATCTTCATGGCGTGATTCGGCCAGCTCAACATATCTACAAGCATGAGTCAGATGTGGAAACCCATCTTCCTCGATGTTGAAGATATTGACATTGTCTCAATTATATGTTAATTTGATAGTTGTGTCTTTCAAAAAATAAAAATCAACGTTGGTATAGTCTTCCTCCATTAATTGGAAGAGTAATGTTGATGCAGAATTTACCGATAACAAGTCGCTATCACCACCTCAATACCCAACAATTAACAGGAGGGACGCGTTTAATAATCACACGTACGCTAATCGAGAGCTGCATCGAGGGCGTCCAGTGCTCTACACATTAACAATGCGAGGTCCTCATGATCTCGTGGTGATCCTTGTTTCGCACAGACAAATGATTGAAAATGCAAGACTCGTTGTAACAACATATCATTGATGCGCTATATAGCTATTGGTAGGTAAAATAGCCACTTTCGTCAACAAAATTACTAAGTAACTTGACTCAATAAAAGCCGCCGCTTGATAGGTTCGATAGGTGTTACGTTATGATTATGCCCTGTTAATTAAATGTACGGTGATACATTATGATTGACCCCTATTAATTAAATGTAGCCAAATAACAATTATCCGGTACTGAATGTCTGTCTGTTGATTTGTTTGTTGCCGAACCACCGCAAACGTTGCCCAGTTTGCTAAAACGCTATACATTGAAGAACAAAACTAGTTTCTCTCAGATCCAATACATTCAAGGATTAGGGATCAATTATAACGGAACCCCACTTGCAACCATCGACCGGAGAAGCCCGATGATGATTACCGAACGCATGTGGCTGCATGCTTAATGTTATAGAGACCAATGCAATCCCTAAGATATACAAATAATCAATAACTTAATCAATTGGATAATATACAATACTGTCAAATAATAAAACCATTATGTTGTTAGTTAATTGTTACCTCGTTTAACCTTTTTGAACCATTGCGAATATAGGAAGCACGCAGGAATCGATAGTTACAACCATGTATGCTCTCGTTGGAAATTTCTAATTAAGCGAATCATTTATATAACCTTATCAGCTCTAGAAATACCACTGACCTCAACCGAGCTTATTAACTTAGATTTGCCTTTTTTCCAGTGTAAAAAAAATATTTGGAAATGTCCCCAGATTCACCAAAACATCTCATTCATCCCTGAAAATTTCATCCCACCCGCATTTAAACTTGCTAAATGATGCTTGGTTTTTAAATGTATTTCCAATTGATCCTTCAAAATAATTCCAGATCAACAACTACATTTGGATCTTCCTCGAAAGAAAGTGAACTAAGTCACTTCTGTTCACACAAGCCTTGTCCTCTATATAAATCTTGAACTTAACCTGTCTTCTCCGGAAGTTCACCAAACTGCGCCAATAACTGTTTGTAATATCTCGGCAAGAAAATAATCACGTACGGGGGGGGGTGAAATTATTCTCATGTGATGATAAGTAAGGCTATGCCGCCGGTTTTTTTAGTGGGGGTGGGGGTATTTTGGTGTATGAGTGAGTCGATATTTTTATCCGGAAGGGTCCTGTGTCCCTTCATTAGGAAGATGTGACCTGCATCTTTTCCCTCACAATCCATCAGGTGTCACCCTACCTCCCCACGTATACCTCCAAGCTTTCCCGCCCCACCCCAGTTATGCCCATCCCGTTTCTTTCTGCAACCAAATGCCCCAGAGCCCTTACCCTTGTGGATTGCTCTCACTAAATTTGTTTCTATCCAATGTTTCCATAACATTCCGTGTTGTATAGTATTGCACGTTGATAGTTCCTTTGCTCTTACTATAGTTACTGAATCTATTTCTTCCCTCATTGCACTAGATTTCATGTATGACTATCCCCTGTGTCATGTAATTACCTGATTACCAGTGGCGCGCTCCTTTGTATGATGTAATACTCTTATAATTACTATTAAAACAAAGTTTAGATATTCGCCCAAAGAAATGTTTCTTTGTTTATGCACCTTTGAACGACAAAGCTATTGCCAAGTATACAAAAGGGTCGGTATTATATATTTGTGTAACTGTCAAATGTAGATGCTCATGGGTAGACACTAACGTTTATCCGCTTGACAGGGATATCATGTGGCTCTGTTTGTGGGCCATGTTTAAGTAACTTTTCCGAAAATACAAGTGAACCACGAGCCCTATAGTAAATAACACTCGTGTACATTTCAACTGCCAGTTAGGCCCGTTAGGCGTGGGGGGGTCGTTTCACAATGCCAGTTAGGCTGTTAGGCGTGGAAAGGTCGTTTCACTGGTTTACCGCGGGAACATTCATGTTTCGGATACCTAAATTTTGCACCTTCGTATCAGAACCCCTGGAGTCAGGGATGTTGATCGTGCATATGACTTCCATCATACACCAACAAAATGTGACCAAATGCAGCACTTTGTAATATAATTACCCCTACCTCCCCACATCCTAGATACAGAAGCACAGATGTTTGGCCGCGAATCTTTGAGCTATTCCTACATTAGAATTTGGAGTTGTAGGGGCTAAAGAGCAATGTTTTCCTCGCGTCAGAATGGTCCCACAAAGCCATATTATGTGTATGAATCACGTGCTATGAATGAGATGAGTTTTGCTGATTCAGATAGGCTTTAATAATGCTACACTGGTTGTGCTTGTGCGGTAACGTAGCATAAGTTTCGCAAGCATTAGTTTATCTCGTGACCGGAAAAAAGGGTTATATTTTGTGGCTGTCAATGCGTTGTTAGTGCATTAGCGATGTTGTTTTTCGTCCTTGCGTTAGAGCACGCATTGTTGTCGTGTGATTCTACAGCTGTCAAAAGACATCAAAGACTTCCCTGAAATTTGTGGACTTGGTTGGGGAAGATAGGCTTTCTAGCTGTGCGGCTCTTTTTCGTTGTTGCATGTGAAATGGTTTTTGTGACCTGAGGAACACTTGACATGTCCATCTGGCATGCATTGAGTTTTTTGGGGGTCTGGAAAGGTAATCTGCTGGCCCTCTATGCTCACAGCTGTTCTCTCTTTATCAATGTAGTATCAATCATCATCCCCAGCCAAGTCCACAACACCTGTGTGGCAAACTGGAAAAGGGCGTTTCTCGCTAACACTACAAGCACTGATATGTTGTAATTATAGCAGGGGATTCCACTGTCCTTCAGGTAACTATTCAGCCGGGGTGCATTCCACTTGGAGATTGCGATAACATGTTGTAGATTTTAATACGTTCGAACACGCTTATGACGAATGACCCTTGTTCCGGTCAGAAGCGCTTTGCACGACAGTGGAATTCCTGGCAGGTGTTTAAGTAACTAGAGCTTGTAAAGAGGCCAATTCCCAGCTTGTCTTCTGTAGTACATGTAACAACAACATTTTAATCTCTTTGATCCAGAGCAATCCCCCTCAGTAACATCGAATTGACACTAATAGCAGGTGTCTACTATCCAATTACAATGGACGTTGGAATTGTCCCAGCTTGCTTATCCCAGACATGAAACAACAAGAAACAACAATCTATACGGGCTGTTACGATCTCCTGCGCATCGGCTTCTGCGCAGGCTGGGATTCGCCTCTGCAACACTCTGGTCGCTTTGGGGCAAATTCGGGCCATTACGCGAGGAAATATTATTTCGAAATGTCATCTCTTAAATATTACAAAAACATTTTCTGTTGTGTGTGATTAGAATAATAATTATCATTTTATTATGGAAAACCGTTTTATAGGCCCAATATGAGGCATTTATCGAAAAAAAGCAGTTCCGCGGACGTTTAATGGCCGTCAAGCGTTTCTAAAAATGGCGGCAGTCAGATGTGAAGACGAATTTGTTAACGAAAATCGACTGAAAAAAGCACTAGAAAGTTACACGCCGGGATTGGAAATGACAAACAAGCAGCGAGAGTGTTTGTAGAAGTTGTTCTTGGGAAACGACTTTGTTGCTAATCTACCAACGGGGTATGGGAAAAGCCTGATATACCATTTGCTCCCAGATTTGCTGCTCCCCCCTGCCCCCCGATGGGAGTTCACATGTATTATGGAAAAATAAAAAGACACAAAGCCAAACTTGAACGGCTAATGTTAGAATAGGATTTGCCAAAATTCAATACTTGTCCATTTCAATCTCGTAAACTCTAGCTTTGCGTTTTGGGCATATACTGCTTGTGGAGTAGGTCTCTGAACTTGGAGTATAACAGGTCATGACCCCCTCCATTATATGACCCCTGTGTAATTTAAATTACTGCCAATACTGGGCCCTTTTTTTTAACAATTTATATCCGCTCATATGCTTTTCAAGACCTTGCAGTGATAAAAGATTCATTCATTGTCTCGCTTTGCCAAAAATACAAGGACAAAAATGATAAAAAAAACCAGCTCTTTCCAACAAGAAATAACTTGATAGTCGTTTGGCTATTGGCAACTTCAATGACTGAAGGAAATATCGAGTTACATATTACATGATGATTTGATTTATTCGTCCTTGACCTTAGAATGTTGATGACCCGCTCAAAATGGCAGAACGAAGCAGCGTGACAGAATTATCTTTATCCAAATGGCAAATAGCTGCCGCCGCAGCTGCAGCTGGAGTGTCTGTGGTTGGCATCGGTGGATATTGTTATTATCGAAGTCGAAAACCGAAGGGATCAAAGACCACAACGAGTAAAATTGAAAAGGCAGAATCCAAGACAACCAAGGCAGCTGAAGTTGACAGCGAGAATTTGGTAGAAATGTTGGCGTATTTTGGAATTAGCACAGTCGTGCGATTAAATTCAAGATTAGCTACTTCCTCTCTTTGAATGATTGTACTTCAAATTCATCACATTGGTAGTTTCACTTTCTGTGAATGTCATGGCTCTAAACCGAAAGTAAAGATGAGCGATAATCAGTTAATTAGCGAAACAATTCAAGCAACTTTGTGACGTCGATGGAACTTAAAGAGGGTTTCAGTCTATATCAGTTTCTGAAAATAGATCCATCACCATTGCGCACTTCGTCTCATTTTTGTGATGTGTGGTCATGGATACAAAGACTAAAATTCGATTATGGTGATTCTATCCTTGACATCTGATTTCGTGTGACAGACCAATTCATAATAGACCCCTTCGGAGTCTCGCTAGCGAGGCGCTTCCGGTCTCGGGTCAAAGGTCAATTCGGGAAAACTTTTCATGTACTCGATGTGGATGCGTGTGTTTTGCTGCAAAAGTTGTGATATTTCGTGCCTTTCCAGCGTGTTTATTTCTGCTTTAATTTGCTATTTGTGGTGAATGCGACTCGGTATGGCTTCAGAAAGAAAAGCAAGGTTATTTCACAATGAATTAAAGATTTATTAACATTGATGCGCACACTTTTGTTGTAACAGCATGAGAACACAACAGTGTATACAGAGATTACAGTATTATTTTCACCGACGCTAAATTTATCACTTGCAAGAAGGTAAATTCCTTCTTGAGCAATTATAATTAATAACGTAGATCTATCTAGCCCTCCTATTAGATAAACATTTACTTCACAAGTGGGGGATGTAAGTTGCAGATTGTTGCACAAATAACAAGAATGTCATCAATGAGAGGCACAAGTGAGATGTGTTGGACTTCTTGTAGTCGGACCACGTGTAGGCTTGCAGCTTTAGGTTGCATGGTTTCTCAATGAAAATTTCAGAACAATCAATGGTGCATGTGAGCGTTGGGTACTTCTCTGATAGTGATGACGGTAAAGCTTACCTTACATCTTTGAGTTCTAAATATTGAAAAAGGTCAAAGAAACTCTGCCTGGACGGAAAGCCTGTGTTCTGCGATACTTTAACGTCGGTTGACAACAATTTGGATGTAATTTTTGATCTCTTGGTTTTGTCTTCAAACTTCTTCTTGGATTGCACCTCCTTCGCTTCCTCTAACTGTGACCGCAGTTGCATCACCACTTTTTGCTTTTTCAGACATCCAATGCACCTACAATTTTCTTGACAATTGCACGTGAAGGTGTAGGAATGATCTGCATTCACTACAGGCTCAACATTGTTCACACACAATTTCATACCTCTGAGTTCAGAACATTCAACTGGCAAACACGGAAGGATAATTTCACGCACGTTGGCAGTTGTATCTATTGTATCTTTCGGTGGAGGGTGGCGCATTTTGAGTTCTGGGGCCGTATCCATAAAAAATCTTAACTTGAGTCGTCTTAAGTAGGAAAAGGTGCAAAGTGAAAGGGTGCGGGCAAGTGCAACCAGCCGACCCATAATTACATTGATGGCTTTCACAAAAGGTTTTCTTCCAACGAGTAAGTCGATAATTGCTGTTGCACAACCAACTATCGCGCAAATTCGACCCATTTTCTAATTATGGTTGATCACTTGACTTGCGTACAAGGCACACCAGACGTGGAGTTGGAGTGGAATGATTTTGTGTTATTTGGTGCCGATTATATACTCTCAGCTTGTAGGCCAGAGCGTCTCAATGAACATTAAAGGACTGCGTTACGCTGTATGTAAAAGTATATTTCATTGTACAGTTTGCAAGTTGTTACGTCTTTAACCGCAGCTGTAACAGCATTTGGATCTTTATTTTGAGGTGGTACGTCAAAGTGACGCAAGTCTTTATGCCAGTACGGGATCAGGAATGGTTTTGACGTTCAACATATAAGCTTTCAAGACTTGTGATCAACTCAATGTGATGCGAACCAGACGGCCAGGACTGGAGGAGCAACGGTTTTGACGTTTAACATATTAGTTTTCAAGACCTCAGGTGATTGACTCAAAACGCTCAGTTTTTTAATTCAAAACAGCTTTATTTGAAAGGCTGGAGATCAAGTAAACTTTGTGAATATTGTTACATGCATCTTAATTATGTACATGTATTAGTTAATTACCTAATTACATAGAAAAATTAGAAGTCAACGATCGCGGACGCTGCCTGCCTCGCGGACTCGCAATGCGCGGCGCTCGCACTAGGCAAGAGTTTTCCCGAATTCATCTTTGACCCCACACATCGGCGCATGCGCAGTCGGAACTCCGAAGGGGTCTATTGAAAATTTCATGAACATTGCAGTCAAGTTGTGGCTGCAAAGTGGAGGCACCGTTTTCTCTGTACATTGTGTATAACAGCCTGATGATAATGTTGAAAATTCATCAGCCTAGTATTTGGTTCGGTAATATTTTCCGCTCATAATAGAAGAAGCCATTATCTAGTTGCTGCGTAAAATGTATTTGTGTGGAAACAGAACGATCCCTGATTGCCTTACATATTGTTTTTCAATATCAGAGGATGCTGCTTTTGAATGAAATGTCTCTTATTAAAAACTGTTTATGTTTGTTGCATTTATTGTGTCAAGTCTCCTCTCCAAAAGGCCCAAGCTGCTAAAAATAAGGGCAATAAATACTTCAAAGCTGGAAAATATGACAATGCTATAGGTTGCTACACAGAAGCAATTGCCGTCTGCCCGCCAGAACAACGCTCGGAGATAGCTACATTTTATCAGAACAGAGCTGCAGCATTTGAACAACTGGTGATTTACTATATCATTGCTCAGTATTATGATATTACTTTGCGTACATGTGATGTAATATTTATTGAACAATTTGTTTTTGCTTTTTCAGAAACGTTATGATAGTGTCATTGATGACTGCACCAAGGCTTTAGAGTTTAACGATAGATATGTTAAGGCCATGTTTAGAAGAGCTAAAGCTTCAGAAGTCACTGGCAAATACACCCAATGTCTCGAAGGTGTGTCCAGTTCTTTGTACCAATGAAACTATTCTGCTTATAATTAGTTCTTGTCAGAATATTTTCAATCATCAAATCTCTTATACCTTTTATGTGGGTTTTCAGATGTAACCGCTGTCTGTATTCTTGAGAGCTTCCAGAATCAACAAAGTCTTCTTATGGCTGACAGAATTTTGAAGGAAATAGGAAAGACCAAGGCTACTGAAGCATATAAGGTGTGTTATATCACAACAAGCTTTTATCAGATAATTTACCTTATAAACAAAGTGTTTATCAGTAAATACTATATGGGATGAGCAGGATGAATATGTTTAAGTTATATCAAACAATGGTTCATCATCAAATATATATCCTGCTAGTGATTGTGGGTTTTTGAAATTATTTGAAGCTCTGAAGTCTCATAGATTTTACTGAGCAGGACTGTATTATTTATTTTCAGAACCGCAATCCAGTTGAGCCATCACCACAGTTCTTCAGGACATACTTTTCAGCCTTTGCCGATGATCCTATTATGAGCAATATTGACAAATATTTATCAGAAGAAGCAGAGTCATCTCCCAGTGACTCCAATGTCAAGGAGAAGCATGTTACAGGTGAGGAGGAGGAGGAAGAAGAGAAAGGTGGAGATAAAGACACCCCAGAGAAAGAGAAGATAGAGGAGATGGAGAAAGATCAGAACCGTTCAAAACCAACGTAGGCTCTTTTGAATTCACTGTATGTTATATCCGATCTGAATTCATAATTAAAATGGATGTTCCACTTGCACATGTATACTGATAGGACAAATCTGTACCTCGATTGCATTATTTATTAGTCAATATAATGTTATTTCATCTGCTCCACTCCCTTATCATTTACCTTTGCTCCTGCGCTTGTCTGTCAGTCAGCCTGTCTGTCTGCCCATCTGTCAGTTGATAAACCTTGGAACCCAGCTTGTAGCACTGAATCATACATGGGTCGCTCTTATGTCAATATGTCTCTGCATGACCTTTTTTCAAAATAGAATTTTAAGGCCTACTCTCCCCTTGTTTCTTAACCAATATATACACCAGAGCAGCTTTATTACTGATTGCAGTTGTATGTTTGTGTATACCAATTGCATTTGGTCATTATAAGATGGTAGGCAGTTTCTGAATTTGTCTTGATTCATTGAAGTCCTTGATACAGATCAAGAAAGTTCTTAAGTGAAATACTTTAGGGTCTTAATTAACATTTCTGACTATATCACATAGTCTTAGGCTCTCACTAATCTGAAATGGGGTGATCTCCTAATGAGGAAATTGTTCACTTTCAATCTTCTGATCAGCAATCATTTTTGTTGCAGGAGTTTCTTCTGTCAAGCTTTACTGAAACTTAAGAGCAAAAGTTACCGCAACATAATTGACCTTTGCGGCCAAGAATTAGATGACCCTTCATCAGAGCATCATCCTGAGGCTCAGCTCCTCCGTGCCACATTCCGTTTACTGCGAGGTGAGGGAGAGAAAGCAATGAAGGACTTCACAGCATTGCTTGCCAGAGATAACCTGACAGAAAGAGTAAGTCTTTAGTTCATGTTGGGTACAAACACTAATTATCTATTGACAGATTTGTGGAGCAAAATAATCATGTCCTTAAAAAAAATTGAGATTGTTTGTTTGGAATCAATGGCTTCTTGGGAATATAACAATGGCTAGTTGTATTAGAGTGTAAAAGTGTGGGAGAGAAGATAGTTATCTTTCTAAATGGCGGGCTGCAAATAAATTATTTTTGCTAGTCCTGATGTGCTGTACAAATATTCTGGACAATTTGTAAAAAAAAAAAAAAAACTGGTTTGAGAGAAAGATTTTACTTTGTGGTTCCAGATAGAATCAAATGGGCTGATCAAACGGGGCAGTCTACGCATGCAGAACGGGTTACAGACAGATGCACTTGATGACTTTGCTGCTGCTGTGCGTGTTGACCCTGATAACTCTGACATCTACCATCACAGAGGACAGGTAGTTAATTCATACTTTGGAAATTCATTAAGTCTATCCATCGGTATATTGGATGCCATTGAAATATTGCAATGAAGTGCACTTTAAATTGACAAATGCTTGTTTGGTTATATCCATCCTTAACTTAGGTCCAGGAACTACAAGTTAACTAAAAGGTGAACTTAAGACGGTTTTGTGGAGCTATAGCTGATGAAGATATGAATGGTATGTGTGCAGCTGAACCTCCTGATTGACCGCGTGGAGGATGCTGTGCGAGATTTTGGTCACAGTGTATCACTGCGCCCAGACTTTGCCATTGCTCATGTACAGAAATGTTATACAGGTAAATTGAATGTGATATTGCTGTATAATATGCAGGGTTTGAAATTGGTGTGAGCCTGAAGGCTCCCACAAATTCTCCTCAGGCCCGACTTCTCTAACAGGTGTCCCGGTGGGCACCTCATGCCCGACCCGACTAACAATCTACTGCCGGTGATGTGATAGTGCTAATTTGAGTAAAGACTGAAACTTTAGTGGAAAATATGCCCCTTGACATAAATATAGGAGTTTAAAATGTTCTCGGTCAATAACAAATCCTGTGGTTTGATAGATTTAATTCAAACAAAAAGTTCTGTATGCCACCACAGTGGTCTGGCTCTCCTCAACGTTCTACACCTGATATGTGTTACCTTTACAGACTTCCCCATGATTGTTTTCTTAGCTTTTGGTTCTGCTGTTTGTAGACTTTTTGGCACATTCCATTGTTGAGTATTCTAGCAACGCCTTATATCATTATCTCTTTACTAACTGAAAATTTGGTTTTGCATTGCCGTAATTTACATGTGTGACCCAAGTTGATACTTCATGTAAGTTCCCTGACTTTAATAGATCTGGGAATCAACCAAAGGAAATGACCCATGACGTTTATGCATGGTTGATAACAACTTGTCCTCGTTCTTATACATATATTAAGAGCTCAAATGAAGCAGGAAAATCCGAAGATAATCTCTTTGCAACCAAAAATAGGCATGGGGCTGTGGTAAGCTCATGGGATGAAAGTTGGTAGTGCTATATCTCTTATTCCGCTTGCCACAACTCCGTCTTACCTTCACTATCAGAAGTGACAGCTTAGTCACTTCTTTCATACATTGCTAAAAACATCCGAAATATCACCAATACTTGCGATTGCAGCTTGCGTTTGCAGCTTCAGCTGATTTATTTATATTTAATTCTGCTATGCTGAAGACAGACTAGTCATTGACATTGTTTACAAACGTACAAGCTTCCATTTTAAACACTGGTGCTAGGTTCCTGGTGCCAAACTTCCAAGCGCTGAGCCACTATCTAAGTATACTACAAGATATGCAAATGACCTTCGCCTCTGTCTTTTGCCCAGGTCATAGATGAGTGTTTCTGATTCTCAATAGATTATCCCTGATGATAGACTTTCAAATGGCTAGTATTTCCGGGTTTTATATCGAGCAAGTCCAGTCTTTAGTTTGTGGCTAAGCTTGTTCCGGCTCATTTCTGTACTTGGTGCTGATTGGCTTGTTACTCACTTGCTTGTTTGAAAAAGTTATCTATGTTCAGCAAAGTTTTGCAACTTGCCTCATGAAATCAGTTACTTTAAACCCTTGGAATTGATTCATACAACCGAGCGTCTTCAAACTACAACAAACTTCTGAGATATTCTCAATTTCATTGTTATGATTATATTTGATGATCCACATTCTACTTTTCTCATCACCATTTGTGCAGAATACCGGTTGGCATTTTCAAGACGTAGTCCTATGCAGATGCAGACCGCCATTCAAGAGTTTGAGAAAACCATCAACAACTTCCCACATTGTGCTGAAGGATATGCTTTATATGGCCAGGTAGATCTCGCCCACATTACCACATCATTCAAAGACCAGAGTCATATTGGCATCATGTCTTCCTTGATGATCATTGATTTGATCATGTTGTGAGATATTTCTGATGCATTGGGTGTTATATGTATGTGTGTTAGGCCCTGTGTGACCAGCAAATGTTTGACAAAGCTGATGAAAACTTCAAGAAAGCTATAGATATTGAACCTGATAATGGCAACATCTATGTTCACCGAGGGTGTGTGTGTTATTGATTGAGTAAAAATCATCACAATATATAGGTCATGCTACACGTACAAGTCAAATGCTTAAAAAATATTTTCTTAATTTTGTTCACTAGTAATTATGGGTGGAGTTTTTGCTTTAATACTGCCAATTTGTTTGTATTGTAGCTTGTTAAGGCTACAGTGGAAGCAAGATATTGAGGAGGCAGCCAAACTCATCAACCAGGCGCTGAGTGTTGATGACAAGTGCGAGTTTGCATATGAGACTTTAGGAACCATTGAAATACAAAGGTACGTTGTTGAATGCACTACTACTGTGTAAAACATTTTACAGTGCTTGGTAATTGTAGCAACCATAATTATGTCCAAAATGCTGGGTTTATTAAAAGAGCAACTTCATTAAAGCATCCTTCTTATTGGATGAATTAGTGAATTTAAAATTCATTAGCAATATTGTGTATGATAAGCAAATGTAAAATTTGTCCTACTATGCATATATATTTTTAACCACTAATTTCAATGAGACTAAAAAGAGGAAATTGCTGTTTTTTTCCATTAAACAGGGGCAACTTGCCTACTGCAATAGATCTCTTCAGTAAAGCTATCAGTCTAGCCAAGACAGAGGTGGAAATGGCTCACCTATACTCTCTTCTTGACGCAGCAGAAGCTCAATCTAAAGTGGCAGCCCGTCTTGGAATCCAAGCCCCTGCCATGGCACCTGGCATGATGTAACTTTAGAAGTATAAAGCATAATGTCTATAGCAGAATCATTATTTGGTTGAGTATCAACCAAGTGTTGAATATGCACTCGGTGGTTAATGAAACTTGTGTTTATGAATGGGAGTGGCTCAGGGTTTTTGATGCCATCTGCTGCTTTGTTGCTTGTTTGAACTGTGCATAAGCTGGTGTTGGATGACACATTCCTCTATCATTAGTATTGTGCTTTACATTGAGCTGTATTGATAATAAGATTTCCTGAGTGAATGTCTTTTTTTAGCTTATTTTCAAGTGAACAAGATTTTTACTTGTTGAAATTGATTCTTAATTTGTTGTTGTCTTGAAAGCAGCACCCTACTAGTGGTGTTGTTTAACATGTGGAACATTGCATCAAACACTATTCCAATTTTCCATTACAGTGCCACTGCTGTGTTTTATAGAAAGCCTTGAAGATCCATAATATGAATGCCTGCCATATACAATATTTAGAAGTGATCATCGCAAAATACTAGTCACCTTACAATGTATGAATGGGTTTCTTATAAACTGGTTTGTCTTTCATACATGGTACTCCTACGGTTGTTTAAAGCATTTGATGATTCTGATATCACGAGGGGTTGTATGATTGCTATTTGATGTGTACAGAGATATCTTCCATTAGGGTACAAATATTCTGTGCAGAGGCACACATCTCTAGATAGATCAACCAGCATACAGATGAATTATCTACACTATCATTATTGCCTGTGTCTGAAAGATTTATTATCTTGCCAGATGAAAAAGCTACATGGAAATATTAGGTCATTGGTAAAAAATTGTTATTGGTCTAAACATGCTGTATTAAATACTTGTGATTGATCACTCAACGTTATGATGTTAATGTGTCCTTTTGTCATATGACTATCCTAATAAACTAGAGTGTGTTTTGTATTTTCCATATTGAATATTTTTACATAAACATGTCTAAGCACTGCAAGAAACCACTAAGAGCCATTTTCTTATATAGAAGAACAAACTGAGCATGTGCATTTGTATGATATATTTTCCAAAAACCATGTCCATATATGGGTTGGGAGTGACAAAGCATCATTTCCTATAGCTAGATAAGCATTTCACCTACTGGTACAACTATGAAAGAACAAATGATCATTTGACTACAGAAGAACAAATGATCTTTCGACTACAGATGATTTTTCTGCATGTTCCACATTGATGTTGCTAAGCAGCCCAAGGGATATGATGACCTTAATTGCTTTCAATGGTTAAGTGACACCTAACCTCACAAATCCACAGCTGAAAAAAATGTTATCTTACCCCTAAGCTGAAAAAGGACAATGAGATATTCTCCCACCATGATCATTCGATGATATGTTTCAAATGGGTTCCTTGTCACATAACTACCCTGGTTCATGAAATGGGGCCTAGCCTAACAAATAACTCATACTCATGAATTTGCATGAAATTGGGATCCCATAACGTTGTCTGAAGTGGATATTTGATTCGAAGGAAACTGGTGTAAAATCCTTGTTGCACTTGGGTGGACGCCGACTTATGTAATACAGTTTGATATGGAAACTATGTGAAGAAGCCCTCTACTGTTGTTATACTTTAAGTATTCTGTTGATTTATTTCATGTGCATATACAGTTTATACTCTCATATTTTGTTTATTTTTCGTTCATATCTTTATTGCAAAAGTCAAGTGCTTTTCTGGGATTATGGTACGTGTACGTGTCGTCAATCCAATACCATCGTATCAAAGCGCGTGCTACTTTGTTTGTAAACATCCATATTTCCCGCAAAAAGTCTCGCGTTGCTATATTTAGAACCACGCACATATGATTTGACCTAGTTTTAGCTGGTCCTGATTGGGCATGTAGCAACTCACCACACTTCCGCTATCAAAATCGTCAGGCATTTCTACTGTGGCTCCAAAAGCTGATAATTTCCTATACATTTCGTTACATACTGAGAAAAACAATCCATATTCTGTTTCAATTTATTGTCCAGTAACCCCTACTCAAAATTAAGCCACGTCTGGAACCGACCTTTGCACATTGAAGGTAATTATCAGTTATGTTTGGTGGAATTCAGTCAGCTGTCGACAAAATTTGACGTTTTCCCGCTGGCGTGCTCGAACAAAGGTTTGTGAATATGAGACTAGCTCATAGTCATCGTGTAACGCTTCTGTCAATGTACGGTATTTCTTCTCGATTTTTCATTGTCGTTCAGCGTGAAGCGGTTTTGTGTGCAATTATTCGGGTTATTGAAAATGGACATGATGTGTATTGAATGTTTAATTGACTACTCTTCGATTGATCTGTTGTCAGTGTTGTACTGTTGACGTCCAGCAATGAATTATCTGCAAACATTCAGAGTTCTAGTTATACCCATTAAATCTATCGATATGTTTATAACTTCACCCAAGTTCATTTCAATGGTCAATTTCGGACTGGTGCATCAATGAACAACAGCAGTTAAATAAACAAATATGTCACCAACAACATATCATGGTAGTTGTTTATCTGTAAGGGGACAAGGTCGTACACTCCGTCTGTCAAATTAGAAATTATCTTGTACCTGCAACTGATGTTGGTATGTGTCTTGTCATGTACTAACATTGTTGACAGACTTCTTATATCATGTCAGTTTAAATTTACAAACTTGCATTTATCCTGATATGTAGGTTTTGAGAATGCTTGTTTCACAACTCCATATCTGTTGCATTTGACACTGGTACGCAGGCTGCATATACTGGTAAATGAAAGGAGGAACGTCATATCTTCTTACTTTACACTGCCAGAAATTTTCCTTATCAAAGTTTACAAGGGAATTAAACAGCATTGGGGACTAAAAGGTTAACCACCAAACCCTGGTGCATGCCATATCAAAGGATGAGACTATAGAAATAAAGGAAATTAGAAGTCGAATGCTAAAAGTAGTCTGCATGCAGTATCATAGGATACAACAGGTATAATTCTAGTCATTAATATGTGATAAAAAGATTCTTATCCATTCATTTACGTGGTCATATATATTATTCACAGACGAGAGCTGGGGCCTAATTGTGTCATCCAAACAATATACCAATAGTTGTGGCCGTCGGACATCCAGTAAAGTTTTCTTTGGTCCGATAAAATATGTGATTGTTCACCGGTCTTTGGTCCAGTAATAAATTCTTGTATGATAAACATGCCAGTACCCCCTCAAGAATGAAAATAAACCCAACAATTCACTGTTTCACATCTCTTTCGTCTTTCTCCCAATATTTACAATTTTCGACGGTTCGTTAGTCATTCGCTAGGCGATGGACTATGGGTGATTCCGTGGTTACCGGAAACGCGGATTTTTAAAAGTACAGCGTGGCCATATATGGTTGTCAAAACTTCGGTCCAGTAAAAAAAATCTCGGCCCAGTAAGTTATTCAAACTTTTCTTGACCGAGGTCCGGTTGGTTGAAATTCCTTCACAATGTCTGCATACCTGAACCTCCACTGTATCTCATTTAGTTGGAACCACCTGTTTGTAAAGCTGGTCCCGTCTCTTATATTGGTAGATTTGTCCATCGCTTTCTCCTTTAGATTTGATATATTCCTGGCATTATTTCATTTCCTTGTGCAACCCCCCCACCCTAAATAGCTTGTTATCTGTGCCGACAAATTTAAATTGTTTCCCTGTAAGCAGCAATGGTAAACTCTTCTCTGATTCGTTATTGTAAAATATCTCAAATATATGGGGCAATATGATTCATTGTTGACTATTTACTCCTCTTGCAACTCTTTCTTCTTGAATGGACAGATAAACTATTGTGCCCAAGGCACCCACAATACTGGCTCCGGTCTTGTCCATGGGCACCGTCAAACAGCTTAACTTTTTCCCATTGATTTGAGTGAAAATGGGCAAACTGAACAAGAAATAGTCATGGTTGGATATAAATAGTTTATTTTCACTATTGCTTTAGATATCTTGTACCTTGTGCCATTCTACAATTTTCTTCATTTCCTTAATACTTTGCAGCAAATTATGAGTGAATCTATGGGATATTTTCTTCCTCATACACATAGATTTGTATCAAATTTGTTGACAATAAACATTCCCCTTTGTTCTGTTATGTTTTGCAAAAGTTGTCATTAATCGGTTGTCTGTCATTGTCTGATCAATGACTGTACAGTGTTATCATCCATATGTAGCTGGCGATCCTTGCTGGACCCATTCATGGTAAGTCGATCACTGTCAAAACAATAACTGTTTTTTTTTTTTTGTGCAGGTGAAGTCCTATAACTACTGACCCAAACAAAACTCTGCAACAACGAGTGTGTACCACTACTGCAACGTGTGGATGTGTGGTTGCGCAGGAGCATGCGTGAAGAAATCTCAGCTGCTGTGGTCTTCTTGACCCGCTTAGTCAAATATCAACAGCGCCTTTCTAATGAACAAGTAGAAGAATTCTCTGATGTCCTCACAGATATTTTGACGGAGAAGTTTCGCGACCATTGGTACGAGAATGAACCCTCCAAAGGACAAGCGTATAGGTATGGAAATATGAGGCACTGTGGTCTCCCGGTTGAACTGTTATTAAAGGGAATGGGGGAGGGTTATAGATAAGGCTGATTAATGATTGATTTGCGATGTGTGTGCAGATGCATCCGCCTGACAGATAGTGAGCCAGTGGACCCTGTTCTGGTTGCTGCTGCTCACAAGATTGGCTTAGACTTTCGTGACTTAAACCTGCCTCCTGAGTTGACCCTCTGGGTTGATCCTGCAGAAGTAACTTATAGGTATTCTGATGTCTTCTTTCCTATGAGACTACTGTCTGTGTTTGTATGTTAATTGTGTTCACTAATATGCAGACTTGTATTGCTAGATGGGCTTATGATTTTGCACATGTGGTTCAGGTTTGGCGAGTTGCGTGGGTGTTTCTGTACGGTGGCCTCCTTCAAGAACGGTGCTCAGCAGAATAATGCTCACAGCTTGGACATCAATCAAGTGCTGAGTCAGCACCATCACACTCGCCAGGCTCACTTCTCCAAACTGCGTCTTCTGATGAACAGACGCACCAACTCACTGAGCAGTGGTAGTGACAGCGATGAGAGTTCCAGCAACAGTCCTCCACCCACTCACAGCCACAACAACTACCAATATCAGTCATACAACAATATCTTTGCTTCCAGACCTGATGCCTCTTGGACTCGAAAACCAGGCCATCACCAGCACCATCAGTATCGCAAGCAACAAACCTGGCGGCCTCAACCCAATAAGCAGGTTCGCCACAACTGGAAACGGGACCCTTCTCAACTTGCTCATTGATGGCTTGTAATTAGGAGATGGTTTTTTACTCTGGTATTTTCCTTCTGTCTATATTGTGTTGTTGATGACTTGGCAAAAGGCACTCGAAGATTTTCTTGTTCTACAATTTTGAGTTTCTGCTGCAATTTCCATATATATATATATATATATATATATATATATATATATATATATATATATATATATATGCCAAAAATTAACTAAATTTAGCAATCAGGAAGTGCTGGGTTCTCGTAAGAGATGCTATACGGGTACACCGTACTGTTGACATTGCTTGATTAACATAGATTTTTTTTTCTGGGGCTCAGAAGATAGCTGGAATGTTCTTGTTATAATGGAACTCCCCTGTGAAGTTATCCCAGCCAGATGGTGCTTTCTCTTCAAGATGTTAGAAAGAAAGTGCACATTTTGGTTATAATAACATGTGGTAGCTATCTACTCAACATTAAACACAATTTTTAATGAAGGGCAGCATTTTTAACATAGTTGACACCTTATCTCAACAGTTTATGGTTTTATTGAACAACCATGTGAAATTGTGTGACCTTATCTTTAAATGTTCAACAAGTTTACTTTATTTTACAAAAAAAAAATCCACTTGGTTTCTGTGAGGTATATTATTTTTCATCAGACCTAGTTGGCATCAGCAAAAAAATATATACGACATTTTAAAGAGACCTATTTTTTTTATGGATTATTTATTACCAATTATGAAAATTGCACTGTTAAGTAGTATATCTACTGCCAACGTGTATACTTCAGCCAATGTTTGCTGGCATATATTATTGCTGTAAACTATTGTAATTTTACTTTTTTAAATACTATCTTGTGTTGTACGGCTTGAACACACCTGTTGTTACCAGTCACAAGAAAGCGGTTCTTAATATTTTATTCTCGAATGTTATCCCTGTCGAATTGTACATATATCAAATTGTACATTGACTGAGGTAATTTATTTTTAATGGATTTACTCACAGTGAATTAATGTACTGCTAATGTAAATGTAAATGGTGCATAAATGATATGGAATATAAACCCATGTTGGTTGTCATACGTTTATATGTAATGCCAGATGGAAATCAATTGAAAAGTATTTTAGAATTAAACTGGGTTATCAGTCTTAATGCATTCAGTTTTTAAACTTGTATATACTACAAGCAAAACACACAGTGTATGGTGGGGTCATTGAGAGGTTGTGCTCTGAAGATGCCATCGGTGCCAACACTCGCATTATAATAAGCCTTGTTCATAATTTATTACAAACAACAAAGCAAAACCATATAAAATAACAAACAAACTCCAGATCACTGATAGCTTAGTCTGCATACGTTCCTACAAAACCCCAAACAAATTCAAAATGCAATAAATTTTCCTTATCATGACTCCGGACTTTTTCCCTATATATATTACAAAACAATTATCCAGACTGATTATTTCGAGGCTAATGTGTACCTTGAATGAGACTGGAATGAAATAGATCTGTCAATGTAAGTAAGCATGATAAGAGACAAATGAGTACATACATAACTACTACAATACGTGAATCTCACATTTTTAATTGCTGACGGCGAGACCAATCATCCTTAAATTGTTAGACAAAAGTCAGCATTCTCAAGTTTTGCCAAGTATATGATTTAAATAAAGTCAACAATGCAGTTTGACTGCAAAATTCAGTAAATGAGTGCTATATTGTGAAATCACTGACCACAAATACAAGATCTGAGACATTCTCCTGCTGCATAAACCATGTTTAGCATGTACAGTCTAATCTGATATCTAGATGCAATAGATAATATGCAAGGTATCAATGAAGTTTCGCATGACTGTATTATGATATGAAACAATATAAAATTATAATACCCTTCAAGATATGGAACCCAACACTGCAAAGGGGGTAACTTACCCAGCACATGCGATATGTTTTTCATGTAATGAGAGTTTGACTCAAGCACAATGTAAAGGATCCCATTAAAAGAAGGATTCAACCTAGTTCTGGTTTATCCTTAAAAGAGAGGGATTTAGATCCAGCATGCAATTCAAAGATGAGAATCTGCAGGGAAAAGAACAATAAAAGAGCTTAGTCAGCACATATATCACTGGTCAATTCATATATGATGGAATGAAATTTATATATGAATGGAATAAAATGTATATAGGAATGGAAAGAAATTTAAAATCCATAATCATGATAATGAGGCCTCCATAAGCGCAAACCTGGTTTATGCCTTGTTTAAGAAGAGGTGCTGGCAAGTAGAGCGTTTTCTGAGGCCCAATGTTCCAATATCGCCCTAAGTTGAATGAGTTAACAAAGACAATACCCTTGGTCCAACCCTGGAAGTACACACACACTGATACAGTGTTTGGAATCATCTACAATATGCATTAACATAAATTTGCACGTAACAACACAACTTAACCAGGCACAAAAAGTATATTCTAACAGAGAGGGAGCTATCACAGACCTCCATTGAAATGAAAGTGTCTTTTGGATTATTGTTGATATTCAGTTCCATGCTGTAGAGAGTTGGGAAGTCTTCTAGGTAACTGACAGAGGTCACTTTCTCCCACTCATCACTCATCAAAGCACTACAAACAGAACCAAGACCATGATTTAGAACATCCATCAAATTGGAATCTTAATAAATAAGCAAAATTGAAGCAGATTAGATACAAAGTTTCCCTACCCATCATTAACAATTTTGTCTCTTGTTGCAATTATAACAAGAGGCCTATAAGCTTCTGACAAGATTTCCAATTAAACATTATAACACAGTATTCAATGGCACACTTTAAAGAGTCATAGAGCCCCTTAAAATTATATCACTTTGTCCTAGTAAATGAACCACACTAGAGTAGTATATGCTTAAATGTGTTGGTAAGTGCATTTATAACATTCCACAATATGAATTGACAAACATGCCACCTAAATGTGCCAGATGTTCCTTATTTGAGGGTGATCTTGGGAATGATGTCAAGGTCACAGATAATCTCTCCAATCTTCTGACTGCTTATAAACAGCAGTTCCAATTCCCCATTGGATTTACATTGCACAGGAGATTTTTCAACAATAAGCCAGTGGTCATGTAGGACTGTTTTATGTTCAACAAAGAGACATCAATATAAGAGGGGTCTATATATAATATGCAGCTCAAAACTTATTCCCCATTGGGTTTACATTGTGCAAGAGATTCTTCAATAATCACACAGGGGTCAAAGGTCATACAGGACTAATTATTAGTTTGCAATAAATGATTAACATAAGTGGGCTCAGTGTGTAATTTGAGGCTGCAAGTTTGCTTTTTACAAGAAACCATGCCATCAAAAATGTATCAAATTCACACAATACCTATTTGTACAATCCCCCAGGTCAAAGTCATTAATTACCTTAAAGATTATATGCAAAGTGATAAAGTTCACTCCAAAAGCAAAATGCTACATCCATAGGAAATATGATCTTAATGTATCAATAAAAGATGTACCTCTTGATAAAATCTGGCTTGAAGTCCAGAGCATATATGTCCCAGTCTCTCAATTCTCTACCATCCAGTCTTACTGGCTGCAACAAGCCTGGTGTCAACACATACGTGTCTCTTCATTATGAGATGTTATTGAGATTTTCCTAACATCATGCATACAAATCTGAGAGTACCTAAATAAAATAAATCATGCTTATTTGACAAAATCAACATTTCAAATGGTACCTGTTGGAGGTAGGGTTAGGTGGGGTAAAGGGAGTTTGAGCTAGATTGATAAGGTTTGTTGGTGGGGGTGGGGGGGTGGGGTGGGTGTGGTAGCTGAAGATGCTACCCAATTCACATCCTATTACATTATGCAAAAGTATGACCAATTATACAAACTGAGTATGAAGGCTTTTACAAACGCAGAACTCTATAATCAAGTTTTCAGGTTATATCCACCAAAACAGTGCCAGGTTAATGGTATCATTTACAGTAAAGCAATTGTTCCCAACTATTTAATAGCATTTGGCAGCAATGACAGGTTTATTCAGCCTCTTTTTAGATGCATTATTGCATTTACCTTTCCGTTGAGTGTTCATTGTTTGTAGGCTACCATAATTGGCACGGCCACAGTTCTCCACGAGAATATCAAGCACTTTTGTTTCCTGGGAGCATGCAGTCAAGAACAAGCCACCATGCAGTAAGAAGGGGATAGTTAGGCGACCAATGTCTATGTTTATACCGTTAGGAAAGAAAAGCAGGTGGATACAGTTAATCTGGGATTGACAAACACAAGAATTTAATATAGGTCATCGTTAATATTTCCTGAGGTTCTAGGAAAGATGCATGACGGTTTTCATGCCGAGTACCTGTGGTAAGTTTATGGGTTTTTCTCTGTCGGGCTTGTCCCATTGCCGTACTGCCATGAGCTTGCTATCTGCAAAAACCTGACATACAACCAATATTTAAATGCAGTCAAATGCCAAAATATAATTTATTAAAAGAAACATCATCCTTTACATATATATGGCAAAGAAAGGTAAACAAGACATTATTCAGAACTAACTATAATGATCATGTAATCTGCCACAGGCGCATTCTTTAAAAACATAATCTACATTCAGCAGTGAAAAAAATACTATTTTGCTTTTAAGATTGTTGACATATTTTTGAATGCCCCTCTTGTCAACGCTTACACCGCATACATTCTCCTAATGAATCACCAATGTGATTGTTCAAGTGGTTCACTTGTCCTCTGCATGCCTTTTGTTTTTTTGTTTGCATAACTTTGTTAGCAAATTTGAAGACCATTTTAAAGGTGCCAAATTTGATAACTAATCAATTAATGGAGATTGCAAATACTACAGAAGGACTATGACTGAGTCACTATACCGAACAAATGGAAAAAGAGGAAACCAAATAGCAAACCAGAACAGACCAAAACAACTTTGAATACCATACCTGTGCCCTGTCATGTACATCCTGAAGTAACAGGTGCTGACCCTTAGTGGGAGTTGACCTTCTATACAATGTGAAGCCATAACCTTGACCTTCTCCATGATTGACATCTAACATCTCCATAGGCATGACTTGGTAAGAGATCTGAGGCTGAGGTTATAGACAACACACCAGGAGAAACCACTGCATCAACACATTTTGGCTTTATGAATCCAACATCAATGGATGAATCACTTAAATCATAGCTGACACCCACACGAATAAGCTCCACAAGTGCATTGAGAGTAATCCGTCCCTTGGTCTCAAAGGTTCCTACATAACACAATTGATGAACAAAACAATGTACAGTTAGTTTGGGTATTAACTGATATTGACCCCTCGTCAATTCTTAAATTTCATTGCACAGGCCAACCTGAAGTGAAAGAACTCAACTCACCATAGGCAGCTGTGGGAACTTTGTCTGGGAGAGGCGGCAGATCTGTAACATGTGAAATTAAGCACTGTAAGCATTCTCTCAAAACTATTTTCAAGGTGTACAAAAAAATTTTCATCAACTGATGCCCAACTATTTTGATATCAGTATATTTATCAACATGCCTTATCTTCAGAACCGGTTATACATTCATGCCATTTGTAAATCCTTATAACTTAGTTTTGAAAGGATTTTCATATTGCACATGGTTGATACTATGAGTCACCCAAGCAGCAAAATATGCACAGTTTGAGCAGCAATACCAGAAAATTATTGAATATTTCAACCCATCTTCTGCTGGTTTAAATATTTTTGTTCTAAGGCTATTTTCATGTTGCCAATGTATATTAATCACCAGTCAATTTATGTTCCAAATACTATGGAATAACTGCAAATTAACCAAATCAAAAACAGAATCAGAACAATAATGAATTGTTGAAAAACACTTCATAATTATGCCTGACATCCACTGAATTTTATGAAAATTGACTCACGAAGAAAAAGATCATACCAGTTACAACTTAGAAGCAGGAAACGAATTCATCCTTACTTGTACTAGGTAGTGTCTTGGCAATGACGTTGCGTAGGGCAAGGTATTTGTCAGTAGTGTCACCACTCTCACTTAATGGAGAGTCATAATCTGCATCAACAAGTTATGCATGCATGCATGTATTGATGAATACCGAGTTTGGACAAAGATTATCGAAAAGAATTTTACGTAACCCAGTACTGACCATAACTTGTGATGGTTGGGGTGTAAGGAAAATTAGCTCCATTCATGAAGCCAAAATTGGTCCCTCCATGGAACATATACAGGTTGATTGAACTCTTCTGACCCAGGATGAAGGTTACTCCATCAGTGAACTCTTTGTAAGGAGGAAACAAAAGGAGCATTCATAGCATATGGTACATCGTTAGTATAGAGAAGTGGCCCTACACCAATAATCGGTGAAAAAATTTAAACTGGGCCATATCTGATTATCACACATACCATTAATACTTGTGCGTTTGTGATTTTCTCCCCAATGATCAAACCACCCTGTCCAATACTCCATGACCATATTAGGCTTGCCAGGCTGTAACTTCTTCAGTGTCTCAAACATACTTAGTCCATGGTTGGTGTTCTTAAAGTTGGTAGTCATAAACACTTCAGACATTCAGGAACACTCCATCATTTAAACACAAGACATTTCAGGGCTGTATATATTACTACATGTAACAAAATGAAATGAATGTGTTACCTCCAGGGATATAGCCCTTGAGAAGGCCGTTATTGTTGTCAGATGTAAAAAGAGGCTCCACCACACCATGTTTCTCCATCAGCTGAAATCAGTGTCTAATTATCCTGAACTCAAGCTTTCCTTTACCACATTTGATGAATCTAGCATTTATAACTTCAATTAATATTTGATAATACAAGCTCTAAAATAGTAGCTAAATCACCAAAGGTACATTGTTATACTTGAAAAACAATATTTCAAGTAACCTAGAAACACTGTTCTTTCTTCAATTAATACTGTGACTGTAAGTATATCAGAATCAAAGATCCTAAATTCTTACAGATTTGATACTTCTCATATAGTTGATATCACTTCCTGCTGATCCATATTCATTCTCCACCTGCATGGCTATGATGGGTCCCCCATATTGGTACTGAAAAACATCACAATTAAGCCGATCACTGGAGTGAATTATCCAATGGAGATAACTGGTAGGTTTCTTGGGTATGCTAGTGATTTAAGAGACACAAGTAATGAATCAATTAGCAATTACACATTTCACATTCATTCAAAACACAAGTTTGGATGACTATTTGAGTTGTGTGGTTATCTACCTGTAAATCTTCCACTTTGCTGATCAGCATAGCAAAGAATTCATCCACAGCTGTGATAAAAGGAGGGTAAGTTGATCTCAGCTTCATATGAGGATCTCGAAGCAGCCAGCTTCAATGACAAGCCAAAAGAAGTACGTGGACAGAAATACAAAACTCAACCTTTCAACACACTCTTTCAGATCATATTTGGCACATGCTCAAAATACTCTACGGCTAGTGACATATCTAGTTGCATTTTCAATAGTATTTTTCTGGGTGAGTGTCTGCATACCTTGGTAGACCACCAAGGTCCCATTCCGAACAAATGTAAGGACCCGGTCGCAAGATGACCAATAGCCCCAGACGTTGTGCTGTTTCTATAAAACCCCTGGCAAGTTAAAAACACAACAGAACACTGATTTGCAGGAATTTTTTGCCTTTGGTCATTTACTGCAGTAACTATGCATTGCAGTAAGTACCGGAATTGAGGTTGTGAGGCAATGTGTGTTGGATACTCTTTCTTACATAAGTACTCATAAAACACACCGTATATTCAGAATTCCATCGAAGTTTTCCTGATGCCTGACCTCCTCATGTAAGTTCCAAGGCACGTAACTGCACCATGACAAAAACAAGTCAATGTACAACCATGATGTAAAGGCACAATTCAGCATCATACAGGTGACTGGTTGGTTGGGCACTCTCTGAGCAATTATGGTTGAGTTGCTTACATTTCAATTATACCTGGAGTACAAAAGCAGAAGCATAATTCATGGCATACATTAATGATTACGGGTAAATCCTAACCAACAATGGTGATTAATAACGAAATAGAAATAGCAAAAATTAATTCAAGTTTGTATTTCATATGTTTATATATTACACAATCAATGCTGACAGTAGCTTTAAATGACCCTGAATTGCTGCTAATTAAGATGTATTTGGTTCAGTTACTCAGCGTAGCACAGCAGTTTATTATGAGATCCCTGATTCCCGCTGCAACTCCACTATTATTCCCGCTGGTTCCCTTCCTATTTCCCAGTTTTTACCTTGCCCAAATACCCATTATGACCCCACATTAATCCATGCCCTGGCACAAATTCCATGGTTTTTTACTACATTTGCCATGGCACAAATTGCATGGTTTTCTATTACATTTCCAGCAGTATGGTGTCTAATACATGGCATTAAAATCATAGCCAAATTGAGCAACTGGCAACCTCCAAATGCATGTTGTGGTGGGGGGGGGGGGGGGGGGGGGAGGGCCCGATACATTAACATATCTGACATACATTAATGAAATTTTATAAGGGGCCAGCTTGGGATCAAGTGATGGCCAACAGTATTTTGTAGAGGAAAACTGCCACTAGGACTGTGCTATTTTGACCCCTTCATACTGGACTTACATAAGTTACAGAACCAGAAAACCAACTATCATCATATCCATGAAGCAAAACACTAATGGGATGCATATCGACATATTTATGAATATGACTTGCAATTAGTTCACTTACGTTTCTACAGTATTGAGACCAGCAGCTTTGAGTTTTTGCAGTCTGTCTTCCCAGTATTCAGGGACAACTCGAAAGTAATGAATAGCCCCACTCAGTATAGTTGTAGGTTTGCCACCTATATAAAAGGCATTATTTTGCAATTGTATAGGGTCACGTTTTTTCTCATATTGGCTAATCCTAGCCATTGTAGGTAAAGAACTGGAGGAAGGAAGTCCACGCTGAAGCCACAAGTACAGGAAGCAGAAGATTCCTAGAACGATGACAGCGGTGCGCCATGATTTCCGTGGCAATGACCAAAACATTGCTGTCATCTACAACAAATTATAACCAATAAATCTGATAAGAAATGTTATGAAACACTGAGGTTAAACATAGCTTTCAACTATGAAGTAATTATGTGACAGAAATGAGGGAGGTTGACTATGATGCTTGGACAGTTCCCCTTAACTGCCACCATCTGCTTCACACAAAAACCTTTTTCTACACCAGTATACAAACCCTAATAGCTAATAGTAAGTTCAAAGTGATGCCAGTGAAAAATTTGCCTAGGGCTTGATAAATTAAGAACACTGAATGATTCTATACCAGCATAATTATATTCTATCAGTAAAGGCTTATTAGAACACCTGTCAGAGGGTGATATTATTATTAACACAATACTTTGAGGATGCATGACAGCACAATGCTGAACTTATTTAGTCTCCCCTCCAGGTTTGTTATTTAAATTGTCTTTTAGAAAATAATTGCAGCCTCCATAGTTGTAATATGAAGTCACATTATGCTGTTGCAATTTCATTTGCCGTGGCTGGTGGACAATTCTGATGATGCAGGATATCTGCCATTGCTGCTTATGGATTGGAGTAAGACCGCCATGTACGTAAGAATTGAAACCCGGTGCTCAAGTCTATAGCTTACAATTTACATATGACTTTATGTTTACCACAACGGTTGATATTGCATCAGGAATTCTCGGAAAATCTATATTAAATGGCATTTCCTAAAGAAACGCATCAATCGGGGTTACCCGTGCACGACGTCTAATTGGTATATATTTATATTACCGTCGTGTGCTGCTAACCGGGGGTAAGCTTTTTGCGCGGTCCCATATAATTATTCACAGGCTCCTGATATATGTTGTTTTCTAGATTCTAAATCCCATGGTCCAGTCAAAACATATTACCCATTCCCGCGGAGCTAGTTTACTGTAACCCCGGGTGGGGCACTTGGCCTTAAATCGAATAGGGGTGTGTCGTGGTTCCTCATGCCCGTTGTACAAGTTGGAAATGGCAAAAGCATACCCCATCGTACAAGGTGAAAATGGCAAAAAAGCGTACCCCGTCGTACAACGTTTATACAAATGTATAACGTATGATCCGTCGTACGTCGTAGGCAGGATAAAAGTTGCCGATAAATCTCAAAATGTTATGAGCAACTTTGCCCGCTTGCACAGTCGAGCCACGGCCGGCCGCTATCTTCCATGTATACATAAACCATAAAGGGTTTGTATATATAGAAGATATCAGTAAGCCGGCCAATGCAAATCCCTGTAGACTGAGCGTGTGATTCTTGGGGCCTCACACAGGGACCATTGATTGCATTTGCATTGTTAACGATTGGTGGGAAATCCAGAGAGAAAATCTCGACATACTGCACGGGAAGAGAAAACAAACCCCAATGTACAAAACCAAGCCCCCGAAAAACCCGTCAAACAGATTGAAGCTGAAAAACATACCCCGTCGTACAAGTATGAGGCCCAATAAAACCTGTCGTATAAGTCATGAGGCCTAAAAACATACCCCGTCGCGCGGCACATGTATAGTATACTACCTCTAGGCTCTATACACTTAAGTAACCCCCTCCCCGGGACTGTAACCAGGTAACTTTTTTGCAGTGTAAACAAATTAGAAATGTTGATTCCTATTTAAAACTTTATTTGCAGTAAAAATAAGGCCCTGAAGGTATGGATCCGCATTACTTCGCATTCGAACATTGCATACACTGATGCAGTTGTCACATATCTACACAACGCGTTGACCACAACTTACATACATTATCGTTTTGACAGTTGACAATGTACTATTTACGCTTATAACAATAATGTTCTTAAATATTCGTTTCAACAACTGTAGATAAACACCATTTCAAGCCATGCGTGCATAGTTTAATGATCTATTGCGTGTGTTGAACTGTGGTATTTATGAAGCATTTACGCTGGTGTGAAAATCAAAGCGAATATATATATATATATATATATATATATATATATGATCAGTGATATAAGCTTCAAAATATGGCGGAGCGTCAAAAAGGTAAACTTCAATTTAAATCTCACACCAAGGGTTGTATCTTTTTTACTTTCTTTATCATTAATTTGAAATTGTTGATGATGTTAAATTTTTCATCGATCGATCTTGCCTTTTTGTGTTATTTTAACACGAATTTGTGTTACTATCGTATTATCGCCTGTACTCCGTACTAGAGAGCTCGTCCGTAGTTTTAGACGCCCACATTTGTACCCAAATTGTGGGCGTCTAATATCTCACTGTTTAGTAGCCGTGCACGACGTTTATTAACGCATATATTTATATTCCCGTCGTGCGCGGCTAACTGTTTAGTGGCACTAGCCCTTTTTTTTTTAAGGAACCACTCGATTAAGCGTCTAGAAAACAACATATATCAAGACTGCCTAGAGCCTGTGACAAAATATATGGAACCGCGCAAAAATATTATTACCCCCGATCGATGCAGTTCGTTGTGAAATTCCATCTATTTATCAATTTCCGAAAAATCTTGATGTGATAACCTGATAGTGATAACCATCATTTTGGTAAATATAAGGTCACACCGTTTTTTTGTTGCTCGTTGCCGCCATGCGCTATTGCAGTGGTTTGTACTCTCTACGCCATCACACGAGCTGCGTCGCAGTGCATGTATTTCTATATTAGCCCTGTGGGACTGGCAGAATTCTTTTCCCCCCATAATGTAGTATCAAACCTACAAACAATTCATTCAAGGAAACTATTAACAATATCCTGCTTACAGTTAATTCATTTTAAAGAAGTGGTGACAAGGCTTTTGAGGTGAATAGTATGATATATATACGCTTTTGATACAGTTGGATCCCAGCAGACATGTTAAGTCTTTACTCCATCACGATTCTAACAAAGGCATATGTATGGCAAGGCTGGGCCCCTAGATGCCGTTTGAACACCCTCCATGCTTTTCGAACTGCCATGTATTTGAAATAGCAGCTACCGCCTCGTTGTAAAAATAAACAAGACTAGAATGCAATCGTAATGGTAATACATGTCAGCTGAATGCATCACTTATGATTGCATGTGTAAATTGTTCTTTACCATCAAAACATGAAATATAACCAAATAACTTGCTAGGTTTTAGACGTACAAGGTATCTGATTTCCGTTGAAGATTTATCTATTGTGTTGGATTCCGTTATCGTAGGACATCTACAGTAGACGTCCTGTAGGGCTACAGTGGCACATGAGTGATGCAACAGTCCATACAACAAAATCAAGTTGAACACCATGATGTTTGTGTCATTTACATGTCACTGTTGGAAATCTAGGTGCAATGTTCCCAATGCCAAACTTCCAAGTGCCTGGCCACTATCTGTATATAAAACATATATATATACTATATACAGAGAAGACTTGGTGCTATCAGGTTTGGCAACAGGAACTGAGTGCATGTGGTTGAAATAGCAGCTGCTGCTGGACTAAAGCCCAGTAATAAAGAGGAAGCATCCCTCATTTTGGTTGAAGGTAGCTCTGCACGGATGCTTCATATTATTATAACATCCTGGGTTATCACATACACCAATAATGGGCAAATTTGCCATGTTGATTTTTTTAATGCATCACTGGATTTAGCATCTAGTAAACAACATATATTTTGAAATGATGATCACCATTATGGTAAATTTGAGTCACATGGTATTTGTTTGCTCTCTGTTCGCTAGGTGCTCATGCAGTGGGTTCTACTCGGCGTCTCCGGGTGCTATCATGCAAGAGCTGTGTCGCACAGCGCGTATTTTTTTCAGTTTCTGGCATTGAAATTTGGGATTCAAACTAGTTTGGCCCTGTGGGGGGGGGGGGCGGGGGGCAGAATTTTTTCTTTTTTCCCACGTCTGTAATGTAGTAACTGTCATCTTGGCGGAGAAGCTGTTGTTCAACACTGCTACCTGGCTCAACTACCGCCCCACCCCTCCGCATAAACTCTTTTTCCATCCTCCCAGTCTGACCTCATTCCCTTGTCTTGGACACTCTGATAGGACGCATTGCTCAAATACTCTTCATAGGTTAAAATATTTGGATTAATGATAGCCTGGTTCTCAGCACCACTAATGTATTTCTACTTAAAACTGGTAGACAGGTTTCCAGTCGAGCTAAATGATAGGAAAATCCATCTCCCAGGCACCTAATAACTGAGAGTTGGAGCCAGACTTGCATTCAAGCAAGCTTTATGATTTTGTATGAAATTGTCTGATTTAAAGATGCATTTTTTTCATTCTAGAAAAGTGGGGGGCTACCTATACAAAATGTTGATGATCACAATCAGTGCTGGACCAAAACACTCTAACCAATGCACCACAATTGATATGGCTTTCATATTGCTCGGCTAGATACAACCAGCTGTTTGAGTCGTCATCAAAAGGGATGCTAGTAGTTAATGTCTGTGAGTATTGTTCTAACTGTAATTTTTCTTGGGTTGCACCCACTACACGACGTAAATCGCTCAATCTCTTGAGCCCATGGACGCACCGACTCTCGCACACTGCTCATGTGCCGTCTGCTGGCCATAACACGATTTTGATTGTAATTTTATTCATGTTCCAGGGATGTGATTTGTCTTCGGATTTCCGCGGATCCGATGGCTCCAGGGAACATTTCTTCGCCCCCTTTGACCCCCATTGGGGGCCTTGGGCGGCCCCCAAACCTCTCGCCGAAATTATTTCAGCCCTTCAGCTGCCAGGGCAATCACATCCCTGTGTTCGTATATTCATGCCGTTGATATAATGATTGCTATGTTTGTAGGCAGTGTAAGCGTGGTAGAACCAGCTGTTGAGGTTAAAGAACCACCCCCTCCTGATGTCACAGAACTGTGCAGGGACACTTTCAACAAAGCTTCTGATTACATCCACGGTGAACTCGTGTGTAAGTTCAAAAGGTTATCTCTAATTCATCTTTCAACAGCTATTTTTCATAACAATTATAATTCTTGTATTTTTATTCATGAATTATTGGAACTTTCATTGAGCAATTATTGTACTTTATCCTTGAACAACAAAGTGTTTAATTCTCCCTTCGTCTCTTGAAGCTTGGATGGTAATCAGTATCAAGCTCACAAGAGGCAAACTCCACTGGGTGATGGGGGGAATCAAGCTCACAAGAGGCAAACTCCACTGGGGTGATGGGGGGAATTTATATTCACATACCATTGGTTATGTTTTGATCAATTAAATCAAAGTTAGAGGTATAAATAAATAGCCCCAAGTTAATTGAATGTGAGGCCAAAAACACTGATAATTGGGTGGGGGGCCCACAAAGCCCCGTTTAAGCAATAGCAATAATTGAATAGTTGACCGAATCATCATTACAGTGACCAGTAAAGAACCATCACCTTAGTATGCTTTGTGTTAAAATTGTACTATCCAGTTTGCTGAGCAAAAAGTATGCTCATAAATGTAAGCTGACCATAAAAGGCTAGTCTGCGTCCCAGACTCCAGGGGTTCCGCTACGCTTCTTGCCCTAGAGTCTGCGAAAAGATAAGGTCTTAAACTGGCGCGTCCGAATATTCATTAGACACGTTCGTTAATCTTCGTGACCAATCAACGCAAAGGTTGTGACCCGGATTGACCTTAATTGCACGTGTCTGGCTTGTGATACACACCCTCGGTTCTATGTGACGTCATGGACATTGTAGTGGTCTGCGTCCAATGAGAACACATTGAATGTCTTCTGGAATTATGGGGCGTCTCAAAAGTTCAAATCGACACCACAAGAAGCGCTTTAATCGCTTAGCTGCAGGATAGTATGTTTACGTAATAGTCAGTTAAAAAGAAACAGTTGTGTGTCTGCTTCTCTCGCTGACTGTGTGATTAACGGTGCCACTCAGCGTGAAACAACAAATCGAAGTGTTGTAGAATGTGTGCTCGGCTCATAAAAATCACTCGTCTGGATGGATAAGTTCTTCGGAACGTCACTTGTAGAGCTAACCAATGAGAGACAACGACTCAAAAGTACCCGAGAGTTACCGAGAGACACAGCTTGTGATTGGAGCATCCCAAATCTGGGATGCCTGTCCAGTTCAAGACATTAAGGTCTCCTAGACATGAAGAAGAGACTATTGAATATCAGTAACATGTAAACAGCGCCCGCAGCCATCAGGCTAGGGGACCTTGACTAATAAAAGGCTTTAAAGGTTTAAGCATAAACTGTTTGCCCAAAATCTGCTCTGGTGCATAATATAGCCTTCATTCAGGAAATTGCGAGTTGAACAGAGGTACAACGTTCCTCTTGTATACGGCCACCTTCTGCCCACTTAATGAGTAACAAATGTTTTATGTGAATTCGCACTAAGATTTCAATGAAGAAAAGAACTTCAATGTGATGTGAGTTATCGTCCAAACACATTGTAAATTGGTTTTATTTCAATTTTATGTGAAAATGTTTTGAATCTGCTTCATGAATTGTGCAATGCCATGCAATCATGTTTCCTCTTGCACACTGACAGATCAAAATCAGTATGTCCAAAGAAACTATTTGCCAAGATATATAGATAAGAGTACATTCTGCTTTTGGTTTGTTATTGATCTTTTCATGAATCAATGTGACATCTCTATCTCTAAGTAACATATTGTCTTACTCTTAGACGTTGTGGCATGAAACCAATTGCAAAGGCTGTATGTTTTGGGGCTGCTGGCTTTGCTTTTATGAAACCAGGTGACCGTTGGGTTGTGATTACGTAGTGATTACTCCATCACGGTGGCACCGTATTTGATTCATAAATGACAAAGTCGCTGTGCTGTGTTGTTGTATATGATCCCACCTGGCTACTGTGCTTTAGTCACAAATGATCCCAACTGGCTACTGTGCTTTAGTAACAAATGATCCCACCTGGCTACTGTGCTTTATATGATCCCACCTGGCTACTTTACTTTAGTCACAAATGAATCGACCAGCCTACTGTGCTTTATATGATCCCCCCAGCTACTGTGCTTTAGTCACAAATGATCCCACCTGCCAACTGTGCTATAGTCACAAATGATCCCACCTGCCTACTGTGCTATAGTCACAAATGATCCCACCTGGCTACTTTACTTTAGTCACAAATTAACCCACCTGGCTAATGTGCTTTATATGATCCCACCTGGCTACTGTGCTTTAGTCACAAATGATCCCACCTGCCTACTGTGCTATAGTCACAAATGATCCCATCTGGCTACTGTGCTTTAGTCACAAATGATCCCACCTGCCTACTGTGCTTTATATGATCCCCCCAGCTACTGTGCTTTAGTCACAAATGATCCCACCTGCCTACTGTGCTATAGTCACAAATGAACCCACCTGGCTAATGTGCTTTATATGATCCCACCTGGCTACTGTGCTTAATATGATCCCACCCAGCTACTGTGCTATAGTCACAAATGATCCCACCTGGCTACTGTGCTTTATATGATCCCACCTGCCTACTGTGCTTTATATGATCCCACCTGGCTGCTGTGCTATAGTCACAAATGATCCCAACTGGCTACTGTGCTTTATATGATCCCACCTGCCTACTGTGCTTTATATGATCCCACCTGGCTACTGTGCTTTATATGATCCCACCTGGCTACTGTGCTTTAGTCACAAATGATCCCACCTACCTACTGTGCTATAGTCACAAATGATCCCATCTTGCATGTCATAAGAGGCGACTAATAGGGAGCAACCTTTTTGCCATGAGATGAGACTAGTGTCGTAAGATTTCACCTAGATGAAAGGCTAGAATGGCCTGGTCCAGTCAGAATGCTGTTGACATGCCCTAGGATAATCGTTCACATTTTGATCGTTTCCACCTTGTTGTTAATATTGTTCCATGTATCGTAGAGGGTGGCTGCTCAATCTATCAATCTCCTTATTTTTACTTTTGTAGGCATCATATTGACCAGTTATGACCTGCGATCATAACGCAATTTATGAGAATGGCGAACCTAATCTTTTTGCCTCCATGTAACTTACTCGGCACCGTCCGCCTTCACTCTCTACAAATTGTATCAGTATAAATATAAATGGCTGTCATATTTTACATATGTTTCTTGTATATAATAACACATATAGGAAGTATAATTTTATGTATGCAACTATGTCATATTATGTCAAAAGTTTTAAAGTGTATATTGTCTATTGACATAGTAGTCGATATATTTAGATACTCATAACATATGTATGTTCTTACTCAACTATGTCACTATTGTCAAATCTATTCTTTTGGATATAGTTGAAAATATTGTACTTTAAGAATTTGTGAACTAAACAACTATGCTATGTTGGTTAAAGTCATAGTTTTGAGTGCAATAAATGTAGTCATTCTTCAGAAGAAGAGTGACCTTTATTTGGCAGCCAGCCTTTTGCTACCTATAATCCACCTTAAGTGTTGGCAGCAACGAGCTGCATGATCCTCTGCAACTATTTAAGAAGTGCAAAACATGGCAGCGAGCCCTGATCATAAAACACATTAGTGTTGGTGTCCTGTTGAACCCTATCCTTACCTTAGCTAATCTAATGAATTGAATAAGTTGTTCACAAACATTCCTGTTTAGATAATCCCTGTACGTTATGAGTGCAGACATTTTTTATGCGTTTAATTTGCGACTTATATACTTTGCCTCTTAGCAGAGCTAATTTGGATATGTTTGCTCTGGTGTCTGTCTGTCTGGCCATTCATAAAGGTTAAAGGACACTTTATCATAAAAGCAAAGCCAGCAGCCCCAAATCATACAACCTTTGCAATTGTTTGCAGGCCAAATATAAAAATGTGGCTTGATCTCGTCTCTTCTACTTTTATTTAAGTAGATAATGTTGTTTTGTAGGTTTTAGAATTATTTGGTTGTCACGTTATAAACAGCCATGGTTGAACACTTTGATTGAAAAACTGTTGTTAAAAAATTTTGGAATTTTAAATTATTTGGTACCCTGATGCACACCTTTAAGTGCTTTTGTAATAATTTTACTTGGACAAAAGGATCTAAATCCAGAAAAGGTATGTACTATCAGCTGTAAAACAACTGACTTGCAATCTTTAGAATTGGGTTGTGTTTGGGAATCAAGCACCTGCGCTTTAAATGTGATGCATCTAAATGAGTCGCCTCCATCGTGTTGTCATAAATCGTTTTACCATTGTGAATGATAGGGCAAGGTTTCTTCTGCGGCATAGCGTCATCTTCACATTGACCTCTCATGCTCTTCGGGCAGTATGATAATTACAATGATCACTGAGATGGAGATGATTTTTATCTGTATCTTCAATACTTTGTTAACCTCCATCGTACTATTGGCCTGTTGGCTATAAGTTGATGAAGGAGGATTTGGGTCTAACATATAGAATGATCCCATCGGATAAATCTTCTTGCAGGATGAATGAATTACCTAATTCCCTGGTGGATATATCAGTGCTTTTGATTCAATTGTTACAAAAAGGATATCTTGCCGCACAAATTGTTGAAATTCAGTCATAGAATATATGATTTCATGTTAAGGTTGCTCGGAAGACTACAAATTGCTAGAGGCAATGAATAAAGTAACCCTGGCGAAATATGTGGAAATGGAACAGATTGGATCCAATGTTTGCAAAGCCATGAAAGATCTCAATGAGAAATGTATGTACTGTAACATTGACTAATCATTAAACGTTTTGAAAGTGTTGATGCCATTGCTATTATCAGTGTTTTTGCCTCACTTGATTCATGACTTATTTGCATGTGTTACTTGTCTTATATGTGTCATCATGGTATCAGATGCAAGCTTGCAGCCATATCTTGATCAAATAGACCAAATTGAAGAGAGTGTATCAAGCCTGGAACAAGCAGCATACAAATTGGATGCCTACTCCAAAAGACTAGGTAAAAGAAGATAAATGTCTGTATTATCAATACAAAAAGTTGGTTAGGAATTTGAGTATAGAGCACATGGAGTTGATATAAAGGCAATCTGTGTGGCATGTAAGGGAAGACAAAAAGAATCAACCGTCATATACACACAATAAATTTAATTCACTGTAATCAATAATCATAGATTTGAAAGGTCAAGACTGTCAGTAGCATACTTATCATACAAGTAAAACGCGTTGGTGGACAGATTTCATAGCAAATTCTGGTGTTGTGTCCCATAAATACATACATACACACACATGCAAGCACGCACGTACACAGGCATACATTCATACATGCATATATACATAGAATATACATAAAATGCAAATTCTAGTTCAAAGCAAATTGGCCAGGCTCTTTTTGTAAAAATGAAGATGCTGTATTGTACCTTGCAGGGCCACAAAAGACCTGCTATCTTGCTATGTTTCTGGGCCAATAATACTTGTTTTGTTAATGCTTACATAGAAAATAGTTTAGATTTACTGCTTGGGCTCTGATATAAATAGATTGGGTATCATGATAGTGTAAAATGAATGAAGGAGATTTTGTATGTTAAATTGTCTTTTGGTGCTAATTTGTCACTGGATGGGATCAACTGTATTTTTTTCCAGAATCCAAATTCAAGCAGCTTGAGAAACGATGAGGACACCCGCCCGATGTGCAAACATAGGACTAGTCATTGCAAGTTAGAATGTACTCCTAACGGTGAAACTAATTGTGTCACCCTTTTCTTGACTATTTTTCTAATTATGGTGCTTGTATATGTATCTATCATTATGTTCATTGTATTCCATGGGCTCAAATACAGCACTTGTATTGGTGCCAACTACTGGTATGTTTGAATGTGTGAGCTATATTGAAGTAGCTGATCATCACTGTTGACTTATTATTTTTATTGTGTGTTGGGAAGTTGCCTTGATTGTGCATATAAGTTTCATTCTGATTTTAATCATTAGAAATAAAATATACTCTAGTATATAAGAGTCATGCAAAAATAACCATTCTAACAGATATTTGGCATGTTATTGGCGCCAATCTCCGTTTTGGATACTGAATAATCATTGTGTTATACCATTGAAGACTGTATGGGGTGGAACCTTGAAATGCATTTATAAATGATCTAACAAAGGCAAAACAGTAGGTAAAATAGTCATCAAACGGTTTTTTTCAATATACATGGATAAAGAAATTTCATTACTCATTATTTTTCCACTGAAAACGTTTATTAGTCAAACAAAAGAAACACCACACATCCCTACAAACAACCAAATGTGTTTCCCCCCCCCCCCAATATAATACCTAACCATAGCCAACAATGTCCCCATTTATATTCCAGTACAATATGGAGAAATGATAGCCTGCCACAATATACAAAACTGGTTGCTGGACATAACATCAACAGCCCCAAATAATTCGGGTAATTTTATCTAGACAACAACACGTTAGTTCTCTTTAGAAGTTGATGTATTATAACTTTGTGGACGATCAACAAAATCGCACAGATATTAGCCATTATCACACTCTGTGTCAACACCATCAAGATCTCCGAGAAGAACTGCAGATCGTATCGCAAAATAAACAACTACAGTACACATAACACATGCCTCTCTTGTGAAGAAAAGCATTACTACAGATTGTTGACAGGAAAACTAGGCAGTTTGATTGCATGTATATAACAACATTGTGATCACTTGTGCAACCATGAAAAAACTTAAGAGGATGTTTTCCAGCAATGTACAGGCTCGAACATAACTTTTGCTTAAGCCAAGGCACAAGTAGATGATTTGATGCATGATGCAACTGTTTTTGTGTAATTAATTATGTAATTTATGGTTTCTTTAATCACTTAAAATTAAATACAATTGTGATCACTTGTAGTGCTTCAAGCATTATGATCCAAAAACTTACACAAACAGGAAATGCGAATGGCACACATAGTTGGCCGAGTACAAATTTAAAAATAAGGAACAAACAATAAAGTGATGGTGTACAAAAACATAAAATATCCTCATAAATATTCATTCATGGGAATACTATTTATAACAACAACAAAAATCTTGTTTGGCAAATTAATTTTCCAAAAGGAATGCCTTAATAATTAACATCACAATTTGATGACTATATCATGCATTATGATCACTCACATAAACATAACACTTCAGTTTTGAATAACAGGAAATGACACGTGTCCACTTACATTTCTCTTACAGATATTGTCCCTACAATGCAGCACACACATTGCCACTGAACAAAATCTAACAATATAACGATGTATAAAAATGAATTGCTGCATCAGTAAATGTTACCATGGGAACGGAATAATTTGAAAACCGCTTCATACCTGAAAATCTATGAGTCAAGTTTCGCCAGTTCGCTTGTGTAGATACCAATGCTTTCCATATCATACAATACAAAGAAGATTTGTTTCAGTGAGCTAGTCATTGAAGTGACAAAGTAGTTGTTGATGGCTTTCAGAATGATTTGAGCTGCTGCCTGTTTGGGGAATCCAGCACTGCAATATGTAAAAGCCCAACCTTAGTTGATGTTAGGAGAAGAATATGGGTATATTTATTCACCCTAAATTAAAGAAATAGAATCTGATAGCATTGCCATGTAACAAATATTTACTATTTACATTCTACATAATTCAGGGTGGTGTGTAAGTTCCCATGAGATCAGACATGGCCTCACATAACTAAAAAATGGAAAACCTTTCTAAGGCACAATTATCAGGGACAAGAGGTTGGGATGCAGGAGAGTGCTTACCGCCCACTGCCAACAGATGGGAAAGCTAATGACTTCAGACCCTTTTCATCAGCCAGAGCAAGGCAGTTTTTCACTGTTTTCTCCAAAAGAATTTGGGAGTCTGTTGCTTTCCACATTGGGCCATTACAGTGGATGATATAACTGGCCAAGAAGTTGGAGACTTTACACATGATAGCTGTACACACGAATATTGATTTTCAATGCAGAATGTTTCAAAAGGAAGTAAGAGAGACCATGGGATGGGGACTTACACACTCACCCTGTGAAAAGGCAAATCTTGTGAAATGCACTCAGCAAAAACAATTTTTTCCCTAATTCAAGTGGAGGTGTCAAATAACATTTCTTTGAAACATTGTGTATAACATGGACAAGGTAATATGAAAAAGGCCCAGTGCTGGCACTTGAAAAGATTTGCCTTATCACATCAACTTACAAACACATTCACTCACTTTCCACTGCTGACAGATGGTAAAGCTACAGTTTTTAAATGCTTCTCATCAGCCACAGTTAGAATGTTTTTGATGGCTTTGTCCAGCAACTGCTGCGAGTTACTCTGACTCCATGTAGGACTATTCACATGGATCACATACTTGGCCGGAAAATTATAGCCCCCACTTATGACAGCTGCAAATATATGATGGTTAATGTTGACAAAGTCATGAAAATTATCCATCAAGTGTTCAACAAAACCAGTGATGTGAGTGAAAAAAGTATTGAATCAATTAAGGTCTCCATCCAATGCTAAGAATGGGAAGGATAGTTCCATCCCATGGAGACGAATTATTCAAGTAAAAGGCGAAGCCAGTTACTACTTCCTGAAGACACTTACATGACAGGAATACAATGAGAAATGCATAAAAGACCATACCACCAGCTGTATCCAGGTTGCCATGAGATGCTGCGAGGTCTTTCATATCCCGCATTAGTTCTTTACCCCCAACTCTCTCGATGGCTTGGCCTAAGCACATCAAATGGAACTTGTCATCTTGTTACCAATTAGTGGATTAAAATACTGGCCTCATATGTACAATATGTAACTGAAAATTCAGGGTTTTAATTGGTAATGAACTTAAATTTAATCTTGAAGGCTTTACCTGAAAACAAGTCGATTAATCAATTATAAACCAACTTAATAGCACTGATTAATAGAGATGGTCAATATTGAGGTCCCCCTTACCTACTAACCCACCCATATAGAGGGTTTCATTTGTAGGATGTACAATTGCATCAGCTACCACTTTGACCAGGTCACCTTGCAATACTGTAAGCTGATACATGGTTGACAAGAATTAAAATAATACAAAGTTGTTGCTTACCATTGCATATAAATAGACCTGTTTTAATTGCATTAATAATGAGAGACACAGAATTGGAAATAGAAATTGTAAAACCACATCAATAGTGGCTGCGAACAAGTATTTTGCATTAACTCCAGCTTATATAACATTTAACAATTTACTGAGTTTTCAAATGTAAATACATTGACACAGATATCTAGCAGTCAAATATACAAACGTGATATAGAAGAAAAAACATTGAACTAAATGCATGAATTTCTTTATGACTGAAACATAAACTACTTACTTTTTGCCCCAGGAAAAGTTTTTTCTCGGAAAGGATAGTGTATCCACCAGCCTCACCAGCCCCACCGTCTCCTGCTTTCCCACCCTGTACAACAAAACAACATATGATAACAATTACGGTATGGCATGGACACAATAGGACATTTAAAGCACCAGGAACAACTTACTTTAGTTGGTCTAATTGGGGCACCCTTGAGACTGGCTTTAGTGGGGGTCTTGGGACCAGCAAGGACACCTTTTTTAGGAAATGGTTTCTTTGCAGGAGTGAACCTTTTAGCAGCTTTCTTATGCACAACAGGTGGTGATACAGGCCCTGCAGTTGGTGACATCCCACCTGATCCACCTGGAGAAGACCCCAACTTTTTGCGGGCCATTAACTCAGGATGGATTTTAGGCAGGACTCCTCCAGCAGGTATTGTCACATGACGCAGCAACTGTACATTCACACCCAGAATCAAATTGAGCCTTTATCTGATAAGAAATTTTGAACCATTTCAAAGCACAGCCCTTACTGTCAGCAAGATAGTGAATCAAGCTCAACCTGGTGAAGTTCCTCGTCATTGGCTACTGCTAGAAGAATATGTCTCGGTGTTATCCTGCTTTTCTTATTGTCTCTTGCAGCATTTCCAGCTAACTCCATGATCTCAGCTTGACAAAGAAACAAGAACTTTTTGGTAAGCAAGCACAGGGTGGCATGTCAGGGAGTGTGAACAAACCAGTTAAGTGAGTCACTCTAAAATCTCATTCGGCACAAACCCTCCCTTTACCCTCGTACACTGAGTGGGCGTGTAAGTTAACTTGGTTAATGAGAAAAAAACTTGCAAATATGGATTTACATTCAATCACTACGACAAATTGTGAGTCACTTTGAATGTAGTGATACAGAATGGGCATTGGGACATAACAGGAGGTGAAAATCGTATTAATACGTTAATTAATACCTGTCAGGTATTCGATGACAGCCGCCTGATACACCGGAGCTGCTGCGCTGATCCGCATGCGATGGGACACACCTCGTAGATAACGATGCATGCGTCCCACTGGGAAAAGCACTCCAGCACGGGCCGAACGGCTTCTAGACTTTTGACGTTTCTTGCCGCCTCTACCAGACATAGTGTTATTTTCTTCTGGGTGATTAGTAAGCTATAAGTACAGCTTTTGTGAAAATTGTTCTCATATGCACGCCAGGCAAGTCAAGACTGGCTGACATAGACAGCCTGAGAACGCTAGTAAACACGACTAGAACAACCGGTCTCCTTAGAGTGGCGACTACTCCCTCTGATCATTGTGTCACCTGTAAAATGTAATAATTTCTTCATCTTAAAACTTAAGCTTCGACCTTCTCTGTTAATTGTGGGTTTCTAAAAAAAAAAAAAAGAAAAGTGCCCACGTTTCTGATGATAAACTCGAGTAATCTTAATTACGAACCGACATGTACAAAGAAGGGAGGCCGATGTAACAGCCACTTGTGTGGCCTTTAATTTTTAAAGGGCAATTGCGGTCCATCGGAAATTGATTTCTATATATTCACATATAAACTTATCGGTTCGCATGCATTAATCCTTTCCCCATGCTGCTTAAAGTTCACAGCCTAACATGGCTATAGCGGCCGAGTGGCTTATCCATTGACAACACACATGTTCATAGAAAACAACCGGGATGTTTTTAAACTTCAAGAAACGGGAGTAGCTCTTTCTAAATAAGTACGGGAGTGATGCATGCACTCACAAGGTGATAAATAGAACCTGACTATTGGGCTAAATGGGAGTTGTTGTCTGGTTGTTGGCCACAGGTTGTGTCAAAGAGTTACATATGTATATGTAACTTCTTGGACTTTTAGTAGCCCAAGGACTCCGATCGGTGTGCATAGCTTACATCATTTAAGCCAACAATCGAACCTAGTGGGACTGACAAGAAAAAACTATTGTCGTGCTTTACAAATAAATCTGGCAATTCATCAAGTAGATTTATTTTTAAATCACAAAATATTGTTCAAATGTCATATTGAGCATTTATAAATTCGAACAACAGACTTCCACACATCAACAAAAAGAAACCCACCTAGACTTTTCTTTTGCTTGGAATATCTAACAAAGAGAATTGACTGAATTTAGCCATAAAAGATGCATACAAATGCAAAAAGCAATAACATTCTTATTTCAAATGGGCGAGAATCAAGCAACTTATGTCAATCTCAGATAATAACACAAACAGGAAATACGTTATTAAATGGATTTCACAATGAACAAGAGTTTCCAGAAATAAAATACAAACACAGATGGTCATTTCTTTACCAAGACGATCACTTTAAAATGGAACACGGATCCGTTGGAGTTGCCTTTAACGAGATTGATGTTACATATTGGCATCCATATCATGCTACCTGTTCATTGGACAATTCTTCTTTGTGTGCCCTGGAGCAGAGTAAAAGTGAACAAAATTGATGAGGTCATGTTGTACCATTACATCCCCATAAAATGAGAAATTTGTGATGGTGCAGATATAAAAAGTATCCCAAATGTTTAATTCACACACAAAAATCACCTTCTTGTCTGCATACTCCACATTTACGGCTTTTTCTAGCTCCCTGGTTTGAGGTGCCCATATTTGCCCCACCTCTGTTATTGACAGCACCACCTCTATAAGAGTTTCCAAGCATACCTGACTGCCCAGAACTTTGAACAGACGATGTATGATAGCCTGCACATGAAGACCACACTTAAGTCAGTCCTGTTCAGCTACCAAGATAACTACATAATCACTGCATTGATTATTTAATCCAAACTTCCTTAGTGAATTTCACCATATTACCGAAACAAAATTTCTTATTCATAATATTTAAATATAGATAATCATGCAACTAGGGCTTTAATCTTGCATACAAATTGCACTTATTCATGATAAGTAAAGTCCTTACCTCTATTGCCAGATCCCATGGGTGGGGCTTCATCTGCCCATTGGAAGAATTTACAACCCTGACCCATAGGTTTGGGGCAGGCAAAAAAAGGACGCCCCTTGTTTGGCCCTTCCTTTTGAACCTTGAGCCTACACAGATGAGCTATGGTAATAGCTTTAACATTAACAGTGTAACTTTATATCATACAACACAGTGTCTGTCAGGTACCAAGCAGAAATAACATTCATGACCCAGGTAGGATTAGATCACATACTGTTTGGCTGCTTGGTTACAATTGCACTGAACACCTCCATCTGATGATGATGATGATGCTGCTGGGTTGCCATAGTTTCCAACATTACTGCTTCTGTAGAGATCATTGGCATCAACACTATTAACACATAATAGCACCCAAAAACTAAATGCAATATGCTGCTTGGATTACACTGGAATCTCATTTCAAATCTATATTCCAGTACGAAATTGCAGTTGATTAACCTCATAGGTGAACAGTAAGATATAGCATGGTCAGGGCTCTCGGGAACCCGAGGTTCCAGGTCCCTGACCCGCAATTCTTGCGAGATTTGTGATGCCGTGCATCCATTACGCAAAGCTACAAAATTCGTGAGATCGTTAATTGGCCCGCCTGCAGGTGAAATGAAAACTCGAAAGTCGTCGCCCGACTGACGAGTGCAAGTTGAAACTACCAACTAAACGTCTCCCGACTTGTTTGAATAAATAGAGCACGCTGATAAGCTAACTCTGTGCCCACCAAGTCAACACGGTGGCAACAGCTTTTCTCGCCAAGAAATGTGCTACAGTGTACGGGTGTTACGCTTCTTTACTCGGCGAATGTAAGCCAAGCATTGGTCTAGATGATAGTGAAGAGATGGTTTGGTTTCAGAGTATTGACATTATCTGGCGAAAGATGTTCTATTGGGAAGAGATATGCATTTTCATAGCGTGTTTTACCAACTGAACTTCACCCAGTTAGTTTGTTAACATGGCAGCGCTGTGTTAGCCAAACTCAGTGAAAGGACATCAAAGGGCGAAGGCGCGTTTCGTGTAGCGTCGAGTTTGTGGCGAGATTTTATTCTGAGCTGCTTCATGAACTTCTCCATACAAATGTCACAAAATCTCGCAAACGTGCTTCGTTGTCAGAAAGAGTGCTGGAGATACTGATGCGCATCAAGATTGAGGGTCCAGCTGTTCAGGACTTTGACTGTCAGTAAGCAGCTATTAACTTTATTGCTGACAAACGAATTAATATGCATGTAATGTTTGTACAAAGGCATTTGTGGTATTGTGTTCAGTTATCAATAAACATCTATTTGGAACCTCGAGTTTCTTGTGGACCCCCGAAATGTGTTGGGGACCCTTGCGAATTTTAACCTGAGGGTCCTGGACCCTTGATAATTTTTGGCTAGCGAGAGCCCTGACGGTTGCATCAGTTCATTAATATCTCCAAAGTGCACCCCAGAATTGTAAATAGGTGAAGAAGCTAGAAAGCCATACTACATTTAATCTATGCTAGTGCAACTTCCTTCACTTAGAGTTATTATTGACCATCTCAGGCCAGATTCTGTTACCTATTTCAATGGCTCAGTACAGTGAATCAAGCTACCTGTTGTATTGGGATGCTCTCCCTGCATTACTGTCCCCAGCAGCCCCGCCTCCACTAGCCTCTCCACTGTCTGCCCACAGGAAGAAGCTGCAGCGGTCATCCACGTCTTGTTGCTTGGCACACACATAGAACAACCGTCCTGCAGACAAGGGACATGACATATATACTCTGATAGAGGTAAGGATGCTTATTCATCATAATTAGCTAGGGCCAACTTCACTATCATAAATCATAAGGCCCAGTATTGCAGTGAATGTGACTCTTATATATTTTCTGCACCAACACCATTGCATTAGGAAGATTGAAGACACACAGAAAGAAACCAAAATACCCTGGTTTGGTCCATCTTTGCGTACAGTACGTTTGACAGCTCCTTGTCCACAGTTACACATGACGTCATTCGCATCCTCATCCCTATCCCCTCCTCCTTGGTAAGGAGGCTGAGTAGGGCCATGAGGATTAACCTCAGTCAGAGGGTTCCTGGGTCTAGAAGTTGGAGGATGCTTGGTGATTGCGGAGTGAGGTTGGGAGGGTAAAGAGGGAGTCAGTTGTGAAGTTCCACTGAGGTAGCCACTGTCACTTCTGCGAGACTGGGATCGTCTAGAGCTATTCAGTGATTGATTGGAAGCTGATGATCTGTTGTGTGAATTTCCAGACACTGATGGTGTAACTTGGGTACCTAATACAGGATAATAATCATTTCAAGTGTCCAGCAATGTCACAAATTAACAGAGCATACAAAAATATTGGCCTCAGTATGAAAACCTTATTCAGTAGATTCCATCCACTGCATAAACCTCTGATGTCAAAGATCATTAAAACATTGGATGCAATACCTAAAATGGCATTGCAATCTTACCTTGCCTTTGACTAGAAGATCTGATATTCAGGGCATCTTTTAATTCGTCGTCACAGACTACACAGCCCTCATACCTGCACTCAAACACAGGTATTCTAAGTTGGTATGGTAAAATGCAATGAAATATCGAATAACTATCGTTAATGGATAGATTGAAATGTTGTTTGCTTATCGGTGATGGTGGGATGACTTACTCAGTGGGTATGTACTGTGGAACACTGCCCCGTTTGAACTTAAACTTGACTTTGTTGATTTGATTTGGTTGACACTGTTGGCACAAGAGACAGTAATTATTGAGGTGGATTGAAAGGTTCAATGTAGCTTCAAACCAAAGCAATGTGGAATAATGAACAATGATGATCCAACAAATCATGGTTTGTATTGCTACATTGTACTGTAATGTGACAGGAACGTTTGACAATTTGGTGAGACAAGTTTACATTAGGACATGGAGTGTTGGTGCCCACAGCCTCAAGGACACCATCAGGTAGCCACATCACCTCACGACAGTCAGGGTAGCCTGTACAGCTGATGAAGAACCTGTTGAAGGGTGTACAACACTGAGCAGATCAATATCCTAATTCACAGTTACCAGATGAACTAAAAGACAATGCATTCTAAAAATGTACCTACCCTTTGTTGTCCTTCTTTGTTTTGAGGACCATGGACTGACCACATTTAGGGCAGGGTTTGATAGGGTCAGGTAACCTGTGCTCCTGAGCTGTGGGAGACATACAAAATAATGTATAGTCATGGCATTTGATTAAACAGGTGTACAATATTTAGAAGTGTATTTTAGTTTATGTCATTACCTTGAATGTCATAAGGCTGTGCATTGCCAAAATATGCTGCTAGGGCTGTATCTATCTTTACTGCCTGCAAAGTCAAAAACATTCAGCCAGGAAAATATTATCAGACTGTTTACAGTCAATTGTAGATTTATTGTTCAGAATTCTTACAGGTGATGCAAATAATGGGAGAGACTTAAAACAGGTGATGCTGATTATGGATGAGACTGACAACAATTAAGAGGTTATATGTAAGGCTGATTACAGGTGAGGCAGATTATATTGTAAGCTTTTTACTGGTGAAACTGATGATATATTGAGCTGATTACAAGGATAATATATAAAGATGAATACAGGTGAGACTGATTACAACCAGACTGAGTAAAGGTGAGACATTATATGTTAGGCCGAATACAGGTGGAACTGCTTATATATGAGGCTGATTACAAGTGAGACTGATTTTAAATTAAGTTGACATATTAGTGAGACAGATTACATGTAAGGCTAATAACTGGTGAGACTGGCAACAGGTGAAGATATAATTCAGTTACACAGTTCCTGTGTACCTACACACCTGTTCACATGCAGCAATGAAGACATTCTTGTAGTTTTCTATCTGTGTGGCCAGCACAACTGTCACATCAAACTGGTGTATGTAGTATTGCATGGTAAATACTAGTTCTACTGTTCATTACAGGGTAAAGTCTGTTTACATCTATTAGGGATTGCACATCTAATAGAATGAACATGTAATGGTCACATTCATAAATGACACTGAATAAACATAGTATATAGGCACAGCCATCTTGCATACAACAACTATGGTGACTTATCAAACCACTAGACAGCCAACAAGAGAGCTTAGGTATACAACAGGGTAACCTTGGCCTACAGAGCACCAGTGTGTTCTCTGTTAGATTGGTCAGACAAGTTACTAAACCCACAAACAGAACCCAAACACCATTTAAGTGGACAGACATTAGTGTTAAGTCCAATGCAGCATAATCTGGCCTATAGTTTATTTTATTTTTAAAGTTTTGTACCATCTTTCAAGGAAATATTCAAGGCAAGTGCAACTCACACAAATAAAATGTTAAATTGATGAATTATACCAAAATACAGCCCCGAAAATATATTATGATTCAGGTCCAGTAGTTTGAGAAATGTGTAGATCTGTTATGACACATGTATCAGGTAAATACAAGACTGAGTTTACAACAATAAGTAAAATGAAACTGATCTCTCACCATCCTTATCCTTCCTGCCTTCACAGATGCTGAAGACAACAGACACCACTCACAATAAAAGAGGCATAAAACATAAATGTCACCACAGTAAATTTTCTTGGTTTTTTAAATAAATTCTGAGCATTAATAGCAAGAGAAACACAAGAAAGTCATACAGTTTAAGATCAGATTCCAGTTCAGCCCTCAGATGTGGTTTGGACATCTCATACCCCATGGCATCATACCCTGTCATACACCATACAATGCAAAAAGCTTTTAAACAATCAGACAAATATGTGGTACATTAAACAATGCAGAAATTACAGAGAGAGGAAGATGGCCAATGAAAGAGAGAGACAGTGTGTTAACATGTTTATATAGATAGAACAACAGGGAGACAATAAGAGAGACATGCAAGGATAAATGCACACAGAGAGCAATAGGAGCTACAATGATCACCTTCTACAAGCCCCATTCCAAGTTCACCAGGAACAAATTTGCCATCCTGCTGCACCCCGACATAGAGTCGTGATTTGATGGTTTCTATATGATCAGCGTGGGTGGCATCAGTACCTGTCATGACAAGATTCCTACCCTCAATAACGTATTCATGAGCTTATATACAATAATTTATTTCAATTTCATCTTGAATATACACGAGACAAACAATGGAACAACAGGTAGGCTTACCAATGCCATGCTTGTCCATCAATGCAATGAGGTCAGCTTCAGTCAGTAGAGATGGTGCCGATGTCTCTCCCTGGTTCAGCTGAAAGCACACAACATATCAATGCACTGTTTAGAGACGGTTCATTTCTTCTAAATTAAAAATGATACTGAATCATCAATATAAACAGCCCAGTAAAATAATAAGAAGAGTATATTTAAAGGATCTATACTAGTCTTCTACTTACTTCAATAGAGTCTGGTTCAAATTCCTCCCCACTGTGAAAAGTTGGCATTGCCTGAAATAAACAAGAGAAACAGTAATTATATTTTGTGCTGCTGTATGAAACACAAGCATTAAAATGTGTCCTTACTCTGACATGGAGTATGTTTGGACATATATACAGGTTGCAAGCCAATTAAGTTAAATTATCCATAGCAGTATTTAAATGATTAAGGCAATTATTCTGTTACCCACCAAAGTATGCACTGATCATAGAAGGCTGAACTAAATAATGAGAAAAGTACATTTATGACTGCCACAAGGGCGTTTGCATCAACTTTAGCAACAGTGAACACGATAAGGTAAGGCATACCTTATCTGACCAGCGATCGTAAGGGTAGACATCAAGGTAATTCCTGGCTAAGATCATCAAACCAGATGCTGAAAACTGGTCAAATTCAAGGCTTTACCTTGTGGTGTTAATTTGTATTTCAAGCGATATCTTACAATTAAAATTGCTGGAAACTCAGCAATGATGAAATGACAAATCAATTCAAAACAGCACATGATGGTGTTGGGAGAGGAATAGCTGGCTTACAAGGCCTTTTTGGAGTTGGAAAATAATTCACGAGAAATCACCTTCTCCTCATTAATATCAATTTCAACAGTGGTTTCCTGTCCTTGAGCATCCTGGGAGCAGCAGGCAAGGAAATGACGCACCACAAATTCATACACCCTCTTTTCATTGCCCTGGGGAAAAAAAAACTCCAGATGAGGAATACCAATCATTACAACCTGACATCCGTTATGTTAAGGTCTTTCTCTCATGTGCATTGTCAACTTCATGCAACACACCTGAAGACCATTGGTGTACTTGATAGGGTGGATGGGGGGATGAGCTTGATCAGATTTGTTGCCGTTCCTTGGGGTAGGGCCACCACGAGCCAGTATACCAGCTGCGAAACCTGACCAATCATGATAGCCAATACTTATCACTCACACTTATCTCTTAAGAAACTGTTATTGCATCAGTTTGCAAACCAACATTAGTATAAGCTGGTCTGAATTCAACATATTCCTTTCAATTCATCATTGCTCTTTATTCATGAACACCTACAATACTGCCAATTACCTCACCTCCCCATTCTTGATCCTGGGTTTGTTGCTGCACTAGGTTGGACAAGTTAAGGTCTTTAGGGAAGATGTTGGTTTCAGTTCGGGGGTAACTGATAAGTCCCTGTGTGTACAGCTTCTCTGCAATCTTCATCGTTTCTTTGGCATTGATCCTCATTTTCCGTGAAGCCAATTTTTCAAGTTCCTAGCAAATGCAATCATATCATCAGTGAGTGATGTAAGTAATACACATGAATATCCTAGTGTTATATAAACAAGTATTCACATATTGTGGCAAGGTCAACATGTTTAAAATAGATCCATAAGTGACCTACCACAGTGTCAAGAGCAACAGGTCGCCATTTAGACTTGGGTTTACTTTTCACATCAGTAACTCTGGCAAGCGGTGACTATATTGCAGAACAGTGACATAAAACTAAAAGTAAGTAATGTTAATAATAGTATATGTTTATATGTTGACATCAGTTGAAGATCGAACAATGAGATCATTGATCCTACCTCAATGACATGTTCATACAGGACCACACATGCCTCATGATCAAACAGCTTTCCCCTGGACATGCCAAGAACCAGACAGAACAGGTGTTAACAGCTCTACAAGTAAGAATGACATAAAGGTAGGAATGAAATAGTTGAGATTTGTGATAAATATTTTCATCATCAACCTTTTCCAGCTAAAATCCACATGTCCATCTTCAGTCTCATGACTAACTGCAACATTCAGATGGCTAATAAAGCAATGCATTTTCTTAATATTTGAGAAGCTTGTGATTTATTGATTGGATAAAGAACAAGCTGTTGACAAATATCACAACAAACCTTTTATTTTCCAGAAAGGTTCCGGAACAAATGCTTGAACTTGCTTGTATCGCTCAACAACAAAGCCAAGTGTTGGGAACTGACAGCTGCCGTAACTAATCAGCTGATCAGCAAGCACTGTTGGAAACACTTTCTGAAGGCGCAGGGTCTGAAACCTGGTGAATGCAGCCCCTGCAAGAGGACAGCGGGCAGGGTTATACATTGACTGGTATCTGTTAACAGCTTCTAACTGGTTCTATTGAATGTGGCAAGGTTGTGACCCACCTATACGAAGGTCTAGCTCCTGTCTGACGTCCACAGCATCACTAGTGTTCTGATCTGGCTCCAAAAGATTGTTTACAGCTCTCTGTACAGCTCTTACCACACATGATACAGACATCAAAATGACTAATTTGGCTATATTTGGACAATCAAGTTTGAACAATTCAACATTTACTTCACATCTGATACTGTATACAACACAATTTATAGGCTGTCAGTACATTCCATCTAACTGATGTCAAGCAAATACTGCACAAAGTCCCTATTGAAAAATAGAATTATCTTTATATAGTAAAATGGAAGTATCACATTAACTTACTGATGAGTGATCTCAGAAAATTTAGCCCGATAGACTCTGATATTAGGCTTCACTGAAACATAACGGATTATATTTCAAATAAAAATGCACAAAGCAACAATATACTGTTACAGACTTCACAACAGTAAATTGGTCCATTAGATCAAGACTACAGATTCATACCAGCATACCTTGCCTACACACTTGTATCACTTCAAAACCAATATTTTCACCCTCTCTGTCACAATCAGTCCAAATGATGAGTACCTGGCTACCTCGTATTTCCCTTTCTAATGTCCGCTGTGGTAGAACATAAAATGAGGTAAGGTAAGGATAAGGTTCAATGGCACACCAATGCTGATGAGTTAGAACAGCCACAACATACCAAACCTTATTCAGAAAAGATCTGACAAAAAAAAATTGCAATATATTTGCATTAAATAATTTAGTAAAAAAAGATCCTTACAGTCAAATAATTTGTGTAGAGTTCAACAGTTCAAGTAGAGGCTCAAAAGTACAGCAATGATTTGTGTTTAAAACAAATTTGTACATAAGATGCACTCCATATTTTGTATTAGATGAATTCAATACAAAACAAAATACATCTAATACACATTACAGCACCATTCAAAATACCATCCACAAGAGGACAGTCCAAGCAGTAGCCTGAAATCATCATTACAGCAGTGATCAGCTATATACCTTGATGTCAGTATAATCCTGTGGGCAGTTCTTCTGTACCGGTGCATCGAAGAGAGCCATAGGAGAACAACCATACCTGGCAAAGTAAGGCAACTACTGTAGTACTTCTGTAGCATGTGAGTGGTTAAGTTCAAATAGCGAAAAGGGATTGTTTTAAGACTTGGTATTAGCTTAACTTCAGCAACCGATATAGTACAGTTTGCACTACAATTATTGGTTCAGTGCAACTGGCTATATTACCGGACAGTCAGCAGTGCCATACTGCTTTACAGGCCCTTCACAACACATGTAAATAATACCAAACCAGCACTATAGTTCCGAGTGGAACTCACCAACAAGAACTTCAACAAGTCTTATGTTATCAAAACAAACATGTCTTTATACCAAATCCAAAAATGCTGTCTGCCATTGATAAAACATATCACCCATCATGCACTGCATGAGTCAGGCCTCCCACCTAGTATGGGAGGCAGCTAGGCGAGAAAACCTGATTCAGCCACTCTACCAAATTAGCCATAATATACATGTAAGGACCTTATTCTTAATACATAACATATGATTCCTTGTAACAGTGTTTAGCAGTTAATCATGACATGTTTGTTATCACCCTTATCTGCGCAATGATAAAATCACAATTAAGCTACATGTCGTACAAATAGAGGACATACCATTTCCGATAAGTCCCAGTGAATGCAAAGTTCAGCAAGTGACCAGAGACAGATGTCATTGTCATTGAGGAGTTCTGGTTCAGAATGTTGTAGTCAAATTCATAGATCTTGTTAAACTTTGAAAATCCTTCCCTCTGTAACATTAATAAAGAAATAGTGGTGTCATATTAAGACAAAATTCAGAAAGATACAAGTTTGAGCCATTCAACAAAGACTCATGGGATGAAGATGGTTCATGAACGTATTAAATTCAAGATGCATTTTGTATCCCCCGTCCCCTCGAACAACTTTTAAAATAAATGCCCTCCCCCAAAAACATAACGTGCACTATGACTTAACTTAATCAATTTAATGTTATCTTTCACTCAATCGCAGATACTCAGTATTGAAAACATTCCCCTGGGAATAGATGGAAATATCATGTACTCAAACAGGTACTCGAACTCGAAGATTCTCTGGACAGCAGGTAAAAAATATTGACATTCCCTCACTGACACTGGGCCTCCGTCACAATCATAAATCAGGACAGCGTTACGTAATACACTAACGACCCCTTGTTTCAGAAGTAAATAACCTAATGCGAACAATAGTAGGCGGCACGAGTTTACCTTCCTATATCCACCTCTGGACATTATATCAGCAATGGATTTCGCCGCATCATTTTTCTCTGCCACATTCAAAATGCGCACCATTTTGACACAGTCCACTGATCTGGCTACACAGTAACCACGGCTAACAATCTTAAGTAAACGCATCAGCAATAGCTCGCAGTGACATAATTAGAGGGATAAGCTTTACATTGAATACATAAATATGTTTCTGCACACGAATTTGTGCAAAATTTTCGCAGATGAAAATCATAACAATCGCCACCCGCGCTTTCGCCGATTTACGTTGTTTGCAGCATTTGGAACATGCGCGCCCCAAATAACTTGGCCACTAGAAATCAAATATGCTTTTAGGTTCTATTAAAGTTTCCTAATTTTCATCAAATTTAAGATAGTCCTGTCCGATTTTCAAAAGGAATCGAATTAATCAAAATGTGTAGGTGCCCTCATCGAAGGGAAATGAAAATGATTCCAGGTATTGCTGCCTTGAATTATACGATCGTAGTAGGAAATCACCGGGGACCTATTTGTAATTAAACCACTTTCGTTTTCAATGTTTGGAAGACTAAGATAAGGTAAATGATAAATATTTAGATTGATCCAAGTTGTAAAACTATTTTTGATGAATTTATTGAATCGTTTTCATCGAGTTGGAAAAGTGTACACTCAATATTGCGGCACAAGCGCGGCCGCTTTTTGCGACGTTCAGCTGACCTACTACACTTTACACCTGTACACTACAGTATAGAGTATAGTATTAGTAGATGTGTCAGTGATGTGGTTTTTTCAAATTCATTGTATCATTGTGAAATAATAACTGAAGATAGGTATACTCATGCGGATTCTAATAAGGTAGGTTTCATTTTTTTGAGTCAATTAGTAAAAAAGTTATTGAGGTTTCAAATTTCATGGTATTGCTCGGTATTGTGCCGGAATTATACTGACAGTAGTATCATACGTGAATTTGATCGTTGACGAACTGCGCTTACCTGGGGCCGGATTAATAAAGAATCTTGACTTGAGTTGTCGTAAAGTGAATCTACGGTCTCAGCTGAGTCCGAGATCTCAGATTGTATTCGTAATGACTAACGACTGAGATTTCAGTCAACCCAACGACTAATATTTTTTATGAATATGTCTTAAAAACCTGACTTCATGAACACCTGATCTACAGCTTGTTGACACACGCAAATTTTATGGTAGAATGTGCGGACAAAAACCGGAGACAAACATCTCAAGCATACTTTCGATGTTTGGCAATGTTGCTGGAAAGTAATTAACCCACCCAGAGAGAGTGCGATAACTGACTCTCCACCCGGGTGCGGGATTAGGCAAATTCAACTCACTCGAAATCATTTTCAGTCGCCATTGACGAGCTGGCGACCGTTAGTTTCCACCCCTTGTAAGCGATAACAGCTACTTTTGATGCCTCATATTTAGAATATCATAGTGAAATTATACCACAAGAATTGCGTAGGATTATAATAAGGTAGGTTTCATTATTTTAAGTTTATTAATAAAAAAGTTACTGCGTTTTCAAATTTCATGGTATTACCCGGTTTTGTGACGGAATTCTACGGTAGGGGATAACAGCCTCTTTTCATGTCTCCGACTCTATCTCTTTATAAAACAAGCTATCCAAAATGGGTGGCCCACCCCCAAACAAACCCTTTTCAACCTCAACAAGAGTGACACGTTGTAGCTAAATTGACAAGTGAGTGGAGACCGTAAAAAAATGGAATGAGTTCCAAAGTGGTGATTTCTCGCTTTTAGCCTAATCGTCTCAATTTGCCAAAATAGACGGGAGAGCATCCCTACAGTAATTCTCAAAGAGCTGGTGGAATTTATTTCTGTTGCTGCACGGTCTGACATAATAGAAGAAATGTGTTGTAAAACCAACTTAGACATTTCTATTTGAGAGGCATCTGCAGCATCATCAAGATCTTGAAGTATTTCTCTATTCCGCAAACCAGGCACCCAAAATTTCCCTTTTTCATCAGCAGCCTCATACCCCATGAACTTCCGCCCAAATCGGCTGGTTTCATCGGACAATCAGCACTGTGTTTTCTTCTTTACTGGAAACTTCCCCAAGACGTTTCTGTGACAGAACAAGTCTCTCTAGGTTGATCTGGACTGAAGTTGACCTTACGGGCAATTTATTAGCCTTCTCTCCGACAATACCTAGGACCGATTCTATGACTGCTGGAATTTTCCCAGGCAACACCCCACTGTGCAAGAGATCATATATGCAAAGTTTGCATTCATTGAATAGCTTCTAGAACCCTCATCATAGGTTGAGATCAAATTATTCTGGTCAAAATCATTCAAAATGGTCTCCATCCACAAATTTGTGGTTTGAAGCTCATTGATCTCATCTGCTTCCAAATCCACTTGCAGTCGTTTTATCCTAGTCAAGGTCCCCTAGCCTGATGGCTGCGGGCGCTGTTTACATGTTACTGATATTCAATAGTCTCGCCTTCAGGTCTAGGAGACCTTAATGTCTTGAACTGGACAGGCATCCCAGATTTGGGATGCTCCAATCACAAGCCGTGTCTCTCAGTCACTCTCGGGTACTTTTGAGTCGTTGTCTCTCATTGGTTAGTTCTACAAGTTCCGAAGAACTTATCCATCCGGATGAGTGATTTTTATGAGCCAGGCACACATTCTACAACACTCCGATTTGTTGTTTCACGCTGGTTCTTTTTAACTGACTATTACGTAAGCATACTATCCAGCAGCTAAGCGATTAAAGCGCTTGTTGTGGTGTCAATTTTAATTTTTGAAAGGCCCATAATTCCAGAAGACATTCATTGTGTTCTCATTGGATGCAGACCATTACAATGTCCATGACATCACATAGAACTGAGGGTGCGTATCACAAGCCAGACACGCGCAATTAAGGTCAATCCGGGTCACAACCTTTGCGTTGATTGGTCACGAAGATTAACGAACGTGTCTAATGAATATTCGGACGCGCCAGTTTAAGACCTTATCTTTTCGTAGACTCTAGGGCGAGAAGCGTAGCGGAACCCCTGGAGTCTGGGACGCAGACTAGTTTTATCCTATCATCTATTGCATTGTGCTTAATAACAGGTTTCTCTTTGTCCAAGCAGGCCAGCATTGTCCTCACATAAGATTCCCTCTTTTGAGTCTGCTTTATAACCTTGGTTACCTTTGCCAATTTTTGGGGCCATCAATGCTACGTTAGAGTTAGATTGAGCCAAGGCTTTCTCTTTCTCTACAACCTCTTACTCCAAAGTGCCAAAGATGCTGCTTTTCCCTCATGACCACACTGGACATGGGGCTTTAACAGCTTGGAAATTGAACACTGAGTTAAGAAAACCCTTGTACCATTCAATATCTTTTGCGCTGACCTTTTTCCTGTTTAACTTCTTGTGTCGACCTATTACTCGATCAAGACTCTTTCATTAATTGTTAAAGCTAAAGGGCTCAAGTGCTGGCTGGTGGGAACTGAAAATTGCCCCCCTCCCCTACTCTTTCCACTATGCCTTGATAGACATACCAACTCCCAAACGAAAATACACTTATAAACTATTGTCCAAAAGTTATCAGCAATAGCAAGTCTTGATGAAAAACAGGCAAAGGAAATGTTCTTGCTGTCTACCAAGACCAATAAAATTCCCCTGTTCCAGACTAGGGCAGTACAACTTATTTGCCATACCCTTTATAAGATTGGTGATACATGTATACACAGCGTCAGGTAACGATGAGAGATATATGGTATGATTAAACCAGTGATGGTTTAAAGTCAGTGGTCACCCGGGTCTTCACGCAAAAATTTTGTCGGGGAGAGATTCAAATGCGAATTGTTTAATTGCAATGGTTATGAATATTTGCGTGCCAATACGCAGCTTATATGAGGCTGGGGTGAACTCATTTAAAAAACCAATACGATACATGAACAATTGGCATACATTGTTCACTCAGAGATTCTATTAATAAAAACATAGCAATAATCATTTAACATGATGCAAATCTTTTTATCATATAAGTTTTTCCTTAGACACTACAAATAAAAGTCAAATCCATCCACAAAGGCTCAGCTTCAAGAGCACAAAGCCTATTGTTCGTTCTCCCTGGCTTTTTCCATGGCTCTCCTCCTCTGACCCCCATTCCTGTCTCCAGAGTTCCTTAGCTACACCATCATCTCCTTGGCAACATCCGTTTCGGTGCACAACTTCTGTTAGTTCTTCATTATAGCAGCTTTTCAAAATATATATAGTATATATATATATATATATATATTTATATATATATTTATATATATATATATATATATATATATATATATATATATATATATATATATATATATATATATATATATATATATATATATATATATATATATATATATATATATATATATATATCTTCATCCTCAAATCTAAGTCATTATTAATTATCTAGGGAGAGGTAGCGTAGCGGAACCCCTGGAGTCTGGGACGCAGACTAGTACAAGGTCAAAATGGCCAAAAGCATACCCCGTCGTACAAGGTATTATGCGAATGTATAACCCGTCGTACAAGGTGAAAATGGCAAAAAGGCATACCCCGTCGTACAAGATATGCATTTGTATTGTCAACGATCGATAGGAAATATGTATATTCAACCCATTATACAGGTGGGAAGAGAAAATCATACCCCGTCGTACAATACGAAGCCCCAAAAAAACCCGTCGTACAGATTGTAGCTGAAAGCATACACCGTCGTACAAGTATGAGGCCCAATAAAACCCGTCGTACAAGTCGAGAGGCCGAAAAAACATACCCCGTCGCGCGGCATATATATGCTACCTCTATACACTTATGTTCCCCCCACCCGGGTTCTTGCTTCACATTTGGTATCTATAGATGGATCTAACTGAGCAACAAACGCACCATCAGGAACACTAAAATCCGTCTCAAAATCAGTGGCGAGATCTCCTTTAGTTGAAACCATCTTCACAGGCAGCTGAGGCCGAATGGGAAAGGGAATACCTCTAATATTTACAGGTCCCAGACAGATTCCTAACATAACATAGGTTCACACTAATTATCATTATTTGGAGACAGCGTCGTGCGCTTGATTATCGCGTGTATGTGTCATCGCGTTAAAGTATGTTAGTATGAAATGGGGAAAGAAACTCGAACACTCTGCGCCCTCGTGTTCTTTGCCGATAGCACCCACGTGACCATGCGATAACCAACACTTCTTCGGCTCATAAAATCTATTCGGTAGAGGCCGAGAATGAAGTGGCCTGTACAACTTGGGCGACTGGTGGTACACAGAGCGAGACGTTCGACAATCAACCCCAGTCGCATCAAATCAGAACGCGCGCCCCGTTGGAGCATTCAACGAAAGTGGAAGTGGTTAAAGCCCTACCCTCAGCCAATCAGAGCTCGAGAAAAAGCTCGGTCTTTTTCCCATATCGCCTCAAACGCACAGTTTGCCGTGCGATAACTGCAACCGCGTCGATATATCACCAAGAAACAACTTCATTTGAGAAGGTCCCTCACAGAGCACCCTGCTCTAGCATGGCAACACTACGGAGGGTCTCAATATCACGCACACCTTGCAAGTCTTATAACGAAGGTTTTCTCAAAGAGTCATTTGCCTGCCAGCCGCTAATCTGGTTGCGTATCGCTAATCGGGAAGTCACGGTATTATACCATCTCCCCGGAATCTTGCTGAGGCGCGAAATTCTAACACCTGCCGAGCCGTGTCTACTGCGCTACAGCGTTGCTAGCATCAAACAACGACGAAGTCGGCGCAGCTCTGATTGCCGGAGTTGGGTAGGTTCTGCTAGTCTCACACAACAAACTATCGAAGCATATTATAATCAGGAACACAAAGATCCGTCTCAAAATCACTGGCGTCGAAAAAAGATAAATCTTCGAGATCTCCTATAGTTGAAACCACCATGACAGGCAGCTGAGGCCGAATGGGGGATTAAGGGACTACCTCTCATATTTACAGGTCCCAGGCAGATACCTTACATAACATAGGTTCACGCTCATTAGCATTATTAGGAAACAGCGTCGTGCTTGATTATCGCGTATAGGTGCCATCGCGATAAGTATGTTATCGCATGGTCACGCGGATGATATGATATATCACCCACGCGACCATGCGATAACCAACACTTGGCTAATTCGTACAGCGCGCCGCAATATTCATTTCAGTGACGTAATAAATAAGGGAGCTTGGCTCACGACCAGCCCGTGACATCTGTCAGAGGGAGTCTTCGTCTGGTTGGCGAGATGACTCTCCTGGTCAGAATGGGGACCAACATGCATACAGGGCTGCAAAGTGATGTCGTCATACTCCCATCCGACCCCACGTCGCGCCCACGAAAAAGGGATCGAAAACGCCAGTTTGGGCCGTTATCAGTGATGTGTCGTCACACTTTGTAGCCCAACAGAAGCTTGCCTTCTGTATGATATAAACCCCTGTGTTGTAATAGCAATGCAAGATGAAATTTTTAATCACACCATATTAGACTTATTTTTAGATAGGAATCTAGAACCCAGCAATAGGATCAAAAAGCCATTTGAATTTTGAAAATCGGGTAAGCGGTTATGATTTTATTAGTGTTTGAATTTTCAATTTTGGTCAGTTTTGGTGAAAGCTATTATGCTTAAAGCGTTAGGGATAGTCTGAACCCCTCAATTTAGCCACTTGAAGTTGTTGTTCATCTTTAGAGTGCTGTAACTTCCTTAATTTTCTGAATATCAACTTGAAAATTTACACGATCACCATTATGATCTCAGATTTAATGAATATCTTAAGGTTACAAAGCTAATTAAAGCCTAATTTGCATATTTTATTGTAATTAGCATAAAACAAGACCTGATTACCAAATTCCTTAAACTAAAAGCTACTTAACCTTTAACAACTGTAATTCATTTGACACTTTGTTAAGTTGTGATAAGTATCAACAAAAATGGCCGCCACCAGATTCCAAGATGGCCGACACAAAAAAAGCAACCGCCTCAGATAAGTTAGTAAAAAAAAACATTCCTACGAACATGCATGTGTAATATATCAAATTAAAGCTTATTTCCTAACCAATCTGAATCTGGAAGTGTTAATAAAAACTTACTTTATATCTTACAGTAAACTGTAACTGTCGTTTTTTATCGAGTTGGAAAAATATACAATTAAAATTGCGGCACAAGCGCGGCCGCATCTGGCGACGATCAGCTGACACCCCCACCATGACGCATTGATGGATGTACATGATGATGTTCCTACAAGTGTAACTCAAGTTTCCTGTCACCAATATTGACGAAACCTCGCCAGTTATTAGATGAAATGTTGTTTTAAACGTCTATTAACTTTAGGTTGATGTCTATGCGTGACGTGACATATGGTAGGTTTTGAAGCGGTGGAACTTTATAAATTTATAAATCTCGCTATCTCCACAATGACGTGACGTTAACAACAGCCAATCAGAGGCCAGGATATCGGTGAACACCCTGCGCGGGATAAGCGAGACCCAAGCTGGGGCCTGGAGACAGCGGCCCACGCTTATCGCTGGGATTTGCCACATACCTACCAAACATATACCGAATGACCGAATATTACCAACTTTATCCGTCAATTCCGCGGCATTAAATGACGGTTCTGTTTTATGTCATCGCCATAATTAGAAAGATAAGAAGTTATATTTTCGGCCTGAGAGGTTGACTTGCGAAAAAATTATCTGGTAGTTGCGCTGGGATTAGGACAAAATTCATCCGTCTGTAACTGGAATACTCCTTAACATACATGAATGCCGCTTTCACCATCGTGTTCTGTAACACATCCTCTAATTGTCTGCCGAATTTCATGCCGCGGTGAATACATTAACCCTTGCGGAATCTCGGGGAAAGCCAAGGTGATTTTCGTGCCGCGGCCGTTACTACAGAGGCAACATTACTGTCCCGTTGATCAACTTTGATCAGTAATATATCAAAGAAAGGAAAGCTCCTATACATTCTTTGAAGATCTGTTATATTTCAATTTAAAATTTCATGTAGATTCTAAATTTCATTAAACGAACACACTCGCTGGAAAATTGTACTTCTGCATGTGACCTATTTTCACCCCTTGCGGTGGCGGCCTTCTTGCCTTTACAACTCGTAAAGGCAACAGGCACTCAAGTCAATTCAACGAGCGCGTTCGGTAGTGTTCGGTTTCGCCTGACTCGTGTATATATATATATATATATATATATATATATATATATATATATATATATATATATATATATATATATATATATATATATATATATATATATATATATATATATATATATACACATGTCACTCACTGTCGTAATAAATTGAGAACATAGAAACTTTTCAACCAACACTTTGGACTAGTGGAATATTTACTAAACATAGACAATATCTACCACATAACTGCAGTATCACAACTACGTCTGAGCTCGCATCCATTAAACAACGAATCAACGAGGGCAACCATCCCCAATCCAAAACATAGTATATGTCATTGTTGCCCAATGCAAACTGTGTTGAAGATGAAGAACATTTCATGATTACCTGTCCCATATATAAAATGAAAAGAGCACCTGTCACCCAATGACAAATATAGATGGATAATGAGCAAGGAAAACCAACGGTTACGTAGAATGTGGGCAAATATATAAGGGAATCACTTGGCATTTAGTGGCCAATAAGTCAATAACCCTCAGTTGCAGGTGTCTCGGTTAGTGGTCATATTAAGAAACTTAACCCTGTTACTATGCTTTAATGTGTACTGATTTTATTTAGTTTGGTGGTATCGTATCATATCGTATTTTTGTTGTATAGCGCCCGAGTGTGTTTCCCCATATCATCGCGTGATCATGCCATAACTAACACTTGTTGCAAAGATACTACTAGACTGTCTAGCAGTTAGTATCTTTGCTTGTTGTCTATGGCTGCGAATTTTCCCATATCACCCACGTAAGTCATGTGATAACTTACACACTGATTCCGAAAGTCCGCGTATTTCCTCCATCAGTGAAAGAACCAAACAAAAGATTCGTACCAGTGTTCAGCTGTATCATTGTATTGTCGTTAGTTGTTTGGATCATTACTCTAGGTTTGCACACAAAGCTATGGTGTTGTAACAGATTGAGTGACATGAACTAGGCGTTGATATCATGTCACCAGCACACCTTATCTCTTTGACCCTGTTAACCCCGTCTATACGGATCTAATGCGTCAAGTCCACTGCTCATAGACCAGGAAGTTTTGACTAATTATTCTCATTTCACAGTCTATGATATAGAGATATCGCCAAGGAATTGATCGTATCGTACCATAGTACGTGTCTAGCTCTCTGTGAAGCGATAATCACGACAGTGTGAGCTTGTGGAGTACTTGGCATTTACATCGACAGCAAACTCATCATTCGTGTCGTTTCGAATATCATTCGTTGTCAGTGGGGCTGTTTGTTGGGTAACGGAACAAGTTAATAAAAGCGAGTCGCGCGGGCTGTGGAGTAGTTCTATGAATAGCAGGTATGTGTAAATACATAGTCGTTTCCGCTAAGGTGGATCAGTGTTAACGCGCCTATCATGTTTTGTATACTTTCATTCCTCCTTATCTTGTTTTAGTGTCTACTTTGTCATATTATCCTACTGACTGTAATACGCCGATGTTAAAGGGAAAAGTTCACAAGAAATCCCGATAACAGATGACGTAAGACCATTATGTAATACCTAACACACATTAAAGGCAGGATTCGTGATTTGTTGTTTACAAACTTGATCGACAGCGTCTCGAGAGGACATCAAATGGAAACCCCAATGCAATGCTGTGTATATTGATCCTGACATGTATTTTCAGGTGTGTGTGTCCGCTGTGATTATCACCTACAGGAGATAGCGATCATCGTCGATCTGTACGACAAAACGTAGAGAGTTGGTTATGAACTGGGGCGTGAGTGTTGGCCAGGATTCGTGACGTAAACATGAGTGGCCACGATGCCAGGCCGGAGGAGATTAGTCTCGCCGACATGTCCCATCCAAATGGTAAGTTCTACATGCGTTCAGTTCCCGATGTCAGACAGACGAGTGCTGATAGACGAGACCCACGAGCGCCGTGCCGCGTGTTCGGACTTAACCATCAATGTTGCAGCTCGGCGCTAGGGAGCTCGATATATATGGACCCCACCCCCCGGGGGGGGGGGGGGGTACTTGGCCTTATTCTGGATAGGGGTGTGCCGGGGAACCTCGAAAACCCGTACCCGTCGTGCAAGGTCAAAATGGCCAAAAGCATACCCCGTCGTACAAGGTATTATGCGAATGTATAACCCGTCGTACAGATTGAGGCCGTAAAAACATACCCCGTCGCGCGGCATATATATATACTACCTCTATACACTTAAGTGCCCCCCCCCGGGACCCCACCATAGGGAACATATACTGTATTTACATAACTATACGTATTACAGTATGAGATCAAATTGTTAAGGTCATGATGATCAAGCCCTAACATCTGTACTGTATAGACCTCACCAGTAGTACCTCACTTACCCAAGCATCTGTACTGTATAGACTTTGCCAGTAGTACCTCACTTACTCAAGCATCTGTACTGTATAGACCTCACCAGTAGTACCTCACTTACTCAAGCATCTGTTCTGTATAGACTTCGCCAGTAGTACCTCACTTACCCAAGCATCTGTACTGTATAGACCTCACCAGTAGTACCTCACTTACCCAAGCATCTGTACTGTATAGACCTCACCAGTAGTACCTCACTTACCCAAGCATCTGTACTGTATAGACTTCGCCAGTAGTACCTCACTTACTCAAGCCCTTAGTCAATTGGTCAAACCCCGGGGGGGGGGGGGGGGCACTTATGTATATAGAGGTAGTATAGATGTGCCGCGTGACGGGTACGGCCTCTCACTTTTTGGGCCTACCCTGTAAGCATCTATGTTTTTCAGGTTCAATGTACGACGGGTTATACATTCGCATAAATACGTTGTACGACGGGTACTTTTTGGCCATTTTGACCTTGTACGACGGTTACGGGTTTTTGAGGTCCCGCGGCACACCCCTATCCAGAATAAGGCCAAGTAGGTGGTCAAACACATTTCTACCTCGTATCTATACACGGGGGAGCTGTCGTTTAAATTACTTGTATTACACTTATATTTTTACCATGTTTCTCGTCGATTCCTTGTCGAATTCCCAGTCCTAGTGTAGTACCCTACTCACTTACTAATATAGCCGTCTCACACATGTCCACTTTGATACCAACTTACTACTGTATTATTTCAGTAGTACATACCGTCATCGACACATCAGGAAGTACCACTTCTCTACTCACCACTGTAGTACCTTGTGCTCACTTACTATTGGATCTGTTCATCAGGAACTCTTTCTTGATAGACTTCGCCAGTAGTACCTACCTTAGGTGCGCATGTGGGCAGCCTGTACTGTATAGACCTCACCAGTAGTACCTCACTTACCCATACCGGCACGCTGAGGTCTGACGATGTTATGCATCAGCTACCCAGTGTCACAGGTCGGGTGCACTTCCTACGTGATATGCCATTCGTCATACGAGCGCTTTATGTGTACAATAATGGTGGGGTTGGGATGAGAGCGAAGACTGTATGATAACACTGATAGAAAGAACTTCATTTTTATGTAAAGCGGCTATTAGCATAACAGATTTGTTGATAAGACGAGGCAGGTGTTGTGTGTCAAAGAGCTGTTAGACTTATGTATTGTGATTTTTTTGGGCGTTTTATTTACGAATCTCGATATCATCTCGCTTGTATTGTACAACCTTCGTTACTGAGAGTACGCATCTCACTAGCAGCGGGCACAGCACATTAATAAACGACACAGCACACTACTAGCCGACGCAACACACTTATATCCGAAAAAGCCCACTTATAGCCGACGCATCACATTACAAGCGGATGCCGCACGCAGTATCGGACGAAGCACACTAATATCTGACACAACACACTACTGGCGGATGCAGCGCACAATTACCGGACACAGCACACTAGTACTGGATGTAGCACACTAATAGCGGGTACATCACACTAGTATAGGACGCATCACACTAATGGCCGATACATCACGCTAGTAGCGGATGCAGCACACTAGTATCATACGCCGCATACTACTAGTGGGCGCATCACACTTTTAAAGGACGCAGCACACTCATAAAAGACACAGTGACGGATGCATTGCATTAATATGGCAGCACAGTATACTAGTCACAGCCACAACACATGCTAATCATACGCCGTTATCTTTAATAAGCGCAGATTAAGTTAACGATGCGAATATTCCGTCATTTTCTGTAATATCCGTGTTTGTGAACATGGTGAGTTCAGATAGGAAACAGCTGTTGTTTACTTTTCCTTGGGTGTTATTCATGCGAGTTCTTTTTGTCTACTTGTCGATATGAATCACAATTTGTTCGAAGTGAATTGCAGCATTGTTTTATCTCACCCCTGAATAAGTCAGCCCTTCAGCCACCCCACCCCCTTGTCATAACATATAGGTTGTTGGTCTCTTCCCTCTGATATTCACGTGGATGCGGTATCATAATATGGCAGTTTAAGTTAACGAAAGTGTTTCAAAGTGTATTGTCCATTGTACCCCCCCCCCCATCCCCCCCAACAGCCCCCCATTATCTTTCATCTGTGGCGCGAAACGCATATCACCCTTACCTTCTCTTTGTTATTTTATGGAACTGACGTTTAAATATCTTACTTTGTATAACACTAGGTTGTTTCTCTTCCCTGTTTCTCGATGCTGAAAACCGCCTTTGTAGATGAGTTTTCATGATCTATGTATCATTCCATCCATTGTCAAAGAGCGCCTGTTATGATTATAGTTATGCGCAGGCTGACCATGATATTCGATTTAATCTAGATCCCTCCTAGCACTATAGGTATGTAATCTGCTAATCCGATCACATCAGATGAATATTGCTACAAGTGAATTATAAAGGGTACTCGTGGGAACATCATTGCTTGTCGAAGCTATATGAGGTTTGCATACTCCACCAACAGTTGCGATGGACCTGTCAATCATCTACGACCAAGGCCAAGGGAAATAGCGCGTGGTGTAACATTCATCGTTTTTAGTTGTTGGTTGGGCGTGTAAAGTGAAAGCAATTTATCATTCGTGTTACTGTAAGGGAGAAGTCGTGTTTAGTTTGGTTAGTGGAGTTACTGTGAGAGACGTCGTGTTTAGTTGTTTAGTGGAGTTACTGTGAGAGACGTCGTGGTTAGTTGGTTAGTGGAGTTACTGTGAGAGACATCTTGGTTATTTGGTTAGTGGAGTTACTGTGAGAGATGTCTGTTTGGTTAGTGGAGACTGTCGGGGTGCTTGGTTATTTGGTTCCTTACTGCGAGAGACGTGAGTTGGTTAGTGGAGTTACTGTGAGAGAGTCGGTTATTTGGTTAGTGGAGTTACTGTGAGAGACGTCGTGTTTTGTTGGTTAGTGGAGTAATGGAGTGAGAGACGTCGTGGTTAGTTGGTTAGTGGAGTTACTGTGAGAGACGTCGTGGTTATTGGTTAGTGGAGTTACTGTGAGAGACGTCGTGTTTTAGTTGGTTAGTGGAGTTACTGTGAGAGACGTCGTGTTTAGTTGGTTAGTGGAGTTACTGTGAGAGACGTCGTGTTTTGTTGATTAGTGGAGTTACTGTGAGAGACGTCGTGTTTGTTTAGTTGGTTAGTGGAGTTACTGTGAGAGACGTCGTGTTTAGTTTGAGTTAGTGGAGTTACTGTGAGAGACGTCGTGTTTAGTTGGTTAGTGGAGTTACTGTGAGAGACGTCGTGTTTAGTTGATTAGTGGAGTTACTGTGAGAGACGTCGTGTTTATTTGGTTAGTGGAGTTACTGTGAGAGACGTCGTGTTTAGTTGATTAGTGGAGTTACTGTGAGAGACGTCGTGTTAATTTGTTTAGTGGAGTTACTGTGAGAGACGTCGTGTTTTAGTTGATGATTAGTGGAGTTACTGTGAGAGACGTCGTGTTTATTTGGTTAGTGGAGTTACTGTGAGAGACGTCGTGTTTAGTTGATTAGTGGAGTTACTGTGAGAGACGTCGTGTTTATTTGGTTAGTGGAGTTACTGTGAGAGACGTCGTGTTTAGTTGATTAGTGGAGTTACTGTGAGAGACGTCGTGTTTATTTGTTTAGTGGAGTTACTGTGAGAGACGTCGTGTTTAGTTGATTAGTGGAGTTACTGTGAGAGACGTCGTGTTTATTTGGTTAGTGGAGTTACTGTGAGAGACGTCGTGTTTAGTTGATTAGTGGAGTTACTGTGAGAGACGTCGTGTTTAGTTGGTTAGTGGAGTTACTGTGAGAGACGTCGTGTTTAGTTGATTAGTGGAGTTACTGTGAGAGACGTCGTGTTTAGTTGGTTAGTTAGTTGATTTTACTGTGAGAGACGTCGTGTTTAGTTGATTAGTGGAGTTACTGTGAGAGACGTCGTGTTTATATTTGGTTAGTGGAGTTTACTGTGAGAGACGTCGTGTTTAGTTGATTAGTGGAGTTACTGTGAGAGACGTCGTGTTTATTTGGTTAGTGGAGTTACTGTGAGAGACTGTTTTTATTGATTAGAGTTACGTCGACGTCGTGTTTATTTGATTAGTGGAGTTACTGTGAGAGACGTCCATGTTTATTCGATTAGTGGAGTTCCTGTGAGAGACGTCGTGTTTAGTGGCGTGGAGTTACTGTGAGAGACGTCGTGTTTATTTGGTTAGTGGAGTTACTGTGAGAGACGTCGTGTTTATTTGGTTAGTGGAGTTACTGTGAGAGACGTCGTGGTTATTTGGTTAGTGGAGTTACTGTGAGAGACGTCGTGTTTAGTTGGTTAGTGGAGTTACTGTGAGAGACGTCGTGTTTAGTTGGTTAGTGGAGTTACTGTGAGAGACGTCGTGTTTATTTGGTTAGTGGAGTTACTGTGAGAGACGTCGTGTTTAGTCATTACTGTGAGAGACGTGGAGTTACTGTTACTGTGAGAGACGTCGTGTTTAGTTTGGTTAGTGGAGTTTACTGTGAGAGACGTCGTGTTTAGTTGGTTAGTGGAGTTACTGTGAGAGACGTCGTGTTTTTAGTGGTGGAGTTACTGTGGAGACGTTACTGTGAGAGACGTTACGTGAGAGACGTTGTTTAGTTGGTTAGTGGAGTTACTGTGAGAGACGTCGTGTTTAGTTTAGTGGTTTACTGTGTCGTGGTTAGTTTAGTGGAGTGAGAGAGACGTCGTGTTTAGTTGGTTAGTGGAGTTACTGTGAGAGACGTCGTGTTTAGTTGGTTAGTGGAGTTACTGTGAGAGACGTCGTGTTAGTTGGTTAGTTGGTTAGTGGAGTTACTGTGAGAGACGTCGTGTTTATTTTAGTGGAGTTAGTGGAGTTACTGTTAGTGGAGAGAGAGACGTCGTGTTTAGTTGGTTAGTGGAGTTACTGTGAGAGACGTCGTGTTTAGTTGGTTAGTGGAGTTACTGTGAGAGACGTCGTGTTTAGTTGGTTAGTGGAGTTACTGTGAGAGACGTCGTGTTTAGTTGGTTAGTGGAGTTACTGTGAGAGACGTCGTGTTTAGTTGGTTAGTGGAGTTACTGTGAGAGACGTCGTGGTTACATGGTTAGGAGTGTAGCAGAGAATATTGGTTGTGTTGCTAATGTGTTACTCCTGCATTTGTTTTTAGCGTTCCACTTTGGTTTACATGTTATGAGGTAGCAGCTGCTACGCCGGCTATAGAGGTTATAAGCCATTTAAGCGCCTACAAACGATTTGTAACACTTCGATGAGTTGGCTTGGCCTTAACTCTATTAGTGCTTGGGACTAGTGTGTGTGTGTGCAGAACAGCAGTTTATGAGAGGCTGGGGGTAGAACACTTGTATTTGTGAGGGGTACAGGCACTGTTGACTCAGCAGCACTCACTGCTGGGACGGGGCACATGTTGTTAGCGCAGAGGATGTTTTAGGAGGGAGGTATATATGCATTGTAGTGATGTGATATGGCATCACTTGGACCTGTCCGACTTGTCTCTGGTGCTGCATTCAAACCTAGATAAGAAAGTCATATTGAGTTGAAATGTTTTTGAGGTAGTATTGTTGACTGATTCTATTATCTATTTGTGTAGGATTGATGACTGATACTATTATCTATTTGTGTAGGATTGCTGATGATAATATTATCTTTTTGTGTAGGATTGATGACTGATACTATTATCTATTTGTGTAGTATTGTTGACTGATACTATTATCTATTTGTGTAGGATTGTTGACTGATAATATTATCTATTAGTGTAGGATTGATGACTGATACTATTATCTATTTGTGTAGGATTGTTGACTGATAATATTATCTAATTGTGTAGGATTGATGACTGATACTATTATCTATTTGTGTAGGAATAATGACTGATTCAGTTATCCTTTGAGGTAGGAATGATGACTGATAATGTTATCTATTGAGGTAGGATTAATGAATAATGACTTTGGTCATAAAAAAATCAGGTTAGTGTACTTTTGAGGCAGCTTGTGTCAAACCATTCTATATTCTCAGAAATATTTCTCATGTGAAGGAGCTCATGTTGACTGAGTTGAATCAGCTGATGCAGGTTGTTTTATTCAGATTTATTGAGACTGATTGGAAGTTGAATCTGGTTGATTTAGCAGAATCCTTTGAGATGGTTATGTATGGACTTATAAGGTCCCTGCTCAGGTTTAGTCTACTGGATTTCAGATTGGGTTTGGTGCAATGACTTATTTCATACGTGTTACACATTTGTATTATGACTTACAGAAATAATTGCTTTTGCAGACCCACTGTTTTATAAAGAAATATTTGACTATTGTCGTTTCTTCGTCTTAGTTAATTACATAAGATAAAACAATGGCTGTGTAGCAAATCTCAGGAATTCATTATTGAATGTTTTGATGCTCTCAACAGGTGATGCTGTAATTCACGTTGATAATCCACATCCAGTAAAGAGCAAGAAGAAGAAAAATAACTACGGCACACTGAGGTTCCGGCCCAATATGGAGGTCAATATAGACCGTGTGGCGGAGGGACTGATGGAGGATGTTGAAAATGTTGATGGATCTCCAGAGAGACTCACAGGAAACATACGTGGCATGACAACCACTCTATCGAATAAAATCAGAATCAAGTGAGGCAATACCCTGCTACGATCTCATATTGGATTATCCCAACCAACAGCATTCTTTTCATAGGAACATATTGCTCATGGCATGAAATTATTTACCCTTTCATATCTGGTGATATCTTTGTTTTATTGAATCAGTCAGTGTGCTAACTCTTTGGGTGATACTGATGTTGAGAGGAGGGTGTGTGGTTTTGTTTACTATTATACACATTTGTGTTTCTGCAGAGATAAGGTGATTGAACGACAGGAGGGAGAAAAGGCACACAGGGTGGGATATCTCAAACAATGTGGCTACAGTGTGTCCATGGTAACACAATAACATATTCATTAAATGTCCACATTAACACCATTCCATTTATGAATATGGTATTGTATTATTGCCAGATTATTTTTCTCTCAGTTTATGATGCATGACAATGTGTGTGTCACTTGGTCCTCAGAGTTGGAAACACTTTAAAGAAAGTGTAGCTGAGCTGTCATATGCATTCAAACTATGGAAGGGGCATCTCAAAGTAATCGAGGGTCACTTCGGTACTGGCGTAACCTCCTACTTCATCTTCCTGCGCTCGCTCTTCATCCTCAACATTCCAGTCTTCCTCCTGACCTTTGTTTTTGTCACGATTCCTCAGCTGGTTCACCGAGGCAATGATTACTCACAGAATATCACCTTCCAGGGATGGGAGCTCCTCACAGGAGGGGTACTTCAATTTGACTATTGTTAAGCATTGCTTCATGAAAATAACCACCTGTGTTTAAATATATAGCATTTTCATGCAGTGTCTAATTGTTTTTATTTAACCATGGTTAACCGATAAACCATATATTGTGTGTCTGTACTTGAGCAGGGCTGGCTTGTTGAGACGGAGCTCTACTATGGCTACCATCTAAATGGCACCATTGAGGCAGTGAACAGCATGGAATATGACATGAAGTATGCCTACCTGTGTACCTGTGCTGGTTACTACCTACTCACTGTCATCATCCTTGGTGTCATGTGAGTCTATGCTCCTTGGCTATGCATCCACTGCTTCACCTGGCACATTTATCTTATTATATAACATTAATAACCTGAATGTTGACTAATAGTTCTGTATCTCATTTTATGAAGTCTGCCGTATCACAGGGATAATGTACTTGCAACACAGGATAACCTACGCATTGTTAACCGCTCATTCTACAAGGGTGATATGGGATTATTTAGGGTTGATATGTAGTATTTACTGTGATTCCAGATTGCTGCGGTCTTACAAGAAGAATTTCATACAAGTGAGCGGTGATCTCCAGTTTCCTGTTATGAAGGTGTTCTGTGGTTGGGATTATAACATCAATGAACCAAAAGCTGCTCGTCTCAAGAGCAAATCAATCTTCAAAGAACTGGAGGTAATCCCACCATTGATGTTAAACCCAACATCAGCCATGTTTTCAAACCATTTCATCACAGATTTCCATTTGAAATGATCCTCTATATTGTGTTATTTAGCTGGACTAAATTGCTGAGTTTCCTATAAAGATTTGGTTAAATGGAAAAGAATAGTTTTTCTTGCTATCCAATTTTTGTCATATTGAACATGACTCAATTATGTTTTTTCTAGGAGTACCTGAGTGTATACCGGAGGGATGAGGAATCACGCTCGTGCAGTGAGTGGTGTGGGGTGCTCTTCCTGCGTATCTGCTCTAACATCCTGGTACTGGCGCTGCTGGGCGGCTCTGGCTACCTCATCTGGTATATCTCCTTCACTCAGTCTTTCAAGGTCTCCTCTACAACTGTCAGCATGGTGAGGAATCAGTCATTTTGGGTTTTTGTTATGAACTGTTGAATGGCTGTTGGTGAGAGTGTGACAAGTGCTCAGCCCTCTGTTGTTGGTTCCAGTCTGCTCAGCAGGTCATCGAGGAGCTCTATTTGCCTCTGTGTATCTCAGCAATCAACTTTATCCTGCCATTTGCTTTCTCCATACTTGCTTCATTTGAGCGCTATGCGCAGCCCCGCACTGAGCTTTACATCACCATGATCAGGTCTGCAGTTGTTATTGTATTTACCACAAGCCAATGAAGTTAAATACAGAATTTAAAATAAAGTTGTACTCTTGTAATTCAGAAGACAGAAAACCAGTTCTTTTGACTACAAGCAAACAGATTTTTGTTTAAATCGTTTCTTGTTAGATCAATATTGTATAATTTGTCTCGTGACCTTCAGTACCACTCATTCTTATTGACTTTTATTACCTGTATGTGCCAATGCAGAACTATCTTACTAAACGGAGCGACTCTTGGTGTCCTCATATATTTCTGGTTCACCAGTGTCAACTGTGCGTCGCTGGACCCTAATGACCAGGAAGTGTTGGATCGTGAGAGCCAATGTGTCGATGTCAGTACTCGCATGTTACACTATGCAATTGACATGGTTATATGTTAGGCATGTTGATGACGGCTGTGTGGATCGGGGATTTTATACCCACCTCTTTGCCACAATTATATCAGCTCCCAAAAATGACAACTTTGTCAGCATCTGGATTTGTTATGGTTGTAAATGATGTTTGAATGTTCCAGTGTTGGGAGGACTTTATGGGACAGCAGATCTACCGTCTTGTAATTGTTGATTTCATCTTCATCTTGGTTGTAACTTTCGTCTTTGAATTTATACGCAGGTGATTTTATTCTACCACAACTGTAATAGATTTTTGTGACTATATTTTAATTGTTATCCATTATATATCTGATCCTGTAATGGATAATTTTCCATCGTCAATGTGCACTTTCGTCAATATAATTACGCGCTGTTTCTTTTACATGCCTGTTGAAAGACTGATGTCTCAGTTCTGCTGTAAGTCACTCAGCTATCCTGAATTCAATATTGGCCGCAACACACTCAACTTGATATACAGTCAAATCCTCGTCTGGTGAGGCTGTTAGCATAGTTACACTATGCAATTGGGAATTCGTCTGCAATCGATTTAGCTCGGGTTGTATTGTTAAGATTTCCTGTGTAGATGTTTTACCAAATGTGTGGACTATGTGTGTTGTAGGTTGGGTACTTTCTACAGCCCCCTCCTGTCCATTATCATGATACTCAAGCTCTTCTTTACCTTCTATGTCAAACGGGTTAGTTCACTTCATTCACTATCCCCCAAAGTATCTCCAATTATTCAGCTCATAGATTGGTTATTCTCAATAACATACTATTTATGTGTATATATTTATAAAAATATATTTATATATATATATATAGAGATATATATATATATATATATATAGATATAGAGATAGAGAGAGATATATGAAATAAGGAGAGATAGATAAAAATAAATAGAGAGAGATTTATAGGCATACAGAGATATATAGATATATATATATATATAGATATATATATATATGAAATAATTATATATAGAGATATAAAAAAAAAATATATATATTTAGGCAGATTCATACATATCTCTATATAAATACATCCCTATATATATATACATAGATATATATATATCTCTATATATATATATATATATATATATATATATCTCTCTATATATATATATATAGATATATATATATATATATCTCTCTATCTATCTATATATATATATATATATATATATCTATATATATATATCTCTCTATCTATCTCTCCAATCAATGTTTTAGATCTGTCCTCTGCATTCATTCATGTGCAGGTGAGTGTTGTACAGAACTGTGTGCCCTCAGTCAAGCCATGGCGCGCTGGTCAAACGACTACATTGATCCAGGGCCTCACACTTATAGCCTTCCTCACCTGTTTTGTAGCAGTGGCTTATTCCGTCTTCTTGTGAGTTTTTAATTGTCATATGCAAATCACTTGAATGCTTTGCATATCTTGTGAAGTAAGTGACTCAATTAAAGCAGCTGATGAACCTCCTCTCTCAACTCCTTACATTTCTGTATGGAGTTTGTAGGCATTAAATGTTAGGTCTCACCTATAATTCTTCATGTAATGTATTTGATATTGAGATGATGATGATGATGTTGCTTTCGGTAACAGCCTTGTTCCGTCAGAAGGTTGTGGTCCCTACCAAGGCTATAACCGCTCGTATGATGTCATCTCCGATCTGCTGAACCAGTGGGAGGGATCTGAAGGTGGTGATGTAATCAAAGGCCTGCTGGAGGTCATCACATCTGTAGCCTTTTTGGCATTTGTCTTCATTGCTCTATGGTAAGTGGATTGCACTATATATTGTAGATCCAATGTTATCATTAAGCTTGAGAATGAATTATAACAGTCATTGTGGTGGGGTTTTTTTTGGACAGTGTTGGTGCCCATTACTCCAAGGTTGTAGCTGATGGTCATATCTCTATGGTCAATCTACTCCGCAAACAAATAGCCCTGGTGAGTGCTCTTGTGTGACCAGCAGATCTTTCTTATTGCTACCAAGCATCTAATTGTCTTTAACCCAGTCCAGCCTTGGAAGGAAAATGGTACGTTAATTGTATGATATGAGTTGAATGTGATTTGAAATAAACAAGATGTGTTTGCGATAACAGGAGGGTCGGGACAAGACCTTCCTGCTGAAGCTCCTCAATGAGGCATGTAAGCGGGCAGGGAATGAGGGCATTTCTGCCGTCTCACGCAAACCCTTCACAGCCACAAATGTGGACACCTCCAGTGTTCACCTGCCTACGCCATCCAGTATGTATAGGCTTCACTCAATTCACATGGAAATGATTGTGTAGGTTACCGTACTGGCAAACATATGTTTGATGTGAGGGTGTATACATAATGGCTATCATGTGGTTCCTTCCTACTGTGTTTGGGAGCTTGATTATAGAATATTCAATCTCAATTTTTTTTGTTAAATACCAGTACCATTACCTCAATTGGATTGTTCATCACCATTAGGTGGAAAAGCTTTTTCCAAAGCCAAAATTGCTGCGGGCACCTCAAGCACTCCCCCATCTTCTGGGAGGAAGCAGAAACCAGGAACAGGTGCTACCACGAGGAAACCATTACCCCCCTTCTCTAACGATAGCCACAACCCAGGGTTCCAGCAGGAGTCATTAGAGCGGGAGACGGGCATTGTCATGGATCCTGTACCAGGCAGCCATGTTGGCGGGGATGGTTCCAGGGAGGCCAGTAATCCTGTGTACAGAGAAGATTCCCTCAACATGAGACCTAATCTACCTTATCCTGGCAATCAGTACGATGATCACAGGTATTAGTGAAAACTAATCACTAGGGTGTGATAGGTGTGAGAGTGGTGTTTTATGTCAGCATTGCCTGGGGAATATTGTTCACTTGATTTTAATTTGGATAAACAATGAATATTCATGTATTATTGTACAAATGAAAATGTCTTCCAAATGAAATGTTGATTTTGTTTTAATTTGTTACTAACATTTTTCTTTATTATATTTATTGAGTGATCCATATGCAAGTTATTATCCAGGGCTATATTCAGTGAGATATGCAAAAATGACTATATTACAGTTGATTCAAGTGTTGTGATACAATGCACTGTTTGTTGGTATGGTTTTGTGATGTACACTGTTCCTATTATCACTCGACCTGAATAATTCTCTATACTTGCCTTATCAATGACTCTGTGTGCCTGTCTCAGACAACATATGTGGTCATGTTGAGACCTCGATCTAGTCTAGCTTATCACTGCACTGACTCGGGGGTACAACTGACTTAAATTGGAACATGACAATGTCTATTTGCAATGTATGTTTTCATGAAATTGTATGACAATTGTGGTATTATTCATATTCATTTTATTGGAATATCGGTGTTCTTTTGACTATAAAGAAACTGATAGGGATATTTAGGCTATTATTTCCTGTGATATCCATTGAGCTTTATGCTGGGTTTACTGAAAGAAAATACTGTATTTCCCATAAATATCGGATTATGTGTGCTTTACATTTTATCTCGTAAATTCAATCCTCTTCAGTATGACACACATTTTATCCAACCCTAGCCGTTATGGACCTGTATGCAGATTACTATTTACGTTCTCAATTATCTAGCCATTCCCCGGGAAGAACTTGGCTTTTACCGCGGTTTCTTGGCCATCATTTAATCAGAGCGGTTTGTAGACAGCATGACATCAAAATAACTATCGTTAGCTTGTAACTAATCTTATTGTCGAGTAATTTCGAGTGGTTTTTCATTCCATTGCAATAAAATCCTTACTCCGTTTTATAAGCTAAGTGCCTGTTTTTAATTAACAAATATCAACAAGCATTTCCCTATCAACACCTTTCCCACTTGCCACCCTCAAGTCAACCACATTTTAGAACCAACACTTGGGATGTGATGAGCTGAAACATTGAAGATGATATCTTTATTTGACTTATACCATGAATCACAAACAAAGAGTTAACATCTATTTAAACATATTAAATGCTTTAAAAAAATTAACAGGTTACATTGGTCATCACAAAGACATGTATCACAGTTTGGTATGAAACGATTCAATCCGAAGCAACAAAAAAGAAATTGTTAACAAAGCTGACTTAACAACAAATTTATTTTTTTAAATCATTAAACGATATATTGTCATCAGTAATGATAACAAACTAGATGAAGGAACTATGTGAAACGATTCAAATACCAGTAATATAGACATAAATAATGTAGCAAACGCAGTGTCAACTACTTCATTTCATGCAAGAAAAACAAACATAAAAAAAGCGAACTTAAACATGCCATTCAGAATGTTAATTTTTTTTTTAAGACTGAATAATAGATAAAAAATAAGCAATTAATATTCTTCAATAAAAGAATGATAAAATAAAAAGTCGACCGGTACGTTAGATTTCCATCAAAATCAGCTGTGTGGTCATGTGCGAGAATCTTTTGCCATATTAAGTAGTATTTCTACAGGGACCATCACCAAACAAAAGAGAACTTTTCAATAATATCACTGATAAACAAAGAGATCTGAACAAACAACCAACAAGCAGCTAAACACATTTCAATATGTTATCATTTTATAAGTCTGTAAAATGAAGCTCAAACTGTTGGAACAAATTAAGCATTTCATTCAAGACCAGCAACAATGCCAAGCAGAGCTAGACAGCAATATGTTGTATAAAGATTATGATTTGTTAACATGTGTACAATATGGTTTGCAATGCGGTACTCTCGAAACAAAATAGTTCAGGTAAGCTGACAAGAGGTTCATTTGGTTGTGGTCGGGTTTCCAAGCAAGGTCTAGTAATCCTCTCGAATACTGTCCAGGAAACTTGACTCCCTTCTGTCTTCTTGTTGCTTCTCATACAACTTCTTTTTCTCCTGAAGAAAAAGTGAATAAATGTATATATATATATATATATATATATATATATATATATATATATATATATATATATATATATATATATATATATATATATATATATATATATACATATACATATATATATATATATACATATATATATATATACATATATACATATATACATACATACATACATCCATATGTGTATATGCATACATACATACTCATACATTCATGCATACATACATACATCCATAAATATATGCATATATATATATATATATATATATATATATATATATATATATATATATATATATATGACAACTGATAGCTTATGTCATTACAAAGACTAGACTCGATGACATTATTTGTAAATGATATTTTTGTCACCATATGCTAACCACAACAAATCAGTAGGCTTTCAGCTATTGATATGAATACATGAAATTCCTCACATGCAGCACAGACTGGACTGTCACACACATATCTACTGTAGTCTTGTGAAATTGCCACCATCCCGTGCATTAAATATTCATCCAGTAAATGTTTTACCTCATATATTTCCACAGTGAAAACACAGATTAGTTCCATGAAAGTAAGATCCTCTCATGATAAAAATAGCCTGCCTTTACTCCCTGTGAATACTGTATATCCATGCCTTATATAGCAGTGAGTGTCAAGTGCAAATATACACAGGGCAGTGGGAGTTGTATGAGCTTACAGTATTGGCTGCTAACTGTACACGATGTGAGAAATATGTCCTGCCGATAGAGAGCGCAGAGGAAGCAAGCAATGTGCAAGATAATACAAGGTAAATACAAATTATAGTCATTTCAATGCAATTACATATATCAAAGAACATTAATTTGGGTATTACGGTATATCAAACAGGGTTAACAGGGCTTGTACTATATGTATGACTCTCTATAAGGCAAAAGGATACAGCTTTTATGCATCATGTTAGCATCTATTGAGAGCTTTCAACCAGCCATAAACACAACAACTGTTGGGCATTGACTCAGGAAGTCTCGAGTAGGTAAGACTGAACCATTCTTTACATCAACTCACCATCAACTCTTCATCGTGCTTCTGCCGCTGTGTTGCTGTCATGCCTGCCGTGTAGTCCGACTCGGCCTCAGACACATCGTCCGAGTCAGAGTCTTCTGACGAGTCCTCGGTGCCTGACTGCTCTTCGTGGTGCTTCTCATTCACGCGTAAACGGGCAGTGGCCGGACGGTCCTACACCCAAGAAATACTGATTAGATGCAAGCTTTTAATAACAACCTACCACTGAATGAGGTGGGGAGCGAACCATACCAACTTACATCGTGTGAGACACGTTCATCCTCTTCAGGTACACCATACAACTCCATGCCTTCTACTCCTGACGGCTGCTTCCCACCACTCACATGACCTGCATCACTGCTATGACACCAACCTCACACATTAATATGATGCTAACTTATCCTCTCTATATAAGAAAACTAGAAAAGTTTTCACAGCTCCCATGTTTGACAAGAGATATGTAACTAAGGTGATTGAACAAATAAGTTAAGTGAGTAGAACCTGTTGCTGATGGATGGAGTGCGGGACCGCAGCTGAGCTAAACTGCTGTCAGGTTTAGATTTGTCCTCCTCGCATGCTCGTAGGAAGTTGATGACATCTGGGTGTTCTCTCTCATCAGCCATCTGAAGAGGGGTTCTTCCCATCATGTCAACAGCATCCAGGTTAGCGCGATTGGCCACCAGCCACTTGCAACTTTCAAGATGCCCACTGTAAGTTCAAATACAAGTAGGATTAAGAAGGATAAGTATATAACAGATTCAATGGTTTTGGAGAATTTTTGTCTAAAAGCAGTTGTTTAATTGAGCCTCACCTGAGTGCTGCCTGGTGGATAGGGGTTCTACCATCGACACTGGTGCCATCAATCTTAGCTCCCATCGCTGCCAACACCTGTACAATCAGCACATAAAGGCATAAAATTTCAGCCCAAATTAAGCAATTAAATACCATGGTTTTTTGTTTATGTAACAATCAATTTTACAACTAATCTAGTTTCCTATCATTTACATTGAGGTTATTTAACTAAATGCTACAAAACCACCACGAGACAGACCATCATGCAGTTGGTATGTCCATTAGTGGCAGCCAGGTGCATGGGAGTGTAGCCAGTAGGTGTCAGCACATCCAGGTCGACCACGTTAATAGACAGCCATTGTACAGTCTCCAGCTGCCCGTTTGATGCCGCTATATGTAGGGGCTGCCATCCTCTCTCATCTGGCTTACTACACACAGTCACACACACACTGTGACATGGCTCTCTCAATATATCTTTAAACAGTTCTTATGAAATGATATTCACAAGCAACTTTAGACCAATAAATATTAATGAGCCAAAGAGGTGATAATTGAGATAGAGCAAATTGAGAGTAAATTACAGTTTAGCTTCTGGAGAAGACTGGGTCAATGTCTTGAGGTGTTCTAGATCTCCTGTTCGTGCTGCCTCGTGGATAGAGGGACCTTGACGAGGTTTAACACTCTCATCCTCAGAAGTACTGTCCTGGCGGCTTGACTTAACAGAGGGTTCAACTGGAACCTCTTGTGACTTTTTGGCTGCTTCTAGCCCAGCCTGCAGTGAACATGGATGCATTTACAGCTGATTAAACAAAAATGGCACAGAAGTAGTTTGGGGTATTCATGGTTAAAGAAATGAATTCAATTATCTTTCTTATGATGAGTTAATTCAACATTACCTGGAATCCATCAAGAAATTCTGTGTCTCTGACAGAACCCCTGGCTGTTGAATTGTCTTTGGACGAGTCTATATCACCAAGGGAGAGTCTGGCTGTGTCTTTGTCCCCAGGAAGACCATATTTGGTAATATCCTGTCTGTCCTGTAGGTATCTTGTGTTGGATGGGTCAGGCTTGTCACTGGCAAAATCATTCTGATTGTCTTGGTCAGTGGTTGTGGAGAGAGATTCTATCACAGAACTATAGTCCTTCTCAGTAACTCGCTGATCAAAGAAGTCATCGCGGCGCTGTGGTGCGGGTGTGATGCTGGTGGGACTCTTGTTATTACTCTTGGATTGTTTCTTATATTCGTTCAGGTGGTGTGGTTGGTCCATAGTGTGATTCTCAGTCAATTGAGGGCCAGTGGAGGGTACAATATGAGGTTCATTGGAGGTTGCATAGGGACTCTTTGGAGGCACAGGTGTGATGTGAGGATCATTTGTAATGCTCAAACTTTTGTCAAGATCTGAAAACACACAACCCATATCAGGTAAAAGCATGGCCAATACTGCATTTGACTCACAGGTTAAGGATATAGGCAATGTTGAAAAGGAAATCAAGATGAACATGGCAACAGTAATGATCAAACGATATCAAATGAAACATCACCTCCATTATAACTAGTGGCTGATTCAACCTCGAATTCCTTGAAGGTACGGCCGTCGCCATCATGCATTGACAGCCATGTATCACAAGCCACATGGTAGATTTTCCTCTGCTCACAGTTAATGATGGATACTTTTTCCAGATACCATCCATCTCGTGTAGCAACACTGTCATGGCCGATGCACAAACGCCTCAGTGAACCCAGGTCTCCACATTCAATGTCAAATATATCTTCCTGTGGGAACAAATATTGAGACAAGGCAAAAGTGAATGATTGGCAGAGGTCAGAACAATGTCTTGGTGGAATATCCCACAAAAAGACACTTCTCTTATTCTTAGCTCCCTGATAAATTATTAATGTAATTTGAGAGAGGATGGTTTGGTTTGAACTTGGAACTCACCTGTCCTGTCTGGAACTTGACTTTATGAGTTCTAGATTTGCCAAGGTGTACATCAGGTGTTCTTCCATTGTCACCAATCAGCACCAGCCTTACTTCAGCATGGGTGCTAGCTCCAATCTTCTTGCCAGTATAAACACGCACTTGATAGGCAAATTGTTCTCCGTCATCAATCACCCTCTCTGACTGCAAGCATCACGAAATTAGTTAATATAAGCAGTATTTGCATCAAATGTATGCATTACATCACGAGTACAATCGTGAGTCATTTTTAAATGCAATAAAACATAAGAGTTTATACACTTAGTATTTTATGGTTGATAAAGTTATTCTTATTACAGAATCATAATCATCCAGTAATTCTGGTCCAGTTTGTACAGCAATTTCCCCCGCAGGTGACCTTGACCTTGATCTTGAAAGTGACCCAGAGCTTGATCTTGAACTTGATGATGAATATGATGATTTGGAGCTTAGACTGGATTGTGAGTCCCAGGCTCTGGAGCTGTAGTTGTTTTTTGTATTTTTCTCGTGATGTTTTGCTGAACCTGGCCTGAGAACTAGCGGCCGGTCAGCGGAAGGAGGACGAGGCTGTTTGGAAGGTGCAGAGTTTGGTCGACCAAAAATACCGTCTTCATCATCAGCTCGGGATTGACTGGCTTTGCGCATTTCTCTTCTGTAACATTGAACATTAAATGAAGAATGTGTTTGTTTCCGAGGTATCATTGTGTGTATTGATGGTAATTTAGTGGACCAGTATCCTTTGACAGGGAGGGGAATGTTGAAGAGCGCAAAAAACAGTAAAGTAAAGGGGCATTTCACTTCAACACACATGATTTGTTTCAACAACTCCCTTGCTGTATGGTCACCAGGGATATAATAAATGAGCACACCTTAACCATGGTTTAACAGGACTTGCATCTTCCTCCTCTCCTTCCTGATGAGCAGGGTTAGCGCTGGCAGGGCGGGTCGAGTAAGCACTGTCATTGCCTTGGTCCTTCTATCACACACCATGTATCCCCATTCTATAATACATCACACAAGCAGAAGCTCCAGCTCCATCTCATAGTTACACCGAGTAATTCTTAAGTTTTTTCCTTTTGAGAGACATATTTTGTATCTACTTCTATAATTTTATCAAAATTAAACAAGACAATTTTGACTTGATGAAACTCAAACGTTTTCAAAACTCTAAATAGCAATCAATACCATACATATGTATATATTTAGATTTCACAGTAGCAACAAACTCCAATATAGCCATACAAAGAGCAATTTGATAATTGTTTTAATGAAATAACAGGTGATTATAACATGGACCAACAAACCACTTGTAGTTAGAGGGGGTAAGGAAAACGGAGGTAACTTCACATGAGAATTTTTGCCTGACGGCTGAAATTTAATTTCACATTAAGGAAAGCAACATCAGTAATTACAATCAGACATAATCCTAACAATTACCTTGATGAGCACTCGTTTACCATGAGGGTCATATGTGTAAATATTGTGTTGAGCATCTTCCTCCTTCCTCTTCTTCTCCTGAGCATCTTCCTCAAGTAGAGTCTGTTAAAGGTCATGAAGTGCAAAGTGCAAAGCCAAATTGATCTATCTAAGGAATATCTAATACTAGAAAGCCCTATGTGTGAGAGGAAAATGTAAGCAACATTGATTTTGAAATTCTTGCGTGAAAATTAGTATGAGTGATTAGATATATCCAATGAATGGTGTCCGTAGATGCATTCAAAGAAATCATTACAATTATTAAGAAATAATTTCAAGACAAGGATAAAGAGTAGCACATAAATAAGACCAATAAGCAGGTTAATTGGGGATGCTATGGTTGCCCTACATTGGGGGTAAACTGACTAGCCAACCTTGAGGAGTATGCGCTTCCCAGACATGTCATAAGTGTATATGTTGTGACCGTCTTCCATATCTTTCTCGGCTACCTTCCTCTGACCTTTTGTACTCTGATGTGGGTCAATAAGCAATGTAAGTATTATATAAAAGTCACATTATACCATACACACTATTATAATACAATGTTATATTATACTGTTATACAATACTGTATTAATCTATGGTTCCAGCTTAGGCTGTGCATTCTAAATATAATATTAAAAAGTACTGGATCAATAATTTACCATATTCTGGTGAATTTGATTGAGTCATGTAATCATATCAAATACATATGATGCATAATTGGGTTGAATGTTCCCACAAAATGACGCATAGATGTCAAAGGAATAGTCGAAATATCAATGAATCATACAATATCAATTCATGACATAATGGCATGATATTTATGACATAATATCAATTATTATTAATACCTATTAATTACTGGATATTAATGAATGACATATCAATGAATGACATGATATCACTCAGTGACACCATATAAATAATTGACATGATATCAATGAATGACATGATAGAAATGATTGACATGATATCAATGAATGACACTGCAAAGAAAGGTTGCAATTGAATAGTTATTCGTTACATACCTTCGGTCGCTGTCCCCTGGATTTTTTCTCCTTCATCCTAGGCAATCTTTCTTTTGACTGTAATGATACAAATAAATATGGTACCATTCTAATAACAAACAATTAGGAATGTTTCATGAAATAGAGAGCAAAGTATGAAGGCAGACCTCCATTCCCCTGGGTGCTCCACAGCTTTTACTTCTCTCGCCCAGCTGACCGGAGTTAGACGAATCCCCACTGTGCTCAGAATCATTTTGCTTCAAATCAACCGTCTCCTGTTCATAGCAAAACCAGACTATGGGTTATGATATTTCTTTGGCATTTTGGATGACTACTTATCTAATGGTACTCAAATATAGGAAACGTCCATCTACACATGCTGGCGACCCACACTTAAGCTATAATAAACATCAAAGAGACCAAGTACATACGGTCGCCACTAATAGCTTTGAAGCTATGTTGACAAGTCTGTTGGCTTCCCCTCGGGAGAGGTGTTGTGAGGGAACAGTACGAAGCACAGGGTAGCCACCGCGATGCGCTCTGTATTGCCATGCACACATACCATGATACACAGTAGTTAATTGGAACAAGACCCATTTGATCAGACATCTAATTAACCAGCATTCAGAAAAAGCTGCCGCCATGGAGTGAGCTTGCTACACTTACGGCTTGCTGCGTTTGAGAGGAATGCCAAAGCCCTGGACATCTGGTCTCAGCTTCTTGCTCTTCTTTGTGCGCACATAGAAGCTATCCTCTAGCACTGGGGTCTACATCAAAACACGAAATGTATGTCTACACAAGCTATAGAGGCTGTCATCTAGCACAGGGGTCTATATCAAAACACAGCAGGTATAATAATAGAAGCAGTCATCTAGTTTTGGGGTCTGGATCAGAACAACAAGTATACAGAGTCTACCATCTAATACTGTTGTAAGCGTTAGAGCACGGTTAGTGTATCTGTAAACTGACAAGTATTGGTGTCGGAGTCAAAACATGAAGGCATGACCAAAAATCTGCCACCCATTATTGGCACTTGTGTTGAAAATACCATAGTCCACATCATTTGATGTAGGTTGGAAACATCTCTTATTGCATACATCGTAAAACAATAAACCCTAAGGTGTAAATAACTTGCAATCTTAGTGAAGATCTGAACATTCAAACCACCACGTCCAATACCAATAGCACAATGACATTCAAATGAGATACAAGACCCAGATTGATCATGAGCTGAATCCTAGCTAGCTCTTTTTATTGATTATCTGTGTTATTGGTGGAACAATATATCCTTTTATTATTTATGACTGAACGAAAGAAAACTCAATCAGGAGCGAATAATCTGCTTGGAGATACCCACAGGGACCAGATTTCTAATTTGATTAATTGTGCAAAGCAGAGCCTTTTAAGTAGCACCTCAAGGACACTAGATGTTGTAAAGTCGTCATGAGAGGATTTAAACCAGATTAACAACCCTCACAAAAGCTGGATGTACATAATAGCTATTTACAGATAATACTGGGAAACAGTTTTCACCCCCCAACAAACGCATACATGCACGCATGCACTTGCGAACACATACACACACCACCTTTCCACCTCTACAACCCCCCAATCCCCCCGCCACACCCCAAAAGCTTAAATTGTTTTAGTGTTCATGTCCAGAGTGGCCGAAAGGTTGTAAATCTAACTTAAACTTTTGGGATGTGGCGGGGTCCCGTCAATTCCCTTAACAATTAACTTAGACCCGTTTGATCTCGAATTAAAAGCTCCAAATGACCCCAAGCCCCGGATTGACCAAAAATCAGACTTATTCATCCCACAACAAGAACCAGAATCAGAACCCGAACGTGCCAGTCAGCAGAGACGAATAAAGAAAATAGAACTTAATTCAAGTCTCGAGTATTTACTACAAGCGGCTACTACTACCTACACTCCCTACAGTGCCAGAGTCAACCAAACTAATCGTTCTCATCGCTCATCACCATCACGACACAAAAACGGTGACCCAAATGGTCATAATTGGTGGGTGTATGTGTTCGTAAGTGCATGCGTGCATGTATGCGTTTGTTGCGGGGTGAAAATAGCTATTTACAGATAATAGTGGGAAACAGTTCTTAGAATGTGGCTTTTGAAAACATACCCCTCATGACTGATAATGGTAATCATGCATATGGAACCTTATACACACAAACCCTAGTTGATTCCCCAGCTCCCAAATAAAGTAATGGACAAATATCACATTGATGCATTGTTTGGTTATTCTATTACCAACACTGGTCATAAGATGGATTTATGTGGATGAACTCTGCAGGTGTGTTACAAGGTCATTCAATTAAGCAAGGACCATAAATTACAAAAGCTTCCAGAAAATGGCCTCCTGTTTAAGCTACCCATGCCCATCAGCCTAGCAAGAGCTAATAGCCGTGGCTTTGGCAGCTTAAATGCTAAACCAACAGCAGTGGAGCACATGGCTTCAATTGAAAAACTCAGACAAAAGCTATAATGGTTATGTTACTAATATGAACCTTACTTTGGTAAACCACTGCAATGAATTGTTTCTAGAGCTTTGTGCGTGTATTGTTGCATCATAAATCCATAAAAATGACTATACAAATGTGTGTGTATGTGTTTGCATGCATGCGTGCATGTGTGTGCATGTGGGTGTGTGTGTGTTTATGTGCAAGTGTATTGCTGTGTTGGTTTCCAGGAGGTGTGTGGATGTATTGCAAGGGGGGCAATGGGCAATTATCTTGCCAGTACAATACAATATAAATAATTCCCTACTTATCAACGATAGCTATACTCACATTGCCAATCTATTCCAAGTAATGAAAAATAAATGGCTACCAGTCATTAAGTTACATAACCTTATTGACTCTAGCAGCGACACAGCTGAAAACCATGTATCATTACTACTGTTGTTATGGCAACCAGACACACATTATAGAACAATCAACTTACAATGAAGGTTTGTTTGCGCATTTGTCGCATGACTTTCTTGCGGACATTCTTCTCTCTTCCTTCGCCGTTTTCAGGCTGCAATGACACCATTCATGTGATTACCACGAGGTATGATATTATGAGAACGTGGGTTCTGCAAAATCATGAGCACTAAGATCAGGTGGCTGGTGCCTGATTAGGGGCTGATTCCCATGGTGGTAAGATTAGATTACATCAAAACGCACGATATAATGTCAGTCTATCATTTAATCATCCTAAAGTCCCAACTCATCACATGCCAAGCCATACTGGAATGATAGAAAAAGAGGCTATATCATATGTATTATATGGTATATTTTTCCCAAATGCTTCCTAAGATTGCGAAGATGGTACCAATTGCCATAATAGCATTTTCCAAGCAACCGAGGCCCATTCTGCTTCGATCAATAGCTCCCTAGATTGACGTCATCAACCACCCATACATCCTCCACACCCCCCAAACTGCCCCATACCCCACACCCAAAAGTCAATGGTGGATGCAAATGCAAACAAGAGCTACCAAGGTAATAGAGTCAAATGTAAATCATCAAGAGATTTATTTGCCAACAGGAAAGTATTACCAAGGGATTTTTTTCCTTTCTATGAAATGACATGACAGGAAGTCAGCACGGCAAATTGCCTTCATTAATATTTAGTATGTGCTTGCTATTCATCAGCAGCCTAGAGCCGTCTGACTTGAAGCCAGCTTCTAATCTTCACATCTGACATGCCGGCCATTCTGTGCGTGTTGCTGTCATGGTGATTTGGAAACTAGGGAACAATATTTGCAAATGGTCCATCATTGTTGATATTAATCAATGCAGTGTGAGCTTGGAGTTTATGCCAATCAATATTGTTTCCTTCTTTTTACGGAATCAACTTACTCAATAGTTAATGCATTTATTCTTAACTAACTAATTAACATAAAGGTTGATAATTAAATTAAATTCATTCATTCTATAAATTAATTGCACAGTAAGGAGATCATTGTAATTGCATGTGCAAAAAGATTAGATCATTCTTCCATGGGATAGGATGAATGATATACATTTTTTTAAATAGCTTGCATAGGTTAATGTTGTTAGTTAAAATAATGACCTATTATGGCCTGAGACTCACATGACATCACGGTAAAGGATAAGCATTGACTTAATAGCTATGCCAGTGCCTGTGTTTACGGCTATATTTGCTTCAAGATAATCAAGGCAATAAGTGTTCCACTCCTATTTGTCATGCTGACAACATGGTTTGTGATAGCACCATGAACTACAGGCCAACACATGATAAAGTAAACTAAGACACTAAATGTGATCTGATGAATGAGTCTTGTAAACTCAGTGTTATGGATTCCATAAGCTTGACTGTGCCCTGAAGAGAGCAATGCCATACGTTTTAGTATTGCTACCACTCTTTACACCAACTACCACTTCAGGACAGTGAGAATAACTGCTCATAAAGTTGTTAATGACATGTGGTGATTTACAGTGGCTGCAAATCATTGACTTGTTAAGTGGTGATATTACTCAAAATTCCGATGATTTACATATAGCTAAACATATAACTCTATTCAATAATTGATGGTTCAATTCAATTAATTCAGTGACTTGATGTTTATGAATTGACTTTTGACAGGTTTTGTTCCAGTCGCAGTTGGTTTGTCATGATGAGAATATTATTATTGTCTGGAATGTGTAACAGGAACCCTAAAGCCACACGACAACATGATGCAAAGCCAACTGCAGGGAAATTGTATTTCTCCAAACGAAAGTCACTTAAAGTCACTCTACAAGTAACAGCCAACATGCATTTTCAGAAACGACAAGAAAACTATGGGAAAGGCAACCAAATGAACCTGACTTACCGGTTTAAACTGAGTTAGAGCAGCTCGCACCTCATGAGGGCTGAAGTAATGCTTGAGAGGTCTGTCATGTAGACCATCATACATCAGTGTAGGGCGCTATAAAGTCCAAATTCAAGAAAATGTGTGATATCAGGAAACGGAAACAAGAATTCATATTGTTAAATCATGTGGGATGCATCTATACTCAAAAATATAACACATATGGGTGTGGACTGATAGTATTATTATTTGAAAGATAGATTGAAAATAAAGATACAGGTTTTTTTAAACTATGACAGTTATAGAAATTATTTAATGTAGATAAAAGAAATGTTCATATGAAAACGCTCACAGCTTTCATGGGAGGGTGGTCAAGCTTAGGACAGTCAGGTCCAGACAAATCAAAGCCATCTTCTAATCTCTTCACCTCAAAATAATATTTTCTGGAAGAAAACCAATAAAATATTACAAGGTATGTTACAAATGTTGGAAAGGGTATAGAGTAGGATGATTGGGGATGGGCAATATGTATTCATGTCTGTCAGCATATAAGCGTTCATACTGAACAGTTATTGAATTACATCATACACATGTTCATTATATCATGATGTAAGTCTTGATAAACCCCAAGCTCATTGGTTGATAACTCAGTTCTGGTCTTCATAGACAAACTCTGTGTTGTGCTGGGTTTTTTTAACTGGTTTTGTACCGGAGTACTATAGCACTGTTCCTATGTCTAATGTAGCCTTCCTGAGCCAGTGTGAAGAGGGATGAGAACAATTGATAGTGTTAAGCACATCTGCAAACTCCCATAGCCACATCACATTAGCTCAGTCCTGAGAGGTGGCTGTTCCAGATTATTCTGAAGATTGTTGGAGAGGGCTTTGGAAAAGATAATCTACTGTATAAAATATTGAAATTTTGGGTATGCACTGTGCTTATTGACAACAACAAAAGTACAAATACAAGGATCATTGTGTCATTTGTGGCCATGCACAGGACTAGAGTAAATGTTCCAGATTATTTTAATTGACCAAGATAGTTGATATTAATTGGATTCAAAAGCAGTATTCCTTTCACATACCAGATGAATGTGGGTCAGTGTTTGGGAAAATTAGCCTTATTTTCATGACTTGGGCTGATCACCCCCGAATTATTCCTTCCATAATATATGACAACAACAAGAGGAACTACAGCTAGTGTGGTCTACACTGACCAATCAACCGGCAATAAACTTACAGGTTCCAAGTAGACCAGATGCATAACAATGAGATTTATCACAATCATCAGGTATGACGTGTATTTCGCACATGCCACCACATAATATCACACCCAGTGCCCCTTTTCTGATAGTGAATACCGACGAGGTGAAAGATGAAATCTATCAACTGACCGATTCAGCCATACAAATTCTGCTACTGAAAAGATTTGTAACAGTTGAACAACTACGCATACTCACAGTTTTTTGGAGACAGATTTAATTATATCGTTTGAAGACATGTTATATCCTGTTTAAAGCAGCGAGTATCTTCATTCCTATATTGAAGTCAATACTAGCAGATCAGGTTGTTTGTGAGAGTTCCACAACGCCTCTTGAATACAAACGTCTTCATCCGCAAAAACACCTGCACAAAAGAGTTTTATAATTATTATTACATTTTGGCCAAATTAATATAATATCCCGCAAATAATTTATCATGCAAACATCAAGTAAGCAGTTTACATAACTTATAAGATTTTTATTAGTAAAATTCAATGATAAGTTAGCTTTGAGTTATCAGAATATAACCCTACGCGGAAATATCTGGTATCCATGAACAGATCTACTTTTAGTAAAAGATTGTGGTAAGTCAGCTATATCTGGAATTTAACATGAAAAGGCGAATTTCGTCTCACATGACATGTACTATACCAAACCTACATACTATCGTTCTGAAGATGCTGAAGAGAATTGTGAACTTACAAATAGTTTATTAAAGCTGATTGTACGCGTCAACTTTCTGGTTGTCAACATAAACAAATCCGGTCACGGATATTTGTAACACTATGATTCACTTTGAACGTTATGATGTTCAAGCCTCAACTAATGATGTTCCACGAAATTTCTCAAGGAAACTCTTGAGACACAAATTTTCTTACACCCTTAAGTTTTTAAAAAGCGCTTTCTAAGAAACTTCCTAACTACTTATTCGCTTATACCTATATTGGTCCATCGCCTCGAGTCTATGGATATTCTCAAATCATGACAGGACAGCCAACGATATTTAAGTCATAATGCACATCATGGCAACCGTCAAATGAGAGACCGCGAGTATTAGTCCGCTACGCGGCAGCACGGAGCAATGCGGACCTTCGCCCGCTTCCGGTGGTCAAATACACGCGGTTTACATAGAAGATTGCGCAACGTCGAGTCTTGCGTTATTTTGGATCCAACCGTTTGATTTATATAGTTGATAACCTTGGGGAAAATCATCACTTATAGATAAGTCTGACCTTACAACAATTGAAAATAAAGCTGAATAAGCAATCACCTCTCAAGGCTCAGAACCTGAAGCTGAGGTCAGCAACTTCTTGGAATGGCCATACAATGCCATACTACACCTCATCTTCCATGAACAAATGTGTCAACTTCGCGTCCACATTCACCTGTCGCATGCCTATCCCGCTGCCCTTCCCCACAATGACCACGATTTCTTCAAACTTTCTCCACAATTCCTCCAGCATGAAGGCCGATCTCCTGCGCATCGGCTTCTGCGCAGGCTGGGATTGTTATGTTAGCATTGCGTCAAACATGTCTGCCATGGAGAGTGCATGAAGGCCTCACCTACATCATAGGGACTCAGCGCCAAGTGATGAGGGACAAAACTCTGGGAGAAGCCAGTTATAAAGCTTGGCACGTGGAAAGATGCAAGAGACTGTAGTCCTCCCAGTTTGTCAGGCTATGCAAAGCCACAATCAAAACGCGCATGTTCCGAATAGCAAAGTCACTTTACCGCGTCAATCAGATTCGTGTCAAAGCCAATAACCACGACATACATAATGAGCTTGTGACTCAGAGGAAATACGTCGGGTTGACTGGGTCCGAAGACAAGCCATAGCGGATTGTTGTGTCCCAAACACACTCCTAGCATGCTCACTATGTCACCTCGTGTAGATTGTTCCAGTGACCCATGACAATGACTTTATTTCTGCTATGGCTTTTCTGCTAGGGTTTTTTCCATGGACTCCTTCATAGATGCTGTGCTTGATTCCATGTATTTTCACAATTTCTGTTTCTGTGTTTTGTGTAGTCTAGTGCACTGATTTAATGTTTCCTTAAATAATTATTCACCTGTACCTCTAGTTGTCTGTGGTGGAATGCATGATAAACTCTTAGTCGTAAGTGTTTTGAAGTTACTTCTGAGAATCCAGTCCCATTATCAACTTGCTTAATGAAAGAGACAAACATGACTTGGTTACATTTTTTTTTTTTTATCTTCATCATATTAAGAGTACTCAAGTGAAGGATTATTATAAATCACATAAATCAATTCATGGAAAAAATTACAACAACACAAGACCTTTCAATGATATTCAAATGATGTCACACCCTGAATTGGAAATTCACAGATACACTTGATATCCTCTCATCCACATCCACATTTTACTAACACTGCCCATCACATTAAGTAGTTGCGAGGACGATGAACTGCCGAAAATTGCATAGTATATAACAGACAAAGACTATGTGGGGGAAATCTGGATTTTGAAGTTTTTTCATAACCTATAATGCGCTCGATAAGCACTCTCTTGCAGGAGAACTAACTGTCGGACTGCTCCACTTTCCCTGTCAGTCGGTTCTTCTTATCGAAAAAGGTTGGTATGTTGACGGCCAGTTTCACAGCGTTTCGGAGCGCATTGACAGTATCAGCTTTATTCTAAACAGTTCGTTAATATCAATTTCACATGACCATGTGACGTAGTGCCGACTGTGAGAATTCTTCGTCGCAGTGGAACTTGAAACGAATATTTTGTGTTTACGCGTTAATCGTGAAGTAAGCGTATTGAGGCGATAACTTCCGGTCGACCTTTGGACCGCATTGCTCTGTGCTGCCACACCTCGGACAAAACGGCAACGCGGTCTCTCATTGCGCTTACAAATTAGGTGTGATGGTGGTGGTTGTTAGCTACGCTCAGAGGGCTCACTCTGACTAGATAACGAGAGCGCGAGTGAGCTCTCTTAGCGTAGCTAGTGAAGCCGTTTCGGCTATTTTGACCATGTACAATCAAACAAGAAAAATTTTATTGTTAACTATTGAAAAGGAGTTTGAGGGCCCTTAACTAAGGTGTTCAGAATTATCGTGATGTCTTATATTGTGATAGATATCAAGGTTCAGTTCCAAAAGTCATAGTTCCGCACCTCGAATCTTGTGATATCTTATCTTGTCTGTTTAGATAATAACAAGGCGTACAAACATAATATCATATTGTAAGGCAGTGGCCCCAAAAACATGACTAGGAGAGCTTTCGTTAAAAATGAGATGCACTTTGTTCGAAAATTTGACATTAATTCCTGCCTTCACATTCTCGGGTTTCCGTCGCGGCCACTAGGAGGGCCACCGTCGCGCGCAGCGATTTTGACTGGAACTGGGGGCACGTTTATCTGTCTAGCAATCTGTCAGCACATTCTCGGGTTTCCGTCGCGGCCACTAGGAGGGCCACCGTCGCGCGCAGCGATTTTGACCGGAACTGGGGGCACGTTTCTCTGTCTATCAATCTGTCAGCGCTTTGTTCGCGATTTACCAGTTGCTGTTTCAAGTTCCTGCGTTGTTGCGCGCATTCTTGTTGCGTGTTTCTGTAGCTGCAAAGGACATCAAAGACGTCGCCGAAGATGTCTAGCGTATTCTGAACTTCTCTTAAGTTCATCTGAACGCTGTCACGTCGCAATGAGCACATTTGAAGCAGTTCTCAAACACAGAGATTATCATAATATAGTGATCCAAAATGGAACAAATCTCCAGTCGTCGGGGAAGTATTCTGCCAGAACATTAGTATTCACCCGATATCTCTTCGAAGTTAGCGTGATGCTACACCATGTCATCACTGTCCTCTTCTTAGTGGAAAGAACCCCAGCTGAAAACTTTCCTCTAAAATAGGGGAATCCCTTGCTCGAGTTATAAGAAAACTGAGGTCGTAGAAATAGTAAGAAATGCCTGCAGCACCGTAAATATTGTGGACTTGGTCGGGGAAGATGATGGAGAGAATAATTAAAATGAATGAAGAAATATTAGCATAGAGGGTCAGCAAGTCCATTTCCCAGATCCCAACACACTTTCTGCATGGCAGGCCGACATATCAAATGTTCCTGTCACTCCAATTACGAAAATAACATAGTATAAAGCTCCGAATCTAATACATCGGTGATTGACAGACAGACCGACGAACTCTTATCGGCGGTAAATATGGCTCAAGAAATTGCGCATTGAACTTGGCGCGAACTGTGCGTCTACTGGACCTGAGCGCTATCGCGACAAGAATGCGTGATAGCAGCTCGAGGACTGAAGACGACCATCCTCCATTGTGTTCCTGCACTCTGACAACCAGCACCACAGACACTCGAGTCTTAAAACGCCTTTACTCCGAGCCTTGTAATATGCATAAAAAGGCTGGGAGTTGGCGTCTTAATTTAATACAATGTGAACTAAGCCTTACATCTCCCCAACTCTCTGCCTTATACATATTACAAGGTAGAGAGTTGGAGCGTTTTAAGACTCAAGTGACTGTTGTGAGCACATATTTAACCTTCCAAATACGAAATAAATAAACGTAAAGCCAAATAAACCGCTTGGAGCCATTGGGATAAAAACAGAAAACAAATTTTTAACAAGGTGCATAACTTTGACTTATTAAAAGTTGGCCATGCTAATTTGTTTTGAGCGTTCGGCAATCTCATGTGTCGAATTGGTTCATGTTAACTTTGTTCTGAGGCCAACGCAATTTTCCTCAGTTTTATCCTCTTACCAATTAAGGTAAGCATATTAAATGTCATACGAAGACCTCCCTCCACGTGCTGCCAAATCCTAGGCAAGCACACGAGGTATATTGTCCCGCCTGACACCCGTGTTCCTCTGTTGAACCATTGCATTTACGCAATCTGGCACGCATGTATTACATTCCATGTTCGGGTGAAGGATTTATGATCCTGGCACAGCCAAGATAAGCCCGACCCTGAATGGTTAGCGCGGTTCGTCTCAGGACATGTAATATACACGCGATCAAGGCTAATCGAATGAACAGGGGCGTTCGAGACGAGCTGGGTACTCTTTTGAAATAACCCATAGCGTTCCATGCTGGTGCAGAGTGCTTATATAACCTGTGATGCGTGTCCAAAATAGCCCTGATGATCCAGTGTTTCGTGACACTTCGGCGTCAATTGCGTGCCTGACAATCTGTTATTGTTATTCAATAACAGAATGACATAACAACACAACGCTGGCACTTCAGAATGCAAGTCTCTAACAAAGCTATAATGACGAGTGGTTTGTTTAAGCTAATCCACAGCTTGAATAGGAGCTCATGGTGAAAATTTTTATCACCATAAGTTCTTTGAAATAATTGCCATGGGACTGCTAATTTTGTATTATGGTTGTTCACATTGAATTCGTCTTACACTATAATAATTTTTCAACACTCGATTTTTACTTAGTGATGAAACGTCAATACGAAAATAAATGAACAGGCATTAATAGAATCATCAATAGAACAGACACAAAGAACCAGACTGTACGGCATAGAGTTTCCTGTTCACTGGTTATAAAGAAATCAAGTTAACCATGAATAATGCATTTCTCACACGCGTACCTTTATCCTAACCGCTATGGGTCTTAATCGATCGCAAACCTCGGGCTCCAAGAAACGATGGTAAAACAGTTCACAGACGTTATTAAGAGTTCGCGTTCATATTTGCGTTGGCCTGCATAACATTGACTGTCGGTCAGACAAGAGTTCCGAAAGGGCAGGGATAACAAATAACTCACAATGGTAAGTAAACAGAGTCTTTGTATGAATGAAGATATATTACCCAAGCATGAGTAAATGACAGTCAGCAAATATGTTGTTTGAATAGTTAAGATCAAGTCAAACAGTATGTCATGTGATGGACTCATACCAATCGGGCAGCAGGAGGGTGGGGGGGGGGGGGGGGGGGGGGGTGGAATACAGGATATAATAAGCGACTGACGAATTTTACTCGTGATGTAATACGATATGTCAACACAGCCCCAAGACATTTCCACACAACACTGTTCAGCTATATGCTATATGGGATTATTAACTACTGATACACATTTCACCACTATAGGGTAACTAAATGATGTCGTCATAATCCCGTCCCACTCCACGTTGCATCCTCAAAAAGGTGTGAAATTAGCTCCAATAGCAGGGGGTCCCTTCAACAATGCTATAATAGATAAGGACTTTTGACGTTTAATATTTTGTCTTTAAAACATTTCTGACCGATGAATTATCCATATGTTGTAGCCACAATCAATCTCTAAATAAAGATGTAAATTTCATATTTATCCTTTTCATAGTCCTTGAGATATTACCCCCAAGACATGACTAGAATGCTACAGAGAAAATGTGTTATCAGCGATGTGACGTCACCCTTTGTAGCCCTCTCACTGACGGCCACGCCTATTATCAGTTTATATTGGCACCTGGGGCTGAGCCTAATGTCATCACGTGATAAATACAGGTGTGACAATCGTCATCAGACGTCTGTGCTTTAGGGATTAAGTACTCATAGTCCGATTACACTCTTATTTACATGCGAGAGTGGACATAAATACGGCTACACATGTACCGACAACAACACGCTGCTTGCAGCAACTTATACCATTTCATAACAGACAATTCCGGCGATCATTTAAGTCACGCAAGCGAATTTCACATTGAAAAAATATATTTGGAGAGAAGAATAAAACAAAACAAAATGTATATTGCTGGCAAAATCGTATAATATCGAAACGAACTGTGGGAAAATGGGATCTTATTGACAATTACAAGGGAATACAATACGAATCAATAAATCACAGTTCGATATTATTGCACTAAATCACGATTAAAGACGGTACGAACTCTTTATATAAATATTGTTGTTACCAGGCGGGAGAAAAGGTCATAGGCAGTAGAGTTACATAAAACAATCGTTTACCTCAATTCCAAGACCCATATGATGTTATCGACACGCTAAACCATAAAAAGCTCATGGCGCCTCGAAACATTATTGACATTTGCAAGTAAGCGTTTTGATCAAGACGATCGATTCAACTGTCACAGACCTTTAATAGTGACCTCAAAGACGTTGTGTCATGCGAATATTAGGTTATCTTATAACGCCGAATTATATGATGCAGGCGAATCAAATATCAAGTCCAAATTTTCTTGCCCAGAAGCATATTTTGTCAGCATTACAGAATCGTTTCAAACAACGACTAAAGCTGATTTCCCGTGCACTACATAACATATGTGACTAACTATGTCTTGGGTTTGCCAACACTTCCATCTAAGTGCAGTCCATACACAATACCAATGGCGTAGACAGACGCGTTTCTGTAGGTAGCGGCAGCGAAGTTGTCCGTTTCTTGGTTCCATAGGCACCTGCTGGCTAGCTCGACACTGATATCCGAGTCCTGCCCTATCAAAACCTGCACGATCAGCCGATACCTATCCAGTCCTAGGTCCTTGGTTTTGTCTTTGATCATAACACACAGATCTTGGGCTAGTTTACTGCACTTATCCGCGTTGTATTTGGTATGGTAGAGATATGCTTCAAGTATATCCTTAATAAGTTTTTCAATTTTCGTGGACGCAAACTTCGAGCCATTTTGGCTGGAGCAGCCTTGTGAAGTAGATCCCATATCTCAGTTATCTAGGTGACAAGTCTTACACACGCTTGTGGGTTATCAACTATATCCCATAGATTGATTGTATTCCATGCGATTCGTTATAGTGTCTGCTGAACGAATTTTTCTGTTGACGAATTTGTCTGAGGTAATGGAAAACTGCTAGGCGCTTTCGCAATGTCCAAAACGCTCCCCAGGTGGCGATGGTAACAGCTCACCCTGGTAGTTTAAGAGCTGTCACAAATAATGCACACCTCACGATGGACCGATTACCACCTGCGAATAACAGCAGCGGGATATTTAGACTATGGTGGGGAGCTCATAGCATAGGGCTTGATGAATATTTGATACTTTTCCCATTCATCAAATCCGTCAAAGCAGAATCATAAAATTGGCACTCCACTTCGTCAATGGAGGACACAGTCTCAGCGGAGGGCTGATTAGAAGCGGTCCTCAGCCTGGACGAATAAAATGATCACCTCCAACTAGCGTCACGAAGCAGTGAATCGATACTTTGACTTTATTCAATGCACTAATGCATATTCCACCATACTAACACGGCAGCGACACGCGCGCTCTCTCAAACATATTGACACTCCAACCCTCGCTTGGAGGGCTTCATCCTTTGAGTCTTAACGTTCAGTTCAGTGAATGACGGTGCACTTCAAATGGGAAGAGTTCATGACGTGGAAATCGTGAACATGAGGGAAGGACTATATTCATGTCTTGTAGATCAGATGGCGATCCCCGAAACAGTAATCCTGAGGCCCGGTTTTTAGTAACTATAGTAAATCGTTCAATGTACAGCTGCTCTTTACATAAAACAGTTAACCTGACCCACTTTCACCTCAATCAAATCTGGTATTTTATAGAAGAAATCTGGTATAAGGCTGGACTACATAACCATGAATAAATTTTATGACTACAGTACTTCTTATTGCAGCATTAGCTACGGCTGACCAAACTGCGTGTTATGAGATCCAAGTACGAGCTTCCTTCATTATATTACTCACAATTCATGAACCAGTATTCATGGAATATCTTAATTCGTACCTCGCTGCAGTCATCAGTTTTAATATTTTGGTTTATACGCCATTCCGATTAAATAGCTGTTACCCCCACAAGGATACCTCACTGGTGTAAGAATATCTTGAGATGGAATATATGAATGTGAATCGCTGCTCAAGAAACCGTTGTCTTTGGTGGATATCCATTCGGCCACTTTGCAGTAGAATTCAGTGAAAACAACAGCACTGCAACTTCTTGTGCCAGGCTAGGAAGCTATGTAGCGTAGCGTCAAACAGAGATGTTGCAGAGATGTTATGTAGCGTAGAGTCAAACAAGTCTGCCATGGAGAGTGTTGCGCTCCGTTACCTTTTGCAGAGATGTTATGTAGCATAGCATCAATCAAGTCTGCCATGGAGAGTGTTATTACTGCTTATGGGGCGATGACCTCTCCCGACGTGATTTTACAGTGTATTGTCAATCTGGATATTTACCGTAGCTATAAGCTCTTTGATTGTCCTTCAACTATGGGAGCCGGTTCCCATGGCGTAGTGGTAAACTGTAAAAGTTTTGGGTTCAATACCAAGGTGTTTAAACCTGAATGGCTCCCCGTGACTCGGATGATTACGTTAAACGGCGGCCCCATCTCGACCCGCCCCGGTAGCTCGCGCTGGACCTTCGTCCCAGCGGCGTGGGTTTCGCAGCCCGGTCTGGGCAACAGGTTTGTGCCAAGTGGGCGATGGCACTTATGGGGAGCTGTCCAAGCATCTCAATCATCCTTATCCATCACCGTCGCGATATCTCCTCGTTGTTGAAAGCGGTGTTAATCCCCAATATAACCATTATCCTTCAACTGCATTATGATAACAAAGGAACGGCAGTTGCTGGACCAACAATCGGACGCTATGATTTGCAGTATCCTGCGACCGCTTGCAAAACGCCGTCTTAGGCTATTTAGTCCACGAACTCTCAGAGCACAGGGATTTGCATTAGCCGGTCGCTATCTTCTATTATATATAACATGTTCTCAATGGACATTGGGCGCGACAGGCTCGTAATCGGGATTCAAGGAGATTGAGGCGAGATTTTTTGTGAGCTGGTGGCGAAATCGCTTCCAGAAAAGCCCAAGCCGCAAAGCTTAAGCCGCAGCTTCTGGCCGAAGCCGGAAAATATAACCGAAGGCACAAAATTAGTGTCTCAAACCACAGGGATTCGTATCAGATGGTAGGCTGAAGATAGAAAGATATATATTTATCGACCTATGACCCGACAGATGGTAGAACGAAGAGAGAAAGTTTTATATGATCGATCTAATGACCCCGGTACATTTTTTTTAGTAGTATATATATATATATATATATATATATATTAATGAACTTGCTGATGCTAAAGCAGTGATTCATTTGTATTGCAAGAGACCTACAAAGCAAGGAATGGTGTCAGTATTGGGAGTCACATCTGGTTGGGGAGGAAAGACGGTGATGGAGGGAAGACAAGTTTGATACAGAGAACAGCAACAAGAAAGAAGAAGACAATATGATTTGGACACACTTCTAATGTTTATTGACATGTTTGACTCATTTATGTTTGTCTATGCACCACTAATTGACACCAAATAAATTTACATACCAGAGGTCAAAACACCCAGACTAGATCAGGGAATGCATTATACTCCATACCATATCCTTACAAAATCTTTCTGCAGATATCACAAAACATAATCAATGATCACATTGTAATTCAAAACATACAGATGTACAAACATAAACACAGATCCTCCCCAATGCTATCGGGAGGATCCAAGATTTTCATTATGCTCAAGCTTTATTGCAAAGGGATTTATATTATTGTAACTTCTCTATACAAGAAAGCACTATTAAAAAAAATTATATTTATAGCAAATTAATGAGCTATGTTGGTGCGCAGATCTACCACACAAATGCCATTTGTGAAACACATACTCGTGCTATATTGTGACCCGAACATCAAACACTGACGACTTCTAAAAGGAAGTTAGCAACATTTATACATTTTGTACATCAAATTGATTGCAAGTAGATTGGAGCTTCTCATGATAAAAATTATCATCAAATCTACCTTGCTAGGTATGAGATATAAAATTTATCGTATAGTGACGTCATATAGGATAATAGACTTTAAATGGAGATAATTTATGGTAGGCATTACAAAGCCACTAAGCATTCATACTGGGCAGGTCATCAATACACAACTGATGAATTTTCTAGCTATGCAATAATGGGATAGTACAAGTGAAACAATTAATGTCAATATCATGTGCAATATATTTCACCCCTATTAGTCAACAAGACATACCAGGTTCAATGTACAACAGCATCAAGTAAAAACAAGCTGGGTGACAGTTTGTCTAAAATGCTACATAGCATGTATGTGCAGGACATGGTGAAGCTGGTTCTATCAATGCAGCCAAGCAAACAACATTCTCAACATATATATGATACATATGCAACATCAGTGATTTTTAGGACAAAATCTTAATGTTGGGTATAAATTTTTTTACCTTATGACTGTGGAAATGGGCAATTATTCTGCAAGATTTTTTCTTATATAAATAAAAACAGATTAAATCTACAGGTAAAGTATAAAATTCAGCATTATCTTTAACAAGCTTGATATTCTTAAATAGTGCAAAAACATTGTAGTCTTATAACAGTCACAATAATTCATCAACTTGTAGTCTCATTTAACAGTGGAGAAATGACCCCCATTAAGGTATAGGAATCAAAGACATCGACTCTGGGTTTTGACGCGAATCCACACTTGAAGTGCCTTCCAAAATTGTCTGAGTGTTGTCTTTGTTTAGTTCACAATTTGATGAAGAATTGTCACAAGAAGTTGGAAGTGCCTTTATTGTAGCAGGCTCTGTATCAGCAGGTGAAAGTCCACTCTGAGAAGAGATATTCCCTTTAGAAGCATGTCCATCAACATTAGAATCTGTAGCTTTCCCACCATTTAGTATGCTTGCATTACTTAACTCTTCAGCTGGGGGTCCATAACTCGAGCCACACTCGCTGGAGATTTGATAGTAATTAATGGCGCTTGCGTAGGACATCGAGTCAGGCTTGTGGCCAGCAATAAACCTCCTCGCGGTGTGACTGTGTCCATCAATGCTGCTGCTGTCTCTACTGTAATAATCCTCATACTCTAACACCCCTGACCTCTGATCCAGATGAGGTGCAAGTTCGAGGTCATGGCTGTCAATTTCATCCTCAGAGTCTCTGCCTCTTCTAGTTCCACCATAATTTAGCATCTCAGTTTCCTGTGTTTGTTCAATGTCACGGGTAGGGCTGTGCTGGGAACTGTCAGGACTTTGCCTTTCAGTTGGTTCTTGCACATCTGAAGTATTACGTTGGCTACCCTGTAAAATCAAGCACACTGTCTGAGAAACATTCACTTAAAAACTCAACATTAAAACTCCATGACTTGTTTTAAGGGACCCTCTGATAATATATTTGAACATTGGCAGTTTAGAATTCATAAAAAGATCACAAAAATTTTCCTGCGAAATTTTCCTGATTACCTAACAATACTATACATCATCAGCTGCCAAATGAGTGAGTTAGTGCAGTAAATTATTTTGTATTTTTTTTAAACAAAGATGGATTACAACTGATTCATTTGCATATCTTTACAATGGAATACCAAAATAAAACAAAATTCATTCAATATCCGTACAGAAAATACAAGAAAGAAGGAATCCAAGGCACCTCAATGATAAGGCAACTTACACAGGGGCAAAATATTTTCCTAAGTGTCCATCTGATTTGCCGCCAGTACAAGATAATTACAACCACAATGACCACTTCGATGGCGGCAGCAACAGTGCAGCCTACAATGATGTTGTTTTTCCACTGACTGTATTCCTCGCCAGGACGAGACACTCGTATCTCAGGACCGCCTGGCTGTTCTGTATACAGAAAATACAGTGTTCATTCACAGTTGTCCCTGTATTTTGTTTAACAACACATATAATCATACATTCATCAACTTGAGACTAAATCAATGAATCACCAGGATCATATTAATCAATAAACCTGGGCAATTAAGTAGATCTCCTGGCACATGGACCAGTACACCAGGCTCAGCTGTGGCAATGGATATCTCGTACTGCTGTAGGGCTGCAGCACTACAGTTGACAGGACGTGGGTACGGAGATGCTGTGCTTGTTGCCGTAGGAGGTTTGTGAATAGCTGACCCACTGCCATGGCTCCATATTGAAAGTGCTATGTGAAATATAAATATATAAACATTCACAACCGTGAAATTAGATATTGTCAAGAATGACACTTCATCAGCTAATATTTCAAAGAAATCACAATTTCAACAACAACAACAACAACAAATGTGTTTACAGTTGTCTATCATACAGGTTTACAGCAACAGTGGCTTACCTGATACTAGAAGGGTAATGGTGATGCAGCGAAGCCGTTCGTTTTCCATGCTTGATCTCAATGGGAACCTCTCTGTGATTAACAAAACTATTGATAACTAGCGTAAAAAAAAGGCTTGAGGCAGGGGTGATAAGTATCAATAAAGAATGATGCTAATGTCAGCTACAATGACACAACAAATGGCTTGGTAGATGTACACTAATAAAAAGGCAGCACATAGTCCAAGTGCCTGGAGATTATCGTTGGAGTCAAACAGACCCACTGGTTCAACTGTGTGCACATCTGAAACAGGTTGACAACCCCTTATCCAAAATGCTTGGGGCCAAGTGAGTTCCGGATTCCGTAATTCGGATTTTGGAATACGTTCATACATCCATATAACGCTTCAGCTTGTGGCTCTACAACCATGTGTTAATCATAACGTTCCCTAATCGTTAGGGATAACCAAATGCTTCTCAACGAACTCAGTCTTGTCCACTTCCACCATGACATTGTTAATGTCAACTTGGCATTTGAAAATGGGATATATCCATAAATAATGGCATGCGGACAGTCACAAGCATGTTATCATTATTTTTTATTGGGGAATCTAATAACATATAACAACTGCCCAGGTCGGTGAAAATTTAAGGTTAAAGTTAATTTAAGTCACATCACTAGTGAGTTTCGGGTGAACATCATGTTATCTTATACTAGAAACATAATTTTGATAAATGAAAAATAGTAACAGTAAATTTAATCGCTTGAATTATAATGATATCATCATTGATGATGACCTGGCATCTTGGCCAGATGCCGGCTAGATAGAACTACCTCGAGATGAATCGTTAATCATTAGCATTGTATCATAGGTCTTACCACATGGGGATATAATCTATTCTTACCATTAAAACATAAGCAGATCAATATTTATGTGTCCAACACTAGTTTGAAGCCTTAATGCAGCCACACAATCTTGGGACATAATTCATTCACTTGACAAACTTTGACCTTGTCTCGTTCATGGAAACATAACGTTCATAATTGCTTTATCCCATCGTGTGGGAATCATAACGTTGCACAATCGTCATTGAAAACAGAACGCTTCTCAAAGCGAATGTTGTCTTGACCATCTTCGCCATGACATTGTAATCATCGACTCTGTTGGAAATCACAATACATCCATAAATTAAAATGCGTTCCATAGGGGCTTAGATCTGACTGGAAAAATGGCACACAAGCAACGATCTGGAGTGGGTGTCTCCAGAGCGCGAGCAAAGCGACTGGGTAGGTAGTGCGAGCCCCCAAGAGAAAACAATAGTTAGAGCTGCAGTACAATAAAGTAGCATCTCACTCTCAAGAGGAGATTACAGATTTCAATTGCAATGCAATATTATTAATAAGTAATTCTGTATTTACTTGTGTAGATGATAATAGGTCACGTGTATAGGTCGCACCCCGACCTGCCCGTCCACATCCCCTCCCACCCTGTCTCTGTGGAGCCATCATGCAGTCGGAAAGTAACTCCATCATCACGTCATCCGGGGAGCGTAGTCACCACCACACAACCACCCCTTCCCCCCCGCCCCAGTACAGCCAAAACCCAACCTCTATACAGCCATCAACCCCGCCCACACCCTCCCTCTCATTACAACCAGCAACCTTATTCTCGATGTGTAGCATCAGACTCTTGTTCAAACCAAATGTTATCGCGGACAGGTGGCGGTCTTTAGAGGAAAATTCCACCCCGTCCAAATCAACGTTCACGTCGCAGCCTTGACACACCGACAGTGTGAATGCTTGTCAGCTTCGTGTAGATTACTGATGTGTCCTGTTGTTGGCTCCATTTGGTATAGATTGTCTCAATATAACTTGCTCAGATGTAAGCTGCAATTGCTGGTAATCTTTTTTTCTTAGGAGCAGCCTTAGCATTTGTACCCAACGCGATTACGCTTGACACACATCATGACACCTACTCACATGCTACTGTGTCCTTTTATCGCAACTCAGAGGAGCATTCCGAGTATGGAATAGATCTCTAAGTAAGTCAGTGGGAAGTTAGATCCGCCTAAAATCACACCAAACGGTAATATCTGGGCCCAACTTGGCAACATGGTGGCAAGGCGGCGGAAACTACCCAGCAGAAGCTTTCACCAATTGGAACATAGGCCAGACGCAAGACGCGAGTTCGCAGGGACTATTTGCGGCACAAAGCTAAAAGGACCTTGTCTAATGTAGAAAAGGCCACTACCAATCACTGTCGCACAAATATCACACCGAATCAAGAAGAAAACAACGAAAAGGCAACAGGAATGATCAGCTATAGTTTTTGTCTATGTTCTCACCGCCTTATTTACATCAGAAGTTTCTGGGGCTCTCTGGGATACCATCCTCCACGCTTGTATTTCGGAAGAAAATATCACCGGTAAACTTGGAAAGTTATCTTAAATATGTTTTTCCGCATATGATAGGAATATGAAACATTGTCTTGAACCGAACTAAATAAAAAAAAATTGAGACTGATCGCCTGAAACTCGTCAGAACGTGCATATTTCGTGAACAAGGTGGTGAGTTCTGTAAGCATGTACCGAATCAACCAATTTTACTGTTGGACCGACAAGGTGATAAAACCGGACGTTGGTCTATTGTAGCTCTTTTTAACCAAGTTCTCTCTCTTGTTTCTCGAGAATGGCCTCGCCATTGTAGAAAATTTGATGATAAGACTTTGCCTTCACGATGTTCACTTGATTTAACAACACCAATTTAATAAGTATTCTTTATTATGTATGGTGAATGAGTCTCAGCAACCGCAATAACTTGTAAATATGTATAATTGCTTAAAATGTGGGAGGCCATTAACTTTTCCAACTAATTTCAAATATGGTGGCGAAATTGCGCACCGAAAGTCGGTTGGAAACAGACTTGTTATGATGCTGAATTAAGGAGAGGAAAAGGCAACTAGGTTGGAAAGTTATAAGGTAAAAATCTAGTATAAATTGATTGTGAAATTTATTATCAGCCAGATGATGACAATAACGGTATTTATTTTTAGCAAATTCTGCGTGGTCGTTTACAACAATGACATGCAAGAGACCAGTTGTTGACAACAACCAGAATGTCGCCAACAAGTTATAAATCAATCGAATATCAAGTGTTAGCCCGAAGATTTGATAAAAAAAAACATATCAATTAAATTCAGCCAATACTCTCAGCGTCAGTGGCTTTAAATTCTTATCAGTTTGTATTTTTGATAAGTGATGATGTTTGTCAATCTACCGATAAAAGTGGGTTTGCCTGTTAGACCAACAAGGGAGTACCCGATTGACTGTTGGGCTAGTCTATTGGGCTAGTAGCCCTACAAGACGTCTGAGTAGAAAACGATGCTATGTTATAAATTTTGAGATAGATTCAGACAACTACCAAACACCAAACATACCCAAGTGGTGGAGTTTTAGAATGCAATGAAGTCCGAAACACAGCAACATGTTTGTTTTCAAGTTCAAGACCACGTACATCATGTATGCTCAGAATGATGTGACCCATCAACTATTGCTTCCTGCGTCTGAACTCGATAAGATACAGCAGATTGTATTCGGAGTGCGTCAACTTGCTTCGCAAGCTTAGCAGGGAGGCAATGCGGACGAGGCGGCAGGAAATCACGCGACCCAAGTCTCTTTCTTGCCTCTATCTTTTATTTTTGCAGAATAACCATACATACGCCAGCCAATGGGAGCACTGAACCAAATTTGCCACGGGGCAAATGAAGACTTCCGTAAACTGAGCTCTGTAGTTCTGGCTGAAGTTGCGAAAAAGTGGTCAAATATGCATTGAGAGGGTCTGCTCACGGCGAGTGAGTGTGTTGAAAATAAATATGGACGTTTTCCCACCGAATCGAGCTGTTTGGAGTGAGATGACGGGCACTTAAGTGTATAGAGATAGTATACATGTGCCGCGCGAAGGGGTATGTTTTTTCGGCCTCTCGACTTGTACGACGGGTTATACATTCGCATAATACTTTGTACGACGGGGTATACATTTTTGCCATTCTCAACTTGTACAACGGGTACGGGTTTTTGAGGTCCCGCGGCACAACCCTATCTGAGTTAGGGCAAGTGCCCCCACCCGGGATGCTAAGGCAATGCGGGAAATCGCAGGAATTAATATTTTCCAAAATGGCAGATATCGAATCGCGATTTTTTCAGAAACGATATATCGATGGCATTTATTGAAGAATAGCGTCGAGTGGGGGTAAGTTTTTTGGTGCGTCTGGTCTATTTTTTGTACAGGCTCTTGATATATGTTATTTTCCAGATGCGTCCTGCAGCACATTAGCCAAACGTGTTTCCGCCGACGCGCGTAAACTGTTGTATCAGAACAGTATATATTTATATTACCCGTTCCACCTGAGCTAGAGGTTCAGAATAGCTGTGCACGACGTTTATTAACGTCGTGCAAAGATCGTAACCGAATGCGCGTGAACGATACATGAGTTCCAATTATACATGATAATTACACAAATGTACATATGAAGAATAATTTTTCACATAAATGAATGTTTATTAACAAGTTGAGTCAAAGGCGATTTCGTCAAAGGCGATTTAATCCGGCCACACAAATTCTGAAAAGTTCATGTTTAGTTTGAACGACAAGATCAGTTTCTGCGCGCATGCGCAAACAAGGTTCTTCCCAAGCTTTTTCTTTCTGAATTTTATTATTGAAGTATATGTGTCATTTTGTCAATGATTATCTTTTGGAAATATCAACTTTGAAGGGCGATATGTATTCAACGATATCACATTGACATTTAAAAAAAGATAACACATTGATTCCCGCAGACTGGAGGGGGCACTTGGCCTTGTCCTGAGTAGGGGTGTGCCCCGGGATCTCAAAAACCTGTACCCATCATACAAGGTAAGAATGGCAAGAGCATACCCCATCCTACAATTATGAGGCCAACAAAACCCGTCGGGAGGCCGAAAATACCTACCCCGACACATGTATACTACCTCTATATACTTAAGTGCCCCCTCCCCTGGGACCTGCAGCCACATGGCGAGTGAAAATGAAACTGCGTAATGTGACGTCATATCTCCAAAACTGGGGCTGCCGTGAACGAAAGTTGTGATTCTAAAAGTTCATTTGACAATTGCTAAATAATCACAAAATAGTCAGGTTAGTCAGCGGATATTCATCTCATTTGTCGACATATATATTTACGTAAGTACACAACTTGGTGGGAAGCCCCGGGCATGCGAAATAAAAAAAATTGCCACACGACCCACATACTTTCAGGCACGACGGTATATATTTATATTACCGTCGTGCGCGGCTAGGTTCAGAAGAGCTACAGGTCAGAGAAATGGTTATAATATCGCCCATATTTAATATCCAACAACACATACTACCTAAGCAGCGATTAAACCAATCATATGTGATTATGCGTTCACCGAATAAAAAATAATAACAACGTTGTTGAAATTGTCATTAATAATTACTTACCGAAAATGTATTTACAAATTTCAATGACTGAATTCCATTTGTTACTTATCACGAAAACGCATGCGCAGTTATTATTTTTGAAAGGAGTCTATTTACACGACCAAGTCCACAACCCACTCCAACCTTATCTACAGGGCCCCGGGAATTATTTCAACTCCTGATTATTTTTTTTTTAATATCTCCCGAAAGATGGACTTCTTACAATAAGCACGTGGTAGCCTGAAGGACCTGCACCATGATGCATATCTTCGATCATACCAAAAAACCCATACTATTGTATGGCCCTGAAGTGTTGGGAGTAGATATTGGACTGACCCAGTCACGATCCCCAAATGCATTTGAACAAAATCGATTACAGGAATCATGGGTGAATTTGCCCGACACCCACTTAGCTTTCATGCAATAGCTAATTCTCTCAGTCAAATTAAAATCTGGAGGCAGTCTAGTCAAGGAGAAGCACTATCAGAAAGTCAAAATGATCCTAAAAACGAAAAAGTCATGGTTTGGAAAATTAACATCAATACTGGAGCACATATATTTACAATACAACCACATTCACGAGCCTGTGAACAAAATAACGATATTTGTGCAAAGAGCTGAAAACCCTTGAAAAATGCTGGCACAACAAACACTAACAGCCTATCTGGAAGACAAGGGGGAAATAAATTGAGAACCTACAAACTTTTCAAACAACACTTTGGACTCGAGAAACTGCAGTATCACAACTACGCCTGAGCTCGTATCCATTAAATATCGAATCAACGAGGGGAACCATCTCCAATCCAATAGATAGAATATGTCAGTGTTTCTCAATGCAAGCTACAGAAGACGAAGCGCATTTCATGATTAATGCCCCAAATATCAAAATAAAAGAGCCTCACTAGTTAATGACATTGCCAAAAGCAACGGAAATTTAACACACCTTTCACCCAACGACAAATATAGATGGGTAATGAGCAACGAAAACAAACACTTATGTAAAAACATTGGTAAATATATAAGAGAATCTCTTGAAATTAGGAAACTGCCATTATATGGCCAACAACCCTTGGTTGCAGCTGTCTTGGTTAGTGTTAGGGGTCCTCTATAGAAACTTAACCCTGCTAATATGCTTTAATATGTACTGTTTGTATTGAGACATTTATAGTTTTGCGGTACATTTAGTTGCACTCCTATCGTATTCCTATTGCATTGTATGTTGCACTGTAAAATTGTCTCAATCAAAATCATGTAAATAACTAGTATCTGCTCCTAGAGGGCACGTGGTTGCCAATAAACGTTGCCATCAACCGACTGACCAATCACAGGTGGTCACTGTTCTGACCGAATACAGCAAGGCACATGTGTGAAAGGACTTGATGTGAAGGCTGGGATACGCCTCTGCAATAAAAGGGCCAAATTCGGGCCATTACGCGACGAAATTTATTACATGGCCGTCAAGCTGTTAAATTTTACAAAAACATTTTCTGTTGTGTGTGTCAGATGTGAAACCTTTTACCCATTATGAATTTATCGAAAAAAAGTAGTTCCGCGGACGTTTCATGGCCGTCAAAAAATGAAAATCGACGAATTTGAAAAAACTGAAAAAAGCAATAGAAATTTGTTAACGAAAACCGACTTTACACGCCGGGATTGTTACACGCCGGGATTGGAAATGACAGACAAGCAGCGAGAGTGTTTGGAGAAGTTGTTCTTTGGAAACTTATCTACCAACGGGGTATGGGAAAAGCCTGATATACCATTTGCTCCCAGATTTGCTGCTCCCCCCAGCCCTCCGATGGGAGTTCACACCATTTTTATGGAAAAAAAAAAAAGACACACAACAAAAAAAAACTTGGACTGCTAATGTTAGAATAAGATTTGCCCAAATTTAATACTTGTGACTGCAGGGCCTTGGTTATATAACCGAAATAACTGCAGCGTATAAAGTAAGAAAGTTCATAATCAAAGACATCAAAATGCGGCCTTTGTGGACAGTAAACACAGCTTACTTCCGAGCTTCCCCGATAAGATCCATTCATGTTGACCATTCTTGTTTGTTTATGTTTGACGCGCGCTGCTTGTTATCGCCCGGTCAGAGGTTACAACCGGGTCAAATCGCATGCGCTCCGTGAACTATTGCAGAGATGTTTATGTTAGATTGCGTCTGCCAAACATGTCTGCCATGGAGCATATAGGCACCAACATTTACGAGAGCGTATTGTTTCGGCGACTGCATTATGTTCTAACGGGCGGGGTAAAGGAGTTACATATACAATTACAGCTGTAAATTTGTTTTCCGCTTGTTTCAGGTACAGTAGTTGAATATAGAAAAAGGGGAGGGGAACAAAGCTGCGCTTCATTAAAGAAAATATCAGTGCAATATTCTTGGAATAATTGTTTTCTGTTGTGAACAATTTGCTATGTGCCGTGACCACAATAATATTGGCTTTATCATCAAACCACTACTTCTAACCATGGAGTTTTTACTGTACTGGGATTTACAGACTTTGTTTTCCGCTTTTCAGCAGTAGTTGACATAGATCCAAAGCTGCGCTGAAAATTCATATCGAAAATGTTTTGTTGAAAATTTGCTTGTTAAATGTTGGCTTTAATGTTTTTTTACTGGGATTTGACTGCTCTTAGCAAGACAAATCCACCTGATTCATATCGAAATGTGGTCCTTTGAGTGAGGCTAAAACTATTGGTCCTTCCATGTCATTTAAAGATGATGATTGAAATTAGAGAACACAAAGTTCATAAATATATTTTGTGTATATACACAATGATAATAAACAAATATAGAATGAACACTATCTGTACATCTCGGATTGTATTGAAGGGTTTTTCCTCATTCCCTTGGAGCACTTAGTAGCATGCTTACCGCGTTTATTTAAACGTCTCTTCAATAGATTTACCATGGCATACCCGCTTACTGCCAGAAACAATCTGACTACCCTTTCCAAAAGAAACGAAGATGATGAAACAGTTTAGTAGGAATTTGACCGCTTTCTGCGTTGGTTTTAGTAGTCACCATCTTTGTCAGTATAATTATCACACCTTTAAGTACCAGGTATGTAAATTAAGCCCTTACCCAAGCTACAGCAGCTATAAATACGATTTTACCCAACCAACACTTCTCTCGCCAATGGTCATCATTCAGCCGTGGAAATAGCCCAGCCCAATGCTGGTATTTGTACGGCCGCACAGCCTCTATGAATATCTTAGGCCTGTAAGTAGATTATGGCTTGATAGTTCAACTTCTTTTATTTTTTTGCCTGGTAAATATTACAATTCTTAGTAAAAATCTGGCACACTGGAGTACCTGATGTTGCTCATTATTGTGTTTGTTCAGTTAGGATTTGGTTACTGGCTTAACACTCGTGGTCATCTGGGTTTTTATAACTGTAAACAATGCTGTTCATTGGATTTTATGTCATGAAGCCTTATTTAGATTTGTACTAGACATTGACTATAGAATTGCTTCAGCCTCAGGAATTGTCCCTGTTAGAAAGCAATTCTGAGTGGTAGAGCTGATAGAGAAAACGTATTTCTGACGGGGTTTATTATTGCGGATGCTTGCGCTCCAAATAATTTATAACAGGGATGAGATGCTTTCTCATAAGATATTTTGCCCTATCCATACTTGTAATAATCACATAATCACGTTTTTCATTATTGATAAGCAACATATGATGAGTTCACAACTAAAGTCTAAACACATGTGGGCAGTTATCTTCCACGACCTCTCTTGACCAGCCATAATTACACCGGCTAGCTTACTTGCAACTTACAGTCATGTCTACATTTGGCATAGAATAGCCCTGCATGTATCATTTCATTATAAAGTAGCTGTCCTGTTGGGCTAGGCATAGACATACAGCTGTAAACATGGCTTACATAGTGTCACTCGTGTATGGCATCACCCACTCTTGTACTAATTTTATCAATCAATCACTGTTTAGTTTGCCAGAAAACAATGTAATACAGTATTTAAATTATTACACTTATCTGTATCCCATAACAGTGAGAATTAAATTGTGGAATAAGAGCAGGATATACTGAGGAACTAAAAAAGATTAATTCCAATCATTTATGTTAGGTTTTCCAGGATGCAACCTTAATACCTCCAAATGGCGGCCAGCACCATAGACACTACCTTTCTGTACAACTACAAGGGAGTCCTGTATCCACTTGACCTGGCTTCAGATGGCTTCAGTTCAGACACTTCCCACCAGGCCAGCTCTCTGCTTCAACTCTGCTCTGAAAAGATTGTTATGGACTCATCCAGTACAAAAAGAGCTCTACAGGCTGCACCTATTGATATCTGTCACAGCTTAATGCGGGCAGCGCTATCTTTAGCTCGTGACCGTGCCATTGAAGTCTTGATTTCCAATTGGCCCTATCCTACTCTAAGTCTCAGGAAGTTTGCTCCTCCATTATTTCGAGACCTTGGTGTGCTCTATGATGATGACTGCATTGTGGAGAGTATGCGCCGCGGTGTCAAATACACCACCTCATTGGCACATACATTTGTGGAATGCTTAAAGAAGAGATCCCCTACCAAACTCAAATGCTTGGATCTCACTGGATTCCCTGCTGGTATGTTCCTTGTGTTCCAATCTCATATGAATGATTCAATAACCGATGATTATCATATATCTATATTGCTCCATTCTGCACATGCTCGTGTTTCATTGCTTCCATTTAACTTCACTAGAATACACTTCACAATCAACTTTTCTTCCTCACATACTTGCTCATGCAGCCTCAGTGAGCAAATTACATTCATAATGGAATAAGCCCCTGTGTTATCACTACATCCTCTTAACCTATGCTGATATCATAAGCTAGGGCCCCGGCCATTGATTTTAAAATAAAATCATTACTCATCCCTGTATGCAGAAGTTGTATTTCATTAATTGTCTATCTTCTGTTATTTATTAAATTGTTTCCTTACTTAATGAAGATCAAATACAGTGGTCCCCCTAGTATCCGACCATCCTTTGCGCCTGTCAAAAGTGGCGGGGTACAGCCCCAGGTATACCGATGTTGTAGCTGAATTGGTGCTAATTTTCAATGAAACAAAACAAGTCACTATGCTCTGGTGTATTGTCCAGACTAAAAATTCTAATTTTGTTTATTTAGTAAGAAAAGAAAGGAAGATTTTTCTTCTTTGTGAGTTGCTCCAGTTTATGAGTGTTTTGTGCATGCTGACATAAAGCACGATCTCTATGATCATAAGATTCAGTTAGCCGCAGATGAAGATAAAACGCTTTGGGTGCTTTAATTGCATCTGTATTACAACCTTGACATGACCTTTTAAACAAACGAAATGTAAAACCAGTAAACGCAGATAGACAGGTGAAGTGAGGGTGTACAAATGAGTTGTCTGCTATGCAGGGAGTTCGGTTGGCCTGCTTTATTGATAAGCTGGCATGAATGTTTGTTGATTGGGCTGTCTGCTTAAAACTGTCAGAGCAGATTATGGGGCGGCTGGATGCGAGGGGTAAAAGTGAGGTTTTCTGTTGCAAAAAAATGTGGACGTTTGCCGGATATGCAGGGTGGCCGGCCAAAAAGGGTACTTGGCAAGTCGTTCTGGACCAACAGTATGGGAAGGATAGGCAGGGTGGCTTGACAAGAGTGGGGCGTGTGTCATATACAAGGGTTGTCATATCCCAGTGCTACTGCCAAGCACCTAATAACCAATGCATAACAGTTTGGTTATAATGTGGTTATACTTTCACCCGATGACTTTACGGTCCTCTTCTCTTTCCAGCTGAGGTCATAGTGAACTACTTGTCATCGCATGTCTTGCTGGGCTACAATGAAAGTCGTCAACGGGACATCATCAGCATGTATAATTCTGTGGTGGAAAACCTTCCGGAACATCAGCAGGTGGCTTTAGACTGCACCCTGCCAGAAGACAATTGTAAGTCTATCCCATTCAGTGTGTTTAAACCAGTTGGTGGTTGCATATAAAATGTGTTGCCTTTTCACCAAGATGTTTGGTTATTGGTGTTACTGTATTTTCACCCTGTGTTTGATCCGATATAGTATTGGTTGCGATGATCTTATGTTTATATTTAAATGTTTTACAAAATGTTGTAATGATTTGTGATGTGTTCTATATATAATATTAATGGAGGATGCTACAAATGGTATATTTTTAATTTGGTTATGGTCCTGGGAAGATGCTACCATTTCTATACTTTTTCTCATGGTTTCATATATTTTTGTGTTAACTCTGCCAATGACGGCACCATTCAACACATATGAACCTATGGTATACTTTCCTAACTCAGATTTACATTGCTGTTAGTTTGGATAGTATGTATTCCCTATTCACTTGACAACATGTATCCACCTGGTCTATGTTGATTCATATAGCCTTTGTGTTGTTAAAACATTACGCACAGTGTCCTGTGTCATCTGTAGATGTCATCCATCTCGATGCCTGTCTACAAACCACAGATACTTACATGGAGCTGTGTCGAGCTCTCAAGTCTTCCCAGCTCGATCGGTGCTTGTTCCGTCTGGTGGTACAGCGTCTGGACCTCACCTGCCTGGGAGTGGCGCGCATCTGTGTCCTGCTGGAGCAGATCACCAATCAGGTTTTCTGTTTTATCATGTTATAGTGATTCCACCAATCAAACATTCTGTTATATCAAATTATAGTGAGTCTGCCTATCGGGTAATCTATTACATCATCAAAGATGGTTCAACCAATCAGGGTTACTGCTACATCATGCAATATATAGGCAATGTTTAGATAGTATCAATCAATATATTGTTATTTTGAGGTTGGTTATATGTCTAATCAGAGGGTGATAAATTTGTTGACTTATATGTTAATCTAAAAGTTGATATTTTTTATTGTAATGAAAAATCCATATTTTCATTACTGTGTAGTCAACATTCAACTTATACTGTACTTACTTTTGTGTGCCTGTCAAGTGTCTTCGTGGACTCAGCATACAACACAATGGTCTCAGCCTCCAAGCCATGATGATTCTAGCTCCTGCCCTGCAACATCTTCAGTCTCTCAACGCTCTTGACCTTTCATGCAACCCAATGAATGTCACACACAACGATAATGCATGTGAGGCTCTCTGTAAGGCCCTGTCTAACCTGCCTTATATCACCCGCCTAGACCTCAGTGGCATGCGCATCAGGGGCAGACTGTCTCGTTTGCTCTCAGGTATCCAGCGCCCATTAGACTTCCTCCGTTTGTGTGGTTGTGGTCTAAATTTTTTGGATATAACTTACTTGACTAGGTCACATCATGTTAATGGTTTACAAGAGTTGGACCTCAGTGAGAACCAACTGATGGAGCCTCGAGAGCTATACCGACAGTTTCTGGATCTGTTGGACCACCTGGCTCCCAAATTGACTGTGCTCGAATTAGAAGACATTTCTTCAGAAGGGGCGAACCATGTAGACATATTCAAGGCCTGTTCTACTCTGCATAACGTGCGCTTTCTCAATCTGGCCAACATGCAAGCCCTGAACGAGGACACGCTGCTGTGCTCCGTGAAGCATCTAGTGGCCATGAGGGGTTTGGAGGTAGTACGACTGTCGTACCCAGCAGCTGTGTACACGGCCGATGATGAGGCCATCACTCACAGCATGAAGGCCATTTTCACTCAACTCTTCACTCAAATCACCAACAACATGTGTTACACATGTAACAGACGGCGATTCAAAGTCGTCCTGATTTAGCCGTGTCATTCCACCCGTTAGTATGACTGTAATGAGCTTACTGTGATTGGACAGTGATGTCATTAACATAGCCTGTGTTGGTCACTGTCCTAGCTCGTGTCTCAGACCGATGAATACAATCAATTTCCCAATCACTACTTGCTATTTTATTTCTTCATAAACTGTAGGCACGAATTATTAGTGAAGGCAGCAGTCAATAAAATCACACCTGGGTCTCACTGATATGAACCTCAAATGAATGATGAGAAAATTATCATGTCTTCAAACAATACTACGGTTGATCAATCCTGATCCAATGGGTTGTATTTAAGATTGACTTCTCAGCACGTGCCAACATCATTCATTAGGTTTCTGTCAAATCTCAGGATTGACATAAACCGTATTAATTGACTACCAAGATGGGTGACTGATACAGTGTTCGTTCTATTAGATGCTCAGTCTGTAATAGATGCATAGTACTTAATAAAAGCGCACCCCGATTTCCAAGCCGGCCTCTCTTGGCCTCTCCGTATTTCTGATGGTTGTTTCACATGGGTCACCATACAAATGAATATTCAACAAAGCCCACTTACTTTGCTTTGTGGAAGCTCTACTCTTAGTTACCCTAAGCAAGGCAGTGTGTGGCAACATTATATGACTTCCACACATTTCTTGTGGACACGTCTGACATGGGGAAAAATTGATACCTGCTAGTCACGTGCCTTTTTTTCGTACTGTTCACATCCCAATCAGTTCATATCAACAAGGCTGGCTTCATCATATTCAACCCTGTTATGTATTCTGCTAGTTCAGGAGCCTCCCAAACCTATTTCTAGTGCCTTTTTTAGCTCTGCTCTTATCATATACCTTTGCTCCGGCATACATCTGTTCATACACTTTGGAACCACGTTTTTTTTTTTTTTAGCAAGCTACTAACCCCTCTGATGATGATGACTATTTGCAAACCAAAACTCAGCGGCACTTGACCTTCAACCTATGAGTTATTAGAGAAAAACCTAAAAAATATCTTATCCTTCTCAAACTCAATGATGGAATGTTTCCTTAAAAAGCAAGATATCCATCCCAAATTACACATGGACCCCACAGATGCTGATGACTCTTTGGCTTTTTAAAAAATCACCCTTTGTGACCCAAGAACCCCAAGGTATTTGTGAATCTCTTATTATTTTAACCCAATTGAGAATAACTTTTGATGACACATTTCCTTATAAAGCAAGCTACCCACAGAACCCTCAGATGACCCCCCTTACATTTTAACTTTAGATGGCTTTTAAATGTTAATGATTCCTTTAAAAATCCCAATTAAGAATAATTATAATTACCTCGTGGTATTGGGCCTTTGAGTAATTATATGTTAAAAAATCAGCCCTGCATGACTTGAGACCGCTTGAGTTATGAGGTAATATGTCAATACACCTTCACTCTGGCATCCATCTGTACTTGTCTTGTGTTTTGTCAAGCTCTCTGTACGTTTGTCAGCTATTATGTCACATTTTCTTTAAAACCCAATTAAGAATAATTATAATTACCTCGTGGTATTGGGCCTTTGAGTTATTATAATGCACCAATACAATCGCATATACAGGGCTCGAAACCAACGCCCGCCCGCCCGCCAATGGCGAGTCAAAATCGGCTGGGGCGGGTAGAAATTACGAAACTGGTCGCCCGGGTGGCGAGTCAGCAAATCGCCTGTATTAAGTTTTTATGATGCGCCGGCTCGCAGCACGTTCCGAAGCGCCCGACCTTTAATTTAACGCGCACTTAAGCCCCAAACCCCGACTGAGATCGCCAGCGATTGTTTACTCCAAAGGCAGCGAGTATTTATTTAGAGGGTCTCTGGTTTTCATGGTAGTATTAAATATACAGATTTGGACACCTTATACGACTTTATCGGATGACAGGTTGGTATTGTTAATTGGGCGCTAATATACCGTCGCTCACTAAGCTGATAAGTTGTTCACAAAATAACTAACGCTGCAATGTGACGGTTATACTTACCTGACGCATTCTCATTCATATATTATTTCTGGTCTTTTATATATAATACAACTGAGTTTGTTTTATTCCAACAAAATCATTCTTCCATTACCATATCCGAACTCGTAGCGATATTTTCCGTACTTCGGAAGTAATAACACCCCTCACGAGCAGCCGTGTATTTGTTGTGCTAGAATTGTATTCGAATGCTTGTTTATCTTTGCATGTGTCGCTGTGGGCCGGTATGTGCCAATTTATTGTTGAGGTATGACTCCAAGGTTAGTGTCTGGTTTTAAGAAGCTGTGGCAGGAGCTCGCGCCTTCAACTGGTTAGCGCCTCACGATGCGGCGCGTGCTGTCAGCGTGCCACGTAATGAGACGCGCGAAACGTCGCTCGCTGCGTAGCATCGCACGTTGCGTTTGGGTCTCGGCGAACTTATGTAGACAAGGCTTCGTTTGATCATGATTAATCATCAAGCTCTGTTCTACGATTCGACCAAGTCGAATCGTCAGCGTCCAATTCACAAATTTTTCTACACTATATGTAACATTTCGTTGAAGGGGCCAAGCCTCCCCAGCCGAGTAAGCGCAAGCTTCCAGAAGAGCTAAGGCTTCTAAGTAAAATGAGAAAATGGCAGGAAATGGAACTTTCGCTGGCTGAAAACAGACTTCGGAGAAGATAGAGGTTGGCTGCGACACGATGGAAAGCATGATGTAATGTTTTGGATTGCTGCAGAACATATGCAACCAACAATATGCAGTTGTCTGAATATGCTTTCAGATTTTGGTGATCAGGCAGCAGCCACACTCGTTGAACATATCAGTGTTATGCTCTCTGGTGCAGGTGTGGACACTGCATATATCCCAGTCCAGAGGGCAATGCATAAAACACTAGTGAGCTGATGCTGTATAAACCTATTTATCATTTGTGTTATGTAATTAATCATTGCCTATAATATGCTCATGACTTGAGCTGATTCTCACAGACAGCAGCAGAGGTCCAAGAAATGACATGATGTCCTGGGCAAGCATCAACAGGGCACATAGGTCATGATAGGACAGACTGTTGTGATGTATTAGCCCTCATGGACCTCATCCTGACCCTTCCTACCTCTACATCTGAGTGTGAAAGAGGATTCAACATAATGAAGCAAATAGTGGAGGTCCAGTCTTAGCTCTGACTCCTTCAACGACCTGATGAAGGTGCTTCTTGTGTCACCCCTATAGCTGACTACAACCCCAAGCGTACTATAGAACTGTGGCAGATAACTGGGACCTGGTATCGATGCCCCATTCGATGTGAAAGTGAGGCGGCCACATACCAGAAAGACTGTTGTTAAGGAGGGTGTTATTGTTGTGTGTATTATATGTCCTTACTCGAGTGTCATGTTTTTCATGCTGTGTATATCAAGTGATTGAATGTGGTGCAATTTTATTTTATTTTTTGCTCGTGCATATTGTGAGTTATATTATGCGGGTTATGGGTAGAAAAAAATAAAGTATTTATAACGATACATAAACTTGTGTTAAATTTTGATGGCTGGTGGAATTTTTTCTAGGCCGGTGGATTTTGGGAACTACCAGCCAAGTTGGCCGGTGGCAAATTTTCTTAGTTTCATGCCCTGCATATAGCATCATGATTTAATCTTGTCATTGCTTTTTGAAAATCATGTCAAAGAAGCAGAAAATTAAGGCCTATTTTTTTCAGGTATGTTACCAAGCATGTGTTGATCTGATTGATTTCAAGATTGTACCCGACGGCACTGTCATTTGCTATCCTTTTTTACTAGCTCTTTTGAACCAAGTGGAGCTTGCGCTCCTTCTTTGGGTACCCGATCGACTGTTGGTGTTTTGGGCTATCTTTTACAAATGAATGATGGTAGGCCTTTGAGTGATGCAAAACAATCATAAAGTATCAACGTAATGACTTCATGCTGTGAACCGTTACTTGGCCGTCACTATGCGGCGCCTCCCATCGCTTCCATTTTAACCACTTGCGACCTCGGAGGACAAATCCAAAATGCCCATATCATTCAGCATGTATACATGTAAAGTTACCCTAACTGTACCTCCTTGAAAGTTTCTAGAGTGCTTCATATTAATTGAGAACAAACCGACAGATTTGATTTCAAAAACATGCCTTGTAGTCCATAATTCACGTAACAAATAGCCAGATCAACTCTTGTATATTTTATTTAGACTATCATACATTGGTAGCCTCACAACTGACACATGGACAGGTAGATGACAGGTGAGCATCCTTGTAGTTATCTTTTAAGCCTTATAGCTTCCAAGCTCCTTCCTCAACTTAACTACCTCTTCATCAATTTCATACTCCTCTTTCTTCACATTGAGTATCTGTAATAAGTAATTCATAATTAGATTTATATCTAACACAATTACAAGCACATATATGTCATATCATAAGACGACAGACGAAAAGTAAAAGACTGAGTGCCTTTTTATATTGGTCCGGACGAACTTGTTGGTAAGGAGAGCCACCTTCTCCCCAGCTCCAGGGACGGAAGCTGTCACATAGGAATGGGATATTGAGAAGAGACTGAGTTGCATTCAAGGAATGAAAATGGTTTCCCGTGAAATTCATACAACCTCGAGATTACAGGCTGTACACCACCAAAAGAAGCTAAACAGCGTTATAATTTTGAATAAACAACAACATTACTGGCGCTTGGTCCCAGTATAGTAGTTTACGTAGCGGTATGGATCTAGCCACTGGGAAGTCGGTAATCGGGGAATATTGTACCTAAAGCTAACACATCTGCGCTCAAATGGCTGACATTCATTGCCTGATGCCTGTGGGTCTGATATTTTTATTAAAGGTCGGTGAAAAGAAGAAACCAGCGCGCTGCATGCCTCCCAGTGGGAATTGGTTTGCCATTTGTCATTTTTTAATCTATGAGCTTTATTAGCATGTGATGAAGTGGACATATTCTAGTGCTCCGACAGCGCGTCACCACGCGAGATCCGATCCGACCATTGCTGAGGAACGCCGAAGCAGGCCATGCAAGCACGGGCAACTTGCACTCTATGCACCTAGACGCCAGCAAAGTCGCTCGAAACTATGACCGATATTCAATGGGTAGATCCTAAATATAGTTATACAATGAATGACACGTGGTTGAATTGAATAATAAATATGCCGTTTACCTGAAGTCAGGTTTTGTGAGAAGCATGTATGTGATGTAGGAGCCACATAAGCCAACAGCTATTCCACATGTTCCCACTACAGGGATCAACTGAAACATGGCCAGTTGATTGATATGCGATTGCTTCATGATCAGTGATATGTACCATATGTCTAAAAGTATATAATATACGGCAAAGATTGAACAGTACTGCAAAAATTAAAATCACTCACACTGTAATGCTTGGTCAGAGTGTAGAGATTGAATATTCCTTTACCCATGGTACTAATTGGAAGATTAAAGGCGCTCAATATCTGAAAATTTTCGTCAGTGCATGCATGATTAAAAAAAGAGCGGTACAGATACATATATAATTGCATAAAATACTTATTTAATATTGAGGTTCCTATATTTTTTCCCTCACTTTAATCTATGCTGCCTGATAAATGTCTTGATAAAAAAATTCGCCTCAGGCCTTTGCCTCAGGGATCTATTCTATGCCAATAACTCTTGTGGAATTAACTTGATTGGTAATTCATTCTTAGCCGATACTAAAGAAGCATTCACGTGCTTTATTAGTTCGAATGTATACCACATATATACTTACATACACTTTAAGTGGGCAATGTGCGTTAATAATAATTTTTCAATAGTAATCAATAATTATAATTAAATTCAAAAGGAGAAAAAATAATTTATTGTTATTATCAATGATCTCGCTTACAAGTCATCCAGTCACTTCCAGAAACGAGGCATAACTCGGGAACCGTCGACCCAATGGGAATGGCAATTATATAATTTGCAGTCTCATTTGGCAACCGTTTCCCGAGTTATGACTACATATAATATATATTACTCTTCAAGTATTAGCATTTTAACGGTACCTTGCATCGACAAAAATTTCGCTACGGTGCGTCGGGAGCAATCAAACATACGACAATCGGATCAATGTAATTTAGACTATACCACTGGGAAGAATGTTTTGACTCACATGTATTGAAATAAATGTGCTTGCTGCCGATATTCCGTACAAAACTGGTTACTATGCACACCAAGACCCTTGTTAATAAACACAATGGAAAACGTCACAATTCAGTGAACCCCTAAGAATTATGGTTCATTTTTGGCGGCTTGACACCCTTCGTTAAAGCGCATCAAGTCCTCTTGGAGGCATGACTTCCTTACGTTGCTACGAATTCATATATTATAAAAAAAAGACCTATTGCTGCGGCAAAAAAACGACGTGTTGTGCCTCTTATATTTCCTACTATCGATGGAGAGAAAAACCCGGTCGTATTACTGATGCAACCAACGAAAGCATTGCGTGGGGTCCAAACAAACCACAGGCCATATGGGGGTAGTTCATTACTGATACTGTAGTAAATTATAGAACATGGTCATCAGTGGGTGTTTTTCTCAGAGAAACTCATATATTGTAATGCGCACTCCAGTCAATAGCTTATATCGCGGTGTTAGAAATTCTGTTGCACCTCATAGCTTCAATCTGTACGACGGGTTTTTGTGGGGCTTCGTTTGGTACGATGGGGTATGTTTTTCTCTTCTCATCAGTACAACGGGTTTGATATATATTTTGTTTCAGTATGTCGAGATTTTCTCCCGGGATTTCCCACCGATCGTTGACAATGCTAATGCAATTGAAGACAATTGCGACAGTTCTAAATTCGTACATAGATTTTCACGATTTTTGCAGAGAGTATAAACTCGTATATAAAGCTAACGAAATGTAAAATAAAAAGTATAGGTCACCGGTGTAAATTTCTGAGTATGGCGAATTTAAGATCCAAATGTTAAGCCAATGGGAATTATGCGTTTTTGATAATATTTTGGTTCTACAGAAAAGTTCATACAGCGAATTGCATTATATTTAACATAGAGACAGCACAGTATCTGCTTTACAAAAAATCAAGAAAAAAATGATGTCTCGCCGCACACTACGGCAAGCCATTTACTAATTTATTGTTAATTTTTCTCCAGCAAGCGCGCGAAGTTGTTACTGCATGTAATCAGAAATCAGCTGATCAGTTTTGATATTTTTCAGACACTTTTATCCTGCCTACGACATACAACAGGTTATACATTTGCATAATACCTTGTACGACGGGGTACGCTTTTTTTTGCTATTTTCACCATTTTCACCTTGTACGACGGGTGATACATTCGCATAATACCTTGTACGACGGGGTATGCTTTGGGCCATTTTCACCTAGTACAACGGGTACGGGTTTTCGAGGTCCCGCGGCACACCCCTGTCCGGTATATGGACAAGTGCCCCCCCCCCCACCCCGGGGGATTTTAGTTACACTAAGAGTGTTCTCTCAAGCCTCCGTTCGAGAATGTGTAACGACGTCATATGTGAGCCGCGTGTTGCTTTGTCAAAGCAGCTCTTAAAACTAGGTGGCATTCTCTGATTAATTCGGAGGTGTGGTCGCCTCGACCAAATCAGATGAATAAGTAAGTAGGTATGCGCATATGCGATACGTAAGATTAGCATTCACACGCTTGGCATTATAATTGTTTATCTGTAGATAACATGCACCTAACAAGCACGCAAACATCTCAATAGATTTTTGAGGTGTCAATTTTATTTTTCAACCACCGTCGGCACCATTACAGTTGTAAAGACGTCAGTGATTCTGGCAAACGGCGTGATCAGCTAATGGGGTAGATTATCAACACAGGTAGAAAGTAGTTAAACCGCAATACGTTGTACATAGCTTTGATAACAGCAAATGTGCCTAACATCAACTTTAAAAATATATTTGCTTCAAAACTGAGATTATTTTAACGAAAATTGATGTGGATATATGCTTATGATATCAAGCTGAACTTTAAAGTATGTGTCAGTTCCCCTAAATGGCTGGTATAATATGTCCTTATGAAGAATTTAGAACCATTGACGGATTACAGAGCATGTTCCCTTGCAAGGCGCTAGCTTCTTCTTCCAGCAAAGACGTCTGTAGGGAGCCACCTTGCGGACGAAAATGAATTTATCCCACTCAATCTATTTCCGGCTTGCGTCACGTTGGTGAGCCTCCGTTGGTTCAGAAACTTCGCTGCAGTGATACATACTTTCAAATAAAAATGCCTCGAGGTTTGTCCGAATGAAAACTGTATTATGTTGATAGATAATTATTTAAATTATCCTATTTGCTCTTTCAGTAAAACTGCACTTTCAACGGCTTTCATTCGTCAATGCCCAACTTCCGACAGGCGCTGTCGGGCGGTTACATATTACTACTAATACTAGAAATAGACCTACAGACTAGCTTTTTTGAGCTAAGTGGAGCCTGCGCTCCCTCTTGTTGGGCTACTACAGACCAATAGTCGATCGGGTACTCCCTTGTTGAGCGCAAGCTCCACTTGGTTCAAAAGAGCTATTACAGAGACATGACAGAGGCTATTTGTACGGCAGACGTATGAATAAGACAGTTATGGGCTATTCGTGCGGCTTCTGTACAAAAAAGGCTGGTGATAGGCTATCTGTACAGCTGATATCTCAATGAGACATTTTATCGTCTGCTGGTCGAACTCGGCAGATGGATGATTGTTGTCGCCATATTATGTTTGTAAGGTTGACATATGTTGCTTATTGTCATTTATATAAAATAGGCAAAGAAACTCCGCCTCTGACAGCTCTGCGCTATTTACTACTTTCGATCTCTCACATCTGCGCTGTAGAGGCGAAGAGCCGTCTGTGAAATTTCCGAGGTTCCGAAGTCAAAATGACAGATGAACCCGCTAAAAACTTTAAAAAAATGAATGATTATATGATAAAATGACACGAGGACTGTTTCTATCACTATAGTTTTGTCTAATTGTTCTGTTTGAGCACTAAAATACGGCAGTGATATCGCTCACGTTTTTGATTCCCGCGGTAGCCATGTTGGACAACAATTTTAAAATTGTGTTGGATTTCGTTGATTGTGTTGATTAAGGAGTATGACTGTTGTTGCACTCAAGGCAAGATTGATGGTTAGACATTTATGGAAATGAAAATGTATGTTTTTTAAACTGTCCCTTGTCTGCATTGCGAGAAGGAGCAAATATGCTTATAACCCTAAAGATTCTCCCATATGGACCCTTGCCCCTAAGGTGGCATCAGATCATAAAAACACCAGGGGCGAGTGCCTTGCCTAATATAAAAATAACCCAGTTGTGCTCTACAAATGGATATGCCTCCGCATATTAATGGTGCTTGGACATGTACCAAAATTGTCATGGAGCTTTTGATTCTCATATAAGGACAATCCCTTACATTTTGAGACTGACTGTCTCTTAACTTTTCCTTTCCACTAACTGGCATAAAAATTGTTTTGAAGGCAGTTCGATTATGGTTCACATAGGACATGACAGACTAATGGTTAACAAATATTGTTCTGAAATAATTTTCATTAATTAATTAAAAAACTCTGGGTTTAAATGTTGTGTAATACATTTATCAACATTTAAGTAAAAAAAATGATTAATAATCCACATTTTAGTACAGATATACACAAAATTATATACCCCACACCCTAATAGGTAGATATTACTTAACACCAATGACAGATCTCTAACATCCAGGGCAGAAAAAAATGCTGTACAAATAATCCCCACTGCATCACTGCTTTACTAACCCCAGGAGTATTTTTACCATACAAGCCTAGGAATATTTTGGTCGTGCAGAAGGTCTTCATGCATGGCAAGGGAATCATCATCACATATGTTAGCAGAGAGTGTGCAACAAAATGGAAATGCATATACTCAGGAGATTAATAAGCAGTTTAGCAGTTGTTCATTCTGTTTTTGGATTCTCAAATTCAAAATAGCTACTGCCAAAGATTGGATGTGCATGCTTGACCTTATATGTAATGCGCCGTTGCATCCCACTGTGAATGGACATGAATCGCTGTACACATGAGTGCCCAAATGGCTATTTGTATGGCTGCCAAACGCATAGCCACGGCATATACATGTATATCGTCATGCAGCAATCGTAGCCAAGCCATTGAATATCATATATTTTGAACAGTCGTCACTTCACATTAATGATGTGTACGGGATGAACATCTCTTGAATGACACTATTTTGGTTAAGCACTGTATCATGAATGTTTAGTGTTGTGGTCTTCTGTATGTGCTGGTTGTATCAAGTCAGACTCGCCTTACATTCCACACATTTCTGATAGAGAACTGCAACAAAATTTTGGCCCCCTCACAATCATGTCTTGTTTTACTTACTTTCCTGATTTCCACTATCAAAATAATGTAATAGCAAGCTCCCCACGTGTTACAGGGCTGTACCTTGATACTAGATCAGTGGTCGTGCCATAATATAGTAAGGGTGGATGGCACTCCTTATTTGTAGCGATACAGTATGGTGGTAACTTTGGTAGTGTATTAGCAATGTGAATTCTTTGGAAAAACTTGTTACAGCAATCGTAGACAAGTCAGTAAGATGGGTTGGAGATATAATGGTTTATAATGGAGTTCCTATGCGCCAAGTCCAAGTCAAGTGTTTGTTCCTAGTTGACATTGTACACCCAAATTCAAGACAAATTACCAGCCAATAAGTTATAATATTAACTTCCTTACATATTATTTCCTTGGGGCTATTGGGCTAGTTAGATGTGGTGATTGCTAGAAATTGTGTGCCATCAACCATTGTATTGCAAGACATTCTCAGTTTATAATTAACTATCTTAAGATAGATACAAATTATTCAGTGGTATGTTTGTGAATTATTCTAGTATAACACATACACAAATGATTCCATGTTATGTGTAAAAAATATTCTAATTATTCACAACAATGAATTTGGCACCATGGGAAAGTTCCACATTGGAAACCTAAAATATTAATCTGTTGGTGTCATATTTACCAGATAAGATTGTATTGCAGGGCTTGAAATTACCACCCGCCCGCCTGGCGGGTAGATTTTTTTCCGCGCTAACACCTCGCGCCCAGTTCATTACAACAGCAGTGGAGCTTGCGTGATTAAGGGCTGCTTGAACCATAGACCCGACAAACACATGAGACAAGAAAGCTTCCCGGGTGTATACTATCATGTCTTGCATAATTTATTGACCTATAGTATATGAACTGAAAGTAAACTGATGGCATAGATAGGCTCACAGAAAAAGCTATACAACTACCTTGATTGTTTGTGAAGACTTTAAAATCCATAGATCAGGGATCAGCTGGCTGCAGTCGGTGTATAATTTTGACCCATCACGTATCGTTGTGAAGACAAGAACATGGTCTACAGCCCACCCCACTCCCCCCTAAGCTATCTAATGGCAGCCTCTCGTGTTTGAATACAACATGCACCTACTGACCTGAATAAGTTGAACGGTTACTTGGCAACAACGAATCAACCAGACTCCCCATTTCCTGTCTGTTGACAAATTTTATTTAACCCTATTTCCATTGCATAAAGGCATTTTTTATTTTAATTCATTAATTTGATTTACCATGTATCATCTGTGAATGGTATTCATGAGAATTGAGATTAAAGTCAGGTTATGCAGAAAAGCTGGATTCACGCATACAAGAACATTTGCAGTGATAGCCACAACAAAACAAACTTAATGCAACTGTGAAAGTAGACAAGTCAACTCTTCTTGTGCCAGTAACAGTTGGAAGTGACGCGATGGAAAGATGTAACATCACCCATACGCGCGTGATGTTTTCTTTGCGCGCTCCTTGTGACTTTTCTACCGCGTCTGCTGTGTGATTGCAGTGCGTTCTGATTGCATTTAACGATAGACCCACCAACAGTTGTATGACTTACGTAAAGCGTGGCATGTTTTCTTTAAGCGTTTCTTGCGAGTTGACTTCCAAGCTGTCAGTAAGCATGCCTATATAACGGCATGCGATTTTTTAACAGTACACAATTTCTGAAGATGTCGATGTGGCATGTTCACTGTTCCAAACCTCTGTCGCCTAAGAAATGCAAATTTGAAGAGGACGAAAAAGATAAGCGCTACAGATGCTGGAATCCTGCCTGGATAATTAATGAAAGAGGGGAAAAACGCGAATGGCTTTCGCATGACATTGAGAAGGACGTGATGTTTTGTACTGCATGTAGATCATTTGCCGTCAAAGAAGTGATGGTGTAGATGATGATGAGGAAGAGTATGTGTATGTGTTGGAAAATTGTGCTATTGACCTCATTGAAGAAATGTATGCTTTTTGTAAATATTGATTTGAATGTTGCATTTAATATAAGAATAAAATATTAAAAAAAGAATAAAAACGCGTACATTTTTGTTTTTTACTATTATTTATAACTGCAAATGTATGGCCGGTAGAAAATTTGTAGGGCAGGTAGAATTTCAAGGTTACCGGCCAGACTGGCCGGTGAAATATTTGGCTAATTTCTAACCCTGTATTATTATTTGTTAACACCAATTAGGTTTATTGAATAAGTTTCAGTTTAATTACCTTACCTAACCCCATATATAATGGAGATACTCACTTATCAATGGGCACATTCCAACCCATTTCTCATTGTCCTAGTTTTTCACCTGCTTGCTGTAATACTCTTTAACCAGATCATGGTAAATAGCTTATCAGCATCTTTATCTAAACCAAGGACTTGTGCCTGTATGAAGCTGTGTGTAAAATTAGCAATAAAATGCTTGCTTTCGTTGGAAAAAGGGATGTTGGGCTGACTGAAATTACTTTGTTACTGACCCATAAACACTGGTAAATTTGTTTGCTGTTTTACACAATTACCAATCTGCAAGTTATAAATGTCAACAATTAATTCATGAATCACACAAACTCTTTGCGTCATAACTGGAAAAAAACCCAATTAGAGCACATTTGAATTCTTTATTTAGTATCCCAGATTTTCATTGCTGATTCATTGTATGGTATAGGTGTCTAGAGTCTGGCTATCAAGCATGGTGTGAGCAATGCCCTGCTTGAGTGATCCTTTGTGAGCAGAACCAACATTTCCGCTGTATATTTATTGCTCTAGGCTGTGTTTTCTGGAGACTCCCATGATAATGGGGCAGTATCATTCTGATTGGTGCGTGTCATCTTATATAATTGAGTGCCCATCTGTGTGCATTGTTTCAATTTTATGCCTTTTTGTATTCATGGAATTGCAATGACTTCATGCAACTCAACCTATTGTGACAATCCCTCTTAATTTAGTACCATAGATGTTTGGTTCTTTTCGTTATCCCAATCATGTTCATGAATGGTTATTATGGGCACACAATTCTGACTTCTAATGTATGTATATTTTCTGTTGTAGGTCGTAAGAAAACTCATAAAGGGGGACACCGTCACTTCTCCAATGAAGAACAGATAGCGGCCGAAAAGGCCCGTCTGGAGAAGGAGAAGGAATGGCGGGTATGTATATTCGTGGCTGTTGCACATGATTCTATGTATAGAAATAAGTTTTGAAGTTGGACATACTTCTGTGTAGCGTCAGAAAGGTATAGAGAGTTCTGAAGAAGAGGAGGAGGAGGAAAAGGGTGGTGCTACTGCTGCTGCTGCAAGTCGACCTGACCCTATGAACCGTGACTTCCCTCCATCAGAGTCAGAATCAGAGGAGGAGAGTGATGAAGAGGTAATATTTCCTTCTCCTTTTACCATAGTGTCCCAGACTGCATATATATTCATATACTTAGTGAAAAATCCTGTTTATGAGTTGAGGCAAGACAGAAGAGGTAACGTATTTTCCTCTGATTATGATAAATTACAGCCGATTTGGTCCTAGGTGGTAAATATGACACATCTTGAACTCTGCAATTGCATTCTTCACTCAGTTGTTTTGTCATGTGAACATGCTCTCATTATTTTCTAAGCTTGTAATTGGTTGTTTTAGGAAGAAAAAGCCAAAGGAGTATCTCACTTGATAGAGATAGAAAACCCTAATCATGTCAAACAGAAAGCGAAGAAAGTGACTGAGCTGGATGGCAAGGCTGAGCTGAGTCGAAGGGAAAGGTGAATATGGCATGTGTTAGGCTTATATGAATGTGGGGTTAATTGGTGGATTACTCAGCCATGTAACTGTGATTGTGCAAGAATATGAAGAGAAAAAAAAGGATGTGAGGTTTATTTCAATTGTCTGAATGTACAGGGAGGAGCTGGATAAACAGAAAGCCAAGGAGCATTACCAGCGCATGCATCTAGCTGGCAAAACAGACGAAGCCAGAGCGGATCTAGCTCGTTTGGCTCTCATCAGGAAACAGAGGGAGGACGCTCAACGCAAAAAGGAGGAAGAAGCCAAATGTAGGAAATAAATGCTCATCTCTTGTCATACATAAACTATCAGTTTATAAGCAGTTCTGACCATGTAATCCTGGTTGAGTTGGGTGGAATCTCATAGACACAGGATACAACCAGGGCAGTTAGTGTTAGATGACTATAGATGAACCGTTTTTACTGTGTTAAGGTCATGACCCACTTTTTTTGCCTTGAAATTTGGTTTTTAGAAAAATAATGTAAAATAACATGGAATATCACCCTTTCTTCAAGATCATATACATACATATAAAGAAGGTTGGTAAACCATCATCGTACCTGCCAAAACGAGCTACCTTAAAGCAAAAGTAAGCTTGTCTCTTATTGGACAAATAAACAGGCCTAGCTGAATGCGATTCAAGCACTTATTCCTATGTTTATTCAGGACTTTCATTTATTCTGCCTTGCACAGCCTCTAACAAGCTTCTCTAATACAGGACAGCCCTGTATATTTCATAATCTTGAAGTTGAAAGTAGCATCGTAAAACCAACCTTTGTTCTTTGCACCACTAGCAGCCATTATGCTGATTATGACAAAGGCAGTTTTAAACTTGAGAGACTATGTCAAACATGTGAGTCATGATGCAGCAATGTTTTCATGATGGGTGCTCTGCTGTGCAATATGCACTAATTATCTATCATAACGTTTTCATTCTGGTGCACTCGGGAACTGTATTAATTGGAGTTTATCAAAGCCTTCAAACTCCGGAGCACCATCCCAAACTTTGGGTATAGTATGAACCCCAATCATGATTGAATTTTGTGACATGTTTGCGAGTAAATATGGAAGCTGGAATGTGTACAATGATTACTGCTAATGAACTTATCTACTAGTCTGCCTTGTAAAAACGACAGCTTATTTGATCTAACAACTTCTTTTTCCAGCTCGCGATCAAGCGAAGAACCAGGCTGAGAAGAAACTGCTAGAGAAACGACAAGCATCAAAATAATGATGTGTCCTCATCAATGTTCATACTACATTTTCATCATATGCTGTGCCCTCCTTTCATTTCCATCGCGGCGCAGTCCCACATTTAGTGCTACCCTGGGTCTCACTGGCCACGCATCAGTGCCATATGCGGTACACTTCATTCTGTGCCTCATATACCCTCAAGTGAAAGACAAGATTTTTTCTGGACATTTGTATATGAAAGAGTAAGTTCAATATGTATCTGTTTAGTTAACAATAGTCCAAATCAAATGAAAAGGTTTCCATCCACTCTCCATGTAAATTTCGTTGTTGGCTTGAATCACTTTCTGCATTTTCCATTGAAATTTATAAATGTGATTTCATAATTTGAAGTGAAGTAAATGTCAGCAGTTTCAGTATCATATTATTCATTGGTTATTCATCTGGCACTTGCAATTGTGAATCAGGAGTCTGGCTTGTTAACTGCCATGATATATATGTTCAAATAAAAAAGTTAGGTTATGCCATGAATATTGTCGCATTTATTCAAGTTTATAATTAAAGATATCTTACGATAGTTTCAAATATTCGAGAAGAGGTTGTCTTTCCATTTTTTTCCCTTGTTATGATAAGTTACAGATGATTCGGTACTTGTTGAATTGGACATGAAGTACAAAGGGAAATATGATGAGACATCTTGAACACTGCAATTACATTCCTCAATCAGTTGTGTTGTCATGTGAAAGTCAAATATTTACCTTTTGTTCTAGTCTTTAGTTGTACAAAGAAAAACCCAAAAACTCGGTCAATATAGAACATGCTCAATATTTAACTTACAATAAAAAACGCTATGGTTATTGTATCACAAGAATGTCAACAAAAGCTGAAACAAAAGTACTACCAACATGTAAGGAAAAAATGGTAAAACTGTGGAATGAAGATTATTGCCGCAACCATCACAGTTATCCACTCAGAGGGTTCGAAATGCTGGCAGTCTTGAGAATATGTCTGACTCTGCAAACCAAAAACATTGTTATTTTCATACTAAGAGAACAAGACTAGGTGACTGACAAACGGGCATATGCTGCTGTATCAATATAACAATAGAAATACCCCTTGAATGAGATCTGTACTAAATATTTTCCATTTGATATTTATCTTTCCCAACTTACCAAGAATATCATCTGGAACAGTGAAAGGAGGTAAGCTCTGTTTCCTCTGGCTTTCAAACACCCAGTCAGGAAAATCAAAGTTTTGCCACTACAATAAAAACTGCATTATTTAAAACTTGAGGCTCATTCCAAGGTTGTTTAGGGGTGAAAATTAAACAATATTATAAGCCTTCCAAGGTATGAAGCTGGCATTCTTACATCATGGTGCTTTTGCCGAACACCAGAAATAGGAAGTGTGATGATGATAGGTTTGGACGACTTTAACTCAATCTCTGCCTGTACTGCATACACACACTGAAAACAAATCCAACTATTACAACAAATCATAAAATAAGTTGACAATTATCATTTACAGTTAAGTATCCAAAAAGTGATTGGCCACATTATCATGCAAGTATCTAAACAGTCATTAGCCTTTGTGAGACAGGTTAGAGTACCAAATCTCATGGTGAACCATTTTCATTACTTACTATAGAATGTTTGCTGAAGGTACAGGGCTTTAACATATTAGATAGTGGAATGGTCAAGTCCTGCACACCACTGTAAACAAATTAACTTTAATTGATAGGTTGCACTCAACTGAGATACAGAAAGAATTAAAAGAAAAATCATATATGAAGGGTTATATGCAACCACAAATTCTTAATTGAAATAAGGAGTCATCCTGATAGTTACATGGGTGAAAGTTGAAAATTTCCAAAATACTGAAAAACATAGCAGGGGGCTTGGGGCCGCAGGAAAAATGACCCCTGGGAAGGCCGAAAATACGGAATTCCGTCATAATACGGAAAACTTTCACCCATGTAGTTAAACTCACTGATTGAACGAGAGATTGTTGGGATTAACAATGGATTGAGACCACACAACGGAGGGTTCCTGGCTTGTCAGGGGCCTGATATAATTCATCTCTTCATAACAAAGAACTGTAGAGCTTCTACAGTTCATCCAAGGCAAGAAGTTCAAAATGGAGAAACCCTTCTTAACATGTGGAGATAACCTTCTGAGTGCACTTTGGCTGAATATGATGATGATGTCATTGAGAAGCTGAAAGGCAAAATATGAATGAGTTAATTCCCTATTTTGCAATTCTGTGCAGACAAAGCTAATAACATCAAAGCCTTCTGTGTGAGACAAAATGGGAAGCCATACATAGGTCAGCTTGGTTGGGGCTAGTCAATTATTATGTAACACAAGGTTAGTGTGCTAGTGTTACTGTGTTATGGGTGATGTGTACACAGAAGTGCTGTGATGTGCTATAGGGTAAAGGGGGTGTGTCCAAAATTGGCCAAAAAAGCATTTCATAATTTTGATTACCACTTAACATGAAGTGATATGCTGCCATGTCATTGCATTATTTTCATCCACATAATCCTGATTTAAATGGCTTCTTATAGCATTGACCCATGACTACATTCAATATCAGGGCCCAAGATGCAATGTAACCCCTTTGCATACAGACAAAAATATCCATAATTATAAACATATGTGTTTGTTATCTAATTGACCCACAGAGAACATGCTTTGAATCTACCAAGATAATGGCCTCATTTATTATTTCTGAGGAGCTGTTAACCTGTTTGTGATCTCAGTTTATCAGTTATTCCTGCTGTGAATAAATTGAAATGCTTTCAGAGTACAACCAAATATTTAATACTAACCCTGAAGTAGTATTGCTTAGCAGTGCATGTACAATATTGTATTGTTATGAGAATTTGAAAACAACATGTTGTCATTGAAATATGATGTACAATCGATAGAAAACATGCTATGATATACTTTGATGTTAATGCCTGTGATCTGTGGTTTGAAGCTGCCTTTCCAGTCAAAAGTTAATGTGACATAGACATTTTCACCAATGTAGTACACAGGGGCTCCAGTTCTGTGAACAGGCAAAATAACATGGACAAATACAACAATATCCAGTTGTGATAAACCATAAAAGGTAATCACCTCCAAATTAATATTCAAAGATTTAAGTCCCCAGACAAACTCGGAAGAATATCATCAAATGGGTAAGACTTACGTCAAATTTACAGTTAAATCAGAAGAAAAAAATGGCAAGCGTCCTCGAACACTTTCAGTCACAGAGGCAGACAGTGGTGAAGAGCCAGGGTCATTATGAAAAATGTTTTGGTAAACCATTATCGATTTACAATCCTAGCACACAATAACATTTATCAGATCATTCAACATCAGGGGGAGGGGTAATAATAAATTCACTATTTTCATTGTACATTTAATAGCATTAACTTCACCTTTATAGACTCGTCACTGTTGAGAGAAACTTCTATAGTGTAAGATATGTGGATGTTCCAGTTGAGGCCACGGCAGGCATTGATGTCACATGAACCTGGAACAATTACTCCATTAAAGTATAGCAAAGTGAATATTCATACCTTCAGTTTTCAAAATCAGTGATTAGGTATTGATGATTAAATATTGTAGGAGTGTTCCCGGGGAGAATTTGGTGAAATTATCATAAGCAACATATTGGCCTGTAATCAAGGTTGCCATTCTGTACATACAACTGCAATGGTCTACAACAAGGAGATTACTATGTACAATAACATTATACACATGAACTAGCAGGGAATAAAAGTGATCAATCAAAACATTTAAATATTCATATTATCTTCTGTGGATAGGCTTGTACATGCCAAGTGTTATAACCTGGTAGGAACTCGAAGGAACAATATGCCACCTTATGCACAAGCCAACAAAGGATGTTTTATCATTCAGAGTAAAATACACCAAATCATATGAAGCATAAAGTTCAACGACATCAGAAAAACACATAAGTCGTCTCAAACTTGGGTGCATTTTGCTGCACAGCCAACCCTTTACAGCATTATTACATGAACATAACACACTTCATAATAAAGATAAGAATCACCTGGTATATCCAAAGGGAGCTTCTTGTGGAATGGTACAGCATAATAAAGATAAGAATAACCTGGTATATCCAAAGGGAGCTTCTTGTGGAATGGTACAGCATAATAAAGATAAGAATCACCTGGTATATCCAAAGGGAGCTTCTTGTGGAATGGTACAGCATAAGATCCAATGGGAATAGAACCTGTCCATAGAACCATGTTACAAAGCATATAATAATATTTCAACAAGTAAAGTTTGATGTTTCATCATTTTGTGGATGATATTTAATTGTGCTTCATCTTTTCCTTCATCAATTACTACTGAAAACTGTGGGCTGACAATGTTAATGTTTCATTATATTTTCACCAGTTACAAAATGGTGTGGTGTGTTTCCTCTGTATCCATGAAAAAAGATTCATATATATAAGCTGGAAAAAAGTCAAGTGTAGAAAAAAAAACCAACTTACTCCCAAAGTCACACAGGTCAAGTTTATATGGGTGTATATATTCACTTCTATCTTCAATGCAGGCAGATCCATCACTGTAATAATCTGTAAAGCAAAATAAAATCAATGTCAGATGAACACAGGATTTTATCATCATCATTGTTTACACACAGGCAAAATCACATAAAATATTAATTTGATTCTGAATGTTATGATGTACATTGTCTGCACATAACAGGGGCTTAGGTCATACCATTATGAACCTACCATCAAACTTGCATGTAGTAGTATTAAATATAATACTACTGATTGCAAGTTTCATGTAAGGTTCATAATGTTCCAGCTCAAGCATGATTGCTTATCAAGGTATACCTACAAAAATAGACAGAAGCAATGTTAACATAGTACTGATGGAAACAAAACAAGTGCCTAAAATATGAAGTATATTCAAAAAATCACAGAATGGAATACTTGCCCTGTTTGGTTTGTTGTTTGTTTGTCTGTTATAATATGTCACTTAAAGGTGCATTTCACAATCATAAAAAATGTTGTGAAAAAAATCTACTTCTACTTCTAGTTGATAGCCATATTTTCATTTTTGTATAAGATGGAGCAATCTCTGATTAAAGCAAAAGCCAATTTGTAAGTATTAGGATACATTAATGTCAGTAACTTTGGCCAGTACTCACACATTTCATGTCCATTGAATTTGATTGTGACACTCTTGGCAGATGTAGCTTTAGTTACTCTCAGGTAAACAACACTGGTAACAAAATGTATAAACCAACAATAAACTCAGTATGTCAAAAAGATATATGTTATTTAATTTTGTCAAACCACATAAAGACAATTCACACATATATTCTGAGTCATGATGGATGACATGCCTAGTATAACTCACTAAAGAATTTTTCAACAGTTCAAAATTTAATTAAGGTTGAGGCTCCTCATACTTTATATGCAAGGAAAGTTACACCACTGTAGCTCACAATATTAGAAACCTTTTGATGTCTACCATCGTTTTTTCTTTTGGCCATGTTTGTGTCATTTAGGATTTTAAAGTCTAATTTGGGGTAGCATTTAAAACTTTAAATTGTAGCTAGTTTAAGTTGTATATGCTTGCCCTGTGGGACATTGATAATTATGACTTACCCATATATATCATCATTGGCTGCATATTCAGGTTTGTGAGTCCTGATTATCAACTCCACCATTTTGCTGAATGTGGCAATGTCAAAACATATTCTTCAACACAACCATGACGTTGTATGTGGAATTTTCTACACCAAATGCCACTGTCACCGTTGTATGTTAACATGTATGTATTGAATGTTATTTAGCCTTCACACAACTTAGTGGATAGGAGAATATGCATTTGTGTTGTTTAGTTTATTATGAGCAGCCGCTAATGTCATCGCCCTGAATGACGTCGTTTGACCGGTTAACACATAATCAACAATGTCACCGTCCATAAGCTTAGGTATTGTATTGTATATTCATACAGGACGTATATGGAGAGTTCACAATGATATATGTTTGTCTTTCATATTAGGTCAGAGTCCATATCATCAAGTATCACTCTATCATCAAGTACAAATCCGTGGTTACAACATCATCACTTCGCATCACTTATTTCAAAGGATTCAAACAGGAAGAATAAATAATTTAGAAAGGGAAACTGAAAGTAAAACCTGATATAGTGCTGCCATCTGTTGTATAAATAGTATCATCAACTATTTCGTTGAATACATTTGTTTCTGTTCCTTGTGATTAGGAGTTTGGCCGGTATCTTTCTACTTATTATTCAAAGATGCAAGAAATCGTTGGGAATGTCAATTATGTCAAGTTTGACATTGAGATAGCTCTGGAGCAGCAGTTGGGTGCCCAAGCCCTACCTTTCCCCGGAATGGACAGTAAGTGTCAATCTTGTGTGTTGTGCGGACGATAATACCAGTATATCATATGCTTACTTCGGATTTCGGGCGTAAATTGCAATCTTTGTGCTCTGATCAGGGAAACTTTCCTCTCTAATTGCGAACATATGTCTCATGCAATCTTCTAGCAGGGATCGAAATTAGCACCCGTCCGTGTTGACTTAATTTAATAAATGTCTGCTTTTTGTACTTAAGAATGTTATGTTTATAAATACTGAATCAAATGTTTCATTCATAAAAAGAATAAAATATTAAAAAGCAATAAAAACGTGTTGTACATTTGCTGTTAATACATTATTTATAACTGTAAAACTAGGGCCGATAGAAAAATTGTAGGGCCGGTAGAATTTCAAGGTTACCAGCCAGCCTAGGGGGTGGAGAATCTGGCTAATTTCGATCCCTGTTCTAGGTTCTGATCACGATTATCGTGTCAGAGTTATTTTGCCAGGAATTGTTTCAAAGTGAATGACAATATTTTGAAGAAAAAAAATCGACCAATTCCGTACTACGAATGAAATCCCTGAACTCATGTCCATTCGGTGACCCCAGCTATGTTTATGGCCTTTGTAAATTTTGATTTCTTATTTTCATCCCATACAAACCATAGGTATAGTGAGTAAGTTTTATGCCCATTGGAATCTTGCAAATAACCACAGAAGTAGTGGTGAGTTTAAGCACACATGGCTGTAAAGGCCCATAGGTCAATTTATCATTGATGATTTAGTGTTTCCAATATAAGCAAAATTGGTAACATAATAAAAATTGCACCAAATTGCTGAAAAATGCATCTTTAATAGCAAGGATGTCAAGAGTTTGCACCGATAAGCATCTGTGAAAACTTCTTTTCAGTAGAATGTTGTGCCAAATTCATGTCAAGTTCATTCTGAATGCCCAATGATTCAGAACATTAACATCCATTATAACAGATTGGGTCCTCTTGAACTGTGATTAACCAAGAGAATGTGCAGAGAGAAATTGTGGGTTGATACATTTCAGGGAAGCCACAAGTGAATAGAACACTGATACAGTAATAGTAATATCCTCTACAAGGGCCATCCTCTTTGCTGTGATGATTTACTGCCCCTCCCAAAATTGTTTGGGTTTCTTCAACTAATTGACATAATGATGTAAATACAATGCTAAACATGTGATTCACTGTGTTCTTATAGAATCTGGGTCCTCCATCTGCACATTCTACATGCAAGCTATGTGCAGTAAGGGAGCATCCTGTCCATTCCGTCATGTTAAAGGAGACCGTTCTGTGGTATGCAAGCATTGGCTCAGAGGTCTTTGCAAGAAAGGAGATGATTGTGAATTTCTTCATGAATACGATATGTCAAAAATGCCCGAGTGTTATTTCTTTAGCAAATTTGGTAAGTAAAATATTTGTATTTGCAAATTTTTGACCTCAAAAACTTTTTGTGTGTTATTTTGGTTTCCTTATTTGTAGTAGTTTTCCTAATTACAATATACAAGTAATGTTTCTTATTCATGTCCCATATCTAATTATATTCTTATGTGATATTTTCTTGTATTTGTATTCATTACTTCTTGATTGATATACTTAGTTTATTTCATCCAGTTAAAGGTTTGTCCAACTCATTTGTTTTTCAGGACAATGTGGCAACAAAGAATGTCCATTTCTCCACATTGACCCAGAAAAGAAGATAAAAGACTGTGCATGGTATGACAGAGGCTTCTGCAGACATGGTAAAAATCAATGTTCTGTGTGTGTTTAAGTGATCCGTCTAGCTATTATATACAATATCAGTCAGACTTTGTATAAGTGGTTCACAAAGTTTAACCTTGAAAGTTGGTATCTAAAATACATTATTGATATTTGAAAGTTGGTATCTTATATACATTATCAATATTTACTTGTTGAGACTAAATAGTCCAGAAAACTTTTCAGACTTTATAACTTTTCAGACTTTATAACTTTGATTTTCTGGCGCATACTGCTTTTGTGTATGATATATAAAATGTAGATGGGGTTCTCTTCAGGGTACTGTGTGTACTGTGTGTACCCAGGCTGACATGTTTTGGCTGATCATCAAATAATCTGTTAGCATTTCATATATTTCACGGGCAGCCTAATGAAGACCACAGACGTTTTAACATTGTGTTTATAAAGGGCTTGCTCCATGTTGGCCTGACCTGTTCATCATCATGTTGGCCTACCCTTGTCATTGTCACCTGCCCTGTTCATTATCATGTTGGCCTGCCCTGATCATTATTATGTCGACCTGATCATTATCATGCTGGTTTGTCCTAATCATTATAATGTCAGCCTACTTAGATCATTATCATGCTGGTTTGTCCTAATCATTATAATGTCAGCCTACTTAGATCATTATCACGCTGGCCTGTTCTGATTATTATCATACTGGCCTGCCCGGATCATCATGTTAACCTTCCCTGGTTGTTATCATTTTATTCTGCCCTGATTGTTATGTCGGCATGACTTAATCATTATCATGTGAGCCTGTCCTGAAAATTTTTTATCAGCACTTCTTTTATAATTCAGGTCCAAATTGCAAGAATCGTCACGTGAGAAGAGTTATGTGTGTCAACTACCTCTGTGGCTTCTGTTTGGATGGGCCCAACTGCAAATATGTACAGTAAGTTTGCTGTATTTTGCTGTGACATATAAAGGATTAGTTGTGGTGTTCACTTAGCTGTAGTTTAAAGAAGTACTGTAAGGTACACATCCAAACATAGACTGCTTGCCAAATGGCTTATAAATTTGAGATTCCTGGTCCCAACGCAACTTCAGAATCACTTGGCTAGTGGTCATATACCGAAAAGGCAATTGTATGGCATAAACCATGGTCGACCAGATACAATAGATGCGATGTGAATATGAGTGTCTGTGAAGTTATGGTAAACATGATCCAACTGCAGTTTTGTCCCTTTTACCATCACCCACTTTAGAATATGGTACACTCAGTGACACTGAATAACTGTCCCCTTACATGGGGCATGTCATTTTTTTATACAAATTATTATCGTTTCTGAAACGATTTCGCCTAAAATGATTGACATGGTTCCTCATTTTAACAAAGGTGACAAAAGTTTGTTTTCTCTTTCTAGTCCACAGTTTGACTTACCACCAATTGACCCTACACTGTATGCCAAGAGAACCACAATAACTTGTCATTTCTGTGGTGAAGTGGGCCACAAACTTATACACTGCACTAAAGTGCCCGCTGAAACCAGAATGGAACAGGTGAGGATTCATTTGTTTATATTTTGTACTAACCTTGAAAATCTTAGATAATTCAATCTCACATATCAATGTATTTTTTATCATCTTGAAAACTGGAATAATCTTCCATTTTGTTTTGTTTCAGCTGGCATCCTTACAAACCAACCAACAAGCATCCACATCTCATCATCAGCAGCAGCAGCAACGTCAGGTCCCTCCAACCACACAGACACCTGGTGCCACACCAGGTACACAGTCAGTGAGGCGACCCCTTGAAGAAGTGGTTTGCTTTAAAGTGAGTGTAACTTGCTATGTCCATGATTCCAAACCCCAAAATATACCTAATATTGGTTTCCAAATTAAAGATGTGAAGCAGGTTACATATGTTGATGTAAAAAATGGCAGTATAATTTAAAACTATGAATGAAATATTTCTATTTTCAGTGTGGATTGAAAGGCCATTATGCAAACAGATGTCCAAAGGGTCATTTAGCTTTCCTCAGTAAACCAGTGAACCAAACATCTACAGAAATAATGCAGCAACAACAGCAGCAGATGCAACAAAACCAGTCTCCACAACAAGTGCCCACGATGTCATGAATATTATAGACTTGTTTGTTTGATTGTTGTACTATATTATGTGTATACAATGAACCCCTGCTATCATATTTTCTAATTCATCACGGTTTCATTAAGTGCTCTGTACAGAAAGAACATAATACAGAGGTGTTTATACCCCTCGTGTTAGTGACCATTCCTCATCCAATGTGACAAATTACTGAAGTTTCATCTGAATAAACTCCGCCCGTCGTGATGATGTTAACCTACCCAATGGTCTCAGTTTTAAATAAAGCGTTGTTAATGCACATTGAGACAAAATTTTCAGTTACAGCTGCTGCTGGTTATCACAATTCTCAATTATTTATTGTATATATAAAACCATCATCCGATAGCCATGTATTTAGGACCACTAGTATCATCACATTACCATCGGTCAGACTTAAAAGATTTAAGTCTCAATTAACAGCTATGCAATAGAATTGCCCCCATAATCTTTGCTCAAGCAGAGTCCAGGTCATGTGAATTAAACAGCATTCACTTTGTCACTGTACCCCTAAACTGATTCCTCACATCGAACCTGTAATTAAAAAATGAAATTGATATCATAGCATCCAAATTCTAGCATTGTATTCATTGAGTAATCAATGTTTATTTTTCTTGAACAGCAATACATTTGTTCCTATCCTGAATATCACAGAAAGAATGGACGGACAGCTGTTTGTCCATCATCTACATGATACAAACAACGTAAGATTTTCCAATTTCAACAAATATTTGTGACAAACTTGAGATTGCAGCTTCACAAAACATAAATGTTAGCAAAATGTAATTAAATGACGAGTCTGTCAGAATCCTCGGTAGCATTTTTCAGTGCGTTATCCATCTGGTTGTCGTCAGCAAGATTGCGGAAATGCTGCCAAAGCAATCAAAAGAATGAGGCATCATATGACAGTCATATTAGAGATTTATTCTTATCAGCGAATCATGACACATGATAGCAGAACATGAAATCAGATTTGTCCATACCTGCGAGTTTTTGAATTCTGTGTAGAGAGTGAAAAGCAGATGAAGGGATTGTACTTTTGATTTATAGATAGGAATATCCAGAAGTGCTGGAGACAGATAATACACACATTTTCACATTACATATACAGCATTGACCCAATAAACAGAAGGCTTTAATACCACTGCTCCCAACTTTAATGTTTGACAACCAGACTTATCACACAATAACCCTTACAGCTTATTTTCAGTCCCCAATCAGTTAGCCAAATGACCTAAGTGATTTAAGCATTAACTTCCTTTCATTCAAATAACATTTATCCACCACTTCATTTGGAGTTAGTCACACAGCCTACCACAGATCATGTCGATGTAGGTTGGTAGGTCACAGTCGATATCTGCTGTGGGTAGTGAAACTTCTTTGAGTAACTCCTCAAACTCAGCAGGCCACTCCTGCATGAGGGTGTCAACATCTGGCATATTCCTGGTCACATGATGAAATACAACAAGCTACATCATAACATGACACAAAAACCTGGTAGAGATATATAGAGACTGCAGGCTCAAAAACATGTGGTCAGGGCTTCTGGAATCCTACTGCCAAATGCCTAGGACTAGCAGATTTCAACATAGGGTTAACGCTCAACTAAATATGTAACCTCCATCAGGCGTTGTTTTCATGTGCAGTTGATGGGTGTTAGAAGTTTGTCCCACTTTATCTCTGTCTCGTCCCACTTCATCTCTGATGCAATTTTAAGAGTATGCTAGATTGCTTAACCAGCTGCCCCATATACTTGACTTCCCAAACACACCGAGGCTGAGATCAGGAAATGCCAAAATTTGTAAACATCACTGTCCTGTAGGAAACAGTTGCTGAAGTGGGTTTAAATCCATGGCAATCTCATGCTTATGAGCAATCATAATGAGGCGCCAGCCTTCACATTAAATACATTAATTCATAATTAACTATTATGCCAGGTGCAAAAAAAGGTTGTTGCTAACTATCAGAGGATGGCCTAGTGGCCCTGGGCAAGTGGCTAGGGAAAACTATTCCAGAATCCCTGGTGGTGTTAACTGAATAAGTTACTGACTTTGTATAGTGCACGTTGGGGGGAGGTTTGGCCCTGTGTAATTCACTTATACTCTCGATCCAGTTCTCAATCGACTTCGGGTTCCTCTCAGCATTCTGGATACTCTTCACTGTCTGTTCAAGGAATTTTCATTTGATTGATTAAGTCCCAAATAATGACCCATAGTTACAGATAAAGCAATCAAGTTAATGAAGAGTAGAGTTTCTAAACCATACAATAGTGAATATAACATCTATTGGGTCCATGACCAAGCCAATCAAGCTCACCACTTGTTTGTGTGTGGTCTGTTTGGAGATGGATCTCAGTGTGAGATCGAGGACTGTGGGATCTGACTGCTTGGCACTGGGTTCATCAAGTACTGACAGACCCAGATGATCAGGTTTGTTGTCCGGTCGAAGCACCTGAACATTATCAGTTAATTTGTTATTGATGTAAACTTAGCTCATACAGTATATTCAAGGAGGGCATTGTACTCCTAGCAACTTCCTAACCTCTGGACCATATTGAATAGAATAAGTCATACCTTAATGAAGGCATCAATGTCTCCTACGGATGGTATGAAGTCAGGTATAAATGGCCTCAACTTGTGGTCCAGCTCTATTGTCTGTGGGGTGTACCTGGAGGTGGAAGTCAATGAGTTATAAATGGTTTGGTTTGGGGCTTTAATTCCTAGATGATAAAGTCAAATTATTGTAAAATATACATCACAGAATATCATACCTTGTGATATATGAGAATAGCTCTTTGATCTCTGGAGTAACAGGTAGGTTTTCATAATCAGCTGGGTCATAAGCTCTAAACAAATATAGAAAACATCATGCATATCTTATTTGTCACATAACCTCACATGCACAAGTATGTCACTGTTTAACACATATTTTATTCACAAGCATGAAGTTACATAAACAATATAAAAAATACTACGTAATATGAAGCATGGTGTATTTAACTTGGGATTTAAACTAAAGTATCAATATGTTGAATATGTGTAGCAGAAAACAATACCCAAAACTTAATTCACCAAGCAAGATTGAAATAATATCCCATCCAATACAACTTTACATATGCCGTTATGCAATATATCTGTTTTACACATGATTACACACCCTTCGACAGTTCCTGCTTCTCCATCATCATCGTCATCATCGTCCTCATCATCGTCATCATCATCGTCATCATCTTCAGCAGGTGATGTCATACCAGCATCCATATTGGAGATTTTTCTATCTGCTTTTGGAATTCCCTCCATTCGACCCTGATGCAATGGCCGGGGCTACTCGGAAAAAACAAGGAAAATCACATACAGGAAAGGTATTTTTGCAACACGAATATTCTGATATAGAGCAGCGATGTGTAACACAAATCCCAATGGGCACAGCAAAGACGCCAAGGCAATGTGTACACCAGATAATCACACTAAATATCCTCACATATAATTACCATATAATTACCTGTAGTTGTTGAGGGGGCATGTTGCCACCGGTGACAAGGTCATCATCATCAGAATCCATCATCCCGCCAACAGGGGATGTGTCACCTCTACCACGAGCTACAACAAGGTCATCTCTGTTACAAAATTCCATCTCGTCTTCCATTCAATATCATTATATGCACAAATTGTCTTTATTAATATATTTCTATTTCTTCCAGCTGGATACATTAACTTAAATTGTAAGTAAGAAATAATAGGTACAATTTGGTAACCAGCCCATCATCAAACCAAGTTAATATGTTTACATAATTTTCAGTGCATAAATCATTAAGCATGCTTATTGTCACACAAATCATACACAAGTGATGATCTAGATGAAAGACAGAGAACTGAAAACATGACCAGTAATTAGTAGAGCAGATGATAGAGAGATAAGTCACACAACAAACACACATCATCGATTAGATAATAGAAGCTTTGGTGATAATTTGTTATCTATCCAAAAAGTCAGGTATTGGAGGAGGACTAGGGTTAGAAGTGTTGATTTAGCAAGTTCACTTAAAGATGGAGCTGCAGCAAATTATTGCCTTCAAGCACAATAACCATGATTTTGCATTGAGCATGGTAATTTTCTTATTCACATAATCACTCGTGTGTACTGAATGTGATACCTCTACTTCCTTGGCGTGTGCCGGGGCTAGGGGTATAAACACTGGCTACTTCCTCTGAGTCAGGAACCTCAAGGCTTTCATCATATGGTTGATTCTCGTACAACTTAGCCTGTAACAAGCAGCCCTTATCTTTGAGTCCCAAGTCTTTATCTGACTGTTCAAATGATTCAGCGGATCTGGGTAAGTGGCAAATCGAGACGGGAATCGTGATCTACCTAAAGTTGGACCTTCACATTCAATGTTATGTGGGGAAAAACGCCACATCCTTCGGAATTAAATTAGATAAAGTCTGTGACACAATGACCACACAATTGTTGAATGGGGGGGGGGGAGAGGTTTGGGGGGCTTTACCAAATAGGATGGTAACATATCAGCACACCATAGTGATACCGGACAGCTAAGATCATGAAAAGAAAGCTTCCATGCTCAATGGTATGCTTGCATGCATATAACTGTAACAACAATGTTAGATTCAATGCAATTGTGTTGATGATCCTCATAATCTACAATACTACATATTTGGAAACACAAGTTGGGGTTACAACAAACTGACCCTATTCATCTATAGGCTGCGATATTAAGACAAAAGTTTTGGATACGATTGGTTACTTAGCAAAGATTCTCACACCAGGAAGAGAATCAGACAACTGAACCAACTAAGTGGCATTTTACATTCCATTATCAATTAAAGTCAAGCAAAATACTGACTTGGTGTGAGAATCGTTGCCTAATCAAATTAAGCACAGAGACAGGAATGGAGAGAGGTATTTAGCATTTACAATGAACCTTGTGGTGAGGATATTGGGTCTCCAAACCCTGCTACACGCGGGGTAGGGTTGTAGATACTGGCCACTTCTTCAGCATCGGGAACCTCTATTGACTCATCATAAGGCTGGTTGATAACAGCCAAACCCTAGCATAGCAAACTAGCATTTATTGACTTCACATGTATCACCAAAACCTGTTTGGAACTTAAGAAAGAAGGAAACTACTCCTACATAATATCACAAATAAATCTTGATCTGGGAATAAGTATATTGAGTTCATGATGTTTAGTGGTATCAAGATGTTTTGCTCAGTGCAGTGCTAAGCAAATGAAATGGGACATGAAGAAGGCCTAAAGAAAATGACACATTAAGATTGCCATGATCGTAAAGTTTACATCATGTAACAAGCTTTTGATAACTACACATGTCAAAACAAATATGACGATGAGCAACTGGATGCATTTAAAGGGCATACTAGAAATTTTAACTATAGGGTGGAGTGATAGGATGGTGAGGTAATAAGAGCATGCCACGATACACTGTTCAAGTTGATAACAGAATTATATAACATGCTGAACGACAATAAATGCGGTCTGCCTTATCATTTCCTAGCATGTACCTTTAATACGCGGAGGTACGCGAGGGGTCGGGGTATATTGACTGGCTATTTCCTCTGCATCAGGCACATCTAAACTTTCATCATAATGTTCATTTTGATGAATATATCTGGCCTGAAAATTAAAGAATCCAGATGCTACCAACATAGATTAGTCTGCATCCTAGACCCTAGGGATTCCACTGTCCTGTGCAACCCACAGAGTCTACACAGGAATGCAAAACATATAAAAAAATGTTTCATTTACCCCCCAGTAGCCCAACAACCAATATTTATATATAAAAACGGTATTTATGTTGGTCTAACAGAGAACAATTGCAAAACCCATAATTTCCACTTTGGAAAAGGGTATAAATGAGACTAGTATAAAGTTTAAGGTTTTAAATAAATTAACATAATCAAAGATAAATGACAAAAAATTCACTGAGAATAAACAAGTTCCATTAGGTTAGTTCAACAATTAAAAAATTTGTCCCCAGTAGCCAGAACTCAAAATACACTGCTTGGATATTTTGCTTTGTAAGTAGTAAAAGAGGTTTTCCCTCTAACGACCTTTACTGCTTTTCGACAATTTATTCAATAGTTGTAGTAGCATTTGAATATAATTAACATGTAAGAAATAGACGCTACGAACATTGGTAAAAAACTCAAAACAGTGTGGCTCGCACAGCACAGCGTAAATCAATCTCACAATATTGCTATCTGCTGCAATCTTACTTAACATATACACATACACATTTAGTGAACTAAAGTGATCAAAAGGTCAATTTTTGCTGTGGGAAAATTCAGTCCACCGAAATTTATCGGTATGCCAGTGATAGCCGTGCACGACGTTTATTAATGTCGTGCGATGATTGTAACCAAATGCGGCGCGACAATACATGAGTTCCAATAATACACGATTATTACAGACACGTACATATGAAGAATAATTTTTCACATAATTGAATGTTTATTAACAAGTTGAGTTAGTTTACGTGTGAGATTTCGTCAAAGGCGATTTAATCCAGCCACACAAATTCTGAAAAGTTCATGTTTATTTTGAACGGCAAGATCGGTTTCTGCGCGCATGCGCAGACAAGGTCCTTCTCAAGCGAACTTTTTCTTTCTGAATTTTATTATTTAAGTATATGTGTCATTTTGTCAATGATTATCTTTTGGAAATATCTACTTTGAAGGGCGATATGTATTCAACGATATCACATTTGACATTTAAAAAAAGATAACACTTATTGATTCCCGCAGTCTGGAGGGGGCACTTGGCCTTGTCCTGCGTAGGGGTGTGCCCCGGCATCTCAAAAACCTGTACCCGTCAAACAAGGTAAAAATGGCAAGAGCATACCCCATCCTACAATTATGAGGTCAACAAAACCCGTCAGGAGGCCGAAAAAAACCTACCCCAACACATGTATACTACCTCTTTATACTTAAGTGCCCCCTCCCCCGGGACCTGCAGCCACATGGCGAGTGAAAATGAAACTGCGTAATGTGACGTTATATCTCCAAAACTGGGGCTGCCGTGAACGAAAGTTGTGATTCTAAAAGTTCATTTGACAATTGCTAAATAATCACGAGACAGTGGATAACCAAAATAGTCCGGTTCAGCGGATATTCATCTTATTTGTCGACATATATATTTACGTAAGTACACAACATTGATGAGAAGCTATATGCACGCGAAATACAAAAATTGCCACACGACCCACATATCCTCAATCACGACGGTATATATTTATATTACCGTCGTGCGCGGCTATGCCAGTGAATGCTTTTAGCTACCATTTCGTCTTCCAAGGTTATGAGAAGTAACAAGTTTATATTCAAGCCGTGTCTGAGCTCGTTGATTTAATCTTAATTTAATGGAAATAATTAGAAATCCTGCTTATAGCATTTGGCCTAAGCAAATAATTAAATGACACGACCGAAATTTATGCATCAACAAAACATTCCCTAATTATCGCCAAATACATTTCCCACCTATCATTGAGTATTATTTTGAGAGTAATATATGCATATAAAATTATTTAGAAAGCTTAATAACAAATATTTTCAGTATTATAATAGCCTGTATATAACACAATACGGCACAAAACGACAATTTCTCACGTTATCGCGCTCGTCATCGGAGTTGCTAGCCATTTGTTTCTCGGGAATCAGGAATGTATGGTACGCTCGTAATGACACTGAGAGTCCGCGGCACTTGTTTGGTCACGTCGCGTCAGAATCAATTTACAGTTGAAATATATGAGTGACTATCCCATCCCCTATACATCATTTTGTATATTGTATCCTCATGCAAGCACCGACCTCTATCTCCCAAAACCGCAAAAAAACCCAAAAAAACTGGGATTACGATACACCAAGCCTACCACCTAACGCTGCTTATAAATTGGATTCAATATTTGTTCCAAAATTTTCAACACCAAAAAAACAGACGGAAATCTAATACAGCAATTTAAGGCCGAATGTAAAACCAAAAGTTATAATCTTATTTGCCTTACATGTGATATTTCGTGGGGTGTTAGGGTATAACGACATGGGGCATTTCAGAAGTGTCATGTTTAGTTTTTATATATGTTTGTTGATTTTAGATAACATTATTAGAAACCACAAGGAAGTGCCAGATATAGCAATGAGCTGGTAAATATGAAATGCTCTTAGGGAGCGCGTGTTTCTTAATATTGCATATTTATTTTCTTCAATATTCATTTCAATTGCGCACAGTATCAAAGAGCTTTTAGCAACGCTAATAGGGTTCACTCTAATTGACGTGTTCGGTGAGCTTTTCCATCACGCCAAAGCCAACAGCAAATCAACAAAAGCACATCACACTGTTGTATCTGTTGAAATAATGGAGTCATCTTATTGGTCAAGGGGTTTCACGTATTTTGTCAGGAGTGAACTCTCTTAGCGAAGCTACAAACTCTTTGGTAGTATGTGTCTAGCCACTTTTGAAATTCAAAGTGATCCAGAAACATAAAAATAATTTTGCCAGGCTCAATATTCACTATGTTTCCGATATTTGAAGTAGCTAAAATAACCCGATTTTAATAATTTATCGCTATCGGCGCTCGACACAATGTATATATAAATAAATATATATATATATATATATATATATATATATATATATATATATATATATATATATATATATATATATATATATATATATATATATATATATATATATATATATATATATATATATATACCATATATAAAACTTGTAATATTGGCCCACACTATTGTCATTCTGGCTATGGGTCTGTTGATCTACGCCTTGGTCCATATACCTGAAAACGGGCTGGTCCCACCTTGGTGTGGGGCGGACTCAAGGTGCTGGTGGTCCACAATCTCTAGTTTATATACTACTATATATGTTGCAAAAGGATTTCACTTGGTCAGCCTACCAACCGATCTCCGTGGTGAGTTTGCTGCTCGTACCCACGTACTGACAGTCTCAAATATAGACCCATTCGTATTTCAAAAGAAGAACCGCCACCGGGAGAATCACTCCCCCACCCCCGGGATTGTCGTTTCGTCAAGTGGACGAAAACTGCTTTGGAAAACGTACGCTCCCTAGATGAGACGCACGAGGTCGACCAAGCTGGCTCCCGGGGTCTCTTGTCATCAACCGATATCTGGCGGACCAGTGTGAAGTTGGTAGAACCATATAAGACGAGATCTCGCGAGAAGAAAAAGAAGCAAATACCTTATTGCAGATATTACTATGTTTTCGAGATAGCTTGATATTTTTGTCTGCTACGATATGCTTTATTTTAATGTTGCAATCTTCGTTTTATACTGGTAATTGCGGCCAAATGTCGAATATGACTCGAATGCTGTGAGAAATGATAACAAGTGGATCTACAATCACCCGCGTTGTTGTTATCATTCGTTATTAAACTATATATGGTGTGTAAACTTTAGTTTTGAGCGATATTGAAAGGTTTTTTGTGCAATCAAGCCCATAACAGCATAATAGGATCGGTAAGTTAGAAATCAAAGTTAGAAATCAATTAATTCGAGCACATAATTTTATAAAATAAAATATGATTAAAACCAGTTATGAACACATGCTAAATGATATAAAATTGTTGTCTCTCTTGTATGACATTGCATTTTCGCCGAATAGGGATATTGCTTTCCCATATGTCATGCGTTAATAATCCTAGTGTGAGAGCCTGTCATGTAATGTAAGAATCTGTAGAACCATCCCCTAACACCCCGCCCCACCAAAAAAAAACCCCAGTGATAATAGCAATGAACAATCCCATACATTAAAAACATATCCCAGCAACAAAATATTGTACATTGTTCCACAATCAAGTTTTTCTATGTCCAGAGCAATTTAGCTGACTCCAAAGTAATTATTCTCTGGTGCTATGCACTGAAAAGGCAACTCAAAACTGTATGTCGTATACCCCCGGGGGGGGCACTTATGTGTATAGACGTAGTATATATGTGCCGCGCGACGGGGTATGTTTTTTCGGCCTCTCGACTTGTACGACGGGTTTTTTGGCCTCATACTTGTACGACGGGGTATGTTTTTCAACTTCAAATCTGTTCGACGGGTTATACATTCGCATAATACCTTGTACGACGGGGTATGCTTTTTGGCCATTTTGACCTTGTACGACGGGTGCGGGTTTTTTAGGTCCCGCGGCACACCCCTATCCAGAATAAGGCCAAGTGCCCCCCCCGGGAGTATACCCCAATCAGCCAGTTAACTATCTAGAACAGATTATTGGAAGCCATGTGTATTGAGTTCACATTGGGTCCAAAATCTCACTTTGCACCCGCTTAAGCAAAAAATATGGGAGGAGAACACCCAAAGATAACTTTTATCTGGTGCTATGCACCCACCAAGCTACCAAAACTGTATTCAGTATACCCCCATCGGTGTTATGACTATCTATATAGACCATTTAGTGGAAGCTTTGTATATTGAGTTAACATAGGGTTCAAAATCTCACTTTCAACACCCTGTAACAAAGTAACTATGGTCTGCTACTTTGGGGGTTTCCCTCCCAGTTTTTGTGGTACAGGGTGTTGAAAGTGAGATTTTTGGCTTTGCAGGACCTAAATACACATTACTTCTAGATAGTTATAACGTCGATGGGGGTATACTGGATACAGTTTTGGGTAGCCTAGTTGGTGTATAGTGGCAGACTATAGTTACTTTGGGGGTTTCCCTCCCAGTTTTTGTGTTACAGCGGGTTCAAAGTGAGATTTTGGACCCTAGGTTAACTTAATACACATAGCTTCCACTAAATGGTTCTAGATAGTTATAACGCTGATGGGGGTATACTGGATACAGTTTTGGGTATCCTAGTGGGTGTATAGTAGCAGACCATACTTACTTTGGGGGTTTCCCTCCCAGTTTTTGTGTTACAGGGGGTTCAAAGTGAGATTTTTGGCTTTGCGGGACCTAAATATACATAGCTTCCACTAAATGGTTCTAGATAGTTATAACGCCGATGGGGGTATACTGGATACAGTTTTGGGTATCCTAGTGGGTGTATAGTAGCAGACTATAGTTACTTTGGGGGTTTCCCTCCCAGTTTTTGTGTTACAGGGTGTTCAAAGTGAGATTTTTGGCTTTGCGGGACCTAAATATACATAGCTTCCACTAAATGGTTCTAGATAGTTATAACGCCGATGGGGGTATACTGGATACAGTTTTGGGTATCCTAGTGGGTGTATAGTAGCAGACCATATTTACTTTGGGGGTTTCCCTCCCAGTTTTTGTGTTACAGGGTGTTCAAAGTGAGATTTTTGGCTTTGCGGGACCTAAATATACATAGCTTCCACTAAATGGTTCTAGATAGTTATAACGCCGATGGGGGTATACTGGATACAGTTTTGGGTATCCTAGTGGGTGTATAGTAGCAGACCATATTTACTTTGGGGGTTTCCCTCCCAGTTTTTGTGTTACAGGGGGTTCAAAGTGAGATTTTGGACCCAATGTTAACTCAATACACATTACTTCCACTAAATGGTTCTAGATAGTTATAACGCCGATGGGGGTATACTGGATACAGCTTTGGGTATCCTAGTGGGTGTATAGTAGCTGACCATAGTTACTTTGGGGGTTTCCGACCTTCAGCGGCTCCGCCGTAACGACCGTTCCGTGATTCGTTGGATTTGTGGCACCAATGACCAAGAAGAAACTCTGTCGGCTACACTTCTCCAGAAACTTGGCATTGATGACATCACAGCAGTCCTGCGCAGCCGGCGCCTCAGATGGTCTGGACATGTACAGCGTGCCACGTCCTGTATCAAATCTGTCTCTGACTTATCAATTCCCGGCGTAAGAGGGCGAGGAAGGCCTAGGAAGACGTGGCAGGAATGTGTAAAGAAAGATGTTAGTGAATGTGGCCTGTCTGGCTTTGATCCGCTAGACAGAAGCGCATGGAAAGCTGGCGTGCGACGTTGTCTGGTGTTGCCAACCCCATTGAATGGGACAAGGGCAGCACCCTAAATACTAATATGGATATGGATGGATATGGATGGTTTCCCTCCCAGTTAGTGTGTTTCCTAGGGCCAAATATGTGATTTGGGACCCAATGTTAACTCAATATACATAGTATGTATATTGATTTACAAAAGTTCACTTGAAGTGGATCATGGTTCCCGATTATCTTTAATTATAGTTGTTTATTTATGTTTGAAAGGAAATAAACTATTTCTACTTGTCTATAGTCGTTCATTCTGTTTAAATATGCTTTGAATCCTTATATTCCGTTGCAGCCGACCAATCAGCTGATCTGTGTTTACATGCTAAAATTCGGCGTAAGCTATTTGCCGCTCATCTGTACCAGGAATAGGTTGTCCCGTCGGGCTCTTATTTGGTTCTACTATTTTGGTATCTGGCGGCGAAGAGTGTAAATAAGATTGTAAACGCAAAACGAAGATTCTTAGTATTTAACAAATATTTCACAGTTATGCCTAAAGTGAAGAGAAGTCGTAAACCTCCTCCAGACGGATGGGAACTCATAGAACCAACATTAGATGAACTTGACCAGAAGATGCGAGAAGGTTGGCCCTTCTTTCAATCTTTGTATTTTTATGCTCACAACTGAGCGATAAATAAAGAAGTAAGGGGGGTTGGTCAGAACGCCATTAGACCAAAACCAGAAAATATTCTGGGACCAAAACGCTCTTGCCTGGTCAAAAAGCCCCGTGACGAAACGCTTCTAATGCGTTACTTTGCAGAAGCGGATGTATTTATATATCGGTTTTATTGATCTAACACAGTAACACTAACCAACAGTGTTGATTAACATCAGCTCATATGAAATGAATTAAAAACGTAATATTGAGACTACTGACTGGGAAGCGACATGAACTCAAAGCGCATTGCAACGTAGCAATTGGTGAGTTGTGACCAGGAAGCATCACAAGTACGTAATGGGAGACGACACTTTGCCAAAAGCCCTGGCCTCCAGGTCAAAACTTTGACCCGGGACTTTGGTTTTAACGTACAGTTTCTTTGATATGCAGACATGTCATACTTTAATTTTATCTCCTGTCGGTATATATTAATTGACGCTGTTCCTTGGATATAAAAAAAAATGAACAATATACATTCAGGTGCATTTCATCTAATGGCATTTTGACCTGGCAAGAGCATTTTGGTCATGGGACATTTCATTCCTATGGTCATTTCATTCCTAGGGCATTCCGGCTCGCATTCACATTGCTAGACCGTTTGAATGTGAAAAAAATGATTAAGTTGGTTTATGTTAAGCAGGGCAATAATGTTTGATATATACGTACAGCGCGTATATGAATCGTAATGCTTATATGATTTGTATGGATGACACACAGTCCAGCTCTTCAATTATGAAATAAATAAGATTTAACTTTCACTAGATTTTACAGACCAAAATGATGTTAAATCTCTTTTGCAACTGTTAGCACACCTATATTAATCTACATATCTCACTTTCCATCTCTGAGTCAATGTTTACAATGTCATGGGGCATTTGACAAGGCAGCATTCTGTTAACGCCAAAGATTGTTTGACATAATTCTTAGATGATTTGTGTATCTGGATCTTGGGACAGGGAACTTAAACAATGACGAACATTCTGTTTGCATGTAGAAGGCGAAGTCATAGGTTGGTTACTGAACAAATAATGTCCCATGATGTTGTGGCCGCTGTAAGGATGAAACGACCATTGGCAACATAAAATATTAATCTGTTATCTGTTTATGTTTGATAATGAAATATGGTATTCTCATTCGCCAACCCCTCAGAGGTTCCTTGTATAAGATGCTGCTACACAACATTGCCTAGCCCTCGATGAAATAGAGATACTCTACAATCAAAAATCAATATATTTTCACCACTATACAGTACTGTGGCAAAGAAATGTGGATGGTGAATAAGCCCTTCTTTCGATAATCTTGGCCTGGTCTATAGGTTGTCTTGGCCTTTTCCGAAGTGGGTGCCAATGATCTAGGCTGTTGGTTACTCTGGCTGGGTGATCTAGGTCATCCTTAAATTTTGAACTTGGTAATAATTTGCTGGTTTCCCCTTTAAGAGCAAAAAATGTTTTACCAATGGCATCAATGATCTGCTATGATTTTATATATCTGTTTTTCATGCTATTGTAAACTGAGGCTCCAAATCTGACAGAATTCGCCATAAGAGGCTGAATTCACCGGGCCAATATTATCAAAAGCTAAAATCACCCCCATTTCTTTGCTATACATTCAGAGACCAATAGTTCATAAAATCTTTGTTTCTGACCCCCAATGCATATCCATGTGTGGATATTAATGTTGTTGGGTGATGGGTAAACCTACCATAAATCAAATGCTTCTCCAAACAAACACTCTGCCATGACACCATAAAGATCAACTCGGAGATGAATATTTGGAATAGTTTCATACAGAATGATATAAATTAACCCTTATTGTTTTTACTGAAGCTGAGACTGATCCCCATGATGGAAAGCGAAAAGTGGAGGCTCTGTGGCCAATATTCCGTCTGCATCACCAGAGGTCGAGATACATCTTTGACCTCTTCTACAAGCGTAAAGCCATAAGCAGAGGTAATAAATTCCTGCTGACCATTGTACCAGAGTTGTATACAACCAAGTTTGTCCCCTTGATGTTTCCTTGTCATCACATTAAGTATTATGGTGGTCATGAATCTTTAGTTTCAAAGACTTCTTATTCTCTCTCTGTCCAGAGCTTTATGAATACTGCCTCAAAGAAAACATCGCTGATAAGAATCTAATTGCCAAATGGAAGAAACCTGGCTATGAGAACCTCTGTTGCCTGCGTTGTATACAGACACGGGATACCAATTTTGCAACCAATTGTGTCTGCAGAGTCCCCAAACCTAAGTTAGAAGAGGTAAAACACCTTTGCTTCTGTATCCTTCTCTCTCAATATTTGGTTATGTGTAAGATTATTTGTCAAAGTTAATGTCCAATGGTAATTGATGCGCTAAATAAATAGCCCCTTCTGGTGTTTATGTAAGCTAAGTGAATTTGCCGAGCAGGCTACAGGACGCAGTTTATCATATACTATATCACCTTTTATGATGATTCTGCCAATGCACCAAATAATTTAACAGTTTCGCTAACACATCCCATATTGGTGTCTTGATATGTTGTTTTGTTTGACCATTACTCTATTCTCATGTGATAACTCAATATATTATTTTTCTTCAGGGTAAAATCGTGGAGTGTGTCAACTGTGGATGCCGAGGCTGCTCAGGGTGATCCACATCGCCGTCAGATTTTATTTTAGCCCATTTTGATGTGAATCATTGTGTTGTCAAAGCACTTCACTCAGTGTTTACTTAATATGAACATTTGGACAGGATACAGGTCCAAAAGAGGACACTGGCCACATTTCAATTCAAATCCTCGTCTTACTGTTGTATTTGTTCGGATTTTGGTATAAATAAATGGAGATGCATATTTTGTAACTAGCTATGCCTGTTTCTGATATAACTTGTTAAAATAAGTTGGCAATAACTGTATAAGTCAAGGTACACAGTATTATTTTATGGCAAGAATCAGATCCAAGACCATTCAAGAACTATAAATCGATGACCAGGTTGCAAACCCTGGTTCAACAAAAAACATGCAACACAGTGTTCTACTTGGCTTACTCCTGGGAGGATCCAAAGAGTCATTCAGATGTATTTTCCCCCCAGAAACCAGTGATAAATGTTTAACCAAGAAACAGACAAAAGTTAGTGGAGTTATGTAACAAAATAGTGGAATCTTATAAAAACAAAACCGTAAACATCAAAGACTTAATAGCATTATTTTACAGGATTCGATAATACTGAGCACCAACAAACACGCTAACAATTTCCAAGCACGTCTATTCTACTGCAATTTTCCATCCATGCTCTTTGAATTTGGCAGCAAAATACAAGCTACTCTCTGGACTGCCCATAGGATATTGAACTCCACCAAAACCACCCCCCATCAGTGGCGAGGAAGGAGGAAAATTACTTTCTATTGTCCAATCAAATGTCAATATTTTCTCATCCACTTCAACTGTGACTCGAACCTTTTTAGACTGAAGCACCTCTGTGTCAAAGGTCAATGTTGTACCTTGGGTTAGTGGAGGAAGTCTAGTGATTCTCTCTTTTCCATCTAGACTGACAGCACCTTGAACAAAATGTTTGCAAACAATTTAAACAAAAATAACATGTTATTATTTTTCAAAACTGAGTATGTCTCTATCAGTATAAAGATTCCCGTTGCTTGCTCACAAATGGATAACATTCACCAATAACCATGATATGAATGTTTTTTCGCTAAGAAATTTTCAACTGGATTTAAGGTTTTGAACATTAATCACCTTCTGTGTTTACAAATATGCAGCTTTCATTCAATTGACTTCCTTCAGATTTGTTAGCACAGATAGCAACTCCATCATCAACACATGAAGCTCCACATTCCAAAACTCGGAATACCACAGAATGGCCACAGGTATAGCAGGGTGCTCTGGAGTAAAGAACCACCGCATTGTCGTCCAAGTTGCTTATTCTCTCGGCAATATTCAATTCTGGGTTGACTGAATAACCCACTGCTTTTGCTTCCCATTCTGCAAAGGAAGTAACACATTAGCTAAGTGGTCACGGCATATTGGATGCGTCAACTGTACATTTTCATAAACCTACTATAGGGTGAGAGAGAAGGACGTGTCAACTCAGAGACTGCTCAGTTTCATGAACCTACCATAGGGCGAGAGAGTCGTCATGCCAACGCAGGGTATACTCCACGGGCTCCAGCTGTCTGTCCCTTCTCCACGCCCACAAACCCGGAACGTATAAGGAGAGATAGGTTTCAAGTGACGCACCACACAGCTGCTCGCTGTTCCTTGATACACCGTGACAAAGTTATGAGAGGATTCATCTCCACTCTTGACGTTGCCATTACAACGCTGTAGTCTGAACTCACAAAGCTCCTGTTCCTCATCGGTCTAGAAATGAAGGAAACAAATCATACTTTGATTTGGAAAAGTAAGGTAAGTACAGGGTTAAAAAAACACACAAACACTTGCGTTCGGTCATATCTACAAATAAAAGTTGAAGATATGAAAAGGAGAAACCGTGCTTAATGAAAAATATTGACTGATCATTTGTATAGGACAGATATTTTTTTATATAAGGAACAAATTAAGTATAATTTCCACAAAAAAGCATTTCAATAACACAACTGATATAATACCTCTGTCCATGCCACAAACAATCACACAATTGATATAATACCTCTGTCCATGCCACAAACAATCCTCCAGGTCTTTCAGACACCTCAGATATTTGAGCTGGGGCTCTAGAGATGACACGTCCATAGTCTTTTATGGCTTCCAGCAGCTGATCTTCAGCTGTTTGGTCCTCCTGTTCTCCTGGTAGGTCAACAGATATACATGCCACTTCAGCCAGTGAGGGCACATCGGGCAAGCTGTAACAGACAATCGCAAACTCATAGCTAATTTAGTTAAACAGTAAAATATTGCACAGCAGAATTGCCAATTGACATCATGTGATGCAGATTAAATCTTACATTACAACAAGTTGCAGGTCATATTTAATAATGCCTACATCAATGCTGAGAAGCCAATAACAGGTCTTGCTTAGTCAATTCAGCAAGGTTAATATAGACCATGCTTGCTATCTTTATCTCAGACTTAAATACAAAAGATTAATTCCCACCTGTCCAACCCAAGGTGGTCTGTTTGCTTCTTGAAATCATACATGGCTAATCTGTTATCATTAGTTTCATCCATGAGGAGTCTTTTACCTGCATTGCATACAGAAGCAGTTTGAGTGGCTCACATCAATGCATCATGCAATAAGTAAAGACATCCATCATTGCTCAGTTACCCTCAAGTCGAGCTGTTATGCTGCTGACAGGCTTATGTTATGAAAACACACTACCAAAGCCATATCCTTCCCTTTCAAAGCATTACTTTCCCACATAGCTAAAACGTTCTGAAAGCTGGTGCGACATGGTTGCTATCACACAATTAATGGAAGTCCCTTTTCATAGGCAAATAACAATGAATTCACACCAACAAACATCGGCATAAGTGTTAAACAATTGGTAAATTGCAGTTTAAATGTTAGCCTACCCTCCTTCATAACATCAGATGCTGTATTAAGACTTTGTTGTAGTATTTCTCTGCATTGGATCAGAGGCACCAAGGAGGATTCCTCTGTGGTAGTAATCTGTGACTCCAAATCAGCCAGACGGCTGTCTAAAGCTTTGCAAATGCATGTGCGCAGGTTGTCAAAGTGACTTTTGAGACGATTACGAGACACATTAGCGCTGGTCTCAATCTGAAAACAGATACAGTTATACAGTCATTTAGAAATCACTGTAGTCAACTGAGGGATTGTTAAACTGCTAAGATGTGTCCAATGAATCCGACTATAAAAACTTATTTTTTTTAAAAGTTAAGGCATAAACTACTATTTTAGTGACTTGTTGTATGACCATGGTGGACAAACCAAGAAAACATTTGACCTGTGTTCGGGCCTCCTCTAGAGTCCTATAGAGCTCAGTGAGTTGCATACGGTGTTGGCTGGTTGAATCGATTGTCTCAATGACCCCCTGTATCAATTCATCAGATCCACTCATCTTGCTAGTCTGGAAATGGTAAAATTTCAGTTATTTCTCATTAATAAATATGTCTCCATGTTTACCATTATCATGCAAATAAACAAAATTACAAGATGCGAGAATAAATGGGGTTGGTTGACTTAGAGTTAAGCCGCTACAGCGAGCTATAATTTTGAAACCACATTATTAGTATGGGAAATGTAAAAGTTGTTGTGTTTGACACACTGTGATAAATATTTTCAAATTTAAAAAAGAGCTTTGCTGCTTTTGACATTATTAATAATGATATAAAATGCATCTATTCGATCATTATGCATGGTGTCGGACAGTAAAATGTTATGACACACACCTATTCAATCACCAAGTGCATTGCTGAACAGTTAAACGTCATGACAAGATTGAATCATAATGTTTGTGGTTTTGGTGCATTGTTTTCAATTGGACAGTTGAAATGATTGTTGTAATTAAACCACACACAATATGCTAAAAGGTGTGTGCATGTGTATTTATAACATTCTACAAAACATGCCACATAAAAGTATGAGAATTACTAATTTGTGGGTGTGACCCTCAAGGTTACTGATAACCACTCTAATCTATGTCCAACCAAACTTTGTTTGGTTTGAAAAATATTGCTGTAGGTTTCCTGGTGGCTAAGGAACAGCAATACTTGTCCCTAATTGGTTTTACAATGAACAAGATATTTTCATTCGTTTTAATAAACAATCGTAAAATGTCAGACACAGCTGATTTTAAGTTTAAAACTACAATGGTTCTTTAAACAAGTAGTAAACATCAGGAAAGATGACCAATGACAACAAATTGAGCAGCCACTGCTGGATGGATAGATTTTGCAATACATGGCACATACAGGTCAAAAGTACAGCTAAATATCTGTCGAAAGGAGGTCAGTCTAATGGAGAGACTCAGATTGGTAGACTACCTGGGTCATATCTCATCAAGGCTACAACCAGTAGTTGCCTGGACAACTCTCCGCCTCATGGTTGTGAGAAGAGTGTACAGGCAACAGTACTTAAACATTCATTGTATCTTCAACGTCTTTGTTCTCACAAACATAAGAACTCCTCAGAAAGCTCTTTGTTTCAGAGTCTGGCTGCATCACTTACCTTCCACCAGCTGCAATGATATGCTACAGTAGCCTATGCCATGCCAATCTGAACGCAGTGTTAGCTGTCATATTTCTCCTATTTATTCAGCGATGAACAACTGATCCCCATGATTAAATTTTAAACCTCAGGCGTCAATAAAAAAACTGCGATTGTTTGATATTGCTACCGTAAAGTTACCTCCCCCAAGCCAATTTGACCTGGAATCTTTCCGGTTAGACTCTTCAGGAGAGATCGGCTTGCATGGCACCATGTTTCCAACCATGTCATCAATATATGTTGCTGCATACGGAATTGATGGTAGGTTTATAATGATCCAACCTAAGCGCCTGTGGGCAGTTAGCCCCACAGCACATTTGAGTAGACATTTATATTACCGTCCGACAGGGGCAAGATCAAACCGCCCACTAGTACTTGTCTGCTTGTAGACGTAGTGCCTAGTGAGTAGTGGGCAGTTTGCAGTTTGATCTTGTGCCGGGCAAAAACACAGCCACTGCAGCAATAAACTGATAAGTGATAAATAAGCACGGATCATGTTAAAGGCATATCAGTACAGATTAATCTCACGATAAATAATATACATGCTTTCTCACCAATCCAAAAGGCTGACAAGTAGACAATACACTCTGCCAAGTGGACAGTTGGGATTTGATGATACGGAAAGCAGCAATGCTCATGCAGTCAAGGACGAAGCCACCGATGATGTATGGTAAGCCGATAGCATCCTTTCACTTTATCTGTGCGCGAGCATATGGTTGTGAACAGTTACAATGCATGCTTTGAGATATGAGTTTTAATTGATTGATTCTTACTGTTCTAATGAAAGCTGAGGGGGATGGAACAAAGCATTTTTATTCAATTCGCAATCATACCGACAGTCCGCAATCACAAAGCTTGTATACTTGTCGTGCAGTTACCTGGTTACATACCCTCTATTTATTTTCTCACGAGTAGAATGTCATGATACGGCATTGTAGTCATGACACCACTAATATATGCGTAAGCGTGGATATTTACATCACTGTGAACCAGGCGGAATTGTTCACTTTCTATTTGTATGATCTACAATTTAAAAAAGAATGTTGCCTTTCAAAAATTCGCGTCTAAATGGATCGCGCTATATAATGCTCTCTATCGCCAATTACAATGCCTTTGCGTTCAGGCATTACCGTGAGTAAAAAACAAGTGCATTAAGTAGCAGCATACGTTTTAATATACAGAATACAAATTAAATATCACTTGATGAACAAATATGGTCAGAATTTAACTAAAGGACTTCATTTCGAAACGTACAGTGTTTCTAACATTTGGCATCAGCCAGTTCCAAAACAAATTTTGTGTGTTCAATATCGGAGTCATTGAGAAGATAGACCAAATAATACGGGTCTGAATTGGCGAACACGGTTAGTGTTTATTTTGGTCGATTATTCAGTTGACCACCTTAACTGCTAAAGCAGTGTTTCGTTTAAATGACGACGACAGCTTCAACATTGCGAGCAAACAGTGTCCTAGGGTACTTCCCTAAATCAGTATATTGGGTTATTGGGTTATTATTGGACCAACTTAGCTGCTCATTGACATTGATCATGTTAATTCTACTAGCTACAGTATACAGGTATAGACCTATAATCGGCCTCTATGTCTGCTAACAGAGTCAATGATTTTTGGGTCTGGTTGCAATCTAGCCGCGCACGACGGTAATATAAATATATACCAATAAGACAATAAGACGTCGTGCACGGCTAGTTGCAATCCTACTATTCAATGGTCAAGAATCGTCTCCTCTCGCAGCTTCTGCGTCGTTGACTACATGGCTTCAGGCCTCAGGAATTAGAAAATTGATAGCAACAAATAATGTGGATGCTGTGGGATACTGTTGTTGCAGTTAATTACAATACATATGGGGGGCAGATAAGCTCATTTGGTCTAGGAGCCAACAGAGACCCTGTGTTTTAAAAATTAGGAGTTCAGTCATCTATGACAACTTCACATTTGAGGAGAGGAAAGTTTCCTGTCACCAATATTGATGAAACGTCGCGAGTTATTTGATGAAATGTTGTTTTAAACGTCTATTAACTTTAGGATGATGTCTATGCATGAGAAAGTAGGTTTTGTAGCGGTGGAACTTTACGAAAATTTATAAATCTCGCTATCTCCGCAATGACGTGACCTTAACAACAGCCAATCAGAGGCCAGGATACCGGTGAACACCCTGTATGGGATAAGCGAGAGACCCAAGCTGGGGCCTGAGACAGCGGCCCACGCCTATCGCTGGAAATTGCCACATTCCTACCGAACATATACTGAATGACCGAATATTACACACTTTAACCGTCAATTCCGCGGTATTAATTGACGGTTCTATTTTATGTCATGCCATTATTAGAAAGATAAGATGTTATATCAAAGAAAGGAAAGGTCCTATGCATTCTTTGAAGATCTATTATATTATAATTTAAAATTTCATGTAGATTCTAAATTTCATCAAACGCACACATTCGCTAGAAAATTGTGCTTCTGCATGTGACCTATTTTTACCCCTTGCGATAGCGGCCTTCTTGCATTGCTACATACAGAGTAACAACTCCTTGATCAAACCTTCAGCATTCACATTCTGCCTCATCAATACACTAAGATCAGCTTTCTTTTGGCACGTAACAAAAGCTTTCGGGTCAAAATGCCCTTGCATCAAAAGGCTCTTGCGCCAAAACGCCTGTACCGGGTCAAAACGCCCTCCCGGGGCAAAACACCACACCTCCAGAAATTATTGCTTTCTCAATTTTACCTAAACACTTATGCGTCAGACATCAAATCTTCGTTTGGTTAAAGAATATGGGACATAATGATGCACAACATTTTTACCATCATAGTTTGTATCATAGTGTATTGCTGTTCGTATTTGCATTGGCCCCAATTCTTAATGGGTTGGCCCCTTTTTCAAAGATAATGGGCCAATTGGCCCTGATTTTCAAAATCCTGGATTCTTGAGAGGTAGGGGGCTTTGAACTGGGTTAGGTGTTTTTGCTGTAGGGCGTTATGACCCGGGTTGGGCATTTTGGCAATAGGGCGTTTTGGTGGTAGGGCGTTCTGCATCTCTTAGTCTTGCATGTTCTTTGCCTGAAGCACTTTTGTACTTAATGTACTGCAAGTTACTATTTGACAAACTTGCAAATGATATCTTTTGACCACAGAGTGTCCTGAAATGAATATGATTCACATCAGTTGGAGGATTATGACATCATTTTGGACTGGGATTTTGAAATATTTGTACAAACAACACACTAGTGTAGTGTTCTGGGATTGCTCCATGCTTTATATTTAATGGTAACTACGCCAGAATATAATATATATTTGATCAAGGATTGCAACTATAATACAATATATTTTCACCTATAATTGCTTTATGATAAGTCAAATAATACAGAGGCAACAATGGCAACGGCATTTCTTGCATCAGTACCTCTTTAGATGCAACCAAAATGGGGACTTTCATGCCAAAAGGTTTTTCGAGCTGTTGTTCATTTATGGTAGTAACTTAGGGAGGGAATGATAGAAAAAGTTACAGGCAAAATAATTGCTGACTCATTGAAAATAACTGAATAGCCCTATGGCCATCAACCTGACCAAGGCCAATAGCTAGAAAATGTTTTGTAACTTATTGATGTGTTTAGCTATAATGACGTTTTGGAGTTATTAAGGTAAATAAATTTATTCATGTTTTTATTGGGAAATACATGTGCTGCCAATCGACCAAGATTGTAGTTGCCCAACCCCACCTCTTAGAACCCTTATTGACATTTTACCATTTTTAATGCAGATTGAAATGTTTACTTAGACATCATTTATCAACATGCCTTTACTGTCTTTAACACAGGGATTTAAGTAATAGGACCGTATAATGCACACATACAACTCATTTAAGTATGGAATGTTTCATCAAAGATATCTTGGGTGATCAGTGAGCAACATTCCATATTCCTTCCCATGGGGTGTAATGAAAATGATTGGGACCAATGTAAGGTGGCATTCAGAGAAAAATCTTGATTACGTGTTATGGGCTACTTGGAATGAAGCTGAGGTGAGAATCATGCTTGGGCAGCCAAGCATGCCATTAAATAGTGATTATTGTGAACTCTCAGTCCCTCAGTACTCTAGTCCATGGAAGAATGCCAAGTGTGTATAAAGGTAACTTGTGCTTAGATAAGCAGGTCACAGTGAGATAAACCTGTCTGTTGCTGCATTATCTAACCTGTGTTTATTCGTGACCCATCTATGGTAATCTACCTAAAAGCAACCTCTGTTGCATTTAGCTATGCCTTTATGAAATCAGTAGCTACCTTTTTAGAGGGAGTTCAGTTCAAATACATGAGTCACCTAAGGCACATGCTTGTTTGTTACCTCAGGCCCTAAACCAAGACACCACTTTCTTCTATACTGAAAAAAATCTAATATGTTGGTTGGTTGGTAGTGACGGTGCATGTGGGAGTGTACTTCCTGGCAAACATTCAATTTTATCCAATACCTCTGGCCTGGCTCCTAACAATACACGGTAGTTTACTATTTCAATAATATGTAAGACTCTTTTGACACATATTGAAGTGGGAACATGTGAGTATTGACGATGCAGGTGAGGAATTGTCTTCCAGTCTCCCCTATGTGTTGGGGCCGTATACTGTGTAGTGTGGTGTAGTGTATGGTAGTTTTTTTTGTGAGAATACGTGGGTTTATTGTATACTTAATGGAGCCTCACATGCAGTGCTGACTAATACAGGAGCCTGACTTTCTGATGTCTTGCGTGACTTGCACTCATGAAGCACACGTTTTTATTTCTGTATGCAGGTCGACTGTGTGGAACATCTTCCCATGGCTTTTGAACACATCAAGACTTGCAATTCCTATACCCTACCCCAAAAGCTGTTTGTCTAGTAATGGGCATCCTTATACTGGAGCTTTGCCATGGCTGCTGCACCGGGTGAACTCTGTGATATACTGCCCCCTCATGTGAGGCCTGTAGCCGAACAGAGGGAAGACAACATACCATCATCCATACCAGATATCGTCCAGAGAAGTGGGGCCAGCACCCAGAGTAGGACGCAGCCACGTGCTTCATCATCACACCACCCCTACCAGGCCCCACAAGGTTTCACAGGGTTCCGCCTCACAAACACCATGGTTACAGATCGCAGGAGTAACAACCAAAGTAGACAAGTACCTCCCGCTAACTCTTCAAATCTACAATCCAGAAGGGATGAGGGTCGCGCTGGCCCAAGTTCCTCTGGGCGAGAGATAAGTCAGCGCAGTAGCCTTAGCCAGCCTGGTGCTTCCGGAGGCCACAGGCATCCTCAAAGTGCCAGCAACTCCAGACCTGTGTCCAGTGTCAGTGAAGACAGAGGCCTTGTTAGCAATGACAACAGTGGCCAGCCACATGGACTTGACAACCCTGCCTTACTGAACCCTGTCCTCAGTACGGGTGACATGCAGCCAGGAGTTCACAGCCCAACCCGACGTCACAACAATGAGCCACTGCCTGATCTGGTGGATTCGCATACACTACCCCCATACGTACAGGCTAGACGGAACCATCACAGAGAAGCTCGGCATCAGAACCAGCGACGCAGTCGTAACCAGGCTCAGCACACTTCACGTGTCTCACGTGTGGCTCCAGGCACTACACAACTCGAGCAGGAGGACCAGTCATGGTGCTGCTGTGATCGGGGATGCAATAGAGACTGCTGTATAGACTGTTTGGTGACCACGTTCCGTTGGGTGCTGGTGTCTCTATCTCTGCTTGGTGTGTGCTGCATCGTAGCTGGTATAGTGCTTGGGGCACTTCACATGGCTATAGGAGACAGCTTCCTCACACTCTCTCTTATGTTCATTGGTAAGTTTTGCCATAGGATGACTGATTATTCAGTGAATGACATGATTGTTTTCATCCTAGAGGATACTAAGACTAGATCATGCCTGTATGTTTCCAGGGTTGGGGGTGATGCTGGTCATTGTAGTGGGTGTAGGATGGAGGTGCACTCCAAATGGACATGAACCATGCCATCTGCTCTTTAACCTTGGAGCTCATTCTCCAAATGTAGAAGCCCAGAGAAGACGCATGAGGCGGAGAAGTAGGCGTCATCAATGGCATGGTGGTAAGTCCTGAGTGACCTCTACCTCCTAGTACCTCCTAGAATGCCAATACAACATCAGATGGTGGATAGATTGCTGCTGAAACTTAAATATTGTTGCACATTGTTGGCACTATTGTAGTAAAATCAGTTGTGTGGTAAGAAGTGTTTTATATGTGCTGCATGTCCATTTATGAATTGCTTCCGCTTAATGTCTTGTGTGGTATGTTTCAAGGTGTGCCTGTTTACAGATATAGATTACAGGTGTTTTATCATGAGTTTGGTTGTGTGCATAATTACTACAGGTGTACTATACCCAGAATTCCGTAATCGCCGCCCCCCACCCACTTACTCGGCATCCCAGCAGGATTATGAGGAGCATTTAGCAGAGGCCAGAAGACAGGCAGAGCAAGAGGCAAATGATGGTGATGATAACTTCAGTCTTCCCAGCTCTCCCCCACCAACATACCGCTCTCATGCCAGTACTGTACGCACCGGTGTCGATATAACTTTCCCTCCGCAGCCAGACTCTCGCCCTCCCACTTATCGCTCTCATGTCAGCGATGCACCTGAGCATGTGCGCCCACGCTTGCCTGGTAATGTAGCAGAAGGTGCCAGTACATCTTGCGCAAGTGATGTAGGTGTTGCCATGGAGCTTGAATCTTCACATGATGATGTGGTGATAACTGTGAGCAGCGGTGAGAGTAGTTCTCCTTCCATTCAACAATCTGACTCGACATCATCAGGTGCCCTGACCAGCACTCTCGGCAATGACCCCTCCAGTAATCCAGGAAGTGGTCCATCCAGTAATTCTGGAAGTGCCCCTACTAGCACCACATCAACTATGCACCGTGTTTTGCAAGCAGTACGTTACTTTGACGAGCAAAGCAGCTCGCAGAGTGAGGCCCAACGTAGTATCTCTGGTTCTACGTCATCTTCATCTATGACACAAACCACATCTAATCTAGGCCCAAGCAGTCAGCGATCTGGCTCCACCAGCTCCAGAGTGAATGACACCCATTTATAATCACTACGTTCTCGTTGTGACAATTAAGGCAATCTACTTCTATACAAGCCTATTATTTGAATCCGTATTTCCATGATGCAATCTGCAACCTCAGCCATTTTGTGTGTTGAATTTTGCTAGACAGTTGATATGAATAATTGTTAGTTCTCTGTTAACGGTGTTTTCACCTTGAGGTAATGTGATTGTAGCTGAGAGAGAGAGATGGAGAGGGCTTCATGAAATGATGGGCTTCCTTGTCTTGTTATTATGCATTGTTACTGTGATGACATATCACTTGAATGTGAAAGATTGAAGGGATGATAAAGTGTGTAGGTTTTGTACTCGATTCATGTACTAACCATAACCTAAGCTTAGCCATTACATGTATGTCACATTTTTAAGACCTTAGTTTTACTTGAACCAAAGTTATTTGATATTGCATATTGTCTATTCATACATTGTTATAATTTTGAATATTGTGTGTGTTGTTGTTGTTGAATATATTCTTCATACTGTCTGTTCTTTTCCTCATAGAACCAATCCTCCTTGTATTGAATTGCTCACAATTTTAATGCTTTTTATGAATATTACCAGGACCTGCTTGCCTTATTTTCTCCACAACCTCTTTGCTAATAATCCCCTAACAATTGCTGTCTTTGTTTTGATATTAGTTTTGGGGCACTGTTTTTGGTGATAATTTGACCTAACATGAACTGCCATGAGTGGTACCAACCCATTGATGTGTTATTGAGTGTCTGTTACTTCTTAAACCATGAGAATCTTCATTATTATTGTGCATTTCTATTGTTTTGTGGCTTCTTGACATGGTCACGATTGACCACTTTACTCTTGGTTTTCTATTTAATCCTTATAGTTTCTCATACGTTGGAATGAATCTTCGATTTCAATTTCATAACTATTCCATGTAATCTAACATTTGAGAGATTAAGTTGTACTTACCATTTCTTAACCTTATATTGTGATGATCTCTATATGACTGTATGGGTATTCATTTGTCGTTGTGTTGAATTATTACCTGAATAGATAAGTAATATGCAGGTATGATAACGAATGATCATAGAAGAGATGGGTTTTGTTGTTATTTATTGAAAGTTCTGTGTGTTGGTAAACAGCTGTAAGAATGTATCGCTGTAATCAAATTTGCTGCATTGTCACAGCTTTATATTTGTTCAGTGATGTATCATTGTCCTGCCCTAAAGAATGTCTGCTTTGACCTATTTTCACTTTAACCTGTTGGCTTTGGTATATTTTAAAATATATTCGTCTGTTTTAATTCTGATACAGATCAAGAAAGGTACGATTTGGCAAATACTTAGTTGAGTTAGAATAGTTAACATCTTATGGAGGCCTTGGACGCAGACAAGGCTTGGGATGGCTGCATGGTTACAATATATCTCAATATCTGTGTTCATGTTTACTCAAAAGGATGCTGTTTGCATAAATGTGGATCTTATTGGCATCTAGATGATTTGCATATTTCTAGAAAAATGTTTAATAAAAGAAATGCAAGGTGATACAAACGTTACCGGTAATTGTTTTTCACACATTTTCATTTTCAGCATATATATATATATATATATATATATATATATATATATACATATACATACATACATACATATATATATATATATATATATATATATATAGATATATACATACATACATACATATATATATATATATATATATGCATATACATATATATGCATATATATATATATATGATATATATATATATATGCATATATATATATATATATATATATATATATATATATATGCATATATATATATATATGCATATATATATATATGCATATATATATATATATATATGTATATATATATATATATATATATATATATATGTATATATATATATATATATATATATATATATATATATATAAACAGTGGGGGTGGGACAAGCACACACTTTCTTCTGACACTTCATGCACTGCATTATCACTGTGCAAACTGTCAACCTGTGAATAGGTTGAAATTCCACTTGGCTTTATCCTGTGAAAGGCACTTGGCCTTATTCCGAATAGGAGTGTGCTGCTGGACCTCAAAAACTGTAACCGTCGTAAAATGCGAAATTGCCAAAAAGCATACCCCATCATAAAAAGGTTGACAACATTGAATCAACATAGAATAAATGTTAGACAAGTTGACAACGTTGATTCAATGTTAGATTGGTTGACTACATTGTATTGTTTAAATGCTTGCTTGAAGAAAAAAAGGCAGTCTTTGACATGAAAAATAATTTATTACCAAAAACACATGCACAGGGATGCAGTTAGTCAGTCTCTGATGACCCTGCATCTGCTGCAAATTGCTTTCTGCCCAGTCCACCAGAGCAGTCCGATGCATACCTCAGCCATTTTTTAAGTTTCGCCAAAATCTTGCAGGCTCACCTCTTGTCCAAACAGGCTTTTTCTGACACTGTCTGAAAGCATTATATTGTAATGAAAAATATGAATATTTCTGAAACGTTGCTTTCCTGATTAAATGTATTCCAGTTTGGCAACAACTGTCCACTGGGTTAGCATTGAACAAGATCATGTATGTGAATTACTTGGAGGTCAAAGGTGAAATGAAACTGATAAAAAGTGTCCATGCTTGATATGTAGTTACTACTTTGATAAATGACAAAACATGCCACCGAAATTTACGAGGTGACGAACAGATAGTTGTCAGAGCCAAGGTATATGCTGGATAGCAGAGCTTAAACTCAGAAATATGTTACACTGTAAATGCATTTGAATGATTAGACATTTTGCGTGACATGAAAATAAGCATTCTTTGATATTGAAAAATAAGACTTAAAATCTTGTGTTCTGTAGGCCACACTTTATTCCATGATCTGCCCAATTCAGTTTACAGGCCAGCTGTTTGAAAAAGTATTTTCCTTGTCACTTCCTGAGCATTTGAACCTCCAATGAATTAAAGGTGATTCAGCTATTATATCAGACAATATCAACACTTAAGTGAAGAAAGCGACTCAATCTGTCAGGATTGTTATAAAAAAGCTTTTCACTCGATCAATAGAACTGCTGGCAAACATCCTTTTCCGCAACATATAATATTTTGCTTACATTAGGCTATAATTTATGTTTGAAGAAGCAGAAGTGGGAAATAAAACAAAATTATAGATTTAGTGACCAGTACCCTGACTATCTTACAAACTTAAACCAACACTTTCCAGCCACTGGGGCATTTTACAAGATATAGAACAATAAATGTTTCACTCTACCAAACTGCTTCTGATGTAATGCTCCAGCAGGCTTTGTTCCAGACGTTGTAGGTGGTCCATTGATGTCAGTGGCAGCTCTACTGGTAGCTCAGCATCATTTGCAGCATGCTGCTCAGCATCACGCATGGCAAGGATCTGACACAAGAATTTGCGCTGCTGTCTCATCTCCTGCATCATCTCCACTTACGTCTTCAAAATTTCCCTCTAAAAGGAACTTGCGTCTAGCACAAAACATTTGTTTCAATATCAATAGGATCTGCAAGAGAATGTACGATTTTTCAGTTACCTCATGGGATATCACAACAAGATGTTACGTAGTTTTACTTCTTACAAGAGAGATAACTTATTTGAGACTAGCGATCATACACATAAAATAAAGAAACTATAAGTTCCATTACCTTGTGGCAAGTCAACCCTAGACCTGGGTGTTTTGGTACCAATGATAAATGTTGATCGATCAGGAAGTTCATCAAGCATACAAAATATATTCCAAAACTGACCACTGGAACTTTTAAATAATGGAAGGCCATCAATGTTGATTTGCAAAGATAGAGTGGCGGTGTCCAGTTCTGAATACTTGGCTTATTCAGCAAGAATTCCAGTCTTGACACCAAAATGATGATAAGACCCACCATGCAGTAACATTTCAAATCTCATTTCCACTGCATGTTTGTAGAAGGGTGGGAGGATCCTTGGGAAGATCTAGGTAGTTTTTTAAGAGAATTGTAAACAAAACAGATACACTGAATGAGGTATCTTGAATGCAACAACACACTTAGCTGATTGGTTGGAAACTATCTCTTCAGGTTAACTATCACTATCACCAGATGAAGGCCCATTGAGATATTCATCTTTGTCAGACATATCATTTGAGCATGCTTCTTATACTAATGATTCGTTATCACTAGTTATGAAGGGTTGATCATCCTCATTATCAGATTCTCTTAGTAGTGATGGAGTCTGGTTCATTCAGAAGTCTGAGCGGAAGTATCCATAGCTTCACCAAGACAAATGTTGTCCATGTGCATGGCAACAGTCTCATGTATACGTCTACGAATAGTCCAAAATGACTTTTGGTAAGCAGCCATAGTTAGGCATTTAAAAAAACTGAAATGCACAAGCAATGTTGCAGTTCAAGCATAATATATCTTACACTGAGAAACTTCACCCATTTGTCAATATGTTACCCTACCCTACATGCAAAACACCTTATTCATTAAACAGGACAATATTAGAATATGAATTGCAGTTGTAAATCATACATCAGATTTCATGTAAAAGTGAAGATGTCAATAACACTAGTGATTGATTATGTGATGATAATCATTCATATATACCTGTAGTAATAATACTGTTTAAGTATTTCACTTTTGTGCCAAAGAAAAATAATAAAATAACTTCAAATTGAAATTACGAACTGTTACCCATTGATTTGGTGAGCAATGACACTTAGTAATAGTAAGCAATAGTAATATGTTGGGAATAAGGCTAGAGCCTGTAGGTCCAATCTGGGCGTTTAGACTATAAACCACTGCTGGAGGCATGCCCGGGGGAAGGATCAGGGGTCGGACGGAAGGTCGTATTGGTGGGCGGTCCAGAGGCTGTCAAGGCGTGCCTTGAAAGAGTTGACGGAGGGGGCTGTGGCCACACCCTCGGGAAGAGAGTTCCAGTCAGATACCACTCTCTGAGAGAAGTTCGTCCTGCATAGGCGGGTGCTGTGTTGCTTGAAAATCTTGAGGGCATGACCGCGGGTGCCTGGTACTTGTGCTCGCTCAAAAAAGTCAGATATTTGCAATCGATCGATTTCATGCATGATTTTATAGGTCTGAATCATGTCTCCTCGGCGGCGTCGGTGGTGGAGGCTTGGGAAGTTTAGATGGCGTAGCCTATCTGGGTAGCTTAAATCCCTTATCCCAGGTACTAGATTAGTGGCTCGTCTCTGCACCCTTTCTATCAATTCTTTGTCCGTCTTGAGTAGGGGCCCCCACACCGTGTTGCAGTATACTAAATGAGGGCGGACGTATGCCTTGTGGAGCAGGGGCAGCGAGACTTCATCCAAAACGTAAAACAATTTCTTGATGACAGTGAGGATGCTGCTGGCCTTCTTCGTCGCTGTGGCAGTCTGATGGCGAAACTTGAGATCCACATCAACGATTACCCCATGATGACAGCTGGCCATTGACTACTACTCGCTGGCGCTGAATTGCGAGGAACTTCTTGATCCATTGGTGGCAGGCGCCGTCGATGCCGTAAGCTGTTAGCCGTGGGGGACGGAGTCGAATGCTTTGGCGAAATCGAGGTATATGCAGTCGACGCACTTGCCATGGTCGAGGGCGTCGGTCCAGGCTTCGAGGGTTGATAAGAGTTGTGTTGCGCAGGAGCGGCCTGGCACAAAACCATGTTGTTCATCTGCGAAGAGATTGTTTCGGCTCATATGGTCAATGATCGCGTTGCGTATTATTGACTCGAGAACCCTCGATCCCAGAGCGGTGAGGCTAACTGGGCGGTAGTTGCACGGCGAACTCCTGGAGCCCTTCTCATGGATTGGGGTGACATGGCCTACTCTCCATTCAGCGGGGAAGTCGGAAGCAGTGAGGGACAGTTCGAAACACTTCTTGAGGGGGGTGGTCAGTCCGGAGGAGCATTCCTTGAGGATGCGGCGGTGCCATCCGTCGGGCCCAGGGGATTTACCAGGCGAAAGTTTCTTCAGCTTCTCTTCGATTTTCTTCTCCGAGATTTCGATGTTGGACAGTGGATAGTCGACCGGGCGGTATGGAAGAGTCGTGGGGTGGGACAGGTCTTCAACAGTGAATGCCGATGCGAAGAAAGAGTTAAGTGTCTCCGCTTTACCATAATCGGAGCTGGCGATGGTTCCGTCCTCGCGGATGAGTTCGTCAACCTTAGATCGGGTCTAAAGCCTCGAGTTACTGTACCTCCAGATGGACTTTGGGTTGTGTTTCGCGTCATCAACAATACGGCGTTCGAAGTCGGTACGGAGTTGACGGGAGAGCGATCGCAGTGTATTCCTGACCTTTTTGTAGCTAACATGGTCAGATTGGTTATGGGACTCACAATATGTGTGCCAGAGGGCTTTCTTGGTTTTCCGCATATGATCGACCTCGGGGGTGGTGTACAACTGCTTCCTAGAGTGCTTGGGGGCTGAGCGGGGGATGCATTCGGTGGTGGCGGTATCGAAGTGTTGGGCAAGACGGGTCCCTATTTAGGTTGAAACGGCGCTGGTCGGAGACTGCTGGCGTGGGGTAGCAAATGATGTTGAACTTGAGACATATGTGATCACTTTTCCATAGTGGGGTGGGGCTATACTCGAGGGCGGATATGATGTCTTCTTCGGTAAGTATCAGGTCCAGTATGCTTGGCATATGACCTTGGCGAAAGCGGGTTGGCTCCAAGACATGCTGAGTCAAGAAGAGGTCTTGGACAGTGTTGAGGAACTGTTGGGAGTGGTGGGTTACTGGTGCATTTGCAACACAAGTATCCCAGTCGATCTCTCTCATATTGAAGTCACCGACTATCACTAGATGGGTGGGCTTCAATTTTGAAGCTTGATGGAGTAGGCATGAGAGGCTGGTGTTATTGTCCGCTGTGGATCGGGGGCTGCGGTAGATGCAACCGAGAAGAAGTTCCTCCTGGCCTCTTAACTTAACGCGAACCCACCAATGTTCTTGGAAACTTGTGTTGGGAATCTCGACTGTCGAAGCTTTCAGGCTCTGCTTGGTGTATATTGCTATGCCTCGGACACTGGGGATATTTGCAGGGTCAAAGCTCAGGAAACAATCGTAACCGGGGAGGCTGGGGAGAGCGGGAGCGATCGCGTGCCGCAGTGCCTTAGGAACGACTTCGGTATAGCGATGATGTCGGGTTCGTCGCCCTTTATGGCGTCGGAAAGGTCGTCCCTTTTGTTAAGAAACTGGTCTGCATTTGTGTACAGTACAGAGATAGAGTTAAGTGTCCTGTCTTAGGCAAGGCAATCGTCCCTGGTGTTTTGATGGTCTGATGCCACAATACTACAGTAGTAAGTAGCGCGGCGCTGTCAGAGGCAGAGAGGCGGAGTTTCTGTCTAAATGACACTATGAACATTATGACATCTCATCATAACGCTTAACGAGCAAACCACTCAGGTTATCTGCTTTGAAATGTTTCATCACGCCATTAGCAGATTAGTGTCGTAATCCACATGTAACAAAAAAACATAAGCCCATCTCCAGTCACAATAGAACAAATTAGCAATGCTTTTACAACCCGCACTCCCGACACTCTGACTGAGCAAGGAGTTATATAACTATTGGTTATAACTCCTTGGACTGAGCAACACATCGGCCAAGCAGAAAGGCGACCTCGTTAACCTTGTTCACACTTAGCACGGCGGGCTGCTGCAGGTCAGCCTAAGTTATGGAACAACGCTCTTAAAACTTATCAAAGTGCAACTTGTTAAGCATACAACTGGACAAGATGAATGCAAAGTTGATTTCTCCTATTTGCAGACAATATTGTTAATACTTACATAGTTGAATGCTGATGGTGGCACTGATTGGTAGAAGAATAAGATACACACGCTGATACTTGCTTCGCGCCAGCTCAGATTCCAAGAAGATGAAGAATTATTCAGTCATGTGGTCAAATCACCTATTTTTTCGTTTCGTCATTCACGTATTGCACGGGAAAAATTATATGGCCAAAAGAAGCTAGTGCAGTCCAGATTTATATTTTTACCATGTCTTTGTAGCAAACTCTCATCCGAAGGAGATTAGCTATAAAAATTACCATTTGGTTTAACCGACTCTGGGTTATCTTTATTTAATTTTCAATTTGGTTTTCTTTGATAAGCGAGCCTTTGCCAAACCTAGATCTCTAATTCAGTCACACACTCTTCCTGTGTTAAATCCGGATAACGTTCTACACATTATAGCAAACAATCACCTCCAACAGATCTTATTTCCGGTTTGATTTGAACCATTATTCAAAATGAACATTTCTTGACTCGGTTGTTGATTGTGTTTCCCAGACATCATGCCTCCAAAACATAGGGATAAATATATCAATGATCAAGTTGATGATACAAAAGCTGATGCGAATCGCGCTCAAACTGATTATGAAGCATTTCTACATGCATTTGAAAGTAAGGACACATCACAATGCCATGTTTCTTCCAAATCTGTTAGAATATAGTTGATCATCAACTTGATGGCCATGTTAACATTTGACAGATAGATCCAATGCCCACCCAAAATCAATGAAATATGTGTGTAGTGAAAAAATGTCTAAATGCCGATTGGCTCTGTTTATATGCAGTATCAATTAGTCCCACCAAGTCTAGACCTGGACGGACTGATATTTTTATATACCGTCCTGATTCTTCAATTTCCGCGCGAATGTTTAATTTGTTTTGACGGGACCGTGGGAGAAATGTAAGGACACTTGGTATATGCTCTCCCGTCGAAATGGTCCGCACTGCGCCTGCATGGGCAGCCGCTACCACCTCATATTAAAGATAATATGCCATCACAAATGCAATTGAATGGTAGTCCATGTCAGCTGAATGCATCCACATGTGATTACAGGTACAAATTGGTTAATACCATCATAACATGCGATAAAACCAAATAACTCCCCAGGTTTTACATGCTTTTTGAACTGTCGTGTTTGAAATGGTCCGGACTGCACCTGCGGCAGCTGCTACCGCCTCGCTTTAAAGATAATATGCCATCACGAATGCAGTTGAATGGTAGTCTATGTCAGCTGAATACATTCACTCGTGATTATAGGTACAAATTGGTTATTACCATCAAAACATGTGATGAAACCAAATTACTCCCCAGGTTTTACATGTTCAAGGTATCCGAGTTGCATTGTGAATTTGTGCATTGCGCTGGGATCAAACATCGTTAAACGTCTACTCAGACGTCCTGTAGGGCTACACCGTGTCCAACTGGAAGTGTAACACTGGTAACTAGCATCAGTAATCAGTTTATTAGACCGGTACTCTGGTGGACCTTGCTTGTTTCCAAGGCCATGGTACCATGGTCTTGAACACAAGCATGAGTGCCATATTACAGCTAAAAAGCTTGCAGATTGTGACACTGAGAAATTTCCAGATTCTGCTTGGTAATCAGCATATCAACTAATCAACGAACTGCCGATGATCTGATAACCTGCAGGATAATGTTCCTGGGACAGGTTGGCCCATTTATTACGTCCCCTATGCTATGGGCATGGCTATGGATATGTTTTGTCCCATAGGTTGGTGCATTCTCTTACGTATTACTTTGAACTGTTGTTCAATATAGCATGTGACTCTGTGTATATACCTTCATTATTTTGTGATACTTTCTGGCATTAATCTAGTTGTATTTGGCACATGGTTCTTGACATGCCTTCCCTCCCTTTCTTTACATACAATTCATCCCTTTAGTCTCTGTGTTTCTGATTCTGGTGTAGCCCTACAGACCAAGAGGGGGCACTGCGGTTAAGAGCTAGCAAGTTTTGCTTTTTAATCAATAACATACCCTTGTCTAATGACATCCATGGATGTGTGAATAAATGTCATACATTTTGTCCAATTGTCCTGTACATTTTGTCCCCTATGCTATGGAAAGATGTGTCGTCCCATGTGTTAGGCTATGAACTGACTTTTAGTCCCTTAGATTGGTACAATGTCACTGTTTAATATTTCATTGAACTGGTGTTGATTGTGCTTATTGCCATTAATCTACACTCCCTCCCCTTCTTTACACATGTATATTTTGTCCCTTTAGTTATCGTCTTACTTTTTCCGGTGTAGGTCTAGCGATAGGCTAATAGACCAAGAGGAAGCACAAAGGCTTCTGAACTTGGTTCAAAAGAGCTAGCTATTCATTTTGCATGGAATGAAACATCTGCTCTTTGATTAGCATTGGAGAAGAAAAATCATAAGTATTGAGCGAGTATCATTTCCTGCAAGCTTTTTGTTCCTCTTTGTTGTGTGACTCATACTGGGGTCCAAGGCCATGGTACCAGAGTACCTGACCAAGATTGTTACCTACTGTGAAGTATCTCCAGCATATACTTTTTTGTAGTGGGTTGGGTGGGTTGGGATGGGGTTAAGCAATGTTGTTTAATTGTACCTTATTCGATTAATCAAGTGCAAGCACTAAAATGCTATTTATTCAGTCAAATGATGCATTTAATTTTTTTTCTAATTATTAAAATGTTGTGCACGAACGAAACTCGACCTACCAATTCCTTGCTGTACATAACCAATTGATGCACCCCTCTATTGTTGAAGCCTTTCTTAAGTCTGATTGCATATTTTGACCAACCATTATTTATAAACCAAATGTGGCACAGTGAAGGGCACAAGCAATTACACAAGCAAATTACGAAATGGAGCAACAGTAGTTACTGTACCTGTTTGCATACGTTTGTAAGCAAAGTTTGGAGGCTGTTTTTATGTGCATCTTTATAAACGAGTCATTTTAGCAATTACTCAAAAGTGGTAGTGAAATAAAAATTTAATCAAATCGTCGAGAAAAGCATCTTTAAACTACGTTGTTTTTTTTTAGCCTATTCCAAGACGGAAGCCACAGGTTGATTTGACATGTAATGACCCATTTGAGTCATTCAACATTAATATCTAATATTCCCGCGGTCTCAACATTTGTTCTGCGATTGTTACCCACATAGTTGTGCTTAGGGATATGCTAATGAAGCACTGGTGAGCATTTTATATGGCCCGGATATATGCTCTCTTATCCTTCATTTTCATATCCTTTAGCACAAGCATGTGTGAATTTTAGTGTCACACAATGATTGGGGGTAGGACAAGCATCTTGTCCCCTGCTGCCATGACAGTGTAAATAACTTCTAGAAGATGGGAACAAATAATTTAGAAGATGTGCTATCAGTCATAAGGGAGTCTTTAAAGCTTGTGGGTCCCATACGTGGTATAAATTGTTGCATATTTACTGGCACTTACACATTTACATAGACGGAAGCGCAATACTCAAGAGCCCTGCTGTACATATAAGCAGCCCAAGCCCTGCACGGCTCACGCAGCCCTAGGCTAAATGATTGACATGACTCTCTCATGTGAATAAACTATGTTTAACATGTATGGAATAAGAAAGATGAGTGTGTCTGTGGTCACTAAACATTGTTACAGGTTACCTGAGACACATGCTACTGTTTAATCTCCCTCTTGGTGATTTTGTAAAACCATCTTGGACCTGATGTTTATGTGTGTTCAGCTACAATAGTAGGGTTATGGATGATCAAACCCTGCACAGACTACTAGGGGATTAATATGAGGGGTCATTACTGTCAAACCAGTAAATTATAATTGTGGGAATGTATCGGAAGTGTCTAAAAAAAGGCTTCAAATGTTTGAAAATCAATTAACATAACAGGGTATATACATTTATATTGAGAAAAGCAAACTTCTGCTGGTGTAATGAGAGAGAAAAATTCCCCATACCAAAGCCAAATCATGTTGCAAGTGATGACAGGGCAGCCATTAGTTTTGAACCCTGTATTGTGACTTTGTGTCATTCACATTACTGCTTGTGTATTTAAATAGTATTGTTGTGTGTCTTCATAGCCAGAGTGGGTCATGTACTGGTATGAATGGGTCGTTATAACTATATATCTGTATTATTCCTTAGTTGGCATTGATGCACCAACAACTACCCGCTAAGCTTTTCACCTGTTATGCACAATGGAGAATCAGGTGTTTTTTTAGTAATTTTCTAATTTTTGTTTCTGTGCATAACATACTATACATTTGATTTTTCAGAGCCTACACAAATTTACAGATATCTTCAAGCTAGAAACATTATATCTGTACGTATATTACACTTACCTTTTCTCAGTAATTTATAGTCAAGAAATGTTGCCCACTTTTACTTTATTAATGTTTGTTTGTTTTCAGCCCATATTTATGCATAGGACCTTGACTTATATGAAAGGAAGATGTAAAAGAACTAACAGAAAGTAAGTTGTCTCTTACTAGCTATGGATTATGTACAGTTCATTCCATCACAATGGATGGTGTGTTTTCATTTTAATGTTATTTTATGTTTTTCTTTGCCTTAGTCGACGGGATTTTAAAATGGATGAATTGTTGGAAAAAGTGACATCAAAATACAGAGAGAAAGTCAATCAAAGGTAAGTCTTCTAGCATAAATGGCAGCAGTATGATTGTAATTTCTGACTTGGGTATTTATTCACCCAATGTATATTGCATTGTATAAATAACATAAATTGTCTGGAAGTATTGCATCATTTAAGTTTAAAATTGGCATGTACAAATAATTCAGAGCTAGTCATTGGCCAAAGTTTGCATGACTTTTGGAGAATATCACTGAAAATGTTGTGCAATAGACAAGTGGTCTATGAAGTCTATGAATTAATCTAGCTGATGGAGGGAACAGGTAACAGAAATAAGGAATTAACAATCACTCTTTGTACTTATATGTTTCAGTTTGAACACAGAATTCCTCAACATATCTTTCACTAGTTTTTGCTGTAAAGGTTTGTCCTTATATTTTGTATGTGCCACCAAGTATTTCCATTTGTTAATTTCATGAAAATATATTGCATTTTGTTTAAGTTTAAAAGCTGGTATGCATGACTTTGTGCATGTGTTTGTTTTTAGATGATTTTCCATCTTTTGGAAATGTAGAGGTAGAAGTTTCCTCATAAGGAGATGCCACATAAGAAGGAAGGTATGTTACATTGAAGAAGTGCTAAAAAAACCTCTTGTCAGAGTAAAGCTCAATCATTGAATGGCTTCCCTTATATATTTGGAGAGGTAATTGTTATGTAAATTCCACTGTTCTAGGGTAATTCACTTGTGAAGAGGTACATATGTTATACCATTTGCAGACATTTGTATTTTTGTTGATCATAGTTCACAGCTTTGTTCTGAATATCTATCTGCTAGACAGCAAAAACGTTGGATAAGTGTATGAAATAATCTCAATATAAGCTGCTCTGTGATCTTTCAGAATACAGTAGACCCATCATCTCATGTTAGCATGGGAAAAGTATGTGTTCCTGTGCCAGGCCGATCTTCTCCATCCAAACAAGACACCACTCTCAGCATCTCCTCTGTTTACTTTGGTGCTGACAGTGGTAACCATGGTGGAAACTTCTACTTGTTGCTCCGTGTCACGCGCAGTTGCCAACCAACAAAGAGTGGTGAGGGCATCCAGGAAGTTGTGGAGAGCGAATCAAAAGAGATAATTTTATGCAATGGCAAAGTCAGTGATCTAGGTGAGTTGAATGTAGCATATTCCCAGTGATATATGATTTTGATCTTTTAGTTCAAGTTCCTGTATCCTTGTTAATCACCTATCATAGGTTTTGGTAAAACAAATTTGTGTAACAGAAGCATAATGGTTTCATAATTCACTGCCTTAATGAGCTCCTGCACTGCATCATTGTCCTTGTGTACTCAGATGATGAACCTGCTCCTAAAAAACGTCGGAGTTCTCGGCTTTCTCCATCCACCAGCAGTCCTGCCACCTCTCCACACTCCAGCGATTATCAACCCAGCAAAGCAGCCTCAGCAACAGTATCTACTGATCATAGAAACACTAAAACGAGCCCCTCTTTAACACCCGAGATCAGCAATGACAGGACGAGTGTAGGGAAGGATAATAAAGTGTACTCTGTTGAACTGGCAGTGTATAACAGACAGCATCAATGCCAATTGACAGAAGGGAAATATGAGTTGCTATTGATGCCTGAAGATGACGAGAGAGAATTGGGCTTTGATGAGTGCATTACTGAGGAAGCAGCTTGGCAAACAATTCCTGTGGACAGTGTGAGTTATATTACTATCTTATATTTTCATGATGATTTTAATCTAAGCGGCAGGATGATATTTCATGAATGAGGCTGAGATTTGGCTTTGCTTTATTTCAGCCCAAGGGCCCTTTCAAGGCATTTAAAAACAATGCTTATTTGAAGTTTAAATTATCAAGGAGTAAATCCGCTGCTTCTGGGGCAGTTGGATCACCAATTCCCGATAAAGAATTCATGCAGAACAATCTGATCAACTGTCCAATGGAAGAAGAACGGGGAGACCTTGGTAAGATGACAGATACACTGATCCCACCCACAATCACCTCCAAATTAATACCTGGCTAGTAAAGGAAGTAAAATCTTGTTGATTAGTCACAAAAGTTTGGACTTCAATCACATAAAAAAAATGAGAGTGAGGCTTATACCCCCAAATGGGAACATTGACCATCTTTTTGCATAATTAATAGGGTGGGTTTGGGGTTGTGAACTATAGTATACTCAGGTGCTACCTATACCTGACATTTTACCGTACTAAGACATGCTACTTGTGCTATACAATTTGATTGAATCATTTCGAAATCAAGAATAATATTCATTACCATAATAATTTATTATTATTGCTTAATTGTCTGAAATCTGCTTTATTTGCAAATGATCTAGGCTCAAGTGAATTTGCTTTGTTATTATGTAAATAAATGAATAACTTTTACTGGTAGTCAACCGGGCCAATTTGGGCAATAGGCAGACACTGTTAAATCAGAAGAAATTCAAGATGGCACATTTTGAGATATGATTTGATCAGTAATCACATTTAAGATATATGCTCTGATGGTGTCATGCAGCACAGCGAGCTGAGGCTAGAGCAGAGGCCCGCAGACAGGAGCTGGCCCAGCAAAGCCCATCAAAAAGACGCGTCTACTACCAATTTGTCTATCAAAACAATGCCAAGCAACAGACAGAGGCCAGGGAAGACCTGCGCTGCCCCTGGTGTGCCACCTGGTGTCATCGTCTGTACTCGCTGCTAAAACACCTGAGACTCTGCCATCCACGCTTCCTCTTCACCTACTCTGTTAGTAGGCTTGATGTTTCGTGTGGATCTCTTCTCCAGTAGTACAGCAGCTGCTTAGGATCTTGTCTGTAATAGATTTACATAAACTGTGCAATGGCTTGGTTTGCTTAGATGGTTTTGTTTGATTGGGATTTTAAAACTAACCAGATACAAGAAAAGGTTTGATGTGGTAGATTTAAGTTGCCCATTGTTTTTTTGTTCTCTTATTGTATACTGTCATTTGGGCAAAAGCTTATCAAATAAACCTTACAGGTGTGGGATTGGTAATAACGCCTTGTCACCTGCATACACAGAGCGATCTCATTTGCTTGGTAGGTCAGGTTGAGTTTTCCGAGGTGGTAGAGGTTGTCTGCGTTACTGGCTGCCTTTTATTAAGTGATTTCTGACTGCTAGGTTCACGCCAGAGGAGCTCGGATTGATGTGGCCATTAACGAACATTATGATGGCTCGTATGCAGGCAATTCACAAGACATACACTCACACCTGGGCTATGCATACTGTCGTCAGGGACCAACTCAACGCACCTCAGTAACCTGGGTGCTTGTATTCAGGTCTGAGATTGCTGCTGAATATAATCACTCTACACAAAGAATGCTCACATTCCATTAGTGCAATTTAAACTGTCATCACATTTGATATTAACTGGGGTGATGTATTGTTCATATTTTTGATGTATGATTTGCAGGCCTAAAAAGCCAACTTTTAGTCTAAACGAATTTTGTGAGCTAGAGAATGAAGGAAGCACAACGAGGCAGCTTGTACAGGGTCATAACAGGTGATGTCTTCTTGTACCATACATTCTGCATATCACACTGCATAGTAATACATTCTAATACATAGTAACTGTGTTTGCTCGTAGACTTTACTACCATACCGTGACAAGCCAGCCAGTCAGACCACAAGAGATCGATGTGGACCCTGAATCTGAGAATGACCCTGAATGGCTCAGACAGAAGACTGTCAATGTAAGCAGCTAATTAGCGTTTTCTTCGGAGCTGTATCACATGATGGGGGTTATGAACGAGTGTCATCAATTTCGTGTTTCAGATGATTGACGAGTTTACGGATGTGAACGAGGGAGAGAAGGAGGTCATGAAGATGTGGAACGTACATACCATGCATCACAAGTAGGTCATATCACCCACTCGCATGTGGCCTTAACATCGCCAGATAATTGATTTTGTAATGTTGTTTACAGGTGAATATAAATACGATGCAATAGACTGAAGACAGTTTGTGTGTCTGTGTCATTAGCTATATTGGTGATTGTCAGCTGCCTGTGGCATGTCTCACATTTGTTGATGAATACGGACCAAAAATCATAGCTGAAAACCTGACCAAAAACTTTGTTCTCCACCTGGTGAATCTGTGTGACTTTGGATTGGTGAGACTGGATGTTATACAGCACACCATGTCTAGATTCGTCCAGCTGCAAAACCACATACACCGTATTCGTGCTGGTGGTCAGGAAGATGGCAAGGTTTTGTCGGCAGCAGAAACAGCACGTGCCGCTCTCAAGCTCATGCCAGGGATACACAGCCACCAGTCTATGTGTGGCTTCAAATCCGATGGGAACCAGTCAGGAGGGGTATCATCATGCACAGAGCTCAGCCAAGCTGACACTACAGACGACGACTCTCAAATGTCACACTCTGAGTCTGTTCAGAGTACCGTGAAATGTGCTGTTAGCAATTGATAGACAGTCTCTCTCTCTTATATGACATTTTACAGTTCACTGAGCTTCAGGAAGAGATGTTTGTATTTTAAGTCAAAATGTGATGGAGTGAATTCAGGTTTAGTTTTTTGAAATTGTGTCTGTAGCATTAAATATATCACTTACGCATTGATTAAATGCTTTCATATCCATTGATAAACTTCCGAGGCATCAGAATACTATTCAATTACCTATTACTGATCAAAAGGCAGAGATCATTTTTTAATTTGCTGATGTCAATAAAGTATTTGTAATTAAGGTGTTTGATTAGAATTTGATTAATCTGATGGAGGATCATGAGAACTGTTTGATTTGGTTGTCCTGGGATACATAGCAGATTTGTGGATTGTTTGCTGCCATTTGTCAGACTTGCTTGAGAAGATAATTTGACCATGGAAAGTGTCCAGTGAAAACAATTGAATGATTTCCTAGGTGTATGTTGACATTATTGGTGCCACTATGAAATGGGAAGATCAATGGAATTATAAAGTGAGAGGTGTAATACTGACATTCATGTCGCTTCAAAACATTGCAATTCATGTGTTTTATGTGAAACATTGGCAATTATACACCTTTGATAATCGATGAAATGCTTATAGGAGGATATCAACATTATATAAAATCATGAAAATAAAATACGATTGGATGAAACAATCCTTGCCTGAATTCCCTCTAAGTGGTTTAATGTTAAATTGAACAATTCTACAAAGCTGCTAATCTGTAGATAGTTTTTCATTGTGGTAAATGGTCAATTTTGACCAATTGCTTGATTGATTTTTTTCTCTATTTGTGTGCTAGTTACATTGGCAGAATAAACATTGCTGTTATGATGTTGAGAACAGAGGAACCCTATGCTAAGTGTTATTTAAGGTCATGAAATCAATAGTGGAGTAAAGGTACAGGAGAATATTTAGTTGGCCTACTGGTAACCCCTAAGTGAGTGGTTACAAAGTAAAATCCGAGTAAAAAGCCAATCCTCCCCTCCTTTTGAGGATCACCTCATCGTCAAATTTCTGGAGTTTATTTTGATATATTTTGTTTCAAAGGAAGTTATCCTTTACTAATTTAAAACCACTTCTGGATTTGATATCAATCCTACACAATGAAGTGTGAAATGGGTCTTTAACCTGAGTAATTAGTCATTTATTTGAGTCCCTATTACCCAAGAACAATAAATACTGTGCAGATATGCAACAATTATTCAAAACATGTAACTACGCATAGGATCTAGAACTCACAAGATGCAACATCTTGCAAAACACCATGTCAAAACAACCTTGGTAAACTCATTCACTTTCACAATAACCTTATGACTTTAAAGAGCTTGTCTCACCAGCACCGAAATTAACACAATTCAAATACAAGAAATCAATGGCAAATTATGACAACAAATTGTCTGGAATATGTTTCTCATAGGACATGAAAAGGGATATATGGCCAATCAGATCAAATGAGATATTGTGAGTATTGGTTCCTTCATGGTTTGTTCCCATTCATGTACCAGATCGTTTCAGATGCGTGACAGATATTTCATTTAAAATACCAGTCATATATCCTCCAGGCACAGTAGGAAACAGATAGAATTGCTAGGCTGTTGTGGAGCAGCTTACGTCTCGAGTCATCTTTACATGAAAGTATTACAGGAGAATTGCTGGCCACCGAGTTGTCGTGCATCAGTTTGTGGACTTTGTTTGTGTCACTTTCTACCTGGTATTTACAACAAGGATCCATTTTCCATGACACAGTGTACACACCAGCACTCACCAGGCATAAAAACCCACACGAAAAATAGAGTGGTGATAGTTTAGGCCATATGATGGCTGATGAGAGACAAGCAGCCCCAGACACAACAGCTGTTTTATGAAGCCAATTCCCGACATATATCCATCGTGCTGTTTCATCACCTAATCTGGGTGGTTCAATGATAATCCACGATACTTGAGCTTCCAGAGCCCTTTCCAATTCATTTTCAAATTCTTCCGAAGAGCTGTCATTTTCATAGATTTCTCTTATCACAATACAATCAGTTAGTTCTCTGAAAGGCAGACACACAACAGTTGAACTACATTTGTCCTATTTCACTGTACAGTTTATAAAATTATGCAATGATTACTATTCGAGTGCTGCAAGATAACAATATAGACACGTCATTATATTTAAATCGTGATATTGCTCCACAATCATGGTAGTCTATAGGCAAAGAAACTCCGCCTCTGACAGCGCCGTGCTATTTAATGCTCTAGAGGCGAAGAGCCGACAGTGAAATTTCTAAGGTTCCGAAGTCAAAATGACTGATGACCTCGCTAAAAACTTATTAAAGCCCTCCATGCAAAAAAAATTGTGACAAAATGAAAGATTATATCACAAAATGACAAGAGGACTGTTTCTATTACTACAGTTTTGTCTAATTGTTCTGTTTGAGCACTAAAATACGGCACATCAAGAAACTTTGTTCAAAAACTCAACATGGCCAACTCCCGCAATGCAACATAATGTAGTTGATTCGCTGTGATATCGCTCACGTTTTCGATTCGCACGGTAGCCATGTTGGACAACAATTCTTAAAATTGTGTTGGATTTCGTTGATTCTCTTGATTAAGGAGCATGACTGTTGTTGGACTCAAGACAAGATTGATGTTAAGACATTTATGGATATGAAAATGTATGCTTTTTTAAACTGTCCCTTGTCTGCATTGCGAGAAGGAGCATATTTGCGTATATCCTTAGAGATTCTGCCATACGACCCTTCGCCCCTAAGGTGGCATCAGATCATCAAAACACCAGGGGCGAGTGCCTTGCCTAGGTAGTCTACTGATGATATTATATATCTTATCGACGAACAGAAAACGACCGCTGATAAAATTATCATGCATCAAAACCACTAATATAACTGCATAAATCAAAATTAGTTGATCTGAAGGACTGATCCAAGTTCTCTCACCAGTCTGGCGTATCAGCTTAATATCTTAATGTATGATTATGAATTGACAAAATTATCACCTGTCGCTATCCACCATAATGAAGGTATTATCGTTCAAGGTCGGACCGGCTGGCTGGAAATTTTATAATTTAGACCTTTTCTAGGCACTTAATCTTTTCAACTGTTATAGTATAACTCTGTCAGCCGATAGAGAGGGGTGGGTCACGCACAATATACCAGAATAAGTCAAAAAAATAAGTTAAAATTGTCCGGACGTTTAGCCATGAGACGTTTTGTCCCCGATATTTCGTACTCCAATAAGTTTAGTACTCGACAGCAGTCGCAAAAAGCAGTTTCATTCGGTGCTCGAATCTCCGTGTAGAATGTTTCACATGTCGTAACTATTATATAGCAGAAAATTAAGATAATGTTTGATTCCACCCATTGAATATCGTACACATGATTTAGCAACTCATTCTGTGCTAAGCATTCATAAACATATTGTCTCTGGTCTGCCCCACGACTAGCCGTACAAGACGTCTGAGTAGAAAAAAAATGTTGAATCAGAACGGTATATATTCATATTACCGTTCGACAGGAGCTGACCCACGACAAACTCATATTATAATAACCAATTTGTAATAAAGCTACACTGACCCCACTGAACAGAACAAAATGACATATGCTGCAGCATCAATATTTATGAGAAAATATATATCTACCCATAAGTCCAGTGCCAGACTATAAAAGATAGTCTTGGTGTCGTTTCGGGTAATAGGATGCACACAATATATTCCGTACACAATTAAGCGAGTGTGAAACGGCACATAAACACTAGCGTGTTATATGGTGCCTACAAAGGTAGGGGAAAGTACGAATACGAAAAGATAAGAAGTAATCAAGAAGAATCAGAAACTAAAATTAAGCCCTTTGTTATTTCATTAATTGAACTGATTAATGTGAAATTCATAAAAAAGATTTTAACATTTAAAATGTATAATATAGTCCAATTTCTTAAATGAATCCAAGAATCTTAAATGGAACAATCTTTTGGAACAATTCTGAATGAACACTAAGGAAGCGATTTCTTATACGAATCAGATCAGCACATTTTGAGAATGTGCTTGACATTGTATGTGCTTTGGCAAGGAAAGCACTCAGGTACGGGTTTATCACTCAGTAGAAAATCATCAGTTGTATATATGTGTGTGACCTATAGGATCTATGCGGGAAAATCAGGGGTCTTGAAAGCCAATACACTCCCTCTCGCTCAATGGTTTCTCTATTAGACAACATTTGTGCGCTCCGTGAAATTCAGAAGGACACTGCGATATTTCCCCTAACGAATCGGAAGATACTTCGAAGAAGTCAGTACCTTACCAGGCTTCGTTTAGTGCCTTTATTGTTCAGGAATGGAGGCATTATCTTGGTGAAAGGAAGCTGAAAGAGGAAGGGTCAAAAAAGAACTTTCCACTTTGGCTTAGTGGTAGTCAATTAAGTTCCCCTAGCCTGTTGGCTGCGGGCCCTGCTTACATGTTACTAATATTCAATAGTCTCGCCATCTAGGGCGAGAAGCATAACGGAACCTCTGGAGTCTGGGACGCAGACTAGCTTAGTGGGCATGGAAGTTGAAAGTTGTGTACTTACAGGTAAATGCATTTTGGTCTGCATTTTTAGTTATCAAAACAGTTTTGTCACTTGTTTTTTACGGGCATTCCAAATGAATTGATGTATGTTATGCTAATACAACCGCTGTGAATGATATTATTGTATTCAGATGGTGCAAATGTGTATTGGGATAGGCACAATGTAGCCGCGAACGACGGTAATATAAATATATACCGTCGTGACTGAAGATGTGTGGGTCGTGTGGAAAGTGTTTTTTAATATCACGACTCCGGGGCTACTACCAAGTTGTGTACTTACGTAAATATTTATGTCGACAAATGAGATGAATATCCGCTTAAACGGATTATTTTGGTTATCCACTGTCTCGTTATTATTTAGCAATAGTCGAATAAACTTTTAGAATCACAACTTTCATTCGCGGCAGCCCCAGTTTTGGAGATATGACGTCAGATTACGAAGTTCCAGTTTCACTCGCCATGTGGCTGCAGGTCCCGGTGGAGGGGGCAAAAGATAAGTGTATAGAGGTAGTATACATGTGTCGGGGTAGGTTTTTTTTCGGCCTCCCGACGAATTTTGTTGACCTCATACTTGTAGGATGGGGTATGCTCTTGCCATTTTTACCTTGTATGACGGGTACAGGTTTTTGAGATCCCGGGGCACACCCCCTACGCATGTCAAGGCCAAGTGCCCCCTCCAGACTGCGGGAATCAATAAGTGTTATCTTTTTTTTCAAATGTCATTGTGATATCGTTAAATACATATCGCCCTTCAAAGTAGATATTTCCAAAAGATAATCATTGATAAAATGACACATATACTTAAATAATAAAATTCAGAAAGAAAAAAAAAAATCGCTTGCGAAGAACCTTGTCTGCGCATGCGCGCAGAAACCGATCTTGTCGTTCAAAATAAACATGAACTTTGGGAGAATTTGTGTGGCCGGATTAAATCGCCCTTGACGAAATCTCACCCGTAAACTAACTCAACTTGTTAATAAACATTCGTTTATGTGAAAAATTATTCATTCATATGTACATTTGTGTAATTATCGTGTATAATACAAACGCTGTGAATCGTATTACGCGTATTCGGTTACGATGGTGCAAATGTGTATTGGGATAGGCACAATGTAGCTTGTCTAAATGATAAGCAATTTCGACTTATTTTATGCAGATAAAGGCTGGGATACATTTTATTTGATTTATTTTAATGGTAAGCAATTCTCTTTGCAGAAATTGAAGCCCAGAAACTTAGGCCGAAATTTTCGACAGTTCCATTTGATGATACAATTATCACCCATTAGGGCTGTTTGTGAACCCTATGCATACTATGGCTATTTGGCAGAGAATGTGATGAGGATAGATGGAAACGATCAATGTCCATATCCTCTAGGCTGTGCATTTGTATGGAATCTGTTGACCCCTTTGGTTGTCTATTGCTCTTTTTTTCTATCTTTTGAATTTGATTTATTTTGTGGCTTAGATGTAGGTGTTTCTGATGGCTTATTGATTATTTTGTGTAAGGTTGTGCAGGAGGGTTATCTTATAACTATATTTCCTCTTATATAGCTATACTCTTGTTATACTTATATTTCTTGGTTATTCGTATTTCTGCACGCTCCTTCGTATATAGGAATATTGTAGCTGCTTGTAGTTGCTTGAGTGGGGACACTAGCCAGAGAAAACACGAGTCCAGGAGTTGAGTTCTTGTTGATTTATTCGAGTTTGGCTTATTAGCTTTCTCTGGAATCTCGGGTCAGAATCTTGTTCAGATACTTCGTCTCTTCGCTAGGTATATCTCCCTGAATTTCGGCGAGGCTAGCTATTTTATCGGGGTTCCGGCATTGGATTACGCTCGGAACCACACCCACAGCTGGCTTCCCATTGGTCCAGGTATAGCCGGTCCCCATTCACAAAGGTCAACCCCAACAGCTCACATGGGGCGTGGGCTCAAAGGGTTATTGGCCAATGGAAAAAGGTACCAGCCAGGTCTACTTATCAGGGTCACACCCCCGTCTTAAGGGCAGAGGTTGACCCGGGCTAGTGAAACATGTCGTGCTGACAATGGAAAAGAGGGGGAGGGTTTCAAAAGTCAAAAGAGCTAGATTAATATCATAACATCCTCCCCAACCATAGTTAAGTTGAACTTCCACTGTTCAATCAATTTTGATTTACCTTTGCATTTCGAAAATAGACTAAGTTAAAGGAAATTTGGAATATGAGTTAAAGTGTAAAGGGACAGCACGACATTAGCCCAATATTATTTGATTTTGAATTTAGAATGATTCCAGAGTAGTTTGGACATGCGCCAATATTATTTTACATTGGCACATGTCCATAACAAAGATATTTAACATAGTTGGATTATTGATGATGAGATTATAATAATTTTCCAAAAGTGTTTCTCTAAATTTGTAAGCTATATATATATATGAATTGTGTAATAGTTATACAATATGGTTATTAATGGTGACGTACTGAAATTTAACCTTTGACATTAATCACATTCCACAGTATTACTCCGCACTAAAACCCATTGGGAAAAAAGCGATGAGCCTATACTAGACAATGGTGGAATGGTGAAAATAAATTATTTAGCTAATTGAAATTAGGAAGAATTTAACTAATGTTACAGAAATTATTCTATACAATAACACTGGTCCAATGCCAGGAAAATTATTTAAGTTCATGAGTATGGCTGTTTCGTGGAGATGAGATCTCTGAAGGGCTGCCGTGTTGGGTTCTCCAGGTGTCGCTTGAGGTGAGGGGAGATATGTGTTATGACGCTTGGTTGAGCCGTTGGACGTCTTCTGTATCCATGGTCAGGAAGACGTATGCTTTGGCTTGCAAGGCGTTGGCACGTCGGGTGAAGGCGCTATCTCCCTCTTGTATGGCGTAAATATACCTGGGAACAAATGAACTTATGGCAGCGATCAGGTGTAAAATCAATTATACAAAAAGGAGAAGGATAATGAGCGATCAGTGTGCCTTGATAATGTGTAACATCAATTATACAAAAAGGAGAAGGATAATGAGTGATCGGTGTGGTTAATGTGCGTGAGCAACTAGTGTGTAATATCATGACATCAATGTGTTCAGTGGAGATACATTTGAAAATGATTTATTGTTATTTTGTGTAGGGTGATTGAATGCGTGGTAAAGAATTAATTAGTGGCTCGAGATGGAGAGTGTTGTTTGTCGAGCGTGGTGGCGAATCTGAGCGACGTGGGGGTTGGTGAGATTTTGGCGTGGATAATTCCGAATTTACGAACGGATGCGGTTGTGTGGGTTGTGGTACTAGACCTGTATTAGTGAAAATTTGTTTACGCGTCGATGGTCGATATCTGTGCATTTAACGATTACTTACGAGTTTTTACCTTTTAAATGTCGTCTATCGCGGCCATATTAAAGAGTCCTCTGGACAGTTTCCCTACGGGTCCCAGTAGAGCCCTCCTGAGCCTGGCTCGGTCGTTGGTGGGGAGAGGGCGTCCTATGGTGTGCTTCTCGGAGTGGTAGATGTTGAGAATAATTTGCACCTGAAATAATGTATGGACACATATCGCACACGATTACTGTATAACATGTAAGTACGGAAGAACAGCGGTGTGACACTTTAATTGTATTTGTTGTACGTGCAGGAGGAAATAAATATAAACATCTCACATATGCGTTGAGAATTAAATGATACAAAATACTTCTCCGTTAATTGTTTTGATGAATATGCACGTCTTCTCTTAAGCTGCAGATTCCTTCATGAAATGATACCCCGCATATACTTGAATAATATAAGATTGCGTTATGGGTAATGTGTATCACGAAGGTTCACTAATTTTACGCGTGTCCACATGATATGAAGGACGGTGCGATAATAGTGTAGTGGACGTTACTTATAGAAAGATTTTGTCTTATAATCTGCAAGCTTAGAGGTAAAAAAATTGTTGAACATAATTGATAATATCATAGTGTATAATTTGCGCTGTTCGGAAGAAGACAATGTAAAAGGCTTCAATAACTTACCCGTATACTTACAGTTGGTGTAGGTTTCGTGTGATAGCGTATAGGATCGAGACAAGCGTCCGTTGAGATAATTACCCTTGTAGCGGTGATGTGTTTAATTACTAGGCCTGCATTGATATTGAGGTAGCTTTGATGTAATTGCATAGAGCCTGTGATTGTTGATAAGTGGACCATCTGATGAATGAGCTTACATATGAATGGATGTCGGATGGTAATTTAAGCGGCTTAGTAAACTTCGATAGCCCAGTTTTTGTATACAAGGTCGTAATTAAGTATCTAGAGACGATCTTTAATTGGAGTGGTCGAATTGGAGTCCCAATAAGCCTTTATAAACCGTATGTGGGTTTAATTGGCAGGGATTGTTATCCTAACATTTAAGTCGTCTGTGTCATCAGTTGTCTTGAATGCAATATTACATTTCAAAGGGTTCGTCGCAGACGGTTTGAAATGCGGGTGAAACAAACAAAGTGTCAATAGCATGGGTTAATGGCAGGTAAATGTTGTCTAATTGGAATAATAGACGATATATATATATGGTGTGTGAAATAATGGTACAAAAAGGAACATACTTACAATACGAATGTAGACGTCCTGTTATGGGGTAAATAGTACATAGGTATAACAAATAATAACATGACATTGATGGGAATAATTTCTGAAAAGAAAAAACACTCTGAAAATGAATAGTTAAACATAAATTGGAAGATGAATAATCTGAAAATGAATAAATGATGATAGTTAAATATTAATCGGTAGATGGTGTATATATTGGTAAATGGTGTCACAAATCGGTAAATGTTGTCATAAATTGGTAATGTTGCCATAAATCAGTAATGTGCATCTTTCGCGCCAGAGACTTGGTGGCGCTGTTGAGTTTGTCCTCAAAAATCCACTCAGATTGTCCGCCTGCAAACATGATGTTATACTTTACTTTATTTGAAAATCGAGGAACCTTTGATCCAATCAATTTTACTACATCATGTGTCTTCCCATCCTTACGTACAGCTTGTGGCTTGTGGGAAGTTTTGATTAAGGCGGTTGGTGGTGGGATATTTTTTTGGGAGGGAGCATTTGCACGTGTTGTTTTGAATGATTGTTTGCATGTACGCCGTCGGGGCAGAAGGCTTGGTGTATCAGCCGTGGAGGGTGTTGAAGGGGCCGTGTGGACAACGCTGGGGTTAGCGAATCTGTCAGCAGTCCGATCGACTCTAGGGCGTAACCCTGCTCTGCGGGGCGCATCGTCAGGCACGTCCGAGTCCGAATCGTCATTATCTGTTGCAGCTTGATTAAAGCTGTCGCTGGGAAGATCGTCTTCCGATAGATTGCCAACATCTTCAACATTCAACGGATCCCATTTGTTGGTCTTTGCCCTTATGTGTCCCTTCTTCAAACGCATAACATTGACTGTCTTGTCCAAGTGCTTCCCGTCTGATAGGCGTTTTAATTTAACCGTGGTGGGGGTTGCATATCCGACAACGAAGAAAGGCCCATGAAAGTTTTTCTGCAATTTCTTTTTCGTTTTACGTACTCGAATTTTTGGTTGGTAAACGTATACTGCGTCACCGGCTTCGACTGGGTTGTTTTTGGTGGTTTTATCATACTGATCCTTCATTTTCATTTGTTGTTCGACTAGGTGCTGTTCGGCAAATTTGGAAATTTCCGCTTGTGTTTGCAGCATTTCGACAATGTGGTCCTTGTATGTGTTGGGGGTTTTGAGGGGGTCTGGAAGATCCATCTCCGCTGGTAACACGGTTCTGCCGAATACTAACATATAGCTTGAATAGCCAAGTGGTTGGTTGTCAGAAGTGTTGAGAGCAAATACTAATGGCATTAGGTGCTGGTCCCAGTCTGTTTGCTTAGGACTGACATAATTCCTTAGAAGATTTAGTATGGAGCGCTGACAACGTTCCGTTTGACCTTGACTTTGAGCATGGTACGCCGAACTGAAACTTTGCTTAATTTTTAAAAGGGAGCATAATTCCTGGAATAGGGAGCTAATGAAAGCGGATCCATTATCGGAGAGAAGTCGCTTGGGTGCACCATAGACACAGATGACTCTCTCGTCAAACCCTTAGCAATTAATTTGGCTGTAATGTCACGAGTCGGCCATGCAATGACATAGCGACTGTATTGGTCGGTGACACACACCATGTGCTCGTTACCGAAGCGCGTTTTCGGTAATGGGCCGACTGTGTCGATTGTCATAGTGTGGAACGGTCCTGGGGCAGGCTCACGATGATAAGTGGGGGCCGAATAGAGACATTGGAACTTTTGGATGCATTGCAGGACTTACATGTGTGAACATATTCATTTATGTCCCTGATCATCCCGATCCAAGTATAACGCGGCTGCATGACTGAAATCATTCGCGAAGCGCCCAGATGTCCGCCTAGAGGTGCATCGTGATGCATTTTGAGGAAATGTTCCTTGAGGTTTTGAGGGATGACTAACTGTGCCATTGCTTTATTTGGTTTCGGTCCCTGTGATGTTAATATATGATACAGGAGATCGTCAGCAATAAAATAGTTTTGCTCGCGTTTGAGCAGCACGTCTGCCTTTTGTTTATAGGTGGGAACGGTGCCATACTTGAGGAGTCGTAAAACTATACTGCATTGGAGATCAAGCCTTTGCTGACGCCTTATCTGTTCTCGGCTTAAGGTGATTGAATCCCAATTAGTTTTCGCTTGGTTTGTAAGCCGATGTCGGAGTCCGCTTATCAGTTACTGCACATAGGGCTTCTGTTTCATAATTGTCCTCTGAATCCAGAGATAGCGAGGCAAGTTTATCGTGATCGCAAGGGAAGGCAGATAACTTGCCCGCTGCAGTGGCGGGAATAATGCATATAGACTGATGCACGAATTCCTCATCCGATTCACCTGGTTGAGAGTTAAGCGATGGGATCACGCATGGCACATCATGAAACTTAACTTGAAGTTTTGCCGTTAACTGCGTTGTCGGCTTGCTAATTATTTCGGGGTGGTGAATCGCTGTTAACGGGCTTGTCCGGTCGCAATTGAGGGGAGCAAAACTGTGGCGTTGTTGTAAGGGGAAGCGGATTAACAGGGGTGACCGTGTCAAGATCGGGAAAACGATCGATGACGTCATCAGCATCGGTACGGGTGATGTCATAAGGACGTCGACTTAATGCATCCGGGACAATGTTGTCCTTCCCTTTAACATGACTCACTTCAAATTGAAATTGCTGTATGAATGTGACCCATCTTGCTAGTCTACCCTGAGGCTTTAACCCTAATATCCATTTGAGGGCTGAATGATCAGTATGTAACTGGAATTTCTGTCCCTCAAGATACACTCTGAAGTGCTGAATTCCCCATACTACGGCAAGAAGTTCCTTTTCTGTAGTGGAATAATTTGCTTCAGATTTAGTGAGACCTCTCCCTGCAAACCCTATCGGTCGCAGCTTGCCGTCAATTTCCTGGCTAAGACATGCGCCTAATCCTAGCTTACTAGCATCAGTCGACAATACGAATGGTTTGCTGAAATCGGGAAAGGCTAAAACCTGTGAACTTACCAGCGCTTTTTTCAAGGCGTCAAATGCGGTTTGGCATTCTGGTGACCACGTGAATGATTGATTCTTCTTGGTCAAAGCATATAGAGGGCGCGCAATAATTGCGTAGCCACTGATGAACCTTCTGAAAAAGCCCGTTAATCCCAGGAAAGCACGTAGCCTTTAAGTTTTGTGGGGGTAGGGTAAGATTCAATTGCTTCTAATTTGTCAGGATTGGGTAATATGCCTTCTGGCTGCAATACATGGCCCAGATACTTTACCTTTTTCACGGCAAACGAACATTTTCTGGGGTGTAGCTTCAGGTTGGCATTGCGTTACCGTACAAATATTTCCAGGAGATGTTTAAGATGCAAGTCAAATGTGGGCGAAAAACAACAGATATCATCGATGTATGCCATGACGTATTTGTATTGTATGTTACGCAACAAAGAGTCAATGAGGGATTGAAACACGCTCGGCGCGTTCCGTATGCCCTGGGGCATCGTTCGATACCTGTATTTCCCGGAAGGTGTGATAAACCCAGTTTTATCCCTGGACTCTGGATCTAAGGGGATTTGATGGAACCCTTGAGTGCAATCAAGAACTGAAAAGTACTTGGGTTTGTTCTCACCTACACAATCTAACACTTCATCTAACCTGGGAATTCGAAGGACTTGAGGGATGGTTACCGCATTAAGACCTCTGTAATCAATTACAAGTCTTAGACCACCATCGGCTTTTTTAACTAAAAGGGCCGGCGATGCCCAGGCTCCTTCGTGAGCTTCCTCGATTAGTCCTTGTTGAATTTGTTGATCGATGATTTTGTCCATTTCCTGCACATATAATTTCAGAAAAGGGATCAATGATAATACTCTGTGCAGAGTGTACTGGAACATTGGTTGTGAATGAAATGGTACCAGTTCCGAAATTCATTACTTCTGAATGTTTCTTTAGAAATGGCCTAAGTACATTGAGGAGTGAGAGTCGCTCAATACCACAAAATCAGCTGATAACCTTTGGTTATGTACATAGAATGGTAAGGTAATGTTACCTAGAGTAGTTACCTGAGTGTTGTTGGCACACACACATTTGCTAATTTTAGACTTAAATCTGTTCCGTAATGTTGTTGGCAATTTGGCCAATACGGTTACAGATAAGAAATTCAGATCAGCTCCTGAGTCGACTTTAGCTTTGTATCGCTTATTTGATAGCGTTATAGTCAACTCATTGTTGTCTAAAATGTGAGTGCCGTACTTACCGGTGGCCGTTGTAGTTCCAATGTTGTCATCTTGAAGGTCTGGCCCGTTACTCACAGAGTCAGCAACGGGCGATGCTAGTTTCCCTGAAAGCGACAGGTAGAACTAGCATGCCCTAGCTTTCTGCATTTGGAGCAGGAGAGGTTGATGTTAGTGCGGCATTGCTCCTTGTGGTGTCCGACATTATGGCACCTGCGCAGATTTGCTGCCGCTGCCGGCAGTTCTTTTCGGAGTGCCCTCTTCGGCTGCAGAAGCTGGATAGCTGTTGTGTGGGCATATCTGACGGCTTCTGTCGCCTCTTCATCGTTTCGGACATAAAGCTTCGGACGCCTTTGCTCTTTGACGGTTTATATCTTGTTCCTGTGGAAGGTTGTCGCGGATGGTCTCTAATCGCGTAGGAGTGTCCGTTCCCGGGGTAATCAAGCGGCGACGGCTTTCGTGACTTTTGATCGTCCGCGCGATTTCTTTGCTGCCCTTCGCTCAAAGCCGCACTCGCACAGCCTCATCCATAATGGTACGCGATAAGATATCCTGAGGTCCTTTCGCGTAGTCCTCAACGGAGGCTTGCCTTGCGGTCGAACAATCTGGCTTCGCTGCTCCTCCTTGAAGAAATGTGAGCGCATTGCGGTAGTCAGTCGACTCACATCTTCCGCGACGGCGGTGGATAACGAACGGTACCAGTTGTACGCCCTTCCCGTGAGTCCGGTGCTGAGGGCGATACCCTGAAGCTCGCGAGGTACCTTATTTAGCTTCATATAAGTCATGGATCTATGGAGAAAATCCTCCACGTTTTCCGTTGGCTTTCCCTCGTAGGTTATTCGGTAAGGCAGGGAGGGGCTCTTTTCGGATGGCTGAAGCTGGTGCAGAGTTGCTTCGTGTGCCAATACCTGGTTGTCGGCAAGGAGGCGGAAGGCTCCGGTTATGACGGCTGCCATGTCTGTAACGGCCGTGGCATCGTGGTTTGCCTGTCTCTCCTCTGCGTTTGTGTCTCGCGGTGTCCGCTATCGCTACTGCTGCTCTGCGACATGGTTGGATTTGGATTCGTGCGAATTCTCGGCGTAGCAATTGTCAGCTGTTTTCCTGTACGAAGGAGCATATAGTAGAGCGCTTTGTACCGGGAAGTTGTGTTCTGATAACAGTGGAAGTTATCAGATATCTGGACTCTCACACCACTTCTTATAACTATATTTCCTCTTATATAGCTATACTCTTGTTATACTTATATTTCTTGGTTATTCGTATTTCTGCACGCTCCTTCGTATATAGGAATATTGTAGCTGCTTGTAGTTGCTTGAGTGGGGACACTAGCCAGAGAAAACACACGAGTCCAGGAGTTGAGTTCTTGTTGATTTATTCGAGTTTGGCTTATTAGCTTTCTCTGGAATCTCGGGTCAGAATCTTGTTCAGATACTTCGTCTCTTCGCTAGGTATATCTCCCTGAATTTCGGCGAGGCCAGCTATTTTATCGGGGTTCCGGCATTGGATTACGCTCGGAACCACACCCACAGCTGGCTTCCCATTGGTCCAGGTATAGCCGGTCCCCCTTCACAAAGGTCAACCCCAACAGCTCACATGGGGCGTGGGCTCAAAGGGTTATTGGCCAATGGAAAAAGGTACCAGCCAGGTCTACTTATCAGGGTCACACCCCCGTCTTAAGGGCAGAGGTTGACCCGGGCTAGTGAAACATGTCGTGCTGACAATGGAAAAGAGGGGGAGGGTTTCAAAAGTCAAAAGAGCTAGATTAATATCATAACAGTTAACCTGGGTTGATGATTCGACCAGTCTCTCGGCAGTGGGCACAAGCGTACTCGCTACATTCTTATAAACACACTGGCGATGGAGGGTTTGGGCACCAACAATGCGTCATGCTTCAGGAAATGAGACATTCCGTATCTCTTTTTCCTTCAGCCATGTAGGGCACCTTTTAGAAAATGTGGGATGATCTCCTGCACAGTTTGCGCATTTAGTTGGTAGCTGGTATAAGTTGTCATCATGACCCTCGGTGCCGCATTTGGAACAGACAATAGATCAAAGGCAATTTCCTTTGTGGTGTCCGAATCGCTGTGACGATCTTGTTGTTGTCCTATGGACCTCATTGTCTATCTGTTGATTTGTATACCACTCCGAAGTTGACATTCCTGATTTTACACCACATATGCGGTACAAACGAACTGCAACCATTAAGTGCTCCACACGGTTGGTCCCCTAAAGATTATCTAACGTAAATACTGTTTCTTCTTACTTCCGCTCTACCCACATGTTTTGCCCCTGGAAACCAAACAAACACTGATATTATCTTATCCATAGATCATTTTGGAAACCTATATGAGATCCTCACGGAGCCGTTGTGTTTGTACGTAAATTGAATCAGACATATTGCAGTATCTAGGAAACTAATTATAATATGAATTATTTGAATATAGCAATATACTTATACACATGGTCTCACACCCCAGTTTCATTTGGTGAACATCTATCAAATATGTGTTTTGCTTCTACGTTAATCATTCAATGATAAATAAGTCTCGCCAGGTCAATATAAATTTACTTTCGGCTTAATAACTTATACAATCAATAAATCAATAATGAACTTTTTTTTATATTAGTCGAAATGAATATAATTATATAGAACTACTCACGGCCTACCTTCTCCCTTACAACCGCCCTTGAATTCAAACCATATCCGCTGTTAGTTTCAGAATGGATAAACTTCCTTAAATATTTAGTGACATTATATATATCACGCTGAACGATATTCAACCTCCGTATACAATTCCATCGATTTTGATATGAAGTAATTCCACTGTACACATCCAATAAACTGGACATGCGCTACATTGTCAATCGCCATGAGCATAGAAGTTATACAAGCTTGAATAGAGATATGCAATATAATTTTCAATTTGTAAATAAAGCACATAATCAGCTCGCAATTTAACCATACATTACTTTAATCTTGATACAATACAGTTTCTTAACTACGTCTGAATGTTTAACCATTTTTATACGTCTAATTGAATTCCTGTGCAATTATTACAAATCACCCAATGATCAACATACTAAATAATCTAGATGTCATTGCATATTTGTTATTAATAATGGCTGCCAGTTATGAAAGACGATGACGTCAGTGGCGCGGGATGGCCGGATGGCCACTGGTCTAATCCGAATGCTCGTACTTGCTTCAACATCAACGATCCACAGGAGTCAGCTACTGCCGCAACATCACCGAAGCAGGAGTCTTCGCTTCCATTTGTCGCGAGAGCGCTGCAACATACGCTCCCATTTTTCTATGTGATGCCTCTCGCAACAATTTGTCACATTGCCTTCTTGGCGCTCTACATGCTTATTACTAGGTAGCCCATATTTGATATGAATATACACCGATATACACATTATGTTTCATCCTCTTAAATGTCTTAGATTTTAGTTTTGTACATTGAACATTCATTACAGTAGACACTGTCAATTCTTTGCCGGCCCTGTAGCTAGCACAATTAGTGTTTCTGTCAGATGTTTTTATCATTCCCGATCAGCTGTCATTATTTTGTCTAGGTGCTGTACTACAGTACTGATATTCCACTCGATGCACTCGTTTCTTGCGCAGTTTGAAATAAAAATACTCCGTATCCTCCCTGAATGTTGATAAAAAAAATACAGGCAACCAAATTATTATTACTAGGTAGCATATTTGATATTATAAAATATTATGTTACATTGAATGTCCTAGGGTAATGTCTTAATTCCAGCTACAGTTTGGGTGTCAATCATCATTAGTATGTTTTATCGATTCACATATTTCAAGCTGCTATATTATCAAAAAGAATAGACCTGAGGCAACACGCCACAAGTGTTTCTGAAAGTGGTAAGTAGTTCCCGATGGCAGAGACTATCTGCATATTGTCTAGCCGCCTTCTGGGATACAGATCACGACAACTCCTGTCGGTCCGGGTAAGTATAGGCGCAATTAACGGCCTACCTGCATGTTATAACAGGGATGACTATTGGAGATGCGACTCGATTGATCGGGGCAAGTCACCACCTGCCGAAATGGCATATATCAAAAGGAAGCTGCCATATATTGTTTACTACGCAAGCTCCTACACTTGCTGTTCACAAAGAAACACCAAGCAGAAAGTGTCAATATAACTGCAGCTGCTTTTGCCACAGCACCACATGTCATAACTTACCCACTGGTGTTACTCAAACAGCACATGTCACAATGCAAGCTACTGAGCTAAGTAAACAGCACATGTCACAGCACATGTCAGAGAGGACAATGTCAGTTAGGTTAACAACACAGGTCAAAACATATACCAGAGGCACGCAAACAGCAAATGTCACAACGGTAGCTGCTGCCAGTGACAAGCCACAACCAGCAAATGTCACAACGGTAGCTGCTGCAAGTGACAAGCCACAACCAGCAAATGTCAGAAAGGTAGCTGCTTCCAGAGACAAGCTACTAGAGAATGTCACAACGGAAGCTGCTACTACAGTCATGTAAACGGCACCAATCAAAACTGAATTTGCCAGATATATGTAAAGACTCAAGTCGCAATGAAAGCTGTTGCCAGACAGATGGTACGAGCAAAAGTCAGAACTGAAGCTGCAGACAGAGATATGTTTACGGCTACAATCAAAGCTCTTGGGTTACGTTATGTCAGCACATGTCACCACAGAAGCTATCACAGTCAAGCTTAGGTCAAATGTCATAACGAAAGCAGCTGTGCTACGTTAGTCAAATGTCATGACAAAAGCACAGTTCAATAAACACCACATGTCACAAGGTAAACTGATAACAGCACATGCCACAAGGTAAACTGATAACAGCACAGGTCACCAAGTAAACTTATAACAGCACATGTCACCAGTAAACTTATAACAGCACATGCCACAATGTAAACTGATAACAGCACACGTCACAATGTAAACTGATAACTGCACACGTCACAATGTAAACTGATAACAGCACACGTCACAACGTAAACTGATAGCAACATGTGTCACAACATACGTTACCAGAGACGCTAACAGCACAAGTCACAATATAAGTTGCTGCCAGAAATATGTAACCGGTTCAAACAAAACGAATTCTGCAAGAGATGTGGAAAAAAACCACATGTAAGATTCTAAGCTACTGTTGATATTGATCGCATCATAGGTTAGTATAAAAGCTGCGTCCAGATAAACGCTAACGGCACAAGTCACCGATTCCTGTTACTTAAGGGCGACACAACAAACACTCATTTACGCTTGCAGGTGACAAAATAGACACGGCACCATTCCTGTAGTCTGAGGTAGGTAATTGTTGGGTTCCACGGCACACCAATACTTATGTGTTACATGATGTATACAAAGGTGGGATAGATATGAATAGATTAGATTGACCTAATTGGGCAGCCGCTTTCTAGGATACATGGGGAAAGGAGGGATATCCATGTGGATGAAAATGAGTAAGAACAGTAAAGTGGAAGGATTAAAATGCAAACGATTAATCTAGGGAACGTCACTACAAGCCAATTCATCAGACCAGGACATACCAGCCTCTCGTCCATGTGGAATCCGGCCGAAAATGGTTTTGTTGTTGATATGGCCCATGCAAGGATCACCCAAGGGCCCCATATAATCGTCACACCTGAGTCTACGTCACTGGCGTATTTGGCAGGCGACACACCATTCTTATGAACTGAACACAATTCTTATGAACTGAACAACATGGGAAGATAGTGGCAACTCTACATTCAATGGAGATTCATTTTAAACATTTTCATTCACAATAACAATCAATGCAACATTGTGCAATTCAATCCTTCATATGAATTCATCAAGCATTGTGCTGTTCAACCCTTAAATGAATGTATGAAGCAATGGCGCATTAAGGCAGTATTATCTATGTTCCATGCTTCAATGAATCAAATAATTTTGATGATTGCTTGTGACGTTGCCATTTGTCAGCCGGATATTTAAACATATTATATATTATATAAAAATTACATCAAATCAAAAACAGCCCGTTCAAGTCCTCACGTTTTCTGTATTGAGCTCTTGGCGCATAAGGCAAGAAGAGTTTGGGATCTCATATAGCTGGTTACATTAGGTTATTCAGGAAGCGGGCGCTGAATGCATTCACATTCTAATTGGGTCCCAAATCACTGCATCTAGATGGGGGAGGCGACAAAGTTCTCTCTGGTTTCAACTGAAGAAGCTTTCGTGTCAGTTATCTACCATTCATTCAAGCCTGACCGCAAAGGTTTATTTTGCTGAATACGTGAAGGTTCTCGCTGATCACCTTGTATATTACGCTATACGCAAAATAGACCATAATGCTGTGAACATTTCTTCCATACACTGATGTGAAAAATATAACACAGAGCAGCATTATCAAGATATGTGGACGCAAAATAATATTTAAATGGTCTGCTCATGTTGTTCTTAAACCAGCAACAAGATAACAGAGACAGAGGGCAAAGTATCATTACATAACAACATAATATCGTGGAAGAATGATTTGAAGAAAAAAAGCAAATATCCTAATGAAGATAAGTAATTGCACACAATTTTAAAAACGGGCATTGAAATATGTGAATATGAGGTGACAATGTCAGTAGCAGAGGAATAAGCTGAAAAATATGTTTACAAAGCAACATTTGATAACCATACATGTCAAATTCAAATCAAACGCATTACCATTTTATCTATGAGCCAACCGAGATAAAACCAAAGACAAACAATTGAATCAAGACACAACAGTTCATAATTTATTGACCTTGTGAAGCGGGCAACTAGGATCCATGCTGTCCTCGCAAATTAAAAAATGCGGGAAAAACGCCCGGTTGAAATCAATCGAGCGAGAATCGACAACTTCCGATAACCGATACGAAAAAGGAAAATGTCGCGTTAGACACGTCATTAGAAAGTCCCATTGTCAAATGATGTAACCCAAATCAAACAGTAACTGTGACAAACGTTGTGTGTGCATTGTGTGTGTGTGTTGTGTGTGTGTGTGAGACACCAGTGTGGTGTGTAAAGGCATCTCCATCAAAACTGTCTTGCATACAGGATGTATGTGTGTGTGTGTGTGTGTGTGTGTGTGTGGGGTGTGTGTGTGGTGTGTGTGTGTGTGTGTGTGTGTGTGTGTGTGTGTATGGTGTGTGTGTGTGTGGTGTGTGTGTGGTGTGTGTGTGTGTGTGTTGTGTTGTGTATGTGTGTGTGTGTGTGTGTGTGTGTGTGTGTTGTGTGTGTATGTGTGTGTGTGTGTGTGTGTGTGTGTGTGTGTGTGTGTGTGTGTGTGTGTGTGTGTGTGTGTGTGTGTGTGTGTGTGTGTGTGTGTGTGTGTGTGTGTGTGTGTGTGTGTGTGTGTGTGTGTGTGTGTGTGTGTGTGTGTGTGTGTGTTTAACACAGGATACAGAGGGTAAACATCCCCCAAACCGTCTACGTATTTCAGACTTTGATTTTATCTCGGAGTGCCATTTGTTCTCACGTGAAAGGTGTTTCCACGATAATAACTGTAAATTGACGATTGCGCATTATGTTTATTTCAATCGAAATTGACCAGTTTTGGCTTCATGGATAGATTCAAGATTGTGTAAATAGTCCGATGTCTATTGGAAGTCAAGAAGGCTGCAAGTCAACTTCGGATATGTGGCCAGTTTCAATATTCGTTTGGTTCTGGAACTGTGTGCAAAATCCCATTTAATACAGCTCAGTTAGCAACTCTTTTCCAGTCACTTGCTTAATTTTAGTCAGGATTACAACATGATTATGTCATCTCTATTGCTCCTACCAACTGATAGTTTGACTTTTGTTAGTAAATCCTGGGTTCTCACTCTTGGCTTGATCACACTGTTTGTAGTCAGGATCTGATGAAGACCACACTCCTCTTACAATCAGACTTGATTTTGATAAAATACCTGCGTTCATGTGATCGGTTCTAACATATAATACGGACGAAAGCGTGAATCGGCGAAATGATTGGTGTTTGGCGTACGCGACATACACATTGGGCAGAATTCGGAGTGGGAAACGGAAACCAATAAAGTGAAGTATTTGACCTTTTTGAAACATCAAATGCCATACGATGACATAGGAGGGTCAGTAAGATTACTAGTTTCAGTTCACTTTTCTCTATTCCATGGAATTAAACAAAGCTTGGCAATGATAATTAATGTGTGAATCAATGTTAGATGATGGAGATTTAATAATAGATAATGGAGGATTTGCAACGGTCACCAACTGAACCATCTTACCTAGGATGATGGTTGGGTTCAGAATCAAGTGGCTCCACATATGTTCGGTGTTGCTGCAATCGCTTACTTTCAATCAAAATAGTTCAAATTGAATATTCGGAGTAAAAGCAATGCATAACAGATAGTTAATTGAACCTACTCACAAATCATTGTGGGTATTAGACTTTGTCGCCCTAACTATTTAGTGGTTTTATCTTATACATTCGACCTTATGCTATGCAATTTAATCCACACTCGAGTGTTTGAACTGTGTCTGTTTCTGGACGATTAATTTGTATCTTTTATGTGTTATGGTCTTTTTATGGTGCAAATATTTACACTTTATTGGTCATAAACAGAATTTCATTTTTACCATGGACTTAGTTCACGTGATACTGCGCTGCTGTTAGTTGCGTGACAATTCTCATTAAATTGTATGGACAGTGTGAGAGGGTTGTAAGTCCGCCTAACGCGCGAGAGCTGATCTGCACCATCAATCCTCATTAGTAACGTCTAACCTCGTACCTCACAGCGCCTGTTATCTCATTCTTGCTATGAATTTGTTGCTTGCTGTTGACAGTTAGTCTTTATTCATACTTAGCCGTGCATTTTACATAAATATTGATTTGTCTTTTTCTGAGGTTAATGTTGATTTCACTGTGCTTCGCCAAGAGATACGACGTAACTTTGCATCCTCTGTACAAGAGCGACCACGCTTCTCACTTTGCGTAAGTAAATATATATAAAAAAAGTTCTTTTCCGGGAAACACCCCTCCCACCAAGCCCACCGCACCCCGAGGTCCACCGACAGTCAACACCATCTCATTAGATAGTATGCAGTAGCTTGTTGCATTTCAGTGGTTAAAATATGATCATCATTACCATCAATGTGCATCAATAGTGATAACCGCAACTAAAAACGAGGAGGGTGGTTTATTCAGCAGTAAAGCATTTTACCTGAGCACACCGACCCGTGTTTCGCGAGCTATGCTCTTAAACAAAGCCGAAAGGTTATTTTCCGCACTTGGAAGTATTTGACGCCCAGATTAGTGAGATTACACAAATCCACCCTCATGCTAAAACTGACTTGCGTTAATTAACTTTATCCTTCAGGCAGATGTCATGCTGGGTAGTGAATTATCCATTGACGACCGAGGCACCACCCTTTCACTGAGAGGACAAGGCGATGCATGTTATATAAAGTCTTGGAGGGGAAAGCAATGCGCTGATTCGTCCGACGTGGTGGGCTGGCTGCGTGCTCTCTTCTGTATCATGGCCTCTCCAACCGCTTCTCTGGTGAGTAATGTGTTACAATAAACATAAAAAATCCCTTTATGTATGATTATAATTATTTTGAACTAACTTGCCAGGATTGGCTTGGCATAAAATTCAGTGTCTTTCCTGGTTCCAACGTGTTTATCCGTTTTCCTGCGTCCATTTGAGCTCTTAAAGATTTTAATGAACATTTAGTGTCAGCTGCTTTCTCTGTTGTATTGGCCTTTGTCAAATCTGATGTTAGGCGATGCGATGTCCATATTGTTTCATATTATTATGTACTCAGCGCAATGTAGACGTTTTGGATTGTTGTATTTTGCTCCTAGATAGGTTTTTACTTTGGGGTGACTGCATTTTGCTCATAGTTAAGTGTTTATTTTGGGGTTGGCTGCATTTTGCTCATAGTTAAGTGTTTACTTATGGGTTGTTGTATTTTGCTGCATTATACCCCTAGGTAAGTGTTATTTTGAGGTTGCTGCATTTTGCTCTCAGTAAAGTGTTTATTTTGGAGTAACTGTACTTTGCTCCCAGTCAGGTGACTACTTTGAGGTTGCCAAGTTGTGAATTTACAGGGAAGCGAATTTAACGCATATTTGTAAAATTAATTTCGGCCCCAAAGAGTAGTGGTGGAAACCACGCAGCTGACCGTTATATGTTTTTGACATTCGTGTGCAAGCTATTTGTAAAATTGCGACACCAACTCTTTCTTGCTTATAACTAAGTAATTTCATTAATCCAAGTAAATTTACCCATTGTTAACTGTAGCCAAACGCAGCATCCTCCTGTCATTCTCAATAACAGTTGACAGAGTTGTTGTTGTTGCTGTTTTTGTTTTGGAAGTCCATCAAGTTTTGCATTGAGCATCAAGCAACCTTTCTATCTAATTGATTGTATAAACTTTCTTAACAAATTCAATGAAAATAAGCTATCTACAAGAACTGAAATTTCCATAGCAGTAATCTCGCTGATCATCCTCCGGTATTATTTGTTTTGAAATTAACGCAACTGTTATCACACAGTCTGTGAAAACAAATCAGTTGCCTACCATTGAGCGCATGAATCGAAAAAGCGTAGGCAAGGATACTATTTATGTATTTGATGTCAAATATGGATTTCAAGACGCTTAGTCGCACTGATTTTCGCCAACGTCAAAGTTTACAATGAAGTCACGGGCTTCCGGGCTTACAGGCATTGGTGGTCAAAACAAATACCTTATAGCTATGCTAAGAGAGCTCACAGCGAGTACGCAAATGAGTGAAACGCACGCCCATTGTCAGGTGGCGCAACCATAAATTAAACAAAAGCACATGGGACTGTTCATCCAATGTCTCAAGGATCTGCTCCTTGAGTATTCTGACTGGTCTAGGCGACCACGCCCCAAATTTATCATGTAATATTAAAAGGTGTTATGAAGAGCAGCGCTTTGTTCAAATATATGTCGTGCGGAAGCGCAAGTGAGCTCTTTTAACACAGCAAAAAGCTCTTTGATCAAAAATGGAATACCGTGTCAGTGTGACATCACTACAATATCGATCAATAGCACTGCGCGTGCAGGTTGAAAAATTAATTGATAGTATCCCAACTGACAGCTGCGCAAAACGAAACTTTCCCGAAATAAATCTATACTCTTTTATTATCAGTGGCAAAAAGGTTTTGTACGTAATCCGTTAGTTTTATGGCCAATGTGAAAGAAGTAATGGAAGAAAAGAGCTAAAATTTATCCACATAAGACATAAAAGGCTGAATCTCGCCCTTTATGACTTTAATATCTTATTGTTTGATTTGATTTACGATGTCGATGCACAGAAATACCGTTGTCAGGAGGATTTGTAATTTGCTGTGAATATTGGATTTGCCTAATGGAGGAAAGTAAGTCGCGCGGAGCAAAATCACACGAGCTACCAAGGCTAATGGCAGCATTTTGGCGTCGACAGCAGTTGAATTATAATCCGGATGGAATATTTTTACATATATCACCACTGGTGCGTTGAACGTATTAATATTTCAGTCTGAATGATTCGGTAACAGTCCCGCAACGTTTCAACAAGCACTGAATACACGTATTGGCAAAGTAGCAATGCAATGATTTGTGCTACATGCAACGCAACGAACGCCATCTTGCTGAAGTAGCGTATCTAAAGGTAATTGTAATATTGGGGATTAACGTCAATTTCAACAACGAAGTGATATCGTGACGGTGATGGATGTGGATGATTGTGATGCTTGGACAGCTCCCCTTAAGTGCCATCGCCCACTTGGCACTAATCCGTTGCCCAGACCGGACTGCGAAACCCACGCCGCTGGGAAGAAGGTTTAGCACGGTACTCTTGAGCCACCGGGTCGGGTGCATCCCCTTTTAGAGATGGGATCGCAATTTAACGTGATCATCCGAGTCACGGTGAACCAGTTAGGTTTTTACACCTTGGTATCGAACCCACAACCACGGGAACTGGCGAAGTGTTGTAACTAAATGGGAAGCGGAAATCCCGATAAGGCATATGTTAATAAAAAGATCCACGCGCGTAATATGCACATACATACATACATACATACATACATACATACATACATACATACATACATACATACATACATACATACATACATACATACCATACATACATACATACATACATACATACATACATACATACATACATACATACATACATACATACATACATACATACATACATACATACATACATACATACATACATACATACATACATACATACATACATACATACATACATACATACATACATACATACATACATACATACATACATACTTACATATATTCACATGTATGTGTGCGCGTGTGTGTGTAGATATAAGCATAAGCTTCGATACACACGTAATATTCAAATACATACTTATGTGCATACATACGGTTCATTACGACAGTCTACTTCTGTTCGAAATAATAAATTCCATGCATTGAAATGCAAAAATGAATTGGTGTAAGAGGAATATTTAAATGAAGGCCAATTTGTCGTTTAAGTTCGAAGTCCGTAATGGTTGCATGAGTCATCTGGGGTAACGCACTGGACTGTAACATTAACGTGCTTCAATAGATAATTAATTATAAGTTCTATGCATGAAGCAATTGGGAGGAATTTTCACTCTTGTTTTAGTGGACGCTGTCACATGACACTGCCACCTCCAATGACGTCGATACGACATCTTACGTCACTCTTGAAGGATCAACAATACCCATTATAGAGGATACCACAGGAAACCAGTCATATGTGGATCCTTATTGGGAACAGATCCCCTGGGCTCATCCATACTGGAAGCAGTTCAACATGTCTGCCATCCCACCAGCATATCACTACGCAGTGGCCAGTTGGATGACGTTTTTCGGCATCACCGGAACTATCGGCAATTTTGTTGTCATACTGACTTTCATAAGGTAAGTGGAATCACGCATGCGCGGGACACATAAGCTCGTCATGTGTTACCCTTATGCCAAAACACAGTTTTGATGAGCGCTGCCTCCTAATGATTAAATTTGCAAAACGGAGGCGTGCAAATAATGATTGGTGTTCGGGATATGGGTGTGTGTGTGTGTGTGTCTGTGTGAGTGCGTGTGAAGACGAGCTTGAT